>CM053622.1:662825457-662864449 GCA_028646595.1 Phalanger gymnotis
GAGATCATAAATTCGGCCTTCCTACTACACTCACCTTTTACCCTGTCCCCTCTTCAAAAGTGTTTTACTTCTGATGCTGCCTCCCCCAATCCACTCTCTCTTCTATCAGTCCCCTCTTCTTATGCCTTTCCCCTCCTACTTCTCTGTAGGGTAAGATAGATTTCTACAAGTGTGTATGTTCTTTCTCTTTGAGCTAATTCCAATGAGAGTAAGGTTCAAATGTTCTTCACTCCCCCCGCCCCCCCCCCCGCATGTTCCCCTACACTGTAAAAGCTCTTTTATACCTCTTTTATGTGAGATAATTTACCCTATTCTACTTCTCCCTTCTCTCTTCTCCCTTAATTTTTTTTATATCATCCCATCATAGCCATCTCACCTGTCTGTGTATATTCTTTCTAATTGCCTTAATAATGACAAAGTTCTTGGGAATTACAAGTATCATCTTCTCATATAAGAATGTAAAACAGTTTAAACCTTATTGAATCCCTTTTTGATTTCTCTTTCCTGTTTATATTTTTATGCTTCTCTTGAGTCTTGTATTTGAAATTCAGATTTTCTATTTGGCTCTGGTCTTTTCATCAGGAATGCTTGAAAGTCCTCTATTTCATTAAATGTCTATTTTCCCCCTCGTAACAATAATGTTGCTAGCAGCTGCTGTGGGTGTAAGAGCAATAACACCAGCACACAGGAGGGCTACTAGCACAGGTTCTTTGATCTGCTTTTCTAAGGAAAGCAACTGTAAGGGGTTTACAGTCTCACTTTAATTAAACATACATATATCATTCACTTAGTTCAGGGGGAAAAGTCAGCACTCTGAACTTCAGAGAAAACATAAACAGAAATTACAAGCAGAAGTTATATAAATAGAGCAAAATAACACCAACCAGCAGACAGGGCTTCTAGCTGTCTGTTCAAGATATTACATACATAGTTACCAGGGAGAGAAACACTGAGAGAGAAATCTGGGTTTTCAAAGCTGGGGGGCTCCTTAATGGTTACCCAGAGTCTCATCTGGCCAAATCACATGAACACTCTTCCAATGAGAGAGCCCCCAAAGCAAATTCCTCCCTCAGTTCTGAGAGTTCTAGCTTAAAGGCTACCCTCAGAGTACATATGCCCTTTTTCAGGGCCCAAGGCTTCACACCTCTGGAGGGCTTCACACCTCTAGTAATTTAATTAACAAAAAGGCGGGGGTCTTCCTACAAACAAAGGCAAGACTCAATCAAAGGCACTTGATTGCCTTAGTGCTGAGAAGCATTCACAAGGAAAAAACAGTAAAAAGTCTCATTTTGCTTGCTCTTATACCCCTGAAGGAGTATACTCAGTTTTTCTGGATAGGTGATTTTTGGTTGTAATTTTAGATCCTTTGCCCTCTAGAGCATCATATGCCAAATCCTCTGATCCTTTAATGTAGAAGCAGTTAAAACTTGTGCTATCCTGACTGTGGCTCCATGATATTTGAATTGTTTCTTTCTGGCTGCTTACAGTAATTTCTCCTCCACCTGGGAACTCAGGAATTTGGCTATAATATTTCTGGGAGTTTTCATTTTCCGATCTCTCTCTAGAGGTGATTGGTGAATCCTTTCAGTTTCTATTTTACCCTCTGGTTCTAGAATATCCAGGCAATTTTCCTTAATAATTTCTTGAAATATGATGTCTAGGCTCTTTTTTTTATTCTGGCTTTCAGGTAATCCAATAGTTCTTAAATTATCTCTCCTTGATCTATTTTCCAGGTCAGTTGATAAGATATTTCACATTTTCTTCAATATTTTCATTCTTTTGACTGTGTTTTATTGTTTTTTGATGTCTCATAGGATCACTAGCTTCTACTTGACCAATTCCAATTTTTAAGGAATTATTTTCTTCAGTGAGTTTTTATATCTCCTTTTCATTTGGCCAATTCTACTTTTTAAGAAGTTCTTTTCTTCAGTGGATTTTTGTGCCTCTTTTGCCATTTGGCCAATTCCGTTTTTAGGGCATTCTTTTCATCACTATTTTTGTGCCTCTTTTACTGACCTGTTGACTCATTTCTTCATTATTCTCTTTCATCACTGTCATTTCTTTTCCTAATTTTTCTTCTACTTCTTATTTGATATTTAAAATCCTTTTTGAGCTCTTCTAGGCATTCTTTTTTTAGGGGGGGGGAGCTAAGCCCAATTCACATTTTTCTTTAAGGCTTTGCAAGCAGCCGTTTTGACATTATTGTCTCCTTTTGAGTTTGTATTTTGATCTTCCCTGTCAGAATAGTAACTTGCTATAGTCAGATTCATTTTGTAGTTGTTTGCTCATTTTTCCAGCCCCTTTCTTGACTTTTAACATTATGTTAAAGTTAGGCAATGCTCCCAAGGTTGATGGGGTACTGTCCCAAGCTTCAGGTTTTTTTGTGCAGCTGTTTTCAGAGATAGTTGGGGGGGGGGGTCCATGTCTGTAAATTTTCAGTTCTTCCAACATGGTATGATCTAAGGAGAGGTGTGGTTCCTGGTCTCCTGGCCTATGCTCTGGTTTGTGAGTGACCACAAACACTCTTTTCCACCCTGGAACTGAGACTGGGGTCTTTGTTTTCCTGTGGTGGCACACTCTAATGTGCTAGTGTTCCTCCTCACCCTGGGACTGAAACTCAGAACCCCATGTGGGCAATACAAGAGTCCCATACTGAGTAACAGACAAGGGTCCCCTGTAATCTCCTTCTGACCAGTTTTCCAACTCTCTTACCAGCTGTAGGCTAAGAGCTCTGGAAATCACAGCTGCTGATTCAGTCATTCCCAAGGCCTGCTCCTGGCTTGCTGGGGCCTGTATTAGACTTTTGCACTTTTACCCCAGCAAGACAGACCTTTCCCACTGACCTTCTGAGTTGTCTTGGGCTATACAATTGTTTTAACCCATCCTTTTGTTGGTTCTGCTGCTCCAGAATTTGTTTTAGACGTTATTTTAAAGTTGTTTGGAGGGAAATTGGGAGAGCTCAGATGAGTCCTTGCCCTTACTTTAACATCTTCCCTGCCTCAATTTTCTAAAGAAAGGTTATTGAGTGTTCTGAGACAGCAGTTGCTGATTTGTATATGACAAGCTTAAAAGGACATGCTTTGCTTTGTCTTATGTCATCTATTGCCGAGAATAAGGACAAGAAAAAAAGAAAAATTAAGAAGAAAAGAGAAATAATTTTTCTTCAACTTCTACTTGTTGCTAAGAGGTGGGGAAAAAAGAAGAATACTGCTTTTTTGATACATGAAGAAGGAGAGGTGGATAGGCTTTTGATAATATTAGTGTAGTTATATTAGAATGAATATCATTGTCTTTTCCTAAAAGAACATAACACTACTTCAGCTGAAGGCATCAACTAAGCCTGAAGTTGGAAGTGATGGCTACTACAACTGCCATACAGGTAGGCGTAAGGACATATAGACAATGGAACAACAACATAACATTGGATCATCAGAGAAGTGGACCAATAGATGGACTCTAGCACCTGGGATACCATACCTGGTAGCGTATTATTCCAACACAAAGTGGAGAAGCTCAACTTACAGTAAAAGCATTTTTCACAAAGAAACTATGCTCATCAAGTAGCTTTTTGGACAGTTCCTGAGACAGAAAGAATTCTACTGTTATAACATTAGCGACTGTATTCCTCTTGCACATATTTTATTATCCTAAACTTAATGTGTGTGCCCATTCTCTTAATAGACATTGTATGCATTCGTGGAATGGTGTGATACAGGTTTATAAGTGAAATGCATGTAAATTGTATGTATTTGTGTTCATGTGCAGTAAATGTTTTATATAATATTAACTATGAATGTCTGATTTATTAATAGGAAACATGCTTTGGAGGGATTAACAATCTACATTGCTAGTAGGAATAATCACCCATAAAGTTACCATGAGAACCATGAGAATATTGAGTGCAACAGCCACCTTCCCTCTGGAGAGACCCCAACTTGCCAACATGGATGTGGGTCATGGGGAAATGGGTCAAAGAGAGAGAATGACTCTGTGCTCCTCAAAATCTGGGGAAGAGGTTGGTCAGGGTTCTTGCTGTATTCACTTCTGAGAGTGAAGGATTTGTTCACTCATACCATGTGGTAGTTGAAGAAAGTTTCCGATCCTCCTCCTCCTCCTCCAAAGTAATGTGGCCCCAAGAAATAGCACTGAAATATTTGCCTTTTCATTCACTCACTTATATTCTAGCTAGATGGAGTAAAATCTATGATCTGGTCTAGGGGAGAAAGCCATGGGGAGGGACTAGAGATTCCACCAGGAATCTAGGCTGGATGGGCAGCCAGCCTAGCACTAGTGCCCTGAGGAGCATGGGTTTGGGACTCTAGCCAGAAGAAACTGATATTTCTGGATTTGGATTTGAACATGCTAGAACTAATGCTATTTAGAAACTAAACTAAGCTGTAAACCTAAGTTCCACTCCCCTCTCTGCAGAGACTGATGTTGAGGCAGAGGAGGGGATTTTACCCCCATGGTGTGAGAGAAACATTTGTATATTTGCTCTTGATGTGTCTTTGAGGTAAATGTCCCTCTGTAAACTAATCTAATGGCTCAGTGGAGCTTGGCCACTAGTCACTGAGCCCCAAACAACACAAGGAATACAGCCAATGGAGGCTTGAGCTGATGGCAGAGAAGATGTATCTCCCCAAAACTCTGGTGCTTAAGAACCCTGAAGAGGAAAAGAGAAACATGTAACAGTCTTGGCCCTGAGAAAATGGGTCCAGGGCAAACCTACTTTACATGAGTAAAGAGCAGGACTTGGACCAGGTGTTCTGGTTTGCATGACTGACCCTCTACCTTCTACAACATTCTGCCACTCTGTATAGTTTTTAGACTTTCTATGAACATTAATATAGTTCTTAATACTCTAAATGTAAAATTCTCCTTTAGTAACCAGGTGGATGTACAACTAGAGGAAATGAATCATACCAATTCTCATATTTTTGTTCTAAATGGAAATAAGACAAAAGAAAATTGCAGCTAAATGGAAAGATCGTTCACAAGTTCTCCTTGGAGAGGCAAACAGAGGACAAAGTTGTTTTTATTACGTATCCAAAGGCAACGAGAACCATTGTTTCATGGAACACTTAGTCACTAGGAATTGCAGTGTTTATACATATTTGTAAAAGGAGAACCATTAAAATAATTGCAACTTAGGTACCAATATTTTGTGCAGAAGATGAAGAAGTAAAAAAAGTCTATGAATAGTTTGAATAAACTCTCCAAATTAAGCAACGTATAGTTTGATATTCAGTAATGTCGATGCAAATGTGGACAGAGTTGAGGATACTGGGGAAAAAAAGATGTTGAAAAATGTGATTCAGGTATAAGGGATGAGAGGGGCCAAAGACTTACCAATTATAGAGTAGCCTCTTGTCTGCACATAATGAACAATTTCTTCAAGAAAGGGAATAATAATAATAAAATTATTTTATATTATAAATATATATTTATATATAAATTTTATTTATATAAATATAAATCTATATATATAAATATAAATATTATAAATAATAAAATAAAAATAGGGAAGAACTGGACATAAGAGTCACCAAATAACATCATAAAAATAAAATTGATTATATTTGAGCAGACAGGAAATGGCTCATTACTTATATATAGAGATCATTTTTCTTTTCTTTTTTTTTTTTAGCCAAAGACTGTTGAAGACCATTTATTAATGTACAAGCATTTCTGCTTGAATAGAATCCCATTTGGCAGCTTCTCCCTTCTAATAGGAATTCTCTTTGCCCTGAGCCAATGTCCACTTCCATTTCATAATAATAATCATGAAACAATAGACACAACTTCACATCATGATAAAACAAGAGAACATAGTTTAGGTTTAGAGTCTAGGATTTGCCTAAAAATAGTGATGTCAATGTCTATCCATCCTTGGAAAAATATTTTCTTGAAGCCAGTTACTAATTACTTACTCTAAGGATTCCCTTTTCAATGTAATCAAAGGTATAGGTGTATGGGGTGTTCAAGAGGACTAGTACCTCTGGTGTGAGGGCTTGCCAAGCCCTTTTCAGGGCTGCTTATCTACCTTTGGTGTCCATTTAGCACCCAACTCTCACCTGTGGCTCTAAGAAACTGTAGCGTATACAGTAGCCACACCCTGTAAATCAGCTCAGCAAATGGGCTAATCCAGGTTGAAGGTAAACAATGGGCCTCAGAGCTATTGGTGAGTTAGGGAAATGTCTACACCAAACATGTGAAGACTTCCCCCTGCAGAATGGGAGAATGAGAACAATTTGTTCCAAGGTTATGAAGGTGGCTCAAGCAGGCACTGTGGAGTGCCTAGAAAAAAAATACCACGGTCATCCACTGCATTCTGAGCCATTGCCAGTCATCTTGACTTCTGTCTTGCCAATGGATTTTGATGACTCTGGAAGAGAGAATGAGGCTGATGACTTTGTTCGGCTTTGTCTCACTTAAATACAATTCATGAAGAAATCAAGACATCATCTTAATTGGATTAAACAAGAAAATCCTACTCCAGTTTGGTGTCCATAAACAAAACTAAATCTCTTCTTTCAAGGACCCAAGATCTTTTCCTGAAATTGATTAATCCTTTTTATTGAGAAAAAGGCCATTTAGATAGTTAATTCAAGTGAGACCAAAGACTTCAGAGTATGACACCTTCCTAGTATTTTTCCTTCCTGTGTTACGCCACATCCAAAGTCTTAGTGCTTTATGCTTCCACAGTTCCTAAAGGGTCTACCCAACATGCTAGAGGCCTCTCTCAATTTCTCCTGATATATAGGGATCATTTCTGAATCATCCGTCTGTGTAGAGTGAAAACACTAACTTTTTAGTACAAAGATAAAAATTAATACAAAACTAGAAGAAAGAATAAAATGAGAAAAATACAAAGCATACATTTAAAATAACTCCAACATAACTTAAACAAGTTATTGATATTGAAAACTGAGAAACAGATGGAGAAAAGGGCACCACCACCAATTGCAGTAATTTCTTACAGGTTTAACTTTCAAACATTCAAATAGGTGCCTTTTCTCATCCATTTGGGAGTTCCCTCCAATAATTCAGAATACGACACACCCATGTCTGCTCATGCTGTGTGACTTTTATCCATATCTTCCCAAAAGTCTGCTATAGAGGGTCCATCCAACATGCTGGATAGGTCTTCCTCATTTTTTCTCAATATCAATCACTCTGGCCATCCACTACTCTTGCCACACAACTAGCCCATCTTATCTTTCAGTCATACAATTTCTTTGATGACATACTTCATTCCTATTCTTCTCTAGAGTTTTTTGTTGGTTATATATCACAGCTTGCTCAAACTCACTATGTGCCATTTCATTTCCTCAGGGTGTTGTTCCTTAGTTCTTCAAAGGCAGTGGTAAAGCATGTCTTGATTCCATAAAGCAACACTGCTGTTAAGATGCTTGTATTAAAACAGTGGTCATTTACTGTTATGGAAAGCTTACAATTTTACAAGTTTAGCTTACATAAATAAATTGCTACAAAGAGACATAGAAAGTAGCATGATGAACAAACTTTTAAACTTCTTTCCGGGACCAAGAGATCGCAGCCAAAGTAACACTGGCTTAGAGTTCAAACTAATTTAGAGAAGCTAATAGAGGATGGGGAAGGATTAGCAGTAGTATTTCTTTATAAGACAGTGAGAAACTGTGAAGAGAAAAAGAAGTTTAAAGAAAGCTTGGGAAAAGACCCAACCAAGCAGAGTCATCTCAAGAGATAATAAGAAGGAGGATAGCAAAAAAGACAAAAGGCAGAAAGGATATCTAAGATTTTTATAACAACTTCTTTTTAACCATCAATCCACCATATTTGGATGCTGATATTATACCCTAGATGTGCTGCCAAAGGAAGTGGAAATGGCACTGAAGAAAAACAAAGACAGGGAAAAGCAACTGAATTAGGCCAAGTATGCACAGGAGAGGTCTTTGTGGTCAGAGACACAATTCTGAGAACATCCAGGGATAGAGTTTTCAAGTATAGGAAAGAGGGGAGGATACCAAAGGACAGTCAGTCAGTAAACATCTATTAAGGGTCTATTTTGTGCCAAGCACTATGCTAAGTGCTGGCGATACACGCGAAGACAAAAGACTTACATTCTAATTGAGGAGACAACATGCAAACTATATACCAGCAAGCTATATACAGGATAAGTTGGACATATCAACAGAGGAAAAGCGCTAGAATTAAGAGAGGTTGGGAAAGGTTTCCTGTGGAAGGTGAGATTTTAACTGGAACTTGAATAAATCCAGGAAGCAGAGATGAAGGGGGAGATCATTCAGGCATGGGATATAGACAGTGAAAATGCTGAGTCAAGAGATGGAGTGTCTTGTTCAATGAACAGTCAGGAAGCCACTGTCACTGGAATGAAGAGTACTTTGGGGCAGAGGTGTGTTGAGGGGGATGAAGTATAAGGTCCAAGAAAACTAGAAAAGTATGGGGGGATGGGTTTTGAAGAACTTTTAATGCCTAGCAAAGGAGTTACATTTGATCATGGAGATGAAAGGGAGCCACTGAAGTTTATTGAGTAGGGAAGTGACATGGTCAGACCTAAACTTTAGGAAAAATCACTTTGATGGCTGTTTGGAGATTGGTTTGGAGTGGGGAGAAACTTGAGGCGAGCAGCCCCAGCAGCAGATTATTGCAATAGTTCAAGTAGGAGGTGATAAAGGCTTGTACCAGGGCAATGATAATATCAGAGGAGAGAAGGAAATGGATTTGAGAGATATTGCAAACATAAACATCAACAGGTCTTGGCAACAGACTGGATATGGGGATAAGAGAATGAGAAGTTGATTGAAAGCCTGGCTGACTAATGGTGGTTCCCTTTATAAACATAGCAATGTTTCAGAGGAAGAAGAGTTTAAGGGGAAAGATAATGAATTCAATTTTGGACAAATCGAGTTTAAGATGTCTACTGGATGTTTAAGATGTCTAATAGGTGGTTAGAGATGCAAGACTATAGGTCAGCAGAGAAGGTAGGGCTGGATAAGCAGATCTGAAAATCATATGAATAGAGATGATCATTGAATCCAGGGGAGCTTTTGAGAGCACCAAAGTGAAATAGTATGGGGGTAGAGGAGAAAGGAGAAAAACTCTAAAGGACATTCACAGTTAGCAGGCATAACCTGGATTAAGATCCATCAAAGGCAATTAAGAAGGAGTGATCATACAGGTAGGAGTGTCCCAAAAACCTAGAAAGAAGAGAATATCAAGCATAAGAGAGTCATCCACAGTGTCAAAGGTTGGAGTGTAGAGAGGTGAAGAAGTATGGAGTCATTGGAAAAAAAAAGAAAAAGAAAAAGCCATTGGAATTGGCAATTAAGAGATCATGGGTAACTTTAGAGGTGTATGAGAAAAGTTTCAGATTTTATTTTCTAAAAAAATCACTGAAAGAATAATAAAAAATGGGGCAGCTAGGTGGCTCAGTGAGTAGAGCACAGGCCCTGGAGTCAGGAGGACCTGAGTTCAAATCCCGCCTCAGTTACTTGACACATGTACTAGCTGTGTGACCTTGGGCAAGTCACTTAACCCCAATTGCCCTGCCAAAAAACAAACAAACAAACAAAAGAATAATTAAAAAATACCAACCAATATGCCCACTCCCCCACCTATACACATTTAAAAAAATTATAATTCCCACAAGTATCTTTGTTTGACATAATTAGAAGAGAAGAGTCAGGCCCCTACAAGTGATGATATTAGGCCAGTGGTGTCCAACTCAAATAGAAACAGATCCCTTTGGGTCTTAGAAGACCACAAATCAACATTAACTGTGTGTTGTATTTTTATTTATTTTGTCAAACATCTCCCAATTTCATTTTAATCTGTTGCAATTTTGACCCCTTTGATATTAGATTACATATTTACAATTAGAATACACATTAGACTACATATTAACAATCACCCAGCAGACTGAAAGGTGTAGAGAATACAAGATCCCATTAAGCATTTTTGTCAACTTTTTAAAAAAATATTTGATTTGATGGAACAAAATATTGCTTTACAGACTTTCCTCCAACAAGGCATATCCCATGAGCATATCAAAGTTATACAAAATTCTTCAAAATATTTAACAGATAAGTTTTTTCAAAACCCATCTAATTATTAATACCCAATTGGTTCTGAAACAGAGGGATGTGTGTTCACCAAAGGTGTTCATTACTGACATAGCAAAGATATAGAACAGGGTTCTTGAAGCAGAATGCCCTACAGATGGTGAGGTTGTCCAGCTATTTCTGATGGCAGATGATGTGCTAAATGTACAAAACCCAAGAAAATTGCATGGTCTTCTGAAAATAGATGTATTATCATGTAAAATAGCTTAATCTAAGCCCCATTGGAAAAATCAAGTGGATAAAGACAGTCTATTGCGCAGCGTATGATATGCAGTTGGATGGACAACATATGGAGTTTATCCATCTGTGTGTGTGAGAGAGAGAACACACACACATATGTGTATATGTACATACATGCATGTGAATGTATATAGGTAACTTGGATTTCCAATCAAGCCTTGAGCATTTTGCATGAGTCTCTCCTAATTGGTGGAGAGAATGCTGACATATGCTGTGTGCCTGTGTGGAATGGAGCAGAGTGTGTGGGGTGAAGCTGGCACAAGAGCTTCAGAGAAGAGAGACATTCTTCATTCCTTCTCCAAGAGCAATGCTTATGGTTCTAGACTCTTTTTGAGACTGACTCCAGGGAAACAATCTGGAAGTCAGGAATATGTTGAGGATCTGGCTTCTCCACACATCTGTAGGAGAGTCTCTATCCTCCATGAATTTGGGCCCAAAAGGAAGTCAAGAGCCCTGAGGGTCTCTCTGTTAAAAGAATGAAGAATGTCTCTCCTCTCCAAAGTTTTCATACCAATTTTATGCCTAATGCAGGCATGTAGTATGATGTCAGCATTCTCTCCATCAAGTAGAAGAATCTTATGCAAAATGTTCCAGAATTGGCTGGAAAATGTATTATATTCATATATATTTAAATATATATAAATACATATATATTGCATAATATAAATATATACACATATCAATCAGTAAACATTTATTAAGGGCCTACTATGTGCCAGGCACTGTACTAAGTACTGAGGATACAAAGAAGAAAAAGATAGTTCCTACCCTTAAGGAGCTTACAAAAACATATAGACACATACAAATACATATATACATATATGCACACACATATATACATATGTGTCTGTGTGTGTATGTACTATGTATCTCTGTGTGTATGCATTTAAGACATGAAGCAAGTGGAAAAAATTCTTGGCCCAGTATTGAAGAGAAGAAAGTTTGTTTGCATAGTTCCTTTAATGATGTCAAGTTTCTCCTTGAAAACAAAGGTCCATATTTTTAACAGATGCATTATTCTGGGGGTGTCATGCGGCTGTGAGTCACTGTTGCAACAATTCAGCTAGCAGCTACTGTGGCTGTGTAAAACCAACAATACCTAGCACACAGAATGCTGCAAGCCCAGATTCTTTTGACCTGCTTTACTAAGGAAAGCAACGTTAAGGGGTTAACAATCTTACTTTAATCCAGCATACAAATATCATTCACTTAGTTCAGGGGAAAAAGCCAGCACCCTGAACTTCAGAGCAAATACAAACAAACTACAAACATCAACAGACAGACCTTGCCTGATTCAAGTCTCAACGCATAGTTACCAGAGTTTAACAAAGTCTCAACATCCAGGTTTACAAGCTGGAGGGCTCTTTGCATTGGTAACTAAGGTGGGGCTCCAGGTGGGGCCAATGAAGGGGAGTCTGATTATATCTTTGCTGCCAAGCAGGCCTAAAACCCATAGCTACTAGGTGCTAAGCCCATGTGGGCATGAAGCCCCCAGGGTCCTAAGGGGTGTTGCTAAGATCAGAGCCAATAGTAAGAGCCTAAGTTCTGGTTGCTCAGATGATGTTTGATGACAGCTAAAGAGTACATAAAAAGAGAAGACAGAGCTATTTGCTTATGGCTCTCACTCTTGGCAGTGTGCTGATGTGGAGACTCTGGGCAGCTGTAGTTAAGAGCCCTCCAGCTTGTAAACCCAGATGTTCGGACTTTGTTAAACTCTGGTAACTATGCGTTGAGATTTGAATCAGACAAGGTCTGTCTGTTGATGTTTGTAATTTCTTTGTATTTGCTCTGAAGCTCAAGGTGCTGGCTTTTTCCCCTGAGCTGAGTGAATGATATTTGTATGTTGGATTAAAGAAAAATTATTAACCCCTTAGTGTTGCTTTCCTTAGTAAAGCAGATCAAAAGAACCTGGGCTTGCAGCATTCTGTGTGCTGGTTATTGTTGGTTTTACACAGCCACAGTAGCTGCTAGCCGAATTGTTGAAATAGTCACAGAATGTTAAGTCTTCAAAGATTTGACATTGACATTGAAGACAGCCAAAAAGTCAACAAGGAAGCATACAGTGGATATGAACAGGCTGTAACACATCTCAAATAAGGAATTATGTAGAAATGGTATAAAAGATGATATAAAAATGTATAACTAGACAAAGTGATGGAACTTTCATGTAGTGAGAATAAGGAATAACTGAAAAATAATATGTATGCTCCTGTAGCACTTTGGGTACCCACTCTTACAGAGTGGGAGCTCCAAACAAAGTTATCCCAGGTCCAAAGTATTCTGTGGTGACATGGACTCAAAATTATAGTTCATGAGCCCCTAACCAATGTGTTCACCTTTAATAGTCAGTCGGAGGATAATATTAGTTCAAAGAAAAAACGACTAATGAAATAGCATAAAATAAAATATTTCTCTCATAAACTCGGGGAATACTTTCCCATAAATATATGTATCATCAGTGGAAAGTGTGAACATCAGTAGGGAACATGTGTGGAAGGGCTAACACATCTGGAACAGAAGCAGCCAAGGTAGCTGCAGAGAGGGAAAATTCATGAATATCAATCTAGTTCTGAAGGGTTCCTAATTAGGTTTCTGGAGGTATCAGTGCACTGATCTCACCAGGCATACTCCCCATTGGTCTCTACTGGGCACTGCTCTGCTAGATACATAGTTTCTTCTGAATGTTTCTCTACTGGTTATATTGTTTTTGCTAGGAAACAGGAAAAAAATTTTACAATTAGTTTCTCTGATAAAGGCCTCATTTAACCCAGAAAGAAGAAATAGTAAGAAATACCTCTATTTACAATAATTTTATATAGTTTAAATACCTGGGAGTACACTTGCCAAGATAAACCCAGGAACTACATGAACATGATTACAAAACATTTTTATGCAAATAAAATCAGATTTAAATAATTAGAGAAATATTAATTGTTCATGCATGGGCAGAGCCAATGAAATAAAATGATAATTCTACCTAAACTAATCAAGTTATTCAATACCATCATAATTAAATTACCAAAAAATTATTTTATTGATCTAGAAAAAAACAACAAAATTAATTTGAAAGAATAAAAGCTCAAGAATATCAAAGGAATTAATGAAAAAAATGGAAAGGAAGGACATTTAACATTACCAGATCTTAAACTACATTATGAGATAATAATTATAAAAAACTATCTGGTACTGGCTAAGAAATAGAAAGGTGGATAAGTGGAACAGAGTAGACATATGATGCACAGTAGTAGATGAGTATAGTAACCTTGTGTTTGACAAATATAAGTATTTGAGCTTTTGAGACAAGAATTCACTATTTGGTTAAAAAAAATTGTTGGGAAAACTGGAAAGCAGTCTGACAGAAGTTGAGTATAGACCAATATCTTACACCATTTACCAAGATAAGGTCAAAATGGATACATGACCTACATATAAAGGGAGACACATAAGAAAGTTAGGAGACATGGAACATATTGCCTATCAGACTTACAGACAGAAGAAGAATTTATGAATATACAAGAAATAGAGAGCACTGAGAAGGGTAAATTGGGTAACTTCGATTAAACTAAAAAGGTTTTGTACAAATAAAATCAATGTAGTCAAGATTAGAAGGAAAGCAGATAATTGGAGAAAATCTTTATAGACAGTTTCTCAAATAAAGGTCTCATATCTCAAATATATAGAAAACTTTGTCAAATTTATACAAATATGAATCATTCCCCAATTGATAAATTATCAAAGCAAATTAACAGGCAGTTTTCATATGAAGAAATCAAAGCAATATATAATCATATGAAAAAATGTTCAGAATCATTATTGGTTAGAGAAATGCAAATTAAAACAATATTGAGATATCTCACACCTATCAGATTGACAAAAATAATAGAAGTGAAAATGAAAAATTTTGGTGGGATAAGAAAAATTGGGACACTAATACATTGTTGGTAGAACTGTGAGCTGATCCAACCACTTTGGAGAGCAATCTGGAATTATGCCCAAAGAATTATAAAGCTGTATATATACCTTTGACCCAGCAATACCACTACTAGGTCTGTTTTTCAAGGTGACCAGGGAAGAAGGAAAAAAACCCTATATGTCCTAAAATATTTATGACAGCTGTCTTTGTGATGGCAAAGAACTGGAAACTGATGGGATGCCTATCAATTGGGGAATAGTCAAACAAGTTGTGCTGTAAGAAGTGATGAGCTGGTTGGTTTTAGAAAAACATTGCATGAAATAATGAAGAGTGAGATGAGCAGAACTGAAAGAACATTGTATACAGTAACAGCAATATTGTTCAAAGAACAACAGCAAACAACTAAGTTATTCTGAGTATTATAAAAACTCAATTCAACTACAAAGGACCTATGAAAGATGATATGATGATACTATCCACTTCCAGAGAAAGAATTGATAAATAGAAGTATACATAGTATGGATGTGTGTGTGTGTGTGTGTGTGTGTGTGTGTGTGTGTCTGTAAGAGAGAGATTGAGAGACAGAGAGAGAGAGAGAGAGAGAGAGAGAGAGAGAGAGAGAGAGAGAGAGAGAGAGAGAAATAGTAGCATCTATTGTGGGATGGGGAGGAAAAGAGGGAAACAGTTTGGAACTTAAAATAACAAAAATAAATAGAATTTTTAAAAAGACAAAGGCCTAATTTCTCAAACATATAGGGAATTGAGCCAAATTTATAAAAACATGAGTCATTCCCCAATTGGCAAATGGTCAAAGGATATGAACCGGCAGTTTTCAGAAGAAGAAATCAAAGCTATCAAGTCACATGAAAAAATGTTCTAAATAACTATTGGTTAGAGAATGCAAATTAAAACAAATCTGAGATACTACCTCATACCTATTAGATTGACTAACATGACAGAAAAGGAAAATGACAAAAAAAAAAACAGGGACACTAATGCACTGTTGTTAGAGTTGTGAACTGGTTCAACCATTCTGGAGAACAGTTTGAAACTATGCCCAAAGGACTATCAAATGGTGTCTACCCTTTGACCTAGCAATGCCTCTATTAGGTCTATATCCCAAAGAGATCCAAGAAAAGGAAAAAGGACCTATTTGTACAAAAGTATTTATAGCAACCTTTTTGTGGCAGTAAAGAATTGGAAACTGAGGGGATGCCCATCAATTGGCAAATGGTTACCGTATTTCCCCATGTATAAGATGTACCCTTTTTTGAAAAATTTGGGGTCTGAAAACTGGGGGCGTCTTATACAGTGGTTGTAGATTTTTTACTTGCATTTCCCACTTTTTCACACTTGTTTTTGCGCTCATTGTAGATTTTTTTACTTGCATTTCCCGCTTTTTCGTGCTTGCTGTCTTTGTGCTCATAGTTTCACATTGTTACCAGTGTATTAGGCTACATTTTGCCAAGTTCTGCCCAGAAATGGTTCAGAAAAGATTTTTGTACAGTGCTGAATTCAAGTTAAAAGTGATCTAGTTTGCGAAAGCGAATAGAAATCGTGCTGCTGAACGTAAGTTTGGTCCTTCTCCAACTGAGAAAACAATCTGAGACTGGCTACAGGAAGAAGAAACCCTACTGAAAATGCCACGGCAGAAGACCATGAGAGGCAAGAGGGAAGAAACCAACTATAGGAGTAGTTTGTACCTGGATGAAAAGATCCTGGGATAATATCAAGATTGAGATCGTTGTCAAGTCATTTAAGAAGTATGGCATTTCAAATGCCGTAGATGGAACTGAGGATGAGGCAATATATGAAGACAGTGATTCGTCATCAAATGCAGATGAGGACAAGCTAATGGATGGGAGTTTTGACAGTGATGAGGAGTTGTAAGAATTTTATGATGAATAAAACTTGAATTCAATAACTTTATGTAATACATTTTTTTTCAAATTTCAGGCCCCAAAATTAAGGTGCATCTTATACATGGGGAAATACAGTAAATAAGCTGTAGTATATGATTGTGATAAAATACTATTGCTTATAAGAAATGACAAGCAGGATGGTTTCAGAAAAACCTGGGAAGTCTTATATGAATTGATGCAAAGTGAAGTGAGCAGAACCAGAAGAACATTGTGCACAGTAACAGCAATATTGCCTGATGATAAACTGTGAATGACTTAGTTTGATCAACACATTCATCTGAGACAATTCCAAAGGACTTATGATGAAAAATGCTATGCACTTCTAGAGAGAAAACTGATAAACTCGGAGTACAGATTGAAGCATACTTTTTTTCAGGACATTTTTCTTGTTGTTGTATATGTGTGTATTTTCTTTTGCAACATGGGTAATATGGAAATGCTTTGCATGATTTCACATGTATAATTGATATGTTGCTTGCCTTCTCAAGGGGTGGGGGAAGGGCAGAAGGGAGGGAGAGAATTTGGGAACTTGACATTTTAAAAAATGAACATTAAAATGCTTATAAATGTAATCAGGAAATATTTAATGAAATAAATAAAATATTTTTTTCTGCTACCCACTGCCAATCACCAACCGGGCATGTAGTTGTAAGATAAGCATGGAAATAAGAGAATTCCTAATCATCCTTGAGGAATTCATGTCACCTGGCCCAGCTGAGTTACATCTTCAGGTACTCTGTGTGTGTGTGTTGTGGGGGCAGAGATTGTTGCACCATTTCAAATTATGTTTCGAAGACCAAAGATCTGATTAGGAACCACAGGACTAGAGACAGGCAAAGGTTATCCTGATTTGTGAGATAGGCCAGTGAGCTTGACTTTGAGCCTGGTGAATTTTAATTACATCATTAAAGAGATAGTGAACATCACAGAAAGGAAGGAGAGATTACAAGGAATAGCCATGGTCTCATTAAATCCAGGTCAAAGCATACTGACCTTCCCTTCCCCCCTTTTTACACAGTTACTAGAATAATAGATTAAGTGAAAACCTAAATTTTGTCAAAGCATTTGAAAATCTAGTATTATTTAATGGAAAATATAGGGAGATGTAGAGATATCTGGATGACAATACATTTAGATGAATTTGAAGTTGGTTGAATGGAAAGACTTGAGGGGCAATCAATGTTTCATTGCTAGTTTGGGAGCTTTCCAGCAGTTTTGCTGCAGTTTTCTGTGCTTGGGCCTTTATTGTTAACATCTTAATCATAACTTTGATAAAGCTTATCAGAATTGCAGTTGACACAAAACTGGGTGGGATGGCTAATTAACTGGATTACAGAGTTTATAATTCAAAAAGATCTTGATAGGGTAAAATATTGGGCTAAAATTTTTAAGATGAAATTTAACAGAGATAAATGTAATGCTTATACTTGGCTTTTAGGAATCAACTTTACAAATGCAAGAGGAGGTATGGTTAGGCTGAAGTTTATTAAAAAAAAAATCTGGAAGTTTCAGCTCACTCTGAGTCAGTAGAGAGGTGTGGCAGACAAAATATCTCACACCATTAGGGCTGCATTATGAAGGTGTAGCTTTCAGAAATAAGAAGATTATAGTACTTCTGTACTCTGACCTGGACAGACTATATCTGTACTGTTCAGTTTGGGGTATCGCAATTTAGAAAGAATATTGATAAGCCAGAGAGTTTCCAGAGGAGAATGATAAAGAGTAATGAGTCTCTATAAAACAAGGATCAGCTGAAGAACTTGGGGATGTCTAGCCTGGAAAAGAAAAGACTCTGAGTGGATTTAATTTCTCCTTTAAAGTATTCCAAAGGCTATTATATGGAATAGGGATTGGACTTATGTTGTCTCCAGAAAGAACTAGGAGCAATGGGTAGAAGATGTAAAGAGACAAATTTAAGCTCAATTTCAGGAAAAACTTGCTAATAATTAGAGCTGTCTAAAAATTTAACAGGCTGCCTCGAGGATCAGTGGGTCTCCCCTTAGGAGAAGTGTTTAAGCAGAGGCTAGATGACCAGTAGTTGGGTATGTTATAGCGGTGATTGTTTTTAGGCATGGGTTGGACTGGATGGCTGCCAAGATCCTTACTTACTCTAAAATGCTGTGATTGCATGGAGGAGGGAGTGCGTTCCAGGCATGGCAGATGACCTGTTCATACGCATGAAGATAGGAGTTGGACAAGCAGACCAGTTTGCCTAGAATGTCATCTATATGAAAGAGGGCAATGTGTGATCAGCTCAGCTCCAGTTCTTACTGGCTAAGCCAATGAAGCTTTCTGAACTATAGTTTCCTCATTTGCAAATTGGTGACATCAATAAATACATTAAGTTAAGTTGTGCCATGCCCCACCCCCCACTTCTAGTCACCTTTCTCTTACTCCTGGGCACCTTTGCTGAAGAAAGGGAGCCTGAGGGGAGCTCCTCAATAGTGCCCTTAAGAAAAGCCATACTATTCACAATGCGATGCTGTGATTCTTATCAATGTTGTTCCAACTTGGTATATGTTCTATGAGGAGCACATATCATCAGTGGAAAGAATCACAAGTGCCTAAGAACAATCTTCTGTACACACATGATGAGGGCAATATAAGGGATGGAAATTTCAGGCAATGTTTCTGGTGTTACTGTCACTCTGTGACATCCAGTCTCTCTTGCTGTCTCCTGGAACTCTCCTAACAAGTAAAGCATAGATCATTACAGCTACAGACTTTCCTTTCAGAATCTTAACTTTAAGGCATTTATATAGTGCTCTAGGTTTGCAAAGCACTGTTCAAATATCTTATTTTATCATCACAACAATCCTGAGAGGTAGATGCTATTGTCATCATCATTTTACAGATGAGGAAAATGAAGCCGGTAGAGTTAACCTCTAACTTGCCCAGCCAAGGTAAAAAATAAAACAAAAAACTAGTGTCTGAAGATGGATTTGAACTCAGTCTTCCTGACTCCATGTCCAGCTATCTATCTACTGTACTACCTGGCTGCCTATCTACTATTTTTTGTCTCATACTCAGAATTTCAATCAATTCCTCCCCTCCTCAGATGCTACTTGACTGGTGAGAACTGTGTAAGCAATTTTATACAAACAACAGCATCAGTTTCTCCTTCCTCACCCAGACCCACAGCATCCTAAACTCCTGACAACCTTTATCTGCCTCGCAGCATGGCTATAAGAAACTGAAAATAATGGAACGGGTCACTGATGGTGATTTTATCATAAAAATATAGCAAATGGACACTAGCAACTATTCAGCTACATGCCTGCTTTCTGATGTCTCAGTCTTTATGAAAATGAATCGTGTAGGTACACATTGAGGATATTCTTGATAAAAACATAAGGAATAAAAGTGAGCTTTAACAGATTATTTTCTGTAGCAGATCACATTTTTAGTCACATATCTTATGGAGATGTCAAAAATATACAATTCCCATGTATTTATTGTTCATTGGGTTGCAAAAAGCATTCGACTCAGTAGAACAAAATTCAGCCTTGAAGATTTTCCTCAAACAGGGTATCTCCCATACATATGTTAAGTCTTATAAATGACTCCATGAAGGATGTACCAATGAGGGTGTTTGTTCAAAAATCTGATGGTTACTGACGACAAAAAGAAAGACATGTTCACTTAAGGGGCCCACTGATACTGTGGAAGGTTCAAGAGAAGAAAGATTCCTAATCACTGATGAAGTTTTCAAAATAGTGCTATTTCTCTGATGTAATTGTATTAATTATATTTTTTTCATCTTACAAAAAGTTTATTTTCAAAAAGTTAAACAAAGAATATGCAATGACTAACTTTACGTATCAAAAGAAAAAAAGATGAGGCTCTCTCCAGGGCATCACGGGTGCTTCCTTCCTTATACTCGTTCCAAGGCTTCTAACACAATGATACTGTTTCCTCGGATTACCACCATTCCAATATTGTTCTGTTGCCCACCTGGTGCCATCTCTACACATTCATCAATCACAAGATTCATAAATGGATGAAACCCCCGCAATATTCCTTGGACGTGCCTCCCACCATTCAATTTCAATGATAGCTTCTTGTCCATAAATTTTTTTAGCTCGGGCGGATGCGCTTTGCTCATTTTGTTTCACTTGCGGCCCTTCGCCTCCTCCCTGTGCAATCCTCGGCTTCGCTCACGCTCCCCTGGCCGCTACTCAATTGTATTAATTATATTAAGGCTTTGAACACTAAAAGACTCCCTAAATAAGATCCACAGAAGTAAGAAAGACGTTAGTGTAACCTTGCAGAGTGGACTAACAAAGTGCCGAAATACAAATTTCCCAGACTATGAAATGGGCTGTCCCGTGAAGCTAGTCCTTCAATATGTATGTGCTGGATATGTACCGGTAAGGAACAAAGGGATGGGTCCAGCACTAAGTTAGAGGAGGATCATAGATTTCAGAGGTGGAGGGGTCTTTAGAAGCCATATCACCTAACTCCCTCATTTTACCGATGAGGAAACTGAAGTGTAGAGTGGTTAAGTGACTTGTCTAAGCTCACAGAGCTAGTGAGAAGCAGAATTAAAATAAGAATGGATTGTGTTAAATCTAGAGAAATGTATAAGAAGTAATACAGAATATATTACCGAAGATATATGTGACCAGAAAAGCAGGTGGGCTAGTCAAATTCATAAATATATAACCATTTGATCCTAAAGGAAGGAAAGGGAATAAGTATTTATATAATGCCTACTATGTGCCAAGCATTGTGCCAGATGCTTTACAAATATCTCATCTGATCTACACAACAACCCCATGAGGTAGTTACTATCCCCATTTTACACTTGAGGAAACTGAGACAAATAAGGTTAAGTGATTTGCCTAGGGTCATACAGCAGGTAAGTGCCAGAGGCCACATTTGAACTCAGGTCTTCCTGACTCCAGGCTCGGTAGTCTGTCCATTATGTCATTTGGCTGCCCCCAGACGAACAGCAGGAAGGCTCCCATGCTTTGTGCAGAGCCCTGTGCAGAGGACTTCTGAGAAAACAGAGACAAGAACCACCCAAGATGAGAAGGCTGGGTGTTTATAATCCATATTGCTAAGGGAGTGGCTGTAACGGTGGACTCACAAATTCGTCAAAGCGTACAACAACAGCATTGATGGCAATAACACACTTGCATTCACTCTCTCCTTTGATCTTCGTAACAATGATATGAGGTGGGCATGGCAGCTTCATTATCCCCCATTTTATAAATGAGGAAACTGAGACTCTGGGGAGGGTGCTGATTTGCCAAAGGTCACACATCTAGGCTTGAATGCAGGTATCTGGCTCCGGAAGAAGGGTTTTCATTCCTCACTGCAGGAATCTGAATTCTCCCAGAAGCCCATGGGGAATCTAAGGGGTCACTGAGTCCGACACATACCTGAAAAATATCCCTCTCTCATCTCCCCAGGAATTGGGCATCTTAGTTTTACTTCAAAACCTCCAGGGAGAGGGAATCCGTTACCTCCACAGGAAGCCCATTTGTCTTGTGCATAGAGCTAACTGTTATGAAAGTTTTCCTGACCTTGAACCAAAAATCTGTCTCTCTGCAACTATTATCCATGGCTCCCAGGTCTACACTGTCAGGCCAAGCAGAACAAGTCAAATCCCTCTTCTAAATGACATCCCTTCAAATACTTGGAGGCAGCAATCTAATTCTCCATTAATCTAGGCTAAATCTGCTTAGCTTCATTAACTGATATTTGTATATCATGACACCATTCTGTTCACGCTCCTCTGGACATAATCTGGTTTATCAACATCTTTTCAAAATATGGTCCCCAGAACTATCAAAAATATTCCAGATGTGGAGTATTTGATCACAACAGAATGAGAACTTTAGATCTCTCTAGAATTCTTTGTCAGAAAAAGAATGGGAGGTAGAAGTAGAGAGGACCAGCAAAGGTGGTGGATGGCATCCCAGCCTCTTTCCTTGGCAGGTCCCAATCTTGAGAAACAAACCTTGGACTCCTGACTAGTCATTTCCTTGCTTAAAAAGAGTTACAAAATGTTTTGGGAGTGGCGGCAGTCACTGAAGCAGGAAGCCCTGGACCCTGAGTCACTTGGGGAAGAGATTAGATAATAGCACACTTAAATTTTCTGGTGCTTCTTTTCTTCTATATTAGTGCTGAGAGTTCTCCACCTCTGACCTAATTTGTCTCCATTTTGTTTATAGTCATTCAGAAGAACTAGGTGTAACCCCTAACCCAAGGCCCATTGGTATAGGAGTCTCCTTACTGGTGGAGATGAAGGTCCTGCCCTGTGTGAGAGATGGAGTGGAGCTGGTGAGAGGCAAGAGTTTCAGTTCTCAACCAAATTCCCCTTTAGGGACTCTTGAAGTGGGAGTCTGAAACACTCCTGCCTTTTAGAGAAATGGAAAAGGCCAACCCTACCCCAGGTGGCTGAAGGAAAAGACGCTAAGAAGATGTGAGAGGACTGGGTGGTTTCCATAATGTCCCTGCTCCAGCTTGCTATTCTCGAGACTTTGGAGAAGTCTACCACTGGGTATGACTCAGGACTCTCTCATTTGATTGAGTGGGATCTCAATGGTTTATATTCTCCTATATATATCTTCTCTGATATTTGTTTTGGTATGATTTAGACAAATGGTTTTTTTTTTTGTTTTTGGTGGCGTTTTTTTGCCATTATTTATGTATGTTCATTGTGAAACTGGTATTTGTTGGAAAAGGGTTCAAGTTTTGGATATATAACTTGGGGTCCCCTTGCTGCCAGAAATGACAAAAGAATCAAAAGTTAGCTCAAACTTGATCATATGCCCTTCAGAGGTGGGGAACCTGAGGCCTCGAGGCCACATGTAGCCCTCTAGGTCCTTGGGTGCAGCCCTTTGACTGAATCCAGACTTCACAGAACAAATCCCCTTAATAAAAAGGATTTGTTCTATAAAACTTGGACTCAGTCAAAAGGCTGTACCCAAGGACCTAGAAGGCCACATGTGGCCTCAAGGGTGCAGGCTTCTCACCCCTGCCCTAGATTAATAATATTTAAAGGACCAGATGGATACAATTCTAGCCCAGTACCCCTCTCTCTGAAGACAGCAGAGTGATGGTCTGGTCTCAACCTCCTGCTTGCCCTCCCAACAGGAATGAAAGTCTCCCTTGGAAAAGAGTGGGAGAAGAGGGTAGAGATATCTAGTCTGCCTTTTTTTGAGACACACACAATAGCAGCCTTGCCATAGGTGGACCCCTCTACACATGTGGGCCCACCCCTCTCATTCACACTGCACCGGACTCCACCAACATATACTCTAGGGTATCATTTTACTTCCCTAGCCTAAATCCATGTTTGATTATAAGCCTACTTTCTCTTTGGTTTTCATCTCTGATCACATTTCTTGCCTCCACACTGAATGCCTACAGAGAATCAGGTAAAGAACAGTACATCTACAATCTCCCCTGAATGGAGATACAAGGGTTTGGGCCTTTTCATAAGAAAAGGACATATGGGAAGTGCATGAGATATAGCAGGAAGAAACTTTGTAGGGAAAAGGAAAGAGACTTGAGCTTTTATTGATCCACCTGGAAAAAAGAACGGCCTAAACTTCAAAAAGAGCCTAGGTGACTTTTCTTGTACTTGAAAATTAGAGAAACAGAGAAGAAAGAAAGTTCAAGGCTGTGAAGGGGTGTTAAATGTCCTTTTCCTGCTTAGAGACTTTGCTCCATTGACTAAATAATCACTCCCATGCCCTTCAGGATTTTTATATCATTTACACACTCACCCTTCAGGTCTCCCCAACCTTTCTCGGCTTGATCTAGAGCTCAGAAAGGATTTGTTTCATTTTGGCTTTCTTCATGCATACTGTCCACTAGATTGCTGCTCTAAGGCAGGGAGGAAATTAAGTCATTTAGTGCAAAAAGGATTACTTCACAGATATGGAACACCTGGCCTTTTGTGGCTATGACCTCTAGTAAGATCTGGGCTTCTTGCTCTGCTGTATTCAGCCCTGTTTCCCTCCACAATCACCTCCCTTGTCAGCCTGATGTTCACGTCCTTATCCTCCTCAAGGGCTCCCTTTCTTAGGCCTCCCCTCCCCACCAACACATATACACCCACAGTGTTCGCTTAGGTCCATAGGCCTGATGAAAAGAGAATTCACCCAGAATATGATGTCTAGGAGGCCATATCAACAATTTGGTTTGTGCTGTCTCTCTAGGATGAAATACACAGAATGTTTTTGTATCACTGTTGAACTGGCCTTCAAAACATTGGAAAGGTTACCTAGCAATGTGAAACAGCTGGGGCAAAGTTTTTAGATGAAGCCTGGCTTCTCGAGGCTCCCCGTTTCCATGATGCTCCTTTTACTCAGTGGACATGGTCTGTGCTGGTTCTCCCCATGTAAAAATAATCACAAGAAAAGATGGGTCTTTTCAAGGGTATTATTCCTTGGGTTATCTGGTAAAAGGGCACCTTGCCCTTAAGCTCACTCCATATTCAAATACACACTTTGATAAATAACAATATACTAACATGGATTTCTAAAAAGAGTCACAACTAGATTCCCCAACGTAAAGTGAATAGGACAGATCCAACGTATAGCTTGGAAAGCCTGCTTCACTGCTACGTGAAATAGTGTCTTCTGGAAGAAAATCAAGGTCAAACTTTGCATCTACTCCTATGCCTTAAGTATAAAGATATATGCATAAATGTATGAATATATGCATAGCTTTATATGTATATTTTTTCTTAATAAATCACTCTCCAAAAGAAATGTGAATGAAACTGCTTCTCCAACTCCTAGACCGACTTCAAACAGTCTTGCCATGCCCTTTACTTAAATGCCAGATAGTTCAAGGAGGCCGAAAAGTACTCAAGGGAAGATTTTGTATGGGAACTTTAACTTCCCATTCCATTTGACTTTTGGTCTTTAAAATACAGGTCAAATCAATGAATTTAATGAAGGCCGTCCCACACAATGGCTTTGCCTTGCATTTTGACCCACATAAAGGAGAGTCAGTCCAGGTCACAAAGCTTTAGCCGAACTTTAAGTGGTTAGTACACAAATGTGACAGAATGTTTAGAATCTCAGAGACTTGCAAGACCTATTGACAAGCAGTTAAAAGTATTTGAAATGGCTGCATGAATGAACTTTGATAAGGTAGAACTATTGTCTTCCATTGTCTCTTTCTCTTCATACTAAACCGCCCCCAAAAGAACAACAGCCAATGAATGTGAAATGTAGTGTCAGTTTTACTGGACCCTGGACTCCTTTTTAGCCCTAAGGACTTTGCGACTGATTCATGGTATTTATTAAAGAATTCTTCCCCCTAAATTTCACCTTTTAAATAGCAACTTTTTAGTCCTCTATATTCCTAGGTCTTTTTTTTTTAACTCATCTTCACAGAATAAATAGCTCTCAAAAGAAGTAAAGATGAATTTCAGGATTTGTTGTTTTTTTTTTTCCAAGTCTCGACATTTCAGTTTTGTAAGAAGGAATGAAGCATTGCTACTCCTAAATTTAGTACAGAAAAGTGAGGAAGGGTTGAAGGGGATGAAGTGGGGGAGTAAGGCCAAGATGAGATCCGTTTTTCAGCCATGGGTGTCAGCCAGGCCCACAACAGCAACCTGAAGTAGAGTATTTAGACCAAAAGTCTAAAGTCAACTCCATCTCCTATTTAAGTGACAATATTGTAAAGGATCATTAAATAGTAAGTGCCCCCCCTAAAGAAAACACAACAGTATGTTGAACACCATATAACACCCTGATAGTCAGCATAAGACTGTCCATGTCCAGCAAAAAAAGGTTTACCTCCTGAGACTCTATACCTGCCTTTTATCTTTTTTTTAAAATCAGTTAAAAGATCAACTGGACATTTTCTGTGTCTAAAATCTAATAGTGCAACATATGGTTCCCAGAGGTGCACCCCTTTGCTGGGAAAGCCTCCTCAGGCAGCCAGCAGGTTCACATTGTGATAGTCAGTGGTGGGGCTGTTAAAAGTCTAAAACAGGCCTTTCTAAAAGAAGCATGTGTTGGTTTCACAGGGTTTCAGAGTTCTGAGATTTGCTAAATATGCTTTCGGGGGGTTTTCTCAGTAAATCTCTCTGGCTAGATTTTATTGTATTTTACCCTTTTGTCTGCTTTTTTTGTGTTTGAAATTTCTCCCTTATTCATTGACCAGTAACTTTCTGTCACCCATCTTTGACTTTTCTCCTTACATCTGCATTAAAGCTGTCATTTACTCCTGCTTTCCCCCTCCTCTCGATATTTGACAGCAAAAAGCCTTCATCTGCTTTTATCCCTTTTTGTTTGCATTATGACATAACCTGTGCAAAGTAGCCCAGCTCCCCAATTCTTGTATGTAAAATTTGCAACATTTTTTGAGACGGGTCAGTGCCCATTTTGGGGATCCTTTTCTTTATCTGAGTACCGTGTTAAAACTTTTTGCAGATGTGGTCTATTCAGGAGCAGCCTGCGGCTGCATGCAGAGATGGGGGAAAGAAGAAAAGGCCTTCCTATTTTGCGATTGCCATAGTAACTCAAACATTGCCAATGTGTTTGTGGGTTGGGTAGGCACTGCTAGTGAATTTGATTTCCTGTGCAATCAAGCCCTCTACTGGAGATCATGGCTTGTATGACATAGGGTTACAGAGAGGACAGTGTGCTTGTTAGGCCTGAAATTAAGCATTTCACTTTAAAATAATACCCATTTGTATCCATTTTGTTCAACACAACAACAGCTGCTGTCCCTGGAATGACAGATTCGCCTTTTTAACCAAACCTTCATATGACATTTATGAATGAGGCTGACTTCATTCATTTGCAGTTTGAATTCACAGTACTTATTTTTGCCGTTTGTTTTTCGCACCCCCCCTCCCCAGCATATGGGTTATATTCAACATTATTCATGTAATTATATACACAGTTCATGGGGAAGAAAAAAGGCTGCTTTGTTTATACCATCCCTTTCTAACCTGGTAGAGAGCTTTTCTTTTCCCTTTTTTTAAAGGGGGCGAAGTATCTGAGGGGAATTGATTATTACTTAAAGAATGTAGATCACCTTAAAGTTGCCAGGGGTGAGGGAGGATGGGGGCAGCAAAGTCATTCATGTTGCTTAGGTTTTGTTTATTCCTTATTGGACAAACAGGTTAAAATTCCCATTGATAGAGTGCAGAAGGCTCCTATGCACAGTCTCTGAAGGCATTTAAAAACAGCCCAGTCCCAACACCCATATAGATATCCACAACAGCGGCCCCTTCATGAAGAATGTCACTTCTAGACCATAACTCTGGAGAAGACAAAAAACCTTCCTTGAAGCTACTGCAGCCCTCACAAGCTCTAAGGATCTTTATCCCAACTCTCACTGACAAATAGGGTCCCCAGAGCTTGGCAACATTTCTTTTTCAGGGTAAACTCCTGACTCTTCAGGGAGGATTCTCTAATGCCATGGACTAGAGACACCAATGATGTGCTGCCATCCAAAATCTTCAGTAGACAACCTAAGAGATAGTTTAGTCAACCTAAGTTGCTTTTAGAGAAGGTTATTTACTGGGGAGATAGAGTAAAAACAGTTGTTACAAACTGTCCCAAAATCTATGACATACTCTCCCAAAAGTAGACACAGAAACCAGGGGACAGCGGGCTCAAAGTTGCTGTTTGTCCTTCATTTTCGAAGAGGATCAGTAATATCACAGGGTGATGTCTTGATTCATGTGAGAATTGGGTCTAAATGAGGCAGAGCTGTGCAAAGTCATCAGCCTCGCTCTCTAGGGGCAAGACAAAAATCAAGATGACTGGTGACGTCGCGGGACGCAGTGGACGACCTCGGCATCTTCGCTGTCTAACCAAGTTCTAAGTGCTCTGGTGCCTGCTTGAGCCGCCTTCGTGGCTGCTGGAACAAATTGTTCTCATCCTTTCTTCTGCAGAGAGACGTCTTCACATGCTGAGGTAGACACTCATTGATGGGTTTCAGGCCTGCTGGTTACCCTCATCCTGGTTTAGCCTGTCTGTCGAGATGGCTGATGGAGGTGTGGCTGCTGTGGGTGCTACAGCTTCTTAAAAGGTGAGAGTTGGGTGACAGCTACCAAAGGTGGATGAGCAGCCTTGAAAAGGGCTCGGCGAGCCCCACAGCAGAGGCGCTAGTCCTCCTGGAACACCCCATGCAGTTGAGGCTCGAGCTTAGAGAGCACATGTAACACAGGGCTTGGCACGTAGTAGGCACTTAATAAATCCTTGTCAATTGACTGACATGTGGCAAAGGGGCAACTCAGTTGATAGAAGTCCTTTTCTCCTATTCATGTGGTACTCAGGAAGTTCCTCTTAAACATGGAGAATTTGAATTAATCCGCCTTGTCTCCAAATGCATATGCCGCTGTCAGCTGATCTGGGGATGGGGTTAGGACACTGATGGGAAGATGGGAGATCCAGCCTCCTCTGAACCTTTCAAAGCTCATAAGGTCCTCCTCTGGCCAAAGTGTGGAAGAGGGTGGAGGAAAAAGACATGACCAAGGCCGAAGCTGGGTTTTAATCCTACCTGCAATACTTGTGAGCTGTGTGGACAATTTAGTCACTTACCCTCTCAGAGTCTCAATTTCCTTATCTACAAAGTGGAGATGATGATATATATAGGTCTTACCAATAGTGTTGTGGTGAAGCTTAAATGTAGGGCATTTTGTATAAATTTCAATTCTTAATAATTATTAAGTTTTAAGATTTTTACTTTATCTCTGGGATTTAATGGCGATTTTGGACCTGTGAATACATTGCTTCATACACAGGCTTCTTTTAGCTGGAAAACTAAAATATTTCTGGAAAAGACCATTTCCCTGCCTAATAAGTTCCATGTTTCCAAAATATATTAAGCTTCTTAATTTCAGGTAATGTTTCTCTATAACAGCTTCTTTCTCCTCATATGACTTTAATGAACTAAAGCTCCATTAGATTGTGAGCTCCTTGAGAGGAAGGTCTACCTTACCTTTCTCTTTGTATTTCCCGTGTTTAGCACAATGTTTTGCACATAGTAATAAAGCTTCGTAATGGCTTTATTTTTTCATTCATTCACACATAGGAAGATTGAAAAATAGCTAAAGCAAAAATGACTTCTGTGCAAATCATTTTTCTTCTTTGGCCTCTGGAGCATTTATTTGCTAATCTTTTCATTGTCAAATCTGCAGTAGGTTGCTAGCTGTGACATCACTGCCGAATAATCCAAAGACCCAGCCATGAAGGCCTGCTCAGAAACTTTCCCAGTCACATTGATCTTCGCATCTTTTATGCAGGTGGCAGCCAGCTAGGTCACTAAACAGACGTTACATTTAGAGACTTAAATATTCTGGGGATTTGATCCCATTGGGGTTTCCAATCCCATCTTGCAACTGAAATATGAAGAATAAGTACCCAAAGAGCAAACTCCCAAATAACTAATTTATATTACAATTGGGGGGAGGTTTAATTTAATTTAATGCACAGGTTAGTGACAACGTGGCTTGAAGTAAGCCAGTCACAAAGTTTGGAAGACCCATGTGTTGGTCCCTCCTCTTACATATGCTGACTTTGTGATCCTAGGCAACTCACTTAACTTCTTATTGCTCTAGGCAATTCTTTATGCCTATAAGTTGAAGAGGAGATGCTTGCCTGGACTGGTAAAGGAAGTTTCCTCACCTGGGAGTTCCCTATACCAATGAATTCAAAGGTCCTGTCTCTATGCCTAGTCCTTAGAGAGTAAACCAATCTCCAAGAAATGGGCAAGTCAATGGGTCTGAAGTCCCAATGTTTAACCCACTCTTTTCCCAAGAATTTTCTATAAAGTCCTTGAGGATAAGGACTGTTTTTTTGCCTTTGTCTCCCTAGCAATGAGCGCAATGCCTGGCACATAGCAAGTGTTTAATAAACATTTATTGACTGACTGAGCACTCTATCCTTTGTTGTTGGTTAGTCATTTTTTCTGTCATATAAGACTCTCCGTGTCCCCATTAGGGGTTTTCTTGGCAAAGACACTGGAGTGGTTTGCTATTTCCTTTCTAGTTCATTTTATAGATGAAGAAACTGAGGCAAACAGGGTCAAGTAACTTGCCCAGGGTCACACAGCTAGTAAGTGTCTGAGGCTGCATTTGAACTCAGGAAGATGAGTCTTCTTGACTCCAGGCCCAGCACTCTATCTACTGCACCGTATAGCTACCTGCTCTATCTTATATCTGCTTTAATATTCCATCCTCTCCTCATCATGAAGAAGAAATATTTTTCTCCTATAAAATTGGGCTTCCTACTAAAGCCCAGTTCAAGTACTTTAACACTAGTGTGCTAATGGCCCTGGACTCTCAAGGTCATATCAGTCAATCCTTGTGCCCATCATTATACTTCCTTTAATGTATTCCAAGATCGGATTTGTGTTTTTTGATCACTCTATGTTTTTACAATTAGTTTGTAGCCTACTAAAACCACAAGGCTTTTTCACACAAACTGGTGTCTAGCTAAATCCCCACCCTGTAATGGTGTAGTGGAATAGAGTTTGTCCACCATACTAGCTTTCCAAGAGTTTTTTGAATCCCAAGCCTGTCATCTGGTATGTTAGTTACTCCTACCAGCTTTAAACCATATATAAATGTGATAAGCATGTTATAAAAATCTTCGTTAAAGTCACTGGTAGAAATTGTGTACAGAATAGATAGATAGAGCTCCAGGACTTCCTAAGAGTTCTCTTTCCAGGTTGACATCAATCCAGTTACAAATCAACATTCTTTGGTCCATTGTTCTCAGTTGACACTGTACTTTGACATTGTGTCAGTTGACACTTTGTCAAATTCCCTTCTGAAATCCAAGTATATTCTATTTATAGCAGTGATTCTAAGTCGTTTTTAGTATAGGGATCTTTTTTTAAAGACTGGGTCTCCCCATTTTATACAGGCTGGAAATATAAAATCTACTCATAGGCCTGTTCCTACTAATAATCTGCACCTCCTTTGGCAACCTGGTGCCCACCCTACCCTTCTCCTGCTCCCACTGGCTCACCATATTAATGCTGTATTTGGTGCAGATATCTAACTAGCCTTACTTGCAAAACTCAGAACACTTGAACTCAAGACCTCTACAGCCTTACCTTCCCTGACAGTTGGGATTACAAGTGTGTGCTATAATACCTGGTGGTAAGGACCTTTTTTTAAATACCAAAAAAATTTTGAAGGCTCACATGTAACAGTAGTTGTACTATTTGAATCCATTATTTGACAAACTGTAAGATGACAAAATGTGGTGAGTATATGGATTCAAGGACCTGCTGGAATAATGTTTTGTCCTCTCTTGTCTATAGCATTTCCAAGAACTATCAGTCAAGCAGGAAGGAAATGAAATTAGTCACCATGGCTTTTCTGTGTGTGTGTGTGTGTGTGTGTATGTGTATACACATACACACACACACATATAATAATGGGTTTTGACAAGTGTAAAGACTTAAGATTTTGGGATAACAATTCATTATTTGGTTAAAAAAATTGTTGGGAAAAGTAGAAAGCAGTATGGCAAAAACTGGGCATAGACCAATATCTTATACCATTTACCAAGAGAAGGTCAAATTGGATATGGGACCTAGATAGAAAGAGATACCACAAGAAAATCAGAAGAACATGGAACATATTCTTATCAGACTTATGGATAGGAAAACACTTTATGAATAAACAAGATAGAGCGAGCAAAGTTAGGTGTAAAATGGATAATTTCAATTACATTAAATTAAAAGGGGTTTGTATAAATAAAACAAATGTAGCCAAGATCAAAATGAAAGCACAAAGTTGGAAGAAAGTATTTATAGACAGTTTTTCAGATAAACGTCTCATATCTCAAATATATAAAGAACTTTGTCAAATCTGTAAGAATACGAGTCACTTATCAAAGGATATGAACAGGCATTTTTCTAATGAAGAAATCAAGAGAATTTATAATCACATGAAAAATGCTCTAAATCATTATTGATCAGAGAAATACAAATTAAAACAACATTGAGATATAATTTTACACCTACTAGATTGGCTAAAATGATTGAAGGACAAGGCAATAAACGTTGGAAGGGATGTGAAAAATTGGGACACTAATTCATTGTTGGTGGAATTGTGAATTGATCCAACCATTTTGGAGAACAATCTGGAATCATGCCCAAAGAGTTATTAAACTGCCTATATACCCTTTGACACAGTGATGCCACTACGAGGTCTACTTCCAAAGATGATTAGGGGAAAATGGAAAAGAACCTATACATTCTAAAATGTTTATGGCAGCTCTCTTTGTAGTGGCAAGGAACTGGAAATTGCAGGGATGCCCATGAATTGGGGAATGGCTAAAGAAGTTGTGGTATATGGATTTGGAAAAATGTTAGAGATCTTCTAGTCTAGGAATCATCAAACTATGACTCAAGATCAAATGTTTTTAAAATGTAAGAAGATATTTAAAATGTGAAAAAAAGTTGAATTTTAGTCTCACCCTCTAATTTTACAAATGAAGAAAATGAGGCCAGGGAGGCTGAATGATTGAGGCAGGATTTAGCCTTTAGAGGTCTTTTTGTTCAATTTTCTCATTTTGCAAATGGCAAAGTAAGGCCTAGGGAGATTAAGTGATTTGCCCAAGGTTTCGCAGGTAGTAAGAGAAGCAAAATTTGAATCCAGCTCTTCTGACTCCAAATGCAGAATTCTTTCTACTTTATTACACTTGTCAGTCTTAGTGACCACCACCACACCTCTAAGTGCTCACAAACAATCTCATAAATAATATAGTCTAGCATTCTTCCAGGAAGCAAAGCCAAGCTCACCCACCTGTAGTTTGAAGAATCTATTTTTTTCCCCTTTTCCTTTTTAAATGGGACATCTTTAATCTTTAGACACTTCTCCCATTTCCCTTCATTCAAAGATCAGTGACAACAGCCCCCTCAGCAAGTTCTTTTAGTATCTGGGAAGTAATTTGTTCAAGCCTAGTGACTTAAAATAATGGAGGGCAGTCAGGCATTCTCTGGCTATCTTGAAGATAGGGACATAAACACTCCCTGCCTTTGAAAGACTTCTGATCTTATTATTGGCCTTATCTTGCTATTGCTCAGTAGTTTTCACTCTTCCTGACTCCATTTGGGGTCTTTTTGGCAAAGATACTGGACTGGTTTAAACATTTCCTTCTCCAGCTCATTCTACAGATGAGGAAACTGAGGCAAACGGGATTAAGTGATTTGCCACGCTCACACAGCTAGGAAGTGTCTGAGATCAAATTTGAACTCAGGTCTTCCTGATTCCAGACCCTATCCACTGTACCACCTAGTTGCCCCATTGTACTTATCCATCAAGACAAATTTTCTAATTTGGAGACTGAGAAACTTTTATATGGCTTCTGGTCAGTGTGAGAAAATTGATTCTAATCCTCCCCTATCCCATACTCCCTAATAGAACAACAAACAGGGATTTTCTCTCTCCTCCCTGGCTTTGGAGGGGACCTTGTCCTCTTCTGTAGAAGGAGTTATTAAATGCTTGCAGGCTCAGGACAGGGGTAGGAGGTCACCATAGGTGGAATTTCTAGCGATGGAGACGCATCTACATAGGAATCGTGTAGAGGCAGGAAGGTGAGAGTAAGGGCTGATATGAGAAAAAGGAAGTCTACAAGACCAGGGCAGAGGGCTTTGAGATGACCATCAAACTAAAGCATTTGGATAAAAAGGTAGAGGAGTACCTTCCGTGAATAGCCTAAAGAGACTTCAAATTCCTTATTTTATCTAAAAATTTAAATTTCTTTTCCCTGGGAGGACTTTACCATTCTGACTCCTGTCAAAAAGGGCTGATAATCAGTAAAGAGACCCAAATAAGCAGCGTGGAGCAGAGGTGCTGGATGATGAAGAGGCAACTGTATCCTGACTATGAAATGGTACAGAAACGGCCCCCGTAGTTGACGCGTGTGTATAACAAGCTGTGTCCATACGCGGTTTTAGACATGTTCCTTGTTGTTCAACTCTAAGTATGCGCTTCTCCTCTTAACACTTCTGTGTTTACAGATGGATGATGCAGTGGACCATCTGCTAGATTCAGAGTCAAGAAAACCTGAGTTCAAATCCTGACTCAAATACTTACTCAAGTTGTAAGATCCTGGGCGAATCACTTAACCTCTCTCAGCCTCAGTTTCCTCATCTGTAAAATAGGGTTGATAACACACCTAACAGGGTCACTGTGACGATCAAATCACATGACACATGTAAAGTGCTTTGCAAATAATAATAATAGCTAACATTTTATATAGCACTTATTATGTGCCAGGCACTGTTTTAGGTGCTTTACCATCATTATCTCATTTGATCCTCACAATAACCCTGTGAAGTGGGTGATATTATCCCCATTTTATAGACAAGGAAACTGAGGCAAACAGGATTAAGTGATTTGCTTAGGGTCACACAGCTTGTAAGTGTCTGGGGCTAGATTTGAACTCAAGTCTTTCTGACTGCAGGCCCAGCACATCATCCATTATGCCCCATCACCACTGCTTCATTAAAGACTTTATAAATACTAGCTTTTCATCTTCAGGCATTTATGGGAAAGTCCTATCTGTTCTCTAGGTATGCTCTATTTTCAGTCTCAAGGTCTGTGCTTAATTGGCTCTTCCTTCCTTCATCCTCCTAGGCTGAGTATTTTAGGTGTCCTAGTTCCACTCTCTGGAAATAATTTTTTCCTTGTTGATTGCTCTTTATTTATTAGAATAGCAAACCAGGTCATACCCATAATCGAGACTTCAACTTCAACTTCCAACTTTGGGGGCATCTCTGAGCCTTTAGGAATCACAAGCCTTACTAAAGCCCAAACATGGTAGATCCAATGGACAGACTAAGGAGAAACTATAGAATCCAGCGGTGAGGCCCAGTTGTAGGCAGACAGCACGTACTAGGGCTCTTCCTAGCAGTCCTAGAGTCAGTGCCCAGTGCTCAGGATTGCAGGTCAAGACTGGCAGGAATTCTGCCAATGTCACATCATTGCTCTTACACTCACATTTCATGGAGGAGCAGCATGGCACTGGGGATGCAGGGCTGGCTCTTCAATCAGGAAGCCTGGGTTCGTGGTCTAGCTCTGACACATAGTGGATGTGCAAATACTAAGGAGTTAGCAATCTATATTGGAAGTTCCCTACATCCAGTGAAATCATAGATGTGGGCTCTCTTTTTCTCTCTTCCCCCTCTTCAATCTGCACCTCACAAAGACACGCAAATTCCATTACACATAGATTCACCTTCATTCAACAGTTTCTGACAATTATGTCTTTTTTTTGCGTAGTAAACAAATCCACAGCTAAACATTCTACAAATAGACTTTAACATTAAGGAACACTGTGTTATGATATAAAGAGTCAAGAGATGGCCATCAGGAGACTGTCTCTGTCTCTGCCACTGGCTAATTGCTTGACCCTTGGCAGTTATGTCACTGGACCCCTCTGGCCCTCAGGTTTCCTAATCACCAAAATGAGAGAGTCATGTTACATCATCTTCAAAGTCTCTTCCTCTCTTTATCTATACCTCCCTCAGTGCCTACTAAGGCACTGTATACTAACTGCTTTACAAATAACATTTAATCCTCACAATAACTCTGGAAGGTAGATACTCTTGCTATTCCCATCTTGCACTTGGAGAAACTGAGGCAGACAGCGGTTAAGTGACTTCAGAGCTCCACAGCTAGTAGGTGACTGAGGCTGGATTGGAACTCTAGGCCCGGGACTCTATTCACTACGCTACCTAGTTGTCTCCTGTAGCACTGTACTACACATAGAAAACGCTTTAAGAAGTTTATTGAATGAATGAAAATGTAGAGGCCTCCTTGGGACAGAAGCACTTTTTGAAATTCTGTTCCTTATGTGAATATGAAGGGCTACTCTCCCTGACTATTCACGTTATCTTAGCCTTCTAGTCTATTACCTGATAGGAATTTACAGGCCCCAACTACAGGATTTTGGACTTCCTAGCCACACAGGTGAAGCCAAGTTAACAAAGAACGTGAATCATTTAGACTCTGTGCAGTTGGATAGACAACCTATACAGTTCACTCATCTGTCCATACATCTTGGATAGTGCAAATGGAACAATGATCTGGACTCAGAATAAGGCAAGAAGAGGAGGAGAGCAGGTCAGATTGCTTTTAGGATTCCTTCACAGACCTTTTAATGAGCCCAACCTTCTCTCAAAAACAAAGGCTCCACTTTTTAAATATGAGAATCCCTCCAGTGACATTTTAAAACAGAGAATACTAGAGTCAATGGAGAAGGACATGAGAAAGGTCTAAATTGTTTCTCCTCCCTCCATTAAAAAAAATCCTCTCCCATCCACTAGTGGTTAACTGAAATTCACTTGTACAATATTATTATTTTAGGTTAAGGCTTTGATCACCATTAAAATGCAAATCCTGGATGATATGAGGGACCTTTGAGTTGGAAATGTTTTGGAGGTCATCTAGGTCAGTGGTGACAAACTCAAATGGAAATGGATCCCTCAGGGCCTTATATTGACATTGTTGTTGTTCAGTCATGTCTGGCTCTTCGTGACCCCGTCTGGAGTTTTCTTGTCCAAGATACTAGAGTGGTTTGCCTTTTCCTTTTCCAGCTCATTTTACAGATAAAGAAACTGAGGCAAACAGGGTACAGTGACTTGCCTAGACTCACACAGCTAGTAAGTGTCTGAGTCTGGATTTGAACTCAGGTCTTCTTGACTCCAGGCCCCCTGTACTCTATCCACTGAGTCACCTACTTGCCCACTATATTCACCTAGAAAAAGAGAAATTAACATTATCTATATTTTATCATATTTTTTTTTACTTTGTTAAACACTTCCTAATTACATTTTCATCTTGATCAGGCTACACCAATAGTCTAACCCCTCTGATCTAGTCCACCCCCTTTCTTTTGTAGATAATGAAAATTAGACAGAGAGAGGTTAAGGTACCTGTCCAAGGTCCCCCATTAATTAATGGCAGAGCAAAGACTACTACTCATTTTTCTCAAATGCTAGTCCAGTAGTCGTAACCCCAAGTGCCTCAGTGTCTCTTTAAGTTTTTACGAAGCACTTGGCAGGTCAACCTTCCTGTGAATAAAGGTCTTGGCAGCAGGAGCAAGGGAACACAGGATCCAGGTCTAAAAGGGCACTGGTCACTTGAGATGGATGGATGGGAAATGAGGCAAACAGAACCGGGACTCTAGAGGTACTGAACAAACTTATCTTGCTTCACAGTAGGGGATGTCTCTGCTCCTTCATCACAGCTAATATCATTGACGCGCAGACTTTATAATATGGCTTTGCTGATTGTTTCACTTTCTGGAATGTCTTTCCTCTGTCAGTCAATTAATTAATACCTATTTATTAAGCACTCCTCCTCTGTAAAATGAGCTGGAGAAGGAAATGGCAAACCACTCCACTACCTCTGCCAAGAAAACCCCAAATTTGGGGTCATGAAGAGTTGGACACAACTGAAATGACTGACCAACAACAAAATACCTACTATGTGTCAGGCACTATGCCAAGCACTAGGGATACAGAGAAAGGCAAAAGGCAGTTCCTGCCCTCAAGGAGCTCACAACCTAATGAAAATAATAATAATGTTAGATTGCATTGATGTAGCACTTTAAGGTTTGCAAAGCACTTTATAAATATTACCTCATTTTATTCTCACAACAGCTCTGTGAAGGAGTTACTATTATTATCCTCATTTTACAGATGAGGAAACTGAGGCTGAGAGAGGTTAAATGATCTGCCCAAGGTTACATAGCTACTAAGTTACGTAAGCTTGGTTACATAGCTACCAAGTTACATAAGCTACTAAACTTAGGTCTTCTTGACTCCAGGTCTAGCACTCTAACCACTAGACCACCTGGGTGGAAGATGGATTGATTGTAAATTGTAATTCTAGAAATTATGAGCATATGTTTAATGGGAAGTTGGCTGCTGTGCTTGCTGTTGGAGGTTCTCTCATATCTTTTTTCCTCATTAGGGATGTAGTAGAACATGGAATTCAGTCCAGTTGGTTTTCTTCCCTCAGGGTAACCACCCTGCCAAGTCCTTCCATTCCATTTCATATGCAGAATTTATCTTCCAAAGACCTAGATATTGTCTTCCTCCAAATTTAGTATTGTGATATCTACAGACTCTGTGAACATACTGTAACCTCTACTGTATTCTCTGGGTTTGTTAACATTAATGAAGATGGTAGTGGACACTGGACCCAAGATAAACCCTTGTGAACTCCATTTCTTATATGCCTCCTGATTGATACAGATCTATTACTAATTAGTTTGGGTACAACCTAGTAGTTATCATTCACCCATTAGATATTCTTGGGAGCTTTTCCCCATCTTGTCAATATGAGTGTTCAGGTACATAAAAGGAATACATAAACAAGACCCTTGCTGAAGTCAAAGTAGACCCCATCTTCTTCATTCTTTTCTTCTCCAGCTGAATCATTCCATACATGGAGATAAGATTCATCCGACTGGAGCTGATGTTTATAAAGTCACTTATTGCACTGCCCTCTTCTCTCTAAGATATTTGCAAGTGGATATATTTATTTCCCTTTATTTTTCTCTGCATGAAATTTAAGCTTGCAACAGGAGCTCTCTTCCAGTTAAGGTGTTCTTGCTCACACATACCAGGTTCATCTCCCCCTCTATGTGTCGGTTTATCCAAATCTCTCCTCAACCTTAAACATCTACCCCCAGTCCTACCTTCTTCATGGAGTCTAGCTTGCTTATGCTAGCTGACACCAATCTTTTATTTATAGATTTCTAATAGCAAGTCTCTTAATCTCCAAGGCAATGAAGTTAATAATCCATCTACCGAGGGAGCCAAGATGG
>CM053622.1:662864949-662943994 GCA_028646595.1 Phalanger gymnotis
AGAAAATTTGTAATTCAAACGCCTGTGAAAATCAATGCTGAAAACCAAACATGTCAAAAATAAATTTAAAAAAAAAATATATATATATATAAAAAATAATCCATCTACCTCATAGGGTTGTTGTGAGGACCAAGTGAGATGTGCAAAAAGTGCTTTTCAAATCTTAAAAACTCTACATAAATGTGTCATCCCATTTGATCTTCACAACAGCCCTGTGGGCTGGTCATAATTTGCAAGGATCACCTATCTACCCTTTTAAAACAAGCACCATGATGGCCCTGTTCCCATCCTTAGGTATCTCCCTAATGCTTCCAAGAGTTCTTGGAAGGATGTATGATTAGCTAGTTGTCAGTACCACCCTCTCCAACTTTGTTGTCATGTTATATCCTTTAAACAGAAAGCAAGCTATTTGAGGGCAGGCAGCCTCTTCATTTTTGCCTTTTGTCACCTTCTGTCTGAGGCTGTGTGTGTGTGTGTATTCTTTGCACATGGTTATTGGCTTGTTGTCTCCTCTATTAGAATGTGGATTCCTAGAGCATGAGGACTGTTTTTGCCCATTTTTGTCTGGTACATAACACAGTGCCTGGCACATAATAGGTCTTTAATAAACCCTTGTTGACTGACTGATTGCCTGTTTATCTCCAGGGCCAAGCACAGTGCCTAGCTCATAGTAGGACCTTAATAAAAGCTTGTTGATTGAACTATAGCTCCGAAATTACTTTGACTAAATTTTTAGCTCCTTGATTCATATGAGGCCACAAATTTGCACATTTCTTGCCTTTCGCTCTTATCTTAGGATTTATAACTGAAAGGGAATTTTATTGCTGTTCAGTTGTTTTTCAGTCATGTCCAACTCATTTGGGGTTTTCTTGGCAAACATACTGGAGTGGCTTGCCATTTTCTTCTCTAGCTCATTGTACAGATGAGGAAACTGAGACAGTGTTAAGTGACATGCCCAGTTTCTGAGGCTGGATTTAATTCAGGAACATATCTTCCTCACTGCAGGCCCAGTGCACTCTCCACAGTGCCACCTAGCTGCCTAAAAGGGAATTTAGAGATTTGCAAATTACTCAGTTTATAGAAGAGAAGTTAGATGACTTGTCTAAGGTCACACATACCTTGTTATAACACCTGGAAGCATCAAACTCTGGGATTTTAATCTAATTTCAAATCTAGTGTTATTTCCACTATTCATATCACCTCTGAGTATTGCCAGCATCTGTGATCAGTTTTTTTTTTAAATAATTGAAGCAAAGAAAACATTGCAATGTCTTTTCCTTTTAGGTATCCCTCTATTATTAGTTTAAAGAGCAAAAAGAGACCTTAGACATCACCTAGTCAAATTCCCCTATTATGCGAATCAGAAAACTGAGACCCAGAAAAATGAAATTACTTCTCCAGGGTTATAGTAACAGAGGTAATATTTGAACCCAGGTCATCTGATTCTAAAGCAATTTTCCTTTTCCATTTAATCTAAGAGGAAACATTTTCCTGACCTTATTTTTAAAAATCAAAACATTTTCCCATTTCCTTTTAGGCCCTTTGAAAATTGCATCTTCTATCCCAAGAAAGTGGGATAAAATTGCTCTCTGTTTCATCTCTGTATTTGAGGAAGGCAAGGAAGGAAAGAAGGAAGGAAGGAAGGAAGGAAGGAAGGAAGAAAGAAAGAAAGAAAGAAAGAAAGAAAGAAAGAAAGAAAGAAAGAAAGAAAGAAAGAAAGAAAGAAAGAAAGAGAAAAGAAGGAAGGAAGGAAGGAGAGAAGGAAAAAAGGAAGGAAGAAAGGAAAGAAGGAAGAAGGGAAGAAAGAAAGGAGGGAAGAAAGACAGGAGGGAAGGAGAAAAGGAAGGAAAGAGGGAGAGAGAAGGGGGAAGGAAAGAAAGAAGAAAGGGAAGGAGGAAGAAAAGGAAGGCAAGAAGGAAAGAAGAAAGGAAGGGAGGAAGGAAAGAGGGAGGGAGGAGAGAAAGAATGAAGGAAGAAAGGAAAGAGAAAGGAAGGAAGAAAGGAAAGAAGGAAAGGGGGAGAGAGGGAAGAAGGGAAGAAAGGAAAGAAGGAGGGAAGGAGGGAGGGAAAGAATGAAGGATGGAAGGGGGAAGGAAGGAAGGGAGGAAGGAAGGAAGGAAGGAAAGAGAGGGAGGGAGGGAGGGAGGAAGGATTAAGCAGTTATTGTGCCAGGCACTTTACAAGTAGGAGCTCATTTGATCCTCACAACAACCCTGGGAGGTAGGTGCTATTATTGCCCCAGTTTTACAAAAAGGAAACAGAGCTGGAGAGCAGTTAAGTGACTTGCCTAGGATGATGAAACTCGTAAGAATCTGACACCAGATTTGAACATGTCTTTGACTCCAGGCCCAGCATTTTATCCATTCTGCCGCCTGGCTTCCTCTGTGATATCTTATTCTTCCAGAAGGTAAGGAGAAAGGAGTGAGCTCCCTATACTTTAAGTCTAGTCGGGTTCTGGTCAACACCCTGAAAGGATCCACCAGCACCTCAGTGGCCCTTGAAAACAAAGCACTCACATTTGAGCCTTTAATTTCTTTAATTTCTCTTTGGGTAGGTTGGATACTTGACACTTGAGATATGCCTGTATATCTCATTGCTGTTTGTTTGTCCCCGTCATAATGGTAGCTAGCAGTTATATAGCACTCAATGCTTTGCAAAGGGTTTTACATATGTCATTCCATTTGATCTTCACAACAGCCCTATAAGATACGTGCCATTATTATCCTCATTTGACTAATGAGAAAACTGAGGCTGATAGAAATTAAATGACTTGACCAGGGTCACACAGCCAGCAAACATCTAAGACAGAATTTGAACTCAAGTCTTCCTGACTCCAAGTCTAACAATCTATCCACTGTGTCACTTAGCTCCCGGTATAGCACATAGAATCAGAATCACAGAACCTCAGAGTAGGCAAAGACCTTAGAAGTCATTAAACTGATCCATTCTTGAACAGGAATTCCCTCTACGAACCTACAAGTAATCATCCAGCCTGTTTGAAGACCTCAAGTAAATAGGGGTAGGGGGGGGACCTAAACCTTCCAAAGCAGCTCTAGTGGTTGGGGAATAGTAAGCTACATCAAGCCTAAATCCCTCTTGTAGATGATAGCCTATCATACACTTGAAGACAGCTGTCATATCCTGCCCACCCACCACGACCCTGTCCCCAGTCTTCATCGGGCTAAAAATTCCTAGTTCTTCCACCTGATCTTCATCCAGCATGTTATTCTGGCCATTTATCACACTGACCACTATCCTTGAGATGCACTTCATTTTGTCAATATCCTTTCTAAAATGGGCTCCTCGAGCTGAGAACAATTCCCCAGATATGATGTAGCCAGGTCAGAAAACACAGTCCTATTAGAAGACAATACTTCTAAACTTCAGGTGCAGATATATTCAGTTTGGTTGGTGTGAATAATGAATGCTCTGGGTAAGTGGTCCTATTGTTTGAATTACATATTTCCATTGGGCTGGACCTCATAAACCTATTTTACTGGCTCAGTAGATTGAGCTCCGGGCCTGGAGTCTGGAAGACCGAAGTTCAAATCTAGCCTCAGACGTCTACTACCTGTGTGACCTTGGGCAAGTCACTTAATTTCTATTGGTCTCAGTTTCTTCAGTTGTAAAATGAGGATGATAATAGCTTAGCATATTGCCTGGCACATAGTAGGTCCTATGTAAATGATTTATTCCCTTTCCTCCTTTTCCCTATACGCCCTTGAACAGTACAGCTTTTAATATATGCTACTGCTTTATGGTATTCTTTATTTGTACTAATTGGGACCTAGCACTAGAATGCTAACATTTTGTTTCTAGTGAAAACAGTAAATTCTTTCCTCATTTGTAAAACTGACAGTGGACTAGGTTTGTTCTAGGTTCCAGAAGGCAGAATTGGGAATGAGCAGAAGAAAAGAAATAAGCACGTGTGTCAGGTGCTATGCTAAGTGCTTTACAAAAATGTCTCATTTAATCATCACAATAACCCTGAGAAGGTACTATTCTTATCCCCTTTTTACAGCTGAGGAAACTGAGGTAGAGGTTAAATAACTTGCCCAGGTTCATACAACTAGGAAGCGCCTGGGGTAGGATTCAAACTCAGGTCTTCCTGATGCCCATCCCAGTCCTCTATCAACTGTCCAACCTAGGTGATCAAGATTTTGATGTAATACAAAGAATATCCTAACAGAAATGTATGAAAGAAGTCATCGAAGATGCTTTAGAGGGGCTTCATGGTGGAACAGAGTGTCACCTTTAGAATCAGAGAACCTAGGTTCAAATCCTCATTCTGCCACTTGATACCTATGTAGCCTTGAGCCTCAGTTCCTCATTTGTAAAATGGGCAGGATCTAAATTTATATCTGATGAAAATCTCATGAGTTGTCTTGAACAATACTATTGTTCAACTTCCTCTGGTGCAGGAGTTCTTTAGATGGTGACTGGTTTGACTGTGTCAGGCTGGAGTTTTGCTTTGGTTAGAAGTTGGAATATGAGACCTCTGTCCTTTGCAACTCTGTAGATAGTTGACTCTGTAGTTGAATTAGATAATATCTAAGTCCCCCCACCTACACCCCCACACCCCTCTTACAGCTTTGCAATCCTGTGATCCTGTGATTATAGTGGGTTGGGTTAGATCAGGGACTCAACTTTCCTCTGTGAATTTGGTTTTTTTTTAATATCTTGATAATTGTATTTAAATATAATTGATTTCTTTGGTTATCCTATACATTTTACTTTCTGCTTTTAAAAACATTATTCTGAGAAAGGAATAGACTTTACCAGACTTTAGCATAGACTTTACCAGAGTGCCAAACAAGTTCATGATGCAAAAAGGCTTAAGAACTCTTAGATTAGATGATCTTTAAGGTATCTTTTAGATGTAGAGTACTATGGGGTTTTTGTTGTTGTTTTCTTACTGGACTTACTGCTGGTAAGTAACATCCTCTAATAATTCAGTTTAGCATCTTCTCAGCACCTTATTATCTCAGAGAGTTGCTCGGGCTACTGCAAGATTAAGTCATTTGCCCAAGGTCAAAAGGTATCATAGGTGGGCCTTGAGCCAGGTCCTCCTAGATCCAAGGCTAGCCCTAGCCCCCTCACCCAGCGCACAATGCTACATCTTTCTGTTTTTCTGCCAGTCTGCAAACCTTCTTAAGCTTTGTTCTCCTGCTCTCAATCACTGTCCGGTCTTGTATAAAATGATGACTTGTAGTTAGGTAACTCTACGTATATGTTCTGTCTTAAACCAGGCACAGAGCTAATCCCTGACTCCCTTGAGGTAGTCAGATGACCTAATAGTAAGATCTTAACTTTCTTCCAACATTGTGATCTGCATAGGGTGAAATCCCTGTGGGATGTTTAACAGGCTATCTCTACAGCTAACACAGATTAGAACAGAGTTTACAAACAGAAAAGGCCACTTGTTTTTATGTCTGGCTTTGGAACTCATAACCATAACTAAGAATTGTTTTAACTAGGGCAAAAACATGATGAGGGTGGTGGTGAGGGTGGTGGCAAGTAGAGGACATAGCCTAATTCCAGGTGCAATTGTGCTGAGAAAGTGAGAGCCATGGTCCTCACCCCCTACAGAAGTTAGGGAGAAAAGGCAGGACACCATGGTGAAAGGCCAGAAGTGCCCGAGGTGAGGCGGTGGAGAAGTGGTTACCCCAGTGAGGAAGTCTCTACTCCCAAGGGGGAGGTGTCTCTCCTCAGATGTCAGTGCCCCGGGGATAAATCTCTCTTCTTCACCCTGGGCTAGTTACAGTACAGCCAATCTAAGCTAGAAAAGGGAATGGAAAAATCCCTTTCCCCCCAACCTTCCTCACATGGGCTGTGTGTGTGTGTCTCTGTGTGTGTGTGTGTGTGTGTGTGTGTGTGTGTGTGCGCGCGCGCGCGCGCGCTCTGTGCGGCTGTTGCAAAAGACGCGAAAGGGTTAAATACTTCGCCATGAGGTGGGATAAACTTTTCGATTCTGTAGTGAGCTCGATTGTCCTGACACCTGCACTATATGAGGGATGCCTTGGCCTCTTTTGTTGATTATAATGGCACATCTTCATTATTGTTCTAATACTCCCTTAAAAAAAGAGAGAGAGAGAGAGAAAGCAAGCGAGACCCTAATCTTCCTCCGGTGCCAGTGACTGTTACAATGCTGCGATGTTTTATTTCCCCTCGGTCCCTCTCTGGCTCTCTCCCCCGGCTCTCTATCGTTGCCATAGCCACCGGGGCGCAATACGGCCGGTGCCGTGCGGGCCAGTTTCTGTACTGTACCGCCCCGGGCTGATTGTTTAAATCTGTATTATTCCACTGTTCTGAAGATTTACATTTTTAATGGCTCATTTATGTAATCCCATAAATAAAGTGGCAGAAAAAGCATCTCACACAAATGAGTGAATCGGGTCTGAAATAAAGCTCCCGAAGCAGGTCACTCAGGGTCTCAGCTGCGGGGCCTTGATTGGTATCGACGGTGTAGCCGCTGTGGCAATGGGCTTAGGACCACCCAGTCAGCTCCAAAATGGTGCATTACCAAGGAATAGTGGGATGGTGCTAGAGTTCAATCTCCCCTATTTAGCACAGAGCAGAGTTCTCCTGCAAACACCATTTTAGTCGACCACTCATTTACCTTATTGCTTTGACAGCTGCACCTCTCCCGCAGCAAAGTTTCCATGATTAGCTTTTCCCTACTAGCAGCTGATGTTGGTGGTTGTTTTTCTCCACCCCCCTCCTTCCTTCTTCTTAACCAATATATTCCTGGGGCTGCGAAATTCCCTCTAAAGAGTCTGTGAATTCAAGCACCTGCCCCAAGAATTTATTTGACACACTGAACAGTGAGATGGGAATATATTTTAACAGGCCACTTTTATGTCTTCTTCCATCTTTTGGTCTCTTCCTGTCCTCTCCCCCCAAAGGGCGAAAAAGCCTTAGTAAACCTTAAGTTCCTTGAGGAAGTCTGAATTAATTGAAAAATAAAAACAGAAACAAAATCAGCTAAATTTATACTACCCTCAGCCTGTTTCTATCGCTCTTTTCTCTGAAGAACAGCACCGGTTTTGATATGAAATAATGAATCTCTGGAACTCCAACACGGATAGATTATTTTTTCTGTGGGTTGTTTCTTTTAACTATTTTAAAAAATGCTATTATATTATTTGGCTTCGGAATATATACAGAGGAGTGAAAATGAACCACTTTCAATATTTGGGTGCTGTGGTGTTTCCCTGGCTAGTTATCTGCTTTGGGGTTCTCTGTCTCCTCTAACGTTGTGGCACCAGCACCATCCATCCTATCTCTAGACTGTGTATATGCTAAGAAGGAAATATTAATGTATAAAAACGTTATTATGGAACAGAGCCTAAAGAAACATCAGAAGTTCTAAAGTATACCAAATGCCTATCCTATATTACTGCCTGCAAAAAATTATCCAAGCCATAGCTGTGCCAAGCCTCCTTTTTACTTTTGCCTGGTTGCTTGTCATCTTTGAAAGGTAAGGAGAGTAATCTATCTCTTGGAGACTCAGGAATTTGCCTAAGAGGGTTTTTAAAAAGGAGGGTGGTGGCTTGAGGGGAAGATCTAGTAAGATAAGCTTCCTAACCCAGGTGCCTCAGAGCAAAAGAGGCAACCTAGAAAGAGAAAGATCAGCAGAATGGCACAGACATTCTCAGAAGAAAATAACTGGAAAGAGGAGAAAGAAATGCTTCCCATGGCTTTATGTATCTATATACTCATGCAAAAAAAAAAATCTTAACAAAAACTTGAGATTTTAATTCAAGGAAGTAAATGCAAGAAGGATTAGGATTTGTGACTAGCATATGGCAATGGAAGTGTACATCTTGTTCAAAAAAGGAAAGTTGGAGTGACATTGTGTGTGTCAAGAAGATATACAGCTATTTGGAAAGTTATTTAATATGAGGGGATAGTATCTGCTAAACACTTAAGAAAAAAATCAAAGGACGGAGAAAGAGAAACAATATGTTGGTGGGATTGTATTAAAGACAACCCAATCAAAAATGGAGAAAATTATTGACAAATCCCTGACATCAGTCATAAAATTGGCAAAGAATGAGGCTGCGGTTCTGATGGGAGTGGGGGCTTCTTTAGCTTTTAATCTGCTAGAAGTCTCTCTACTAAAAGCAGAGCAGCTGGGAAATTCTTGATTTGATAAGCCGATAACCTCAGATTTCAGAAGGAAGGAGAAAAGAGTAGGAGAACTGTTTGGTTAAGACTGATTTTGTCTGGAACTAGTTAGTGAAATGGAAATGATAACTATAAAAGGAAGTAATCATACTATCTTTAAGTTTAAAGTAGAAAAGCTAAGACAATGCTGGTGTGTCAGACTTGACAGACCCTAGACCAGTGATTCACAGAATTTTTGGTCTCGTGACCTCTTTAACCTCATGACCTCTGATAAAGTATTGAGGACCCCCAAAAAGCTTTTCTTCCTGTGAGTTTCATCTATTGATATTTTCCTTATTAGAAATTAAGCCGTCTTAATATTATGATGAAGATAGTTTTTACGTCATAGACCCCTTGCCAGGGTCTCAAAAGCCTCAGGGTTCCCCAGAACATATTTTGAGAACTGCTGTCCTAGATTTTAGGGGAATCAGCATCACATAGCACAGAAGAAAGATAGATAGGATCACATGGACTGAGAATCTACAAGAGAAGTTCTCTCAAAAGTGATAGAAGGCTCTCAGTAATAAATTTTTGAGTGTGAAAAAGTGATTGATAAAAATATTGATCAGATAGATACAAAGACAAAATCCCTGTGGCACTACACTGGAAAGTGCCCTAATCACCTCATTCATTTTTGGGATCTGGATATTTAATCAACTCTGAATCTACTTTACTATCCCCTAGCCTACATCCTGCCATCTTCTCTATGAGTATATTATGAGAGATTTTGTGAAATGCCTTGCTGATATATATTCTACGTCTATGACACTTTCCTGATCTATCAGTCAAGTAACCCTATTTAAAAATGAAATGAGATTAACCTAGCATGGTTACTCTTAATCCATGATGGATTAATGCAATTATTTTCCCCCCATTTTAAGCAATTCAGCATTACATACGTGGAATGCTCATAAAACTTTGGAGTAATGTAAAAGTTTGAGCAATAGTCAATATGATGGATGATAGAAATGAATTCCAAAAAAAATCTAGACAGGTTAGGTCAATGAGCCAAATCTTACTGGATGAAGTTTAAAACTGGCAAATGCAAAGTTCTGCACTTGTTTCTAAAATAAACCTGCACAAGTGCAAGATGGGGAGGGAGAGTATAGCTACAGAGAAACTCATGTCAAAAATACCTTGGAGATTTAGTTGACTATAAACTCTGGAGCAACCAGAAAAAGAAAATAGATGACATCTAATTATCCGTTTAAGGCTTACAAAGCAATATAAGTAAACTTATCAGGTTTGATCCTCACAAAAGTTCTGCAAGATAGAATGTAAGATCCTTCAGGCCAGAAACAGTTTCATTTTTGTTCTTATATTCCCAATTCCTACCACAGTGCCCAGCACATAGTAGGTGTTTGATAATTAATCAAGCAAGCAACTACTAGACACTTACTATATGCCAGACACTTTGCTAAGTGGTGGGGATACAAAGAAAAAGAGAAAACAGTCTGCATCCTCAAAATATATAGGTATAGTCAAGATACAGTAACCTTAGACTGGATGGCACATGAAACTGTTTGAGGATTGAGGCGATTGGGATGGGCACGACAAATATCATTATATGCTCATTTTACAGTTTTGTAAACTGACGCTCTGAGAAATTAAGTGATTTTTTTCATCATCATGCAGCTCATAAACACTAAAGGTAGTGTTCAAACCAAGGTCTTTCTTGAATTCAAGTTCAACACTTTGCCCATGAAAACATACTATCTCCTAGGTTTCATCAATAGAACCATATTGATTGTAAGCTTCTCAAACAGGAGAGTGGAAGTGATCTGAAGTCCCCTCACAGTATCTACTCTGTTTAAAAAACATCTGTCTTTTGTTTTATAACTCTGATATACTTACTTTGCAACAGAATATGTGACAGCTCTCTTTGTGGGTGTTTACTGATTGTAAACTTCAGAGCAGCCAGGGACTCTGACTCAACTAAACTTTATTGCCTCCCCCAGCCTTTAGCAAAGTTCTTTGTACTCAGCAAATATTCTTAATTAATATTGATTGACTACTGTTTTCAATTCTAGATATCACATTTTGGAAAGAACATTCATAGGTTTCTATAGAAGCAAGTGAAAAGAATCATGAACAGACTCAAAATCATGCCACAAGAATATCAGTTGAAAGAAATGAAGGTGGTTTGGCCTCAGTGAAAACAGGACTGAGAGGGAACATAACAGCTGTCTTCAAATATTTCAGAGGCTGACATAGGGATGAGGTACTGAATTTCTTTTCCTTGGTTCTAGAGAGCAGAAGGAAAACCAGTGACTGAAACTCACAGAGGGATGGTTTTTTGCTTCATATAAGAAAACATTTCCTAAGAATTGGAATTATACCCAATTGGAATAGGTTGCTTTGGAATGCAGTGGAGATTGGATGTGACTGCAAAAATATCTCAGAAACTTTCTTCTTTTAGATATTACTTTCATTTTTATAATGCATATTCATCATAAATATATTTATTTACAAGCTAAATATATGAATAAATAAATGTAATATACTAAAAAAAAATACCAGAAAGTACAACAGGATTTGAAACAGAAGAGAGTGTGGGTGAAATTAGTGTTAGGTTAGTGTCTGAGTCGAAATCAGGGTTAGAGTTAGTGGGGAACAGCTGAATTGAGTTGACTGATTATATCAGCACTTCTCCAGGGAACTCAGTCAGTTAGCAAGCATTTATTAAGTGTTCACTACTTTCCAGATATCTGGGTTAGGTACTGGAGATACAAAGAAAGGGGGGGGGAAGTCTCTGAAGGATTTCTCATTCTAATCAAGAAGACAATATACAAGTAACTGTATACATACAAGACACATACAGGGTAAGTGGAACGTAATCACAGAAGAAAGGCATGAGGGAGGAGGGAATGAGTCAGGAAAGGCCTCCTGCTGAAGGAGGGATGAGTTTGAGGAAACCAAGAAATCCAAGAGGTAGAGGTGAGGAGGGGGAGTATTCTAGGTAGAGGGGACAACTTATACAAATACATGAAGTGGAAGATGAAGCATGAGGAGCAATAAGTGTAGCTGTATTGTAGAGTACATGGAGGGGAGATAAAAGGAAAGAAAACTGGAAAGGCAAAAAGAAGCCAGGTTGGCTTGGTGTATTACCAGTTAGACTGGCTTGTATGTGTTGGCAAAGGGAAGCAAGGTGGGAGAGGAAGAAGATACAGAGTCCAGGTGGAGTATGGGTATGGCTGGGCATCATGCAAATTAATTGTGATAGTATTGTCATTTTTATCATATTGACATGTCCTAGCCATGAACTCTAACTATTCCTCTATCTCATTAAATTGTTCATTTTAACAACAGCAACAAAAAGGATAGAGGCAATTGCAAGAGATAAGATAGATTATTTTGATCGCATGAAAAGCTTTTGCACAAATAGAATTAATACATCTAGGATGAGAAGGGAAACAGTCAACTGGTGAAAATAGTCTTCGTATCAAATATCTCTAATAAGGGTTTGGTATGGAAGATATGTAGAAAACTGATGGAAATATGTAAATCCAAAGGCCATCCCCCAATTTACAAAGAGTTTTCAAAAGAAATGAATTGCAAACTAATAACAACCATATGAAAGAAGAATCTTTAATAGTAAGAAAAGTATCAGCCAAAATAGCCCTGAAGTTTCACTTCATATCCAGCAAATTAGCAAAGAGGACAAAAGATAAGAATTATCAGTTTTAGAAAGACACTAAGACAGGCTCAAGACAAAACACTAATACATTATTGGCAGAGCTGTGAATTAATAGAACCATTCTGTAAAGCAATTTGAATTATGCAAATAAAGTGGCTAATATATACACATGCTTTGACCCAGAAATTCCACTAAGAGGCTTACACCCCAGGAAGGTCATTGAGAAGAAAGTCACCATATACACCAAAATATTTATTGCAGCATTTTTTTTGTGTGTGTGGCAGCCAAGAACCAGAAACAATATAAAGGTTCATTAATTGTGGAAAGGCTAAACAAATCATGACACACAAATGTAGTGGAATATGACTGTGCTATAAGACATGAAAAACACGAATACAGAGAAGCATAGAAAGACTTACACGTATTAATATAAAGTGAAGTAAGCAGAGCCAGGAAGAAAAGATGCACAATGACTAAAACAATGTTAGCAGAAAGAACTACTATAACATAAGGAAAACTGAATGTTGTACAAAATTATAAAAAACAAGTTTGCCTCCAAAAAAAGAAATATAAGACAATTCCCCCTTCTATTTTTGCGAAGGTTTGTGGGGTGTGGGACCCAGTTTGGAAAGCATTTTGTGTACATTATTTCATTTGATCCTTAAAAAATACTTAAGTGGTTGATAATGCATTTGTTATTGCCCCCCACCCCCATTTTATAAATGAGGATCAGGCTCAGAGAGGTTGTCCAATGCCACACAGCTTGGAAATGATAAAGCCAGCATTTAGACCCAGGATCTAGTTTGAGAATTATCCTGGCCTGAACTTTTCCTTCTCTTTATCAAAATGATCTTTGACAGACACACCATAAGAGGAGAGAAATGGTCTAAGACAGAGATGGGGAACCTGTGGATTTGAGGCCACATATAGCCTCATATAGCCTCAAGTGCAGCCCTTTGACTGAATTCAAACTTGACAGAACAAATCCCCTTAATTAAAGGATTTGTTCTATAAAACTTGGATTCAGTCAAAGGGCTGCACCCAAGGATCTAGAAGGCCACAGGTTCCCCATCCCTGGCCTAAGATATGCTATTAGAGATGTAGCTTTTGCTGACCTTGATGTTGTTGTATGTGCCTGGGCCTTGAGGCAGCTTTGCCAACACAGTCGCCAAATGCAAGACTTGCCTAGAGAACAAATCATAGAATTTAATATTTAGAAGGGTCATCTGCTCTCACCCTACCTGGACAGAAACTCAAAAAAACAATTCCAATAACAATTCTCCTAAAGTGGAAAGGTCTATTATGAAAGGAGGTGGAGTTTTCCTCCTTATGGTTATATTAGATAGTTGCCTTCCATTCTTAAAATTCTGTATTCCTGTGATCTCTGTTAAGTGTTCACCCACTCTTTGCCTAAAGAACTGCAGTAGGATGAACCCAGTACTTGCTTAAGGTAGATTATTCCATTTTTAGATAGTTATAATTGTTATAAGTTTTACTAAAATCTGCCTTTTTGTAAATTTTACACATTAGGAGGGAGTGTAGCCTGGTGGAAGAGAACCTTAGTTCAGATCCCAGTTCTGTCACTATCCATGAGGTCTTGGGCAAGTCACTTAACTTTTCTGGGACTCATTTTTCTCATTTGGAAAATAAGGACATTGAACTAGAAGAGAAGGACCCTAAGGTCACTACCAGATCCAATGGCTATCCTCTTTCTGCCTTCTGGAACTAAATAAGAAAAGTCTAATGACTTCCACAATATATAGCTCCCCAAATACTTCTAGGAAGATATTATATCTGCACTGTCTCAGCCATCTCTTCTTCAGGCTAAACGTTCTCATTTTCTTCAACCAAACTTGATGTGATACAAGTGTGAAGCATTTCCCATCCTGGACATTTTCTATCTTAGCAACATCCTTCCGTGGAGGCAAGATGGGGTAGTAGCAGAACGGTGCACTTGAAACTGGGAAGACATATGTTCAAATCTCCCTTAGTACATTTACAAATTGCATGCCCTTGAAGAAGTAACTTGAACCTTGGTTTCTTCATCTTTAAAAAGGTGATCATAATACCTTTGGTACCTACATTAGAGAATTATTGTGAGAAGCAAATGAGATCTTGGATGGAAAGGACTTTTCAAACCTTACATTCTACATAAATGTGTTATTATTTCTAAAATGTAGTGCCTGAAATTCAGTACAACACTTGAGAATAGGTCTGATCAGGACAATGGGGCTCTTTCCTCTCTAGTCCTTAACAAACCACTCTCTTAATGCAGCCCAGTATTGTAGTAGGTTTTTGTTGTTGCTGTATTAGAGTGTTGACTCATTCTGAGCATGCACGTCATTAACAACTTCAGATCTTTTCAGACAAAGTGCTAGCTAGTTCTGTTTCCTCCATCCTGTATTTGCAAAGTTGATTTTTTTAAATCTAAGCATAAGACTTTATATTTATCCCTATTAAATTTCATCAAATCTTCTCCCAGCAATGCTCTATGGTTGTAACCTTGAAACATCACAATCTCCAAAGAATCAAAATCATGGGTAACCCAAAGGGCAATGAAGAGACAGATGGCAGGTGCAAGTAGGTAGGTTGTAGAACGCTTTCAATGATGATGAGTGGCATAAAGATATAAAACCAAGAGCCCCTTCCCCAATAGAAGGGCTGATCTAAGCTTGTGAACGATTAGTTCTAGGAAGATTGCAAACTATTGACAAACGTGAAAAATCGCTGCAAATCGCTAAGTAATATAAATTAAAACAATTCACTCCCAGAAAACTGACAAAGATGACAAAAGATAGTAGTCATCAGTGTTGGAGGAGCTATAGAAAGATAAGACATACTGATAGACTGTTGGTAGAACTGCAAATTGGGCTAATCATTGAGGAAAACAATTTGGAATGATGTGGAAAAAGTGACAAAATGTCCATACTTCCTGTTCCACAGACTCCACTGTTAGGCATATACTTCAAGTAGGTCAAGGACAAAGAGAAATAACAACATGTGCATCAAGTCAACAACAAGCATTTACTAACACACCAGTTACTATGTGCTAGGCACTGTGCTAAGCCCTAAAGATACAAAGAAAGGCAAAAATAGTTCATGCTTTCAATGAGTTCACATTCTAATGAGAGAGACAACATGAAAATGGCTATGTACAAACAAGGATAAATTGGAGATAACCAACGGGGGCGGGAGGCACTTGTATTAAGGGGAATCAGGAAAGGCTTTACTCTCTAAGTGAAATTTAAGCTGGGACTTGAAGGAAGCAATAGGAGGCAGGAGGTGGATACGTGAAGGAGGAGAGATGGAGGGAGAGAATATCAGGCATGGAGGACAACTAGTGAGAAGTCATGAAATGTAGAGATGGAGCGTCTTGTTTAAGGAACATCAAGGAAGCCGATGTCACTGGGGGAGAGGGGATGGGTTAGGGTGAAGAGGGTAAGTTGAAAGAGGGCTGGAAAAGTAGGAAGGGGCTAGGTCATGAAGGATTTTAGAAGTCAGATAGGACTTTAAATTTGTTCCTCGAAGTAAGATAGATCCAATGGAGTTTACTGAATGGGGGTGGGGTGAAATGGCCAGACCTGCACTTTAGGAAGATCATTTTGACAGAAGAATACAAGATGGACTAGTGATGAGAGTCCTAAGGGTAAAGATACCAACTAGATGGCTATTGTAACAGTCCAGATATGAAGGGCTAAGTGCCTATCCCAGAATCATGGCAGCATTAAAGGTGATAAAGGAACATACATAAGAAATGTTATAAATCTAGAAACAACAAGATTTGACAACTGTTTAGATATGGGGGAGGGTGAAAGTAAGGCATTGAGGATGACACCTAAGTTGTAAGCCTGGGTGACTAGGAGGATGGTGGTATCCTTGACAGCAATAGGGAAGTAGGGAGAAGGAAGGATTTGGGAGGAAAGAAAATGAATTCAGTTTTGGACTTGTTGGATTTAAGATGTCTGTGGGACATGGAGTTGGCAAGTCAGGAGAGAAGTTAGAGCTGATTAAGCAGACTTGAGAATCATCAGCATAGAAAGAATATTTGAATCCATGGAAGCTCATAACAGAACTCAGCAAATCAGAATTGAGGGAAAAGAGAACTAAGAACGGAACCCCTTTGGAGACCTGTGGGTTAGTAGGCATGAACTAGATGAAGATCCAGCAAAGAAGGTATGGTCAGAGAGGTGCAAGGAGAAGCTGGACAGAACAGCGTTTTGAAAACTTAAAGCATCGAGTAGTTTTTTGTTTTGTTTTCTTTTTGGTCTGGCAGCTAGGTGGTGCAACAGATAGACCACCAGGCCAGGATTCAGGAAGTCCTGAGTTCAAATAGAGCATCAGATAGTTACTAGATTGTGACCTTGGGCAAGTCACTTAACCTTGTTTGCCTCAGTTTCTTCATCTGTGATGAGCTGGACAATGAAATGGCAAAACCCTCCAGTATCTTTGCCAAGAAAATCCCAAATGGGGTCACAAAGAGTTGGACATAACTGAAACAACCAAACAAGCGGTCTTGGCAATCATTTGAATTGTCTTAGGAAGATTCTGAAGATCACCTGGCAGGATAAGGTACCAGATATTGAGGTCCTTTCTCGAACTAAACCACCAGGCCTTCAAACTCATCTGCAGAGAACACAACTCTAATGGGCTGGCCATGTTGTTTGAATGCCAAATGAACACTTGTCAAAATGAGTATTTTATGGAGAATGCACACAGGGCAAGCACTCATGTAGTGGTCAGAAAAAGTGATATTAAGGATGCTTTCAAGTTCTCTCTCAGGAACTTTGGAATTGCTTGTGTGACATGGGAGACACTGGCACAGGACTGCTCATCATGGCATGCCCTCATCAGAGAAGATGCTGTGCTCTATGAGCAAAGCAGAATTAAGGTAGCTCCAAAGAAGTTCCAGATGTGTAGATTTAGACTATCCACCCCAAATGTTCATATGGACTATTTGTGCCTGACCTGTGGTAGACCATTCTGAGCTTGTATTGGTCTGATCGGCCAGAATTGGACACACTGTAACTTGACTTTAACATAGTGATGATAATCATTTTGGTCCTCTTTGAGAACGAAGGACAACAGTCAATCAACTTTGTAGTATGGTTTGAGATCTGTTATAATTCTTTTATTTTTCAGATGAAGAAATTGAGACCAAGAGAGGTTAGATGACTTGTCCATGACCATACAGCTGGTAAATAGGTTAACTAGGATTTGAACTCAAGTCTACCAATTCCATATCCTGTGATTCAGATCCATCACTGCTCGTTCTCAGTGCCTTCAGCAAAGGGGTAGCTATGCCTCTAGTCTGCTTACAAGCCCCACTGCCTCAGTTCTTTGGACAGTTCCTCTTGACCTTCTCTTCTCACCCCTGATTTCCTGCCGAAACCATTTCTCAAAGTGCCTCTAACCTTTCACCGGGGCCCTCCAATGGTTCATAGTAGGCATTCTTTTCCCCATACCTGAGATCTCAGTATATACCTCATCTATCATTTTCCCACCTGATAGGACAAGACCTCTATCTCTTCCTTACTTTGTAAGCCCAAGGAGATTAAATTGGCACTCCCTTTTAAAGAAATTATTGTGATTATGATGGGAAGGCCGCATGGTGTATGAGAAAGATCACTGAATCAGGAGTCAGAAGACATGTTTCCAAATGCTAGCTATGTGATCCTAAGCACTTTGAATCTCTCCTAGACCTTCCAATTTTTGATGACCATCCTTCTAGTCACCCTCGGTGACATCCATACTCACTCCACATGTCCAATGAATCTCTAAATATCATCATCAAACCCATCACTGTCTTTCCACTCATGTAGTCACTCACCTGACTCAGACCTCCATCACCTCTTACCTGGACTATTGTAGTACAGTAATTTCCTAATTAGGCACCCTGCCTCAAGTCTCTCCCTATTATAATCTTTCCTCTCCACAAACAGCAAAATGATTTTTCCTAAAGTACAGGTTTGACCATGTCACTTCCCTAGTCAATAAACTATAGTAGTTCTCTACCCTCTTTAAGATCAACTATAAATGCTGTTTGGTAGTTAAAGGCTTTCACACACTGTCCCTAACTTATCTCCCCAGCCTTCTTACACATTATTCCCTTTTGCACATTTTACATATAGACCACTGAATTTGGTGTCCTTACAATTGCTCTTCCATGACCCTCTGTCTCTTGTCTTTGTGCCTTTGTATTTGCTGTCCTCCATTTTTGGAATGAACACCATCTTTATATCTGTTTCTTAGGATCCTTTAGTTTCCTTTGAAGTTCAACTCAAGCACTATCTTCTACATGGAACCTTCCCCCATTCTCCCCATTCCTCCAATGCTCTTAACTTTGCCCCTTAAAATTATCTTGTATTGATTTTGTGTTTATATACGTATGCACACACACATGCCCTCTCCCTTTCACCGAATGGAAGCTCCTAGAGGACTGGACCTTCACTTCTCTTTTTATCCTCTAGCACAGCGGTGTCAAACTCAAATGGAAATGGATCCTTGCCGGGTGCACATTGACTTAGAAAACCACAAATTAGCATTATCTGTGTTGTGTTGTATTTTTATTTCTTTTGTTAAACATTTCCCAATCACATTTTAATTTGGTTCAGACCTCACAGACGTGAAGCCCTTTGCAGTTAGCAGACTTTGAGTTTGACCCCTCTGTACTTAGCACACAACCTGACCAAGTAATGAATGCTTATTGATGGATTGGTGTCTGTAAAAGGAGGGTACTGGGCTAAGTGATCTCTGAAGTTCCATCCAACTTCATATCCTACCTGCCTGTTTCTCAGAGTTGTTCAGAGGAAATCATTTTGTAAACAGGAAAACACTAAATGAAATGAATTTTTATCATGATAAATTTGATAATCCATAAGTTTCTTAAGGGCAGGAACAATTTCATTTTCCATCTTTGTAGCTTAAGCCCCTAGAACAGTGCCTGGCACACAGTGGTGATTAATAAATGCTTGTTGCAGCCCGATTATCTGGTCCAGCTGAGATCCTATGATACACTTGAATCTTTCAAGGATATGTGATATCAGTTTGTATGTGTCACTCCCTGAGGCAGACTGCAAGCCCTCTATGCCTTTGCAAATGGACTGTCTTCGTGGTGGCTAAAGCCAAAGCAATCCATCACTTGGTGTCTAATCTTTTGTGAGAGTCTCCAAATTTAACTAGGCAGCCTCTTGGGTGACAGATATCCACACCTGAAACCTTTCCAGTTTGTGATCCCTCAACAAAGTATTTGAGAACCGGGGGCACCCACACACTGAAATGAGACTGCACAAAAAGACTTCTGAGTGTGTGTGTCTGGGGGGCGGGGTTCTCAATTTTTTTTTGCTTGTGCTCTGGCTCTGGGCTTGCATGGAGGAGATTCAGTGTTGGGTGCTACTCACAAAAAATTATGCCTTTTAGCTTGTAATTGTCTTCACTCAGAATTTACTCTGAGGAATCTCTTAATAGAGTTTGTGCATAGTTTGTGTCTAAGATTTCACAGATGTAAATAACGTGATTCCTAGATCCTACACCAGAATTCAAGGTAATAAATGGAATTGGGTTCAAGACAGACTTTTTTCACTCCCTAGAAAAGAGAAAGAGGACAATAGAGCAATATCTTTAATTAATTTCAACATAAAAATGTCAAAGAAAACACTGGAAAATAATATACTGCAGTATGGAAAATAAAATGTAAGTTCCTTGAGGTCAGGGATTGCTTTGATTTTGTCTTTAGATTTCCAGCACTGACGGGGACTGCATGTGCTTTGTTGTTTGTTTAGTGTGTCTTTCTTTGTATACACAATACTAAACACACAGTGACTCCCACAGAGCAAGTGCTTAATAAAAGCTTGTTGATGAACATATTTCATGCATTTCTCAGGCAGTTCTGTGACTGTAAATATGTGCTCTGTTTTGTGAAAAACCCCATTTATTGGTCCCTTCCCATATTTCTACCAAAGATGCCCTCAAAGTATCCATAGGCAATACTGATAAATTTTTATGAGTCCATGGTTGCTGATAGCTTACTGGTCCCTTTTTGGGTAAAGTTAACATCTGTGCTATTTCTTACCCAGTCTTCTGGAGTCAGGATTAGTCATTGCATTGATCAGAGTTCTTCCAAATTTAGTTTTCTTTACAATGCTTGTTATTATCATATAAATTGTTCTCCTGGTTCTGTTTTCTTCACTCTGCATCAATTCATATAAGTCTACACAGGGTTCTCTGAAACCTCTTTAATCATTTCTTATGGCTCAGTGATATTTTATTTTATTGTCATACTATATAATTTGCTTAGCCATACTTAAATTGATAGGCACTCCCTTAGTTTTCAGTTCTTAGCTAAAATAGAGCTGTCGTGGACCTGGGGTCAGAAAGACTTGAGTTCAAATATGGCCTGAGGCACTTAGTAGCTGTGTGAACATGGTCAACTTAGTTACCTCCTGCAAATCTTCTAAGAACTATGTTCTTTGCACTCTCTGCCCCTTTTAAAATTTTTCTTTTTCTATTTTGAACGTAACAATATTAAAAATTGCAAACATTTCAATATGCAAAGATTAAAAGGGAGTATTTCACATGAAAATGAACTTTGGTTACATAGTTTCCTTGAAAAGAGTGTTAAAGTTAACAAAGTAGTAACAAAATTGTCCAGTTTGTTTATGTCCCTTTCTTAAATTCTTTTTTTTTTGTTTTCTTCTACCTATTCATTAAATCTTTCATTGATAGTCTTTCTTTTCTTTCTTTTTTGTATCTTGATCACTAATCACTAATTCAACCCTCATCTCCCATGAATGGAAGTCCTCCCTTATAACAAATAAATATAATCAAACAAAAGAAATCAATACATTAGTCATGTCTGAAAATGAATCTCATTCTGCACCTCAAGTCCAAGATGTGAGAGGCATGCTTTATCTCTAGTCTTTTGAAGTCTTGACTGGTCACTCTGTTGATCACAGCTCTGAAGTCTTTCAAATAATGTGGTCATCATGTAAATTATTCTCCTGATTCTGCTCATTTCACTCTGAATTCATAATAAGTTTTCCCATGTTTCTCTGGGTACTTTACTATTCCTTATGATGCAATAATGTTCACTATTAATATTCATATTCCTCAATTGGTTCATTTATTTCTCAATTTCTGGATTTTTGCTACAACTAAAAGTACTACTATGAATTTGTTTGTACACAGGGGTCCTTTTCTCTGTCTTTGACCTTTTGGGGTGTGTATTCCTATTAGTGATAACTCTGGTCAAAGATACACAAAATTTAGTGACTTTGAGGGTAAGTTCTGAATTTTTTCCAGAAGGGCTAGACTAATTTACAGCTCTGCCAATAGTGCATTACTGTGCCTATCTTCCCACAACATCTCCAACAATTGTCATTTTCATCTTGTGTCATCTTTACTGATATATTTCTGTATCTCTTTTTCTAGCACTCTGCCATCATCACTGAGGAAGCAGAAGAAAGCTGTATAAGAGGGAGAAACATTTTATATTTTTATATTGTAAATTGTTCCATGAATAACCATAATGCAAAAATGTATCACCTGGTGACCTTCTGGGGATCTAGGCTGATCCCTAGAGAACAAATAAAAGTCCATCACTGGGCCTTTTCCAATGGATAGAATCTGCCAGTTTGTATTTCATTAACATTTCCCTTAAGAATCCAGGGTCACAGTCATAGTAAGTAATCATTAGGTGCCAGGCCAGGCACTGGGGGTACAAAAACAAAAGCCAAATAGTTGCTACTCCCAAGGAATTTCTATTCTATGGGGGTGGGGCTAGACATATACACAGATAAGCAAATATATATACAAAATAAATACAAAGTGATTTGGGGTTAGTTGGGGTGGAAGCATTAACAACTAGGGAGATCTGTATAGGCTATATGTAGTGGGCGATATAGGAGCTAAACCTTGAAGGAAGCTGAGAATTCTAAGAGGATGAGGTAAGGAGGAAGTAGATTGCAAGTATGGAGATCAGCCAGTGCAAAAGCATAGAGATCATCTGTGGAATGTCACATACAGGGAAGAGAAAGGCCACTTTGCCTGAGCTGAAGAATGCAGAAAGGGGAGTAGTATGTTAAAAAGCCTGGGATGGTCAGCTGGAGCCAGGTTCTGAAAGGCTTTAAATTAAATAGAGTTTATATTTTATCCTAGGGGCAACTGGGGGCAATTGGAGCTATTTGAATAGGGAAATGCCACGGATCAGAACTGAGTTTTAAGAACATCAGTTTGGCAGCTGGGGGTGGGGGTCGGGGAAGGGACAGAAGAGAGTAGAGATGGAAAGAGCAATTAGGAGGTTATCACAACAGATTAGAGGTGATGAGGGCCAGAGCTAGGGTGGTTCATGTGAGTGGAAAGAAGGGGACAGATAGAAGAGATAGTGTTGTTAATTCAGTTCTTTCTGACTCTTTGTGACCCCCTTTGGAGTTTTCTTGGCAAGATGAAGAAACTGAGGCAAACAGAGATAAGTGACTTTCCCCAGGTCACAATATCTAGTAAGTATCTGAGGCTGGATTTGAACTGTCTTCCTAACTCCAGGCCCAGCTCTCTATCCACTGCACCACCAAGACCTAGCAACGAACTGGATATGGAGAGGGAGAGGAGAGACAGGGAATGATAGGGAAAAGTCAAAGGTGATACCAAGATAACAACCACAACAAAAGAATCTAGGGTCACCTTGGTGTTACGATGAGGACTTAGCATAGGACTCTGGAGGTACAGTCTTAAGGAGGGAAGAGGAAAGAAGGAAATAAGCATTTATGTAATACCTAAGTGTTTTTACAAAAGTTATCTTATTAAAATCTCATAACAATCCTGCGAGGTAGGTGCTACTGTTATTCCTATTTTACAGATGAAGAAACTGAGGCAAACAGTTTAAGTGACTTTGCCAGCATCACATATCCAGCAAGTATCTGAGACTGATTTGAACTCACATCTTCCTGCCTCCAGGCCTACTGCTCTAACCATGGTGCTACCTAGCTGCCTTCAGCTAGCTTTGCTTGGGATCTAACCAACCTAGATTATCCTGAGATAAGTAAATAAAATTAGATGGAGGACAACAAATACATGTGAAGTGAAAGTGTTCTGTTTGTTGTCTCCTCCATCTGATTATAAGCTCCTTGAAGACAGGGACTATATTTTGACTCTTTTTGTATCTCCAGAACTTAGCACAGTACCTGGAACATAGAAGGTGCTTAACAAATATTTTTTGATTGAACGATTTCTACTGTGATCGATTCTCATCAGCAATAATGATGTAGCCACCACATTTTGGTGTTACCAACATTTGGTATTGCCATTTCAGTATCTTATATGTTATACAAGGAAATAGCAATGACATTTAAGAAGATGACACTGGGATGAGCAGCTAGACCTTACCAAATATATACAGAAGACGTTGGAGATGACACAGTGTTAAAGTCATTCCAGAATCCCAAAGGTATTTCAAAGACTAAAATATATTGTAGATGTTATATTTGCCCCAAAAGGGCACCAGTAAGCCGTCAGCAACTATGGACCTATGACAATTCTATAAAATCTTTATCAGTATTGCCTATGAATACATTGAGGGTATCTTTGATGGAAATATGAAAAAGAACCACATAAGTAAGTTTTTGTATGCCCTTTTCTAGAACAGATATATATCTACAGTTATGCAAGTAATTGAGAGGTCCACGGAATATGTCAGTCAACAAGCATTTATTAAGCGTTTTTTCTGGAGCACTGTATTAAGTGCTGGGTATCAAAAAAAGGCAAAAACAACAACAATGAAACAAACAACCACAAAACACACAGAGTCCTTGCTCTCAAGGGATATATATTCTAACAATAGAGGCAATATAAATATGTATGATATATACAAAGTATATGAAGATAATTTGAAAAGGCTTCAGCAGCTGAGAGGACCAGGAAAGTCTCCTTGTTGAAGGTAGAGTTTGAGCAGAGTCTTAAAGGAAGCCATGAACAATAAGAGTCAGAGATAAGGGGGCAGAGCATTACAGGCATGGAGAACAGCTAGTGCAAAGGCACATCCCATTGTATTTAATGTGTGTTAAAAAAAATCTCAGACTCAGTATAATAAAACATAGCCTTTAAATGCCCCTCCCTACAAAGTCAGATGCATATGTTAATATTATATGAGATTCTATGACAGATGCAGCTGAAGAAATAATTTTATTCATGGATTGACTCATAGTTAACATTGAATAAGGAATGAAACAGAGATGTGGTACAGTGGGGAGAAAAGTGGATCTGGAGCCAGAAGATCTGGGTTTGAATTCTGGCTCAACCGTTTACTTCTTGGATGATCCTAGCAATCAATTAATCAACACTCATTTATTTACTAAGCACCTACTTTGTGCCATGCACAATGCTGGGCATACAGAGACAAAAAAATGAAATAATTTTTTATCTCAAGGAACTTACATTCTTACATCCTGTGAACCTAGTATGCCTGGTAGTACCATGGAGATGTTCTACACAAAGTTCAAATAGGTTTTTTGATTGATATCATAGTTTCCCAAGGGATTTTTTCTACAGAAGACACTGTGTCAAATTCACTGAGTTCCAGAATGCTTTAAGTCTCTTCCTTCCTGAATAAAACCCAAAGTAACCATCACACTAGAAAAAATAAACAGAAAGAAAGTGCATATTGGCCAGATTATGACATTTAGTCGACAGGAAATTCATTGGAATTTTTTTTTACCATTCTATGTATGTATGTATGTATCTATTGTCTATCTCTGTCTATTTAGATGTAGACATATACACAAACCACCCCACCTCCCCCCACCACACATACATATACATCTTGGAAAAGCACTGAAGAAGGATGTTAAACTGGGCCCATAATTGAAAAAGATGAAAGGACTGAACTAACTCATATGTGGGAAATTATGTAGCCCTTTCAATGATCCCAAAATGGTTGCTACTAACACATTTTCAATATATGGCAGTGAATCATGGAACAATACATTTTCAGAAAGACCAAAATTTCAGGTGATTCAAAGGGTAATAACTAAAAGATGCATGGTAGGTGTGAATAAAATTCAGCATACCATTAGGAATGAGTTCTGTGCAAGAAGTGGTATATTAGACATCACCAGACACATATGATCAGGAAAGGAAGTGGGCTGGCTGTATCATGAGATTGAGTAGTTACAAATGGACAGCCTATTGCTGCACTGGTGTTGTCCCTACTCTCTCCCACCCCTACATGTGAAAAGAGCCAGAGGAATGCCCAAACCATTGGATGGATCTTCTATGAAGATTTTATAGAAAGATACGAAGAAGAATCCCACAGGATGGGAAGGTTTGAAGAAGTTGCAGCCTACACAAGTCGAGGGAATACTTGTGCCAATGAGGCCATGAGCTGTTGAAGTATGCAAGAAGAGATGGACTGTAATATAGTTTAGAATGTACTATCTAATTTTTTTCCTTTTGTTAGTCCAGTTTTAAGCTTACTCCCTATTCCCATATATACTCCCTCTCTGCCTTTCCTCCTGTGGTGCCATTTTTCCTCTTTGATTCCCATACATGCAAAAACAAAACATAATTACAAGAGTAGCTTTAAATAAAGTTACAAAAAAAAGATTTACCCTTACATGATTCATGGTGTACACAGAGACATTTTAGGAGGGATGAAATTAAATTTGGGGGAAATTTGTCCATCTGTATTCCAGCTATAACTCCTATATAAAACAAAGAAGAATCTAGAATCTTTCAGTGTTTGTGGTGAATGGTAGACCTTTTCATCAGTACAGTGTTCAAATAATTCATTTTTTTCTGAAGCCAGTATTGGCTAGTACTCACAGACCCTGTGTAAATACATTTTAAAGAACAGCTCCCTTAGTTGGAAGGCAAGGCCTTTCATTTGAATGATGACTACAAAAAGGAACAGCAATTTAGGAGGAAAATGACTGGAGGGGGGAAAATAGTGATTCTGCAATCTTTCCAATACCCGAAGGTGGAGACGACAGCCACAATGTATCTTTCTCTTTGCTTTCCTATAGTTAGAGTAGAAGACTGAATTTTTCTTAGCTCTTACTTCAGTGGTCCAAGATAATAAGACCCTGCTAAAGATGAATGTTCAGATATATCTGGAAATTGCATGCCTAGTACTAATGAAGTGGGAATTTGAGGCGAATGTGTTAGAAGGTAGGAAATTCTTGCTGCTGAAAAACTTTCTCTTTGTTCCTAGACTGGCTCTGGAATTTATCACCCTTTTGCTAAAATGTGTGTCCCTAAGTCAATCTGGTTTATGCTGTTTCTGATTTCATTAGCTTAAAAAAATATATCTATAATCATTAGAAGGGACCCTAATCAGGTAGAAATAAGCAATGTGCCTACCAGTAACTAACACGCAGGCAAAACAAAAAAAAAAAACAATTTTGTTTGGGGGGGGCGATGATGGGGGTGGGAGCTCCAAAGCAAACCCCTCCTGCTCCATTATTCCACTGATCTAAAAACATTTACATCTTCTTTGTTGAGTAGCTTCCAGTAGAAATTTTATAAACAGGGTGCAAGTCTATTACAACTGAATCCTAACAAGTCACTCTGTGTTGCTGGAAGCATCAGTTTTATTTCACGGCCCAAAAGAAAGAGAAAAAAAAAACTTTTTATGTTTAGATAGACCTTAGTCTATCATACATCAAATCTGTCAGGCTTTTTCATTAAAGTTCATGGCTTTTAAGGTTCATTGTAAATAACTCAAATTGATTTTTACAAAAGGGGAGGAAAGCGATACTCTGATGTTGAGAGTTGTCTACTGTAATAATATTCTTTGTTGAGATTTCTCAAGTTGTTTTCCTGAAGAGGACGAAAAGTATTTGTCTAAATAGATACACAAGTAGACAAAAACATTTTGGAACCAGTGCTGGTTCTATATCTGATTGTGGCTGGATTTTTCAAAACCTTGGAATTTTGAACTTTTAAAGAATTTTCTTAAATTAATATACCAGCTATATTTATCAAGAAAATTACAGACTCAACTATTACCTGGCTACTAAATACAGGAAGTTATGTCCAGCTGCTTGCTCACAATAAGAGGGATACATTTGGAGCACTAATCACCGTATAGATATTTTCAAACTGAGCAATCACTGGGATTTTTCTTTTTAAGAAAAATAACAAAGGACCTTCTCTTTTAATCAGACATGGTCATGAGCTAGGGTAACATCCAGCAGAGACCTCGTCTGTTATTTTCCTCTAATCTTATCCATCCATTTTGTTTTATTATTAGCATTCTGCTTGTCTTTTCCCCTTGAAGTTCTGGATACTGGTGCTATCTTAGCCTGTCAGGCAGCAGATCATGGCTAGGAGGTCTGAGGCCAGCCATCTTGAAATCCCTCCTGTGATTCATTAATTAACACTGTCAGGACTGTCGGCCTGTCTTTGGACTACTTTCATTCCCTTGCTTTCCTGAGAATACAGTAAGTTATGAAGGGCTTCTCAGGTTTGAAGGAAACACTGGTGAGCTTAAATCCATATATTGCTATTTCAACCACACGTAGAAAGAAATCTGAATCCAAAGACCCAACCCAAATGGCAACTCCTTCATTACAATTTTCATGAACTTTCCAATTGGATGTATCCTCTCCCTGCTCTGACGTCTGTTACATTTGTTTGGCATTTCTCTAACAGCACTTTACCATGTTCTGCAGTAGATCAAAGTTATTTTGTATATTGGTTTTATCCTTTCTACTAGATTGTAAGCTCCCTGTAGGCAAACTATCTTATTCAGCTTGTATCCCCCATTATGTCTAGTATGGTTCCCCCTTCCTAGTAATCAATAAATATTTATGGAATGAATGAATGAATGAATGATGTCTGGAACATTAGTTTTCATCTCTTTATACATTTTGGATGTTGGATTGTGCTTGATCAAGCAAAGCACAGTTCAGTTTGCCATGGTAAATTTGGTTTTTTTTAAAAAATGGATTTAATATATCAATTGCATACTATTTGTTTCTCATGAACCAACTCTAGGATTCCCACCGGCCATTCTATCCATCAAGAACTGTTGGAAGAAAATGGGATGCAGTGAAAAGTTCACTAAACTCCCCACCACGGCGCTGAGTTTGAGTCTTAGCTCTGCCTCTTAACAATCTGTAGGACTCTGGACCTCAGTTTCCTGAGTTACAAAATGAGGAGGTTGAACTAGATGCCCTTCTGAATTCTAGTTCTGGATTTATGCCCTATGATGGAACTGCAGGAAGCCTAGAGCTCTTTGTACATACTTCTTTATCTAGCTCCCTTTTAACTTTCCTTGGAAAGCATGCCATAGCATCACTCTCATTATCAGCAGCATCACCAACATCCCAAGAATATATGTTAGGAACGAAAAACATGTCAGGTAAAGAGCCTCTGGTACGTATGTGTCCTATAAAGTTGGCTTACCTTCTAGGACAGTTAGTCAATCAACCTTTTTTAAGCACTTACTATGTGCTAGGTACTGTGTTAAGTGCTGGGGATGCAAAAAGAGGTAAAAGACCATTCCTGTCCTCAAGGAGCTTACAATCTATGGGGAAGACAACATGCAAACAAATATATACAATATATACAAAGCAAGCTATATACAGGATAAGTCGTTGTTCAGTGTATGACTCTTCATGACTCCAATTTGTAGTTTTCTTGGCAAAGATACTGGAGTAGTCTGCCATTTCCTTCTCCAGCTCATTTTACAGATGAGGAAACAGAGGCAAACAGGGTGAAGTGACTTGCTCAGGGTCACACAGCTAATAAGTCTGAGGCTGGATTTGAATTCAGGTCTCCCTGACTCCAGGCCTGGGCTCTTTCCACTTCAACACCTAGCGGTCCATATATAGGATAAGCAGGGAATAATTAAAAGGGGGAAGGAACTTAAGAGGGGTTGGGAATTGCTTTCTGTAGAAGATGGACTTGATTGGACTTGAAGGAAGTCAGGGAAGCCAGTAGGCAGAGATGAGGAGTGAGAGCATTCCAGGCATGGGGAACAATCAGAGAAAATGTCTAGATTTGAGAATGAATATCTTGTTTGCAGAACAGCAAGGTCAGTGTTACTAGATTGAAAAGTATATAGTAAGGAGTAAGGTGTGAGGAGACTGGAAAGTTGGGAGTTGGGAAGGGCTAGGTTATAAAGGGCTTTGAACCCCCCAAAAGAGAATATTATATTTGATCCTGAAGGCAATAGGGAGCCAGTGGAGTTTATTGAGTGTGTGTGTTGGGTGGGGAGGTGACATGGTTGAACATGTGCTTTAGGAAAATCACTTTGGTGGCTAAATGGAGGATAGATTGTAGTGGGGAGAGACTTGTGGTAGGCAGACCCACTGTCAGGCTATCACACAGTCCAAGCATGAGTTGATGAGGGCCTGTAGCAGCAGAGTGGCAGTGTCAGAGAAGAGAAGGGAAAATATTTGAGAAATGTTATAAAGGTGACATCAAGAGGACTTGGCAGTAGATTAGATATGGAGGGTGAGAAATAGTGAGGAGTCAAAGATGATGTCTAGATTAACTGAGGAAATGGAAGGATGGTGTTGCCTTTGAGAGTAATAGAAAGTTGGGGCAGGGGAGAGTTTAGGGAGAAAATGAGTTCAATTTTTAACATGCTGAAATTTAGATGCCCACAGGACATCCAGTTTGAGATGTCAAGTAGGCAGTTGGATATGTGAGACTGGAGGTCAGCAGAGAGGTTAGAGAAGGCAAGATAGATTTAAGAATCATCATCATAGAGATGATAATTAAATCCAAGGGAGCTAATGAAATAACTAAGTAGGGTAGCATAGAGGGAGAGAAGAAGAGGACCCAGGACAGAACCCTGTGGTACACAAGGTTAGAAGACATGACATAGATGAAGATTCAGTGAAGGAGACTGAGAAAGAGCAGTCTGATAGGTAGGAGAACTAGGGGAGTATGGTGTTCTGAAAACCTTGGGAGAAGAGAGTATCAAGGAAGATAGGGTGATCAACAGTGTCAAGGGCTACAGAGAAGTTGAGAAGAATAAGTATTTAGACAAGGCCATAGGATTTGGCAATTAAGAGATCATTGGTAACTTTGGAGAGAATAGTTTCAGTGGAATGATGAGACCAGAAGCCAAATTGTAAAGTGTGAAGTGCATAAGAAGAGAGAAAATTAAGAGGAGGAACCTATTGTAGATGGCATTTTTGAAGAGTTTGGCCAAAAAAGGCAAGAGATATAGGAAGATAATTATTAAGGGTGGAATGATCAAGTGTAGTCTTTTTCAGAACGGAGGAGATATAGGCATATTTGTAGGCAGTAGAGAAGGAGATAGTGGAGAGGAGACTGAAAATAAATTATGGAGAAGGTATCAGCAGGGGCAATCTGTTGGAGGAGATGGAATGGAATGGGATAACTTGTAGAGGTAAAGGAGTGTGCCTTGGTAAGGAACAAGGTCACCTCTTTGTGTGAGACAGAGATGAAGGAGGAGATTATGGCAGAAGGCATTAAGTGGTATGAGATGAGGAAGAGGGGAGAGGAAACTCATGATAAATGGATTCAGTTTTTCTGTAAAATATGAAACAAAGTTCACAGTTGAGAGGATGAGGGGAGGGAGATGCCATGGGAGGATTGTGGAAGGATGAAAAAATTTGGAAAAGCCACTGTAAAGAGAAACACAGTAAGTTGATAAGGAAGGAGTAGAAAGATTGCCTAGTAGGAATGAAGGCCAAGTTTGGGTTATATATTATAAGTTTGCAGTGGACCCAGTCAGAACAGTTGCATTATTTTGTCCAACTGCTTTCAGTAGCATGTAGGAACAAAGGCAGTGGATGGTGGGAGTCATCTAAGGATAAAGCTGGGTAGGGCTCAATCAGAGGTGTGATAAGAGGAAGGGCAGTAACTCAAGAGAAGAGGCCAGTGTAGAGTTAAACTGGTTCACTAAGGGGTCAAAATGGGAAAAGAAGAGACAGTGGCTAGTAAAGGGGAGATGGTCTGGGAGAGAATTGAGGCATTAAGAGATTAAAAGTTGAAGTATGGATGAAGAGTAAGATTTGGTAAGGGAAGACAGAGGGAGAAGTGGAAAGCCAATAGATTATGGTCAGAAAAGGGAATTTTAGAAGTCTTGAACATGGAGATGGTGTATTTTTTTGGGTGATGCCAAGATCAAGGGTATGACCATCTTTTTGTGTGGCTGAGGTGGGGTGGAGGAGTAGCTCATAGGAAATAAGTGGAGGAATTGAGTGGCTAGAGTGTTTGAAGGTAAGCCATTATGTATACTGAAATCCCCTAGTATGAAAGTAGCAGTTGGGGAGGAGAGAAAAAATGTAAGCCATGTACTGAACTCACTGATGAAGGGAGGGGAGTGAGTTAGAGGTTGTATCAGTAAGACAATAAACACAACATCAACGATAATTGTGAATATGCCCATGTGGTTCTGTTTCGCAAAGTATGAGAGACTCTCCATATAGAAGATAGAAGAAGTAAAACATTTATTCAGACACCAGAGAACCATATGCCATAACCAAATGTTCAGCTCTTGCAGCCAGTCAGCCTACTTTATCATAAAAGCAAGGAACTTAAAACATGATATCACAACATGGAGTCTCCTCATCCCCAAACCTCTCCAACCCCCTGCTGGTGTCTTCCCCACAACAGACTCACAGTACAACTAAGTCAGCCTGTTCAGTTCTAACCATCATGAGGGTAGTCATTAGCAGCCATAACTTCTCTCTCTCTCTCTCCCCCCATTTTTCTGTGTCATATCTTCCTTTTCCTAACAGGAAGCTCCTCCCACAATATGTGACTGAGGCTTCCTGTGATGTAAGCAGGTCACATGGCCTATTATGGGTGGGAAAGATCTTCAAACATAATTGCTACTACAGAAGTCTATAGACAACAGTTACCAGGATATTGATTTGGTGATATGCTTGAATAGTATGGACCTCAAAGGAGTAGAGTTTACTGAGTTGTGGACTTAAGAAGAGAACCTGGAAGTGGCAATGGAGAGAAAAGTGGATTCCAATTGCCTCACCTCAACCAGTGTACTAAGGGAAACGAGTAAAGGTACAGTCAGTACTCGAAATGGTAGCCAGGAAGGCTGTATCTTCAGGGGAGAGCCAGGTTTTAGTGAGTACTAGATGAAGGAAGGAGTTGAAGAGGAAAAGATTTAGGATGAAGGGAAGTTTGTTGCCTATGAAACAGGCATTCCAGAGGGCACAGTGGAAGGGGTGAGTGGCATTTGATTGGGACTTTGGGATGAGAGTGGTGAGGGGAATAGAAATAAAGAATCAAGTTGTGGGGGATGGGGAATGGAGTTTAGATGATGACTTACAAGGGTTCAGAATCACTGGGATGTGTAGGGTATAAGCCGGTGTGAGAATATTCATTGTTGAGTGAAAGGCATCACCCCTCTCCTCAGAGGAGTCTGGAAATTGGGCAAGAGACAAATGTTGAATGGGATGGAAGGCAAATAGTCAAATGGTCTGACGAGAAGCCCTATTTCACCACTCTTTTTCCCTCCAAAGCTGGGGATTAGGCACGAGACAGTGTTCAACAGAGAATGAGACCCAAAATACATATATTTGGACTGGACCTGTGATTTTATCAGTCTAGCAAATTTCCCCTATGGAAACTCTCTATTCCAAAGCAGAAGAGCAACTGTTTTTCAACTTAGAGGTTTAGAGAGTTGGCTAGAAGCACTGAGAAATTAAGTGACTTGCCCAGGTTAATACAGCCAGTATGTATCAGAGATGGGATTTGAACTCAGGTCATCATGACTCCAGGGTCAGACCATTATCAATCTGTTTAGAAGCATTTATTAACACTTATTGGGATAGGCGCTTTATTCATTATGCCATGTGGCTGAATAAATAATCCAGCTTTAAAAAGTGTCTCATATCGTAATTGTCTCTATTGCAATGCCACCTATAATGTACAGCAGAGGTATTATATAGACTGAATGTAGCCCAAAACTAGATTAAAATAAAATTAGGAAACATTTAGCAAAATACGTAAAAATACAATAGAATATAGATAGTGTTAATATGTGGTTTTCTAAGTCAATATATGGCCCCCAGGGATCCTTACATATGGTTTTATGGCCTCTGTTTTTATTTGAGTTTTATACCACTGATGTACAATATGTAGTATGGTGCAAATAGATAGATCTACAGACTAGGAGACTTGAGTTCCTAGAAATTAGAGCTGAAATAAGTCTTAGAGGCAATCTAGTTCAACTCTCTCAACTTGTAACGGAATAAATTCAGACCCAGAGATGTTAAGGGACATGTCTGAGGTCACACTTAAGTGGGATAAACTAATGTTTTCAAACTCAGATTTTCTGACTCAGTTCAGTGCTCAAGCACCACATCTATGACATCTTAGTTACATCATTTAGCTAGTTGTGTGACTTTAGGCAAGTTACTTTACTCTCTCTGAGCCTGTTTTCTAATCTATAAAAGAGAGATAATTCTTCATAGGGTTGTTGGGAGTAAAGAACTTTTTAAACTTTATTTTAATGTGAAAAAAATTTTAGTAGAATTCTCATTAAACATTTATTTGGGTCCTAAGCTATCAAACTATCCTGGTGAGTGGCATACCTCTGTTCAAGCATCTATTGAATACTTACTGCACAATGGGGAAGCTAGGTGACAAAGAGGATAAGAGTGTGGGGCCTGGAGTTGGGAAGATATGAGTTCAAATCTGGCTTCAGAAACTTACTGACTTTATTACTCTGGGTAAGTCACTTAACCTCTGTTTGCTTTAAGTTTCTGATTTGTAGAATAGGGTAATAAGAACACCTAACTCCCAGCATTGTTGTGAGGATTAAGTGAGGTAATAATTGTAAAGCACTTAGCACCAGTGACTGTCCCATAGTAAACACTATATAAACGTTAGTTATTGTTATTGTTATTGTATCAGGGAGTAAGGTAAATGGCCTTTGTTGACGATCTTTCACTCTAGCTATTATGGAGGTGGAAAGCAATCGGAGTGGAAAAAAAAATACAAACAAGGGAACATAAAACAGTATATACTAGAAGTACTAATGGAAAATGGAATTGACCAACTTTCCAAATAATAGCCCTGGGAGGTACATGATGCATGTATTATCATACCGATTTTAGAGACTAGGATGCTGGGGCTTGGACACATTACATAATGTTCCAGAGATGAGGAAAGAGCCTAGTGAGCCTGAGACTTGAATGCTGGTGTTCTGACTCTAAGATCAATCATCTTTCCTCAATACCATGATAATAATAAGTGGAGGTTAATCAGGTTTGTCTACACTGAAGAGGTGAGATGTGAGCAGAAATATAAAGAAAGTTATGGATGAGGATGGGAATGGAGGAATGAAAGCTTTGAATGAAAAAAGTCAGCCAAGTGCCTTTAGTTTAGAACACTATTGATCTCTATCTTGTCACTGAACCCAGATGGTTCTGGAGGAGAAAATGAAGGGGGTGCCTTTGCACAGCTCTCCTTCACTTAAATCCAATTCACTTGCATGTTATGGCATCAGTTTCATGATGTCATGGTCCCTCTTTGAGAATGAAGGATAAACAACAACAAGAGTATACTCCCAGCATCTGGGGAGTGAAGGAAAGTTTATTTAGGGATTGAAAATGGTATCTATTAGTTACTGGTATAGTGACAACAGCTCCTTCTGCTCCCAAGCCAGGGCATCATGGGTCTGATATCTGGGTTTTTCACTCCACAGTAGGGAGGAAGGATAGGTCGAAAGCCTACTCAGCCCTGGCCTGTATCTAACACCCAAGTTTTGTGACCATGAAGTGACCTTTGCCAGTGAAACACCTGCACAGGACTGGCTATATCAGTGATTTAAAAAAAAACTCTTTGGTTAAAGCAAAACAGATGATTTCAAAACAGATTTACGCTAAAATCTCACCACTGTGGAACTAATTCTGACACCTGTGTACCTTGGTCATTCAACCAGCTCTAAGTCTGCTGAACCATACTGTCATCCAGTACATTTCTCAATATTGTCATCAAAGATACTGTGAGAGATTTTGTCAAGGGCTTGGCTGAAATCCAGCCTTGTAATCTACAGCCTTCCCCTGATCAACTGGACTGGGAACACTTTCAGAAAAGGGAAGGAGGTTAGTCTGACTTGACTAGGTTGAGGACTTTTGCCAGGTACTCAAGACAAAATCATCAAGATATGGCCTTTAAAAAGACATCTTATGGTTACCTGCTCAAGAAGAATTCATTGAAGAACTTAAAAAAGACTTTAAAAATCAAATGTGAGAGATGTAGGAAAAATTAAAAAGAAAAATAACAATAATACAAGAAAAACAAAAAGATTATGACAAGAAAGTCAACCAATTAGAAAAGGAGATCCAGAATCTTAAGGAAGAAAATGACTCACTGAAAATCAGAATTGGGCAAGGGGATGCCAGCAAAGTCATAAGAGATGAAGAAATAAAAAAAAATATATATAAGGAATGAAAAAATAGAAAAGAAGGTGAAACATCTCAAAAGAAAAACAACAGATCTAAAGAACAGATCAAGAAGAGAAAATGTAACAATAATTGGACTACCTGAAAGTTCTGATCAAAAAAAATCTTGATAAAATAATACAAGAAATCATTAAAGAAAATTGTCCTGAAGCATTAGAACAAGAGAAGAGAGTAGAAATAGAAAAAAAAACATCCACTGATCACCACCTGAAAGAGATCCTATGAGGAAAACTCACAGAAATATTATAGTTAAATTCTGAAACCCCCAGATCAAGAATATTATGAGCAACAAGGAAAAAACAATTTACATATGATGATATCACAATTAGAATCACACAAGACCTAGCATTGACAACACTAAAAGATCACAGATCTTGGAATACTATATATCAAAGAGTAAAAGAACTAGGCTTCTGGCCAAAAATATCATACCCAGCAAAGCTAAGAGTAATTCTGAATGAAAAAAAATGGACATTTGATCAGACTTTCAGGACTCTGTTAAAAAGACCCTTGAACTCAATAGAAGTTTTGACATACAAGAGCCAACAGAAATATAAGATACATACCAATGACCAATTACAAGGGACTAAATAATGATAGAATGTTTACCTTTTATGTATGGAAAATGTAAAACCTATGTCTAAGATTTTTACTAGTAATTAGGTAGCTTATAAGAAAGATTGGGGTAGACCTGAGTATATGACTTCAAAAAGTAAAACCATTCAAGAACAGCTAAAAGAGTAATTATCTTATACAAATGAGGTGCAAGAGGAAGAACCAATACAGAATAATTAGATGGGAGAGGGAAGCTGTTAGTTCTGGAAACCTACTTTCATCGGGAATGGGTTTAAGAGGGAAAAATACATATACATTTAGAAGAGTATAAAAGTCTTCTAAATTTAGAAAGAAATAAAACTCGAAGGGGATAGGGAGGGGGGAGAGGGTAAAGGAGGGATCTTTAGAGGGAACGGTGAGGGAATAGGTTAAAAGGGGAATATAGAAGGGTCTTCATATTTAGGGGAATGGGAGGATAAGGGAGAGAGTTTTAGAGGGGAGGGGGGCAGAATAGATCAGAGGGGTGTATAAAAGGGTGTTTAGATTTAGGGGAATGGGAGGATAAGAGAGGGATTGCTGGAGTGGGAGTAGGTAATAGGAGGGCAAGGTAGCAGGTAGAAATAAAGTAGAGGAGTTAGGAGAGAGAGGAAAAAAGAGCCATGCTCAAACATAAAAACGAGATTAGGAGTAGAATCTCTTAAGGAAAGTATATATATATATCAATACCTACATATAACTATATGGTAGCCTTGGGGTAGTGGGTAGGGGTGAGGAAGGGGGAAAAAAGAACAAAGTAAAAAGTGTATAGCAGAGAACAAAAGAAAACCTACAAGGAAGCAAAGAAAAGATGGAGATGGACAGCTTTTAACATAACGTACAGTATTTAATATATAGGCTTTCTTGAAATGGTACATTATTGCTATATATTCTGAATCCTCTCCTATGTTCTGCTGTACGCATGACATTTTTTTCTTTTTTCTTTTATATTTAATTTTGTAATGTTTCTTTTTCTTATATATTTAAGTTTTAGTATTAATCTAAAATTTAAAAAAAAGATATCTTCTCTTTGAAAATCTGAACATTTGTTCCTAGTCCTTCAGGACTTCTCCTATTCTCCATGAATCTTTGTTAAAAGAAAGAATTTTCTAGCAATTAAAACTGTTCAATGATGGGATGGTTTATATTGTGAGGTAGTGAACTCTCTTTTGTTGGAAGTTCTCAAATGGAGGCTGGATGACTGTCTTTTAGAGATATTATCTAGTGGATTCTTTGATTTCTCTTAACTTTATAACAGATGACTTCTAAGGTTTCTTTTCAATCAGTCAGTCAATCAACATTTATTAAGCACCTACTATGTGCCAGGCACTGCCCTATGTGCTGGGGATACAAAAAGTCAAAGACAATACCTGCCCTCAAGAAGCTCACATTCTAATGGGGGAGCTCACAGACTAATTTTTAATTATAAGAGAACTTGATTATCTAAAGCCCTGGACTTGGTTCTAGGTTCATTCCTACTGTGGCCTACTCAAAACTATCATACTCTGAGAGTTTGAGATAAGGTTAAGTCACCTTACAAAGACACTGGCACAATTTTAAAGGGACTGATAAAGATGAGGCTAAACACCCAAAGGTGTTAAGCTCCTTAACTCTCACTGTAACACAATTATCGATTCTTCTCACTAAACCTTATTTCTATACTCCTATTCTTATAGAATTATAGTCTTATTAATCAACAAGTCAATAAGTAATGTGAAAGAATTACACTATAAAATATAATCAATTAATCAATAAACATTTATTAAGAGCCTATTATGTGCCAGATACTGCCCTAAGTGGTGGGGATACAAAAAGAGGCTAAAGACAATCCTTGCCTTCAAGAAACTTACAATCTAATATAAGTCCATCATTCAAGTTGATAATTAGTTATTAAGTGCCTACTATGTGTCCAGCACTATGCTAAGCACTAGATATCATTATATTCTGGAGAATATGTATTAGAAGCAGAGATGATTGGAAAGTTTTTCTTTATTAATCTTTCTTTGGTTTCTAGAATTACAGATTTAGTCTAATAGTCCTAACAGTCCAAGTCCATCACTTTGCAGATGAAGAAAGTGAGGTTCACTACAGTTACACAGAAAACGCCAGAGGGAGTTTCTGACTTCAAACCTAGCAGGATACCAATTTACACCATGTTGCCTCTGCCCATTCAATCCATTTCAGATACACGTCAGAGGGTTGTAAGAGAAGCAGATAAATGGTGAAGCATTATGTGAATGTGGGCTCTTATAATTGAAACAGCAGTAAGACATCTAGGGACAGATCTTTCTAGCAGATGGTTGGAACAGAAAGTTCAAGAGAAACTATAGGACTGGAGGTAAAGATCTGGGAAGCATCCCTTTTGAAACCATGACCAAGGGTTATATCTTTGAAGGATTATAGAGGGAAAAAAGCGGAGGGGAGAGAAATGAACCTTGGAGAATGTGCCCATTTAGGGGATGTGAGATGTGGTATCGAACAATCCAAGTTAGAAGGCACATCAGAGGTTACTCTAAATTCTACCTAAACCATGAATTCCCTCTACAACCTCTGAGATAAGAGGACATCAAATCTCAGCCTGAAGGCTTTTTCAATGACAGGAAACTCACTATCTCCCAGACCAGCCCACAAGGGAGACAGCAATGTAGATTGAGAAAGATTACTCAGAAATATAGAAATTTGACTGGCTATCCCCTATCCCTGGAATTTTATCCCTTCTTTTCCTTCTACCTCCTGGCCTTCAAATCCCAGCTGAAATCTCAAGAAGCCTTTCCCAATACCCCTAAATGCTAGTGTTTTCTATGTGTTTATTATCTCCAATTTATCCAGTATATATCTTGTTTGTACATAGTGGTTTGCATGTTGTCTCCAGTGAGCTCCTTGAGGGAGCAACCACTCTGAGTCTCACTTTCTTCATCAGCAAAGTGAAGGAGTTCGACTGAACTGGGGTCTAAATCTGTAATTCTAGAAACCAAAGAAGGATTAATAAAAGAAAAACTTTCCAATCATCCCTGCCTCTAATACACATTCTCCACAACATAATGATATTATGCTTAGCATAGTGCCGGACACATAGCAGGTGCTTAATAAGTAATTTATATCCCCAATACTTAGCACAGGTCTTGGCACACAGCAGGCATTTAGTAAATGCTTGTCAACTGAACCTGACTTGATTGGAACCTGGCTAGGGTAGCATTACAACAGCAAAGGGAAGAAAGAGTTTCAAGGAAAGTCTAGTTGAAGTTGAGCAGGCAGGCAAGACAGAAACACACACAATTATAATAGGAACAAGGGAGTTGGTAGATCTCTTCTAGCCTGGAGGAAACAAGTGGTGTCCACTGAGAAGCATTATAGTGGACTTAAGATACAGGAAGACCTGGTTTTGAATCCTGCCTCAGACACCCACTAGCAATGTGAGCTTGAGTGAATCATAAACTTTTTGAGCCAGTTTCTTCATCTGTAAAACGGGGATAATAAATAATATCTACCTCATTGGATTGGTGGGAGGATCAAATAAGATAAGTTGTTTTGCAAACTTTGAAGTGATGTATAAATGTGAGCTATCAGTGTGTGTGTGTGTGTGTGTGAGAGAGAGAGAGAGAGAGAGAGAGAGAGAGAGAGACAGAGAGAGACAGAGAGACAGAGAGACAGAGACAGAGAGAGAGGGAGAGACAGAGATAGAAACAAAGAGAAAGCTATCATTCTTAATAAATCTTAGTCTGACAGTCTGACCAACCTACCTTTCAAGCCAGTGAGGAAATGGGGCGCACTGAATGTTTTCTAATGAAAGGGAGCCAAGAGAGCAGATTAGAAGTTAGCTAAGTTTCCAAAGTAGCAAAGAAGGTATAAGCTACAAAGAAATTGTTTGGTGGAGAGAAGGGGAAGATGAAAGCACTTAAGCTGCAAGACCTTAATCCTCTCTGTAGGAAGGTGAAATCATCTTATGACTGAGTGAAATGAGTAAGGCAGAGCTGAGTTAAATTTCAAAAACTTTTCTTTTTTATTATGAACTTAAAGTTTAACAAACATGGGCATTTCAATATACAAAGACCAAAATGGGGTTGAAATTGAGAACTTATGTTGCATTTAAGTGCATGTTACATTTAGCATTTGATAGTAAATTTAGTATATTTATTTAGAATTAAAATGCTCTGGTTGTTCATGTTCCCTTCTGTCCTCTTTTAGGTATTTTTGAATATTCCATTGATGCCTATTTCTTTTTTACATCACTATTACTACCCACTAAGCCCACTTTGCCCTCACCTACAGAAACCCAGGAACACGTGTATAGCCAAGCAAAACAAATCAATACATTGGCTGTCTGAAAAAGTATATCTTGTTCTACTCCCCTTGTCTGACACGAAGATGTTTGGTCATGAATCTTTTGCATCATGAATAGTCAGTGTTGGATTGGTCTCACTGCCTCAAGTCTCTTCCCTCTCCAGGGAGTCATAATAAAAATTATAACAGCTAGCATTTATACAGTGCCTACTATGTGCCAGGCTTCACAAATATCCTGGGAGGTAGGTGCTATTTTGATATCTTTCAGTTGAGGAAACTGAGATTAATTGACTTGCCCAATGTCACACGGCTAGTGTTTAAAGCTGGATTTGAATTCAGGTCTTCCTGATCTACCATCTCTAACCACTATACCACCTAGTTGCTATTGTGGCTCCTCCAAGTCCAAGTCAACTTTCTAAAGTGGAGATCTATGTCACCTTCCCTCCTTCCCTTTACCTTCTTAATCATTTCCAGTGGTTCCCTGTTAACTCTAGGATCAAATATAAAATCCTGTTTGGCTTTTAAAGCCATTGATAACCTGGTTCCTTCCTACCTTCCCAGTCTTTTTACTCTCCTTCACACATGCTATGAAAGTTATATTGGCTTTTAAAAAGCTGTTCATTGCATATCATATTCCACCTCTCATCTTCACGCCTTTGTAGTGGTGGTCCCTCATGATGGAAATGTTCTCCCTCCTCACTCCTGCCTTCTGGTTTCCTTCAAGACTCAGTTTACATTCCTATCTTCTGAAAGAGGCCTTTGCTGCCCCCAACCTCCGAGATTACAACAGCAAAGAGAGGAAAGAGTTTCAAGGAAAGTCTAGTTGAAGTTGAGCAGGCAGGCAAGACACAAACACACACAATTATAATAGAAACAAAGGAGTTGGTAGAGCTCTTCTAGCCTGGAGGAAACAAGTGGTATCCGCTCCATTTACCCTGTATATATCTTATATGTCATCATGTTGTTTCCTTAGTTAAAATGGGTTTCTTGAAGGTGAGAACCTAGTTTTTGTCTTTCTTTGTATCCCTGGCACTTAACACAATGCCTGGAATGTAGTTGAGTGTTTAATAAATGCTGGTTGACTGACTTGATTGATCAGTGTTCTGAAGTCTTTTAATATTGACTTTTACTGTTTATTTGAATGCTATAGAAATTATATACTATGTGCAAAGGCTCAGCTGGCCAGCATTTAGGAGAACTAACAGAGTAGTAGGGTCACTATGATTCTCAAATACCAGTGGCATTTACCAAGATTTTATACTGCTTGTCAATTTAGCTGCTTCCTTAAGTGCAAGCCATTAAAACTTTCACTACTCTGTCAGGTTAACCCAACACATGAAAATTGAAAGGATTTACCAAGTTTCTTCAAAATACTTGACAGAGGGTAAATAGGGAAGTCATTTCCTATCAGTCTGAAATGAAGGTAAAACGTTTCTGAATTTCTAATAGTAGTCCAGGAAAATTGGGTTGACATAATTTTCAGGAAATACATTTACCATATAAGGTCAGGTTCATCCTTTTGGTCAGGAGTTCGCTGGTAAATCTGAGAGTTATCGGGCTATGGCTATAGGACAGATCACTAAGAGAGGTGTTGTTGGGGAGAAAGGGTAGAGGACAAAACCTTGGGGGACACATTTTGGCTGAAAGGAAGCTGGTCTCTAAAGGAGTAATCAGGATGGCATTAACTGGGAACAGAAAGACTGCTTTTACTAGAAGGGAGCCTACTACTATCACTGTTAGAAGGCAGTCCACTTCCTGAAGTATTTAGAAACAAATGTTGGTTTAAGGTACTGGAGAGGTTTGCTATTGACATGGCAGGCATCCAAAATAGGGCAATTTTTGAATGTGTGGAATTTTACTGTTGGGAATTCACATTGTTTGATTTTGTCATATTAAGTTTCAGCTTCTATCTCTGGCTATCATCTATTTGCCTTGATGCACAATGCAGGGGTAAGGGAACCTGGGGTCTGAGCTTCACAGACTGGAGGAGAGCCTGTAGCAGTCACAAGATGACAGGGAAGAGAAACTGCAATGAGGGACCAGAACCAGAAAAAGTCAACCTAAATTAATAAATAACTATGGGGGGCGTTTGTCGGCTCCAGGAGCAGCTATCTTTAATCTCTTTGAAGCAGCAGCTGCACCATAAGCTTCGTAAACAAATGCTAAAGAAGGAGAAGTAACTCCCCAGGAGGAAAGGGGAAGAGAGGGACCCAGCTCGCCCAGGAACAGGATGTAGCAGAAAAGGAGCTTCTTCCCTTTTAACCTGAACTTATCCCCAGCTGACGAGCCTTGGAAAGAGTTTCAATTCTCTTGTTTAGATTTGCCACGAGAACCCACCATCATCTGTAATTTTCCCTACGGTTTTTTTCCCTGTCATTTTATCAGCTAGTGTAAAAGATCACAAATGAATGCATTTCCCCAAAGGAACAGAACTGGATACAATGAAGGGAAATTGTAACAGGCTACTGAGACAATGTGTTAAGTTAGTTCTTAAATGGACTGTGTGCCGAAGGAATAAAATATTCACATTAAAATTCAAGTGTTTGGAGGGCGTGAAAAATTTCATCTGCTCCAATTATCCTTCCAGTTATAGCAACTGTTTGTCGCCCTGCATTTATTCAGTCCATTGCAGATACCAGTTCTCCGTTTTTAGGTAAACCTCTCTGGGACCAGGTACCCACTCTTTGATTGGCTTAATCCACCTCGTCTATCTCTATTGTCTGACAGACTGCATAAAGAATTTGAGAATAAATGAACTTCTTAGATGAAAGTCACTGCAGAATTGCAAAGCAGCCTTCATAAAAACCACACAAGACGTTTCTATATCTACAGATAAGTTCTCACGTGTCACTCCAATTTCAACTGTCAACCTTTTATTAGATATGAATCCTTATGCTATCTCTCTTTTGTATGCAACTTTAAAAATTTCATTTTTTTATTTTCAAAACTGTGGTGCTTTTTCTAGGAGGCAATGATTATATTACAGGCTTTTCAAAGTTATGATTTTAAATGATTGTTAATTATCAACAGGCAAAAAACAGCTTCGGTGTAATTTCACTTGAGAATGCAAACACTTCAATATAGGTACCCTGTATAAAAAGATATTTAATCTGCCCAAGTTTATGTAATAAATACATGACACAAAAGTGACACAGTTTAACTTTATTTTTACTCATTTAAAACAAGAATTTACAAAAAAAAACTCAACTTCTTAACTTTTCTGTTTCTATAGGTACTTAAATACAAAATATTTCAAAGTAAAATAAATTAACACAAATAATACAGATGTAAAGATTAGGATCATTTAGTCCTAACAACTTTTGTATAAAGTCAAGTTTAACTCAGTTCTTCCTTCTGTGTATGATGGGGGTGGGAATTCTGTTTGAAAGTTATGGAGGGTCTCCCTCTGCACTTTTATTGACTGGGGGGGGAGCTGGTGAGGAGGGAGAAAGAAAGAATGAGGAATTTTTTTTCCCATACTCCTACTTGGAGCAGTTCTATGCATAAGCTTCTGGCCACACAGAAGCTTGGGCTTCATAGAAAAGTTTGGGTGCATGGCCCAGGGCACACAAAGAGGGTGTGGTGGGGTAGCACTGGGGAAGACAGAGCAATTTTGTCATGGCATTCTCTGGCTCCTCTACAACACTCGGGAGCTGGCCTTTCTAATGTGCTGATTTTCAGTGCATAGAAAGAGCTTTTCTTGGCTGCTGGGAGTATGGCTGTGGCTGAGTGATTATCTGGAGGCAGCCAGGCATAAGCCCAGCCGCCTTGGAAATTTTGGGAAGGGAGTAGAGAGACTCTTCTCCTCTCTGTGGTCTAGGAATACATTGTTATGTAGTCCTGAGTTTGGGGATGGGGGGGGTGAGAGTGGGCCTCTGTGAGATTTAGAAACATATCATTAACAAATGCCTATGCCAACACTGGAAAAAAAAATCCAACACACTTTCTGTTAAAAAGATTTCTGGTATAACTTTGCACTGTGATATCTATACCAGGGGATTTAAGTTAAAAACCAAAGAGCACTGAATAAAATCCTCAACCACAATCAAAACACAGTAAGCTTAGTTGATGAGGGTTATTTCTAAAGCACCAAACTATATTCCTTCCAATTTATGTCCTCTGGATTAAAGTGCAAATTCAGGGGAAAAAAAATACATTTTACACAGATCAAAGCTTTGTTGCAAGAGGAACAAGGACATCGATTCTTCATCTCCATGAATTTATCTTCAGTAACAAATTCAAAGCCATTTTAAGAATGCTCCATGTTGTTTATATGAATAAAAATAAGTGCTAGAGACGTTAACAAATCTCTGGATAAACTCTAGCCCTTGAAGGTTAGAGGAGGGTTTTATAAATAGTGTATTCCACAGCCAGAAGACTTTTGCTGTTTATCTTCTCAAACACACTAAATCTGATACCCCCAATCTAAAATACAGAGCTAAAAAGGTTTCAATTTTGCTCTCAACTCTGAAAAATGACCACAGTTGATATACAACAGATTTTTTTAAACTAGTTTGGACAATCTCTGAAAAACTTAAAATTTAACTCTAGATTTGTTTATTTCCGAGCTGACTTTTGAAAGAAGGTACAACAAATGTATACACACTATTAAAATATGATAAATGTGTCAAGACTTCTACCCTTAGGATTAATTTTCAGAAGGAAGAATTACTAAGTCATTTTTGTTTATGACCAACAGACTCTTTAATTAAAACCACAACAAAATATCTATCTACTATAATGTTTTTCTTAGCTGTCTTCCCTGCTAGCTAAAGACCTGCACTAAACAACCTTCTCCGTTTAAAGAAAGCTAAATACTTTCCCAGTCCAAAATTTAATGACATTCATTGCTTGTAACAGTCTTGCCTATTCTTCAGTGCCTGCCTCATCGTTTGTTAGATTGCTTTTCATACTTTTCCTGGGTGTTCCGCTTCCTTGGAGGAGAATAACTAACTCTTCTCCGAGACTGGAAGTTGTGTTTGTATGGATGAGTTCTGTGTTTCTTTGGGTTTTCTTCTTTCCGGTTCTGATCTGGCTCAGGTTCCTTATTGTCTTCCTTCTGCTCCTGGTCTTGCTCCTTCTGAGAGGGTAATGTGTTCTTAATTGTATTAAGCAGAAATCTTTTATTTGTGCCAGCAAGAGGACACTTCATCCTACAAAAACATCAAAACAATAAAAGGGTAAAATAGCAACTTAAGATAAAAAACTAAATTTTAACATAGTTATTGTTAAAGTATCCCAAGTCGACAGCATCAACTTTCTACATGTTTTCGGCTTTCCTTGTATGCCACCTAGTGTAAACTTGGAGTACAAGAGGAAAAGGAAAAAAACAATCAAGACAGCTTCTATTTCTGAGACTGACAGCAGAACAGCTGCATTACTTCACACAAACACATTAGGACAATCAGTGCCTATTCTCACAGGGACAGAATGAAGTGGAAGTCTGGGTGGACAGGCATTAATCAAACTGTAAATTATCATTAAATCTCTAGTCCTTAAGTAACATATTCCTAATCTGGCAGAAACCGGAAGTTTTCTTAATTACATTAACTATAATTTGGTCTATGAACTCAATGTAAATATATTCTGGGAAGATTCATTCAAACCTATATAAGGGATTCACAGCAGGGAAAAACACAAAGTATAAATGATATAGATGTATATTGTCCTCTAAAAAAAAATAAAGAGTATAAAGCTACCATAATTTTCTTTTCTGTTATTAAAAAAAAAAAACAACCACACATTTTAAAGCTTTCATTTACCCTTTAAAGCCACTTTCTTGAGAAGTTTGTTTGTTCTCTCTGGTAACATCATACTTCCAACCTTTTGTGTTTTCCAGTGTCTTTATGAAAGAATTTCACTAATTATATTGCACTTCTAAATTTTTAGATTTGCCTATTTATTATTAACTCTAACTTAATTTTCATTTGTAGAAAATATTACCTTAAATAAATAAAAAGACATCCTTAAGTCAAACCCAACCCCAGGTAATTTTCCTGGTACCAGAGCACTTTGCCTTACAATGAGCCATTGATCTTACTAGTCTAGTCCTGGAATAGGATTTTTTATTTTTTTATCCTTTTACTGTTCACATGTAAAAACCGTTTATCACAAGTGCCTGCTCTTCAACAACAAATCAGGAACTTCCAATTCCAATCTTAAAATGAATTTAAGTGCAATCAGAACGCTATACAGTGTTTCAAATTAGATATAACTAATATTCTAGTATGGTAACACCTTTGCTATCTGAAGGTCAGACCTCCAACAAACTCATGTATGCAAAACACTTCAAAATTCAGATGAAGAAAAAAATCCACAGCCAGCAATGATGAAAAAAGCTGAGAAGAGCCAAAGATTGCTCCTCTTGTACTGAAACTGGCAAGCCAACTGATAAGAAAATGAGTCGAGTGGGAAAGGGCAAAGAGGAGAATTCTTGGAAACTTGGAGCTAAAGGTGATGAAAGCTCCTGGGGGGCAGGGACAATTTTGCTCTTGTTTGTATGCCTCAAGTCTCTCTCCACTACAGTCCCTCCTTAATCAGCCTTAAGCACAGGTCTGACCATGTCACTCCCCTACTCAATAAACACCAATGATTCCCTATCTTCTCCAGGAGAAAATATATAATACTCTGTTGTTCAAAGACCTTTGTAATCTCTGCCCCCACACCCACCTTTCCAGTCTTTTTACATCTTACTCCTCCTACCCTCAGTAGCCTCAGTAATCCAATGACATCAGCTTCCTTGCTGGTGTTCCAACAAGAAATTCCATCTCCCTCTGAGAACAAACTATGAAGCTTCAGAAAAATTGTGGCTTTTCCAGAAAATTAATTTATAAGCCTAATTTAGTCGCTGGACAATTTCATAGTGTGGATGAAACTGGTCTACTTTTGTAAAGTTGGACATATTCTACCTTGGCTGGTGCTGGTGAATCAAACATCTCATGGCTCAAACAGAATAAGAAAAGGTTGTCAGTTCTCCCAATTTGTTAATGTTATAAGTTCCCATAAAAACACAATCTTAAGAGGACCATGATATCAGAGAGGTGATGGCTTGCCAAGGGAAGAAAACTGTTAACCAATTACAGGCCCAAGAAGCAGGGTTAGAGTCTGGTGACATTCTTAGCAGCTTCCTGATCCAAGTACTTCCTTGACTGACTTTAGTATCTAGGCATATAGGGATTTGATCCACAATTTACGAAGTATTGAAGGGGTTGCGAGTAGAAAAAGTTTAAGAAGCCCTGGTCTAAATTAGGGCTTCTTAAACTTTTCCCACACATGATCCCTTTTCGTGTTTCAGCAGCGTTGTTGGTGTTGCATGTCGTGATGGCATGCACAGTGCAAAGTGTGCATGAACCAAGGCCGCAGTGAAGTTATGCGATGTAACACAGGCAAGCACTCCCAGAAACACCTCTGACTCGTTATGAGTTTGATTTTGAATTAATTTTTGGTGGTTGTACATTCAGAGATATCTTACTGACCTGACCCACAGTTTAAGAAGAGCTGGTCTACGGTGTTATTATGAATATGAAATGTCACAGAAGAGGTTTCATGAGAAAGTGGATTCATTATGCAACATCATGCTATAGGACTTCATTACATTAAAGATAAAACCATTAATGTCTGTGCCTGGAATTCTGTTAAAAGATAAGCATTAATAAGAGCTTAGAGAACACAGCGACCTAATGTGGCAAGAATGCATTTCCAAAAGTGTCATCTCGTGATAATGAACTTGTAGGACTGGTGGTAAAGTCCTCCCCAAACACACAAGCAATAATTAGTGAAGTTTTGTAAAAATATACCTTCTTCCTACTTCATTAGCAAACTGTGCAAATGAAAAAGATGATAAGGTGCAATATGGCAAACAGATACCCATGTGTGTTGTGTTGGTGAGTTGGAAGTCAAACATAATACTTTAGATGGTGCCGGCTAGTTATCATAAGAACACCAATCACATTAGTAAAGAAAAATTTCTAGATAAAAGAACATCATTTGGGAGAAGTTTGCTTTGATTTCTGGTTTACTGATTGTTACAGGAATGATGTCTATCCTTCACACCATCCTTCTGAGATAGATGTAAAATGCCTTCAAGTAATTTAATACCAAGGACATTTTCCGAAAGTAAGTTGCAGGGTATCTTTTGAGGTCAGTAACTATTTGGCCCAATGTCTCATACTATATAAAAAAGCTATTTATTGTTCAACATGTAGTAGAAAAAGCACTGAAGTCAGGACTAAAATATATGGGCTTTGGCCTTTTAATTAACATATTTTGTTTTAGCAAAAGAGGCAGAAACCCCTAAACTCTAACCCTCAAAACAATTATGTAAAACAATGCAAAAAAAGTGCTTATGAATGACTGTGTAGGCAACTGTATACTTCTATTATTCATTAAAGGAAGGGCAAGCTATGTGCTTGTTTGGAGCAGTGCCAATGTTGACCACTCTTTTTGGCTTAAGGTTGGTTGCCATTTAATGTGGTTTTCATTTACAAAACTACAGTTTGGGTACATATTTTACTATGTCTGCTTTCTTTACCATGTATCACTTTTTATGCCACCCCATTAATAAAAAATCCTTTATATTCATGATTCCCGATGGCATAATAACATACCATTGTATTCATATATAATATATTCAGTTATTCCCCAATTTTGTGTGGGCACTGAACCTGTTTACCAGCCTTTTGCTATTATAAATAATGCTGCTATGAATATTTTTGTAATTACCCTACCTTGCGTACTTCAATCTGTGTCCCTGGAATTAACACCATTGTTTCTAGGGTGGACCTCTGGGGACAAGCAGAATTAGGAGACCTGTTTTCTCAGGGTCCTCCCAACAACAAATTTTTTTCACTTTTTATCAGGCAACAAGATACAGTGCTGAACTTGGAGTTGGGAAACTCTAGGTTCGAATCCCATGTGATACTTGCTTTGTAGCTATGGGCAAGTCCCTTATCTAATCCTTAATGCGTCCTGCTTTCCAGAACTCCTATTATCCTCAGCTACACTCTTCTGGACTCTAGCTTGTTTATGTTTTTCCTAAAATGTGGTAGTAAGTACTCCAGAGGTGACCTGACCAGGGCAGAGAACTATTTCCTTCTTCTCCCTCCTGGACACAATAGCTCTCTACTCAGGGAGGGATCACTTTGGCTTTCTTGGGTGCCACATTATATGCAGTGGAACTTGTGGTACACTAAGACCCCTAGATGTAGACTTTACACCTTTATCCTCATTAAATTTCGTCTAATTGGGCTCAATGTTCTAGACCATCAAGATCTCATTGAACCTTGATTTTGTCACCAGGTGAAGAAGAGGAGGGAATAAGCACTGTACCAAGCACTTCACAAATATTATCTCACTTGATCCTCACAACAACCTTGTTGTTGTAGCTACTATTATTATCTCCATTTTACAGTTGAAGGCAAAGAGGTGAAATGACTTGCCCAGGGTCACACTGCTAGTGAGGCCAAGTTTGAACTCAGGTCTTCCTGATTCCCAGCGCTCTCTCCACTATGCCATCTAGCTATTCTTCTCAATAGCTAATAAGAGCCTCTGACAGTCACATAGTGATTTAATGTTTAGAATGTGCTTATATATTCTAACGTATATTCTCTCATTTGATCTCCCAGCTCAGTGTTATTTGGAAGCCTGACACACATATTATCAGGAAACCTCCTTCAAATTTATATGAAATCATTCAGGACTGACTACTCTTTGGCCCTTGGCCATTCAAAAAGTTCAAACCCACCCGAATTATAGGTCACCTAGTTCGTACATATCTATCTAGTTCAGAGGTATAACATGAGACTTAGTCAACTGCTTTGGCAATACATAGGTAAATTATACCTCCTTTCCTTCATCTAGAGATCCCACTAAAAAAAAAAAATGAAATTAGTTCAACATGACTTGTTCTTGGTAAAGCTCCTAGGAGCACACGAATAAGGTCTTCTGCATTCCTTCTTATAAGCCTGTCATATGACAACCCCACCTTGTGGCTTAAAAACCTTCATATTATTCATTGTCCACAAATTAAATTTCAAACTCGAAGCCTCATCATAATAAAGCATTTCCCCCCTTTCCCTCCTTCACCCCCTGGATTCATTCTATACCATTTCCTTTTATTTACTCATATCATGGCCAAACTCAAACCCTCATTGTTGACTTCTCTTAGCTAATACTAGTCATAACTAGCATTTCTCTATCACTTCATGGTTTGCAAAGCACTTTGTGAATATTATCGCATTTTATCTTCACAACAACCCTGGGATGCAGGGACTATTATTGTTTCTATTTTGTATTTGAAGAAAATGAGGCTGTGGAAAGTTAAGGGGCTTGCCCAGGGTCCCTAAGTGTAGGCCTTGCCCTCTGTCACTGCCTGCCTCCTAGAGCAGCCCTCTTATCTCTTCTGTGTGTGTACTGTCCTGACTCCTGCCACATCTCTACTCATTAAAACCCTTCTTTTCCAGGCCAAGTTTTAGGTGCCACTTCTTTCATGAAATCTCTCCTTATTCTCCCAGTAAAGAGTGATCTCATCTTCCAAGAACCTCTTACACCACTGTCTGTCCTCTCCAATGCATTTTATCTAACTTGGCAGCAGCTAGGTAGCACAGGACCTGAAGTTAGGAAGACCCGAGTTCAAAGCCAGCCCAGACACTTGGTAGTTGTGTCACTTAACTGCTGTTTGCCTCATTTCCCTCATCTGCAAAATGCAGATCGTAATAGTACCTACCTCCTAGGGTTTTCGTGAAGATCAAATGAAGTAAAAATTGTAAAGCACTTAGTGCCAGTGCCTGGCATGCGGTAAGCACTACATAAATATTAGCTAGTATTATTATTATTTATTGTTATTCTTATTACTTGTATTCTAAATATTTTCTACTAAACTGTAAGGTCCTTGAGGTTCTTCTTTATATCCACCATGTCTTACATACAGCAAATACTTAATAAGTGCTTGTTAAACTGAAATGATTTAAATTAAGACGTGCTACAAACCAGACTTGAGGCAGGTTACTCACACTGTGTAACATTTGTAAAACTAAGACTGATGATCTGAGTCAGAATATAAGATGGAGATCTAAGAAGGAATAGCAGAGACACATATTAAGGTATAATCACAGAGCAGAGCCTTTGACCAGGGAAAATCACTGAACAGTTTTATTTATGAGATGGCACCTCATAAGCCACAATTCTATGTGACTATTAGGTACTCAGTTGAAATCCTAAGCCTATAAAGTAGGGTGAGAGGACAGGCAATTAGGAAAGGGTGGGTAGGGAAGAGAGAAAGTAAACTGTAAAACAGACCTAGCAATGAAGCTGGGGAAGGTAATACAAACAGGATTTTTCCAATCTTTATAGTTACTATATCTATACTGCTCAAGTACAGCAGCAGTGTCTAATACCTAGCCTAATACTTTGCACACAATTAAGCATTTGTTTGCTTTACTGAGCTATCATACTGCAATTTCATCATTGGAATCACAAGATTCACCTCACTTTAATTTTCTTTAGTTCAGCAATTTCTTTCTTGCATGAACTCAACCACCTCTCCTAGATCTTTCTTACTCATCATTTAAAGGGAAGAAATAGTGCCTCTTACTTTAAAAAAGGCAACTATAAAGGACCTCAAAATGCTTTAAGAATACAAACCATGTTCTACTGTCATACCTTTGAGAACAAAGTAATATGCCTTAAATTATGAGTAAAGCAAAGTACAATAATTACTGTTGCTTGGGTACAGAAGAACTAGGTTTTCCCTTCTTCCCCTGGAAGATGCTCATTTTTAAGACTGCAAAGGAAGAACCTGGTCAGAGGGGAAATGGCCCTGTAGCCAAGCATCAGTGATACCTTTAAGGGTTGGTGGAAAGGGAGATAGGGAACAACCATCTTCAGAATAACAAAGAATGAAGTGACTCTGAGGGTCTCCTGCAGCTAGAGCTGGCTAGAGTGAAAAAGGCAGAGGCAACATGTCTCTCTTCCAAAGTGTAGCTTTCTAAAGTCTTCTGGCAGGGAATTTCTCCTTTGGCGTCTCTGAGTGCTGTGTTGAAATCTGGTCCCCTATAGCATGGTACAATTACTATCATTTACGCTGTGGTGTAGTAGTATTCAATAACCAGTCCAGTATGAGAAATTAAAATAACAGCTCATGATATAATACCAAATTCATTAAAAACTTTATTTTTAATGTCAAAACTCATTTATATAGATGGTTAGCTCAACTGAATTGGTTAGAGTACTATACAACTGAGGGTTCGATCCCCTAGTAACTTACTATATATATAGGTCCACATGCACAACTAACTGTGGTTAGTTGTTTCAAAGATGCATGCCACTGGTCTCAAGGAAGGTAAAGAAGAGAAAGCAGGTGGATGAAATACCAAGTCAACCACCATTAACCAAATCAAGAGGTATTTATTAATCACCAACTATAGGTCAGGCATTGTGTTGATACAAATACAAAAAAAAAAAAGACCAATCCCAATTCTCAATGAATGAGCTACATTCTAATGAGGAGACAAGTACATATAAAAATATACACAGCATGAATACGTACGTATATGTGTGTACGAATGTGCATGCATGGACGCAAAATAGTTAAAAGAGTTTGGGAAGAAAAGCAAAGTTAGGGAGATCACGAAAGGTTTCAGGTGGAAGATGGAGACAGATGCATTTTATTTTATCTTATTTATTTATTTTTTGATGGATCATTTTAAAGGAAGAGAGATGGACTTTGTGGGGTGGAGGTGAGGAAGGAAGGAATGTATTTCAGGGATGGGAGACAGTCAGTACAAAGGCACAGGTAGTATTAAGGAGTGTTTTACACATGAGGAAACAACAGCAGAGACTTGCCTAAGGTCACATAGCTAGTAAGTGTCTGGGGTAGGATTTGAACTCAAGTGTCCCTGACGCCATGTCCAGGGCTCTATTCATGGGCTATCTAGTTACCCCTAAGAAGAGTTATGAAGTACCTGAGGAGGGAAGAAAAGGGTTGGAATACCTCCTGTGGTAAAGAATCAATTGTTTGGTTGGTGGTTGTCCTTTGTGCTCAAAGAGGACTAAAATGACATCACTGTGTCAGAGTCAAGGTACAGTGTGTCTCCTTTAAGGAGGAGAGTGAAGACGGAGCAGGGTCTGAGAAAGTACTAAGAGGTGTTGGGAACAGAAGTCTCAGTGAGAACAAAGAACAAGTATAGGAGAGGTGAAGGCTAGGGAGGGATAAAATGATTGACTCGGAGCTTCTAATTAGAGAAGTGGAACATTGGTGTGTAAAAGTGGGATTTAATATGTGACTACCCCTCTGTGTGGCTGAAGTGGAGCAAAGGAGTAGGTCATGGGACTGAAGGAAGCAGAGGAAATGGGAGCATCTAAATGAATACAAGTATTGATGAGCAGAGGAAGATGGTGAGAAAGGAGGGAGGGTGAGATGCGGGTGTTATGCTATATAGATTACCTATCATAACTTTGACTGGGAGGATAATTTTAAATGTGTGCATTTCAAAACAGGAAAGATTACTGAGTGAAGGAGGCAAAGGGGGAAGGTGGAAGTGACAATAGGGAGAGGATCATTTGGACTCTCCACCCCCCCTTCCCGGAACAGTGTAAGAGAAGGTACAGTTAGGGTTGGAGAGGATAGCCAGAAGGCCTTGTCATCAGAAGGGATGCTGGATCTCTATGAAGAATAATAAATGAAGACTGGAGAAAAGCAGGTCCAGGACAAAAGGGAGTTTGTTTACTATGGAACAGAAATTCCAGAGGACACAGTGGGAGGTGGATAGGGTTGGATGTATGGAGATAAGAGAATATGAGGAAGGGGCAGGAAACTGTTTTCTCCTAAATCATTGCTGATTAATTACTACAGGTCTAGGGAGTGAAACAGGAGAAGTCACAGAGGTTAACAGTTGGGTGGCTGATGGGGAGAGAAGTTCAGTTTCCGAAGGATGATACAGAGAGAACCGGGCTGAGTCTGGGTCCTTTCTTTCACTTGGGAGGCTCATGAAGAGTGGTCAGCGTTGGGCAGGGATGGTACCTCAGGCAACAGAGTGGCTGGTTCTGGGTCTGGGTTCAGCCCAGGACCTTTCAGGCACAAGTGGTCCTGTTCTTCTTCTCCAAAAAAGCATGCCCTATTTGTGGTACATGAGACAGCATTACGAAGGATTTACATACATAGACACTAGCAATTTGTTCAAAGCCCTAGCTGGCGCCTTCCGCTCTCTCCCCCAACACCTCAGATATTTCCAGAAATCAGGAAACTGCGCTCCTCAAGAAGATCATCCCCGTCCTCCTCAGACGAAGGGGCCACGGTGGTACTACTGAGGGGAAAGGGGAAATAACCAGACACCTTTTGTTTTACACACATGGTTCCATCCTAATCACTTTCCTTTCTTCCCCACCATTGCATGTGTCTCACCCTTCACCATTCTAGCCCCCTCCGAAAAAAAAATTCACCTATACTTCTAAGTGGAAGTACAAGTGTAGAGCTTCCCTATTACGGGACCCTTTTGTTCTCAAACTCAGAATCCCTAGGCATTAGAGAAGCGTTCTCTCTAGGCTTTAACTTCCTAAGAGTTAGCTTTCTGGTCCCAAGACCTTTCTGCAGATATACTTAGCCTCAAGTCCTTATTGGTATTTAGAAATGAGCTATGCTTTCAAGAGAATAGGCTTCTTCAGTTCCGAGTTGGAATTTGGAAAGCATTTAAAAAAAGAAACATTGTTATAAAAGATGGCTAGGCCCGGATGAAATACTATTATTATATTTCAGGTATATCATGAACTCAACAGGCATTTATGGCCTGGTCAAGTAATCTAAACCACCATTTGTAAACTACTTCCTATGTGAAAGTTTAAACCAAGCAAATAATCTATAAGCAAAGCTTCTTCCTCCCCACCCAAACAAAACAAGAACTCAATAGTGTCAGGACAATCTTCTTTTCAGAGGATGAGGACTTAGGAGAGAAGGATTAATCTCACTGAATTTAGGACTTTTTACCTCAGCAGCTGATGCCAGAATAGTCATGTCCTAAATTTGGCTAAAGATGTGGTTATCACAGGGAAATTGTAACTTCTGTAATTAACCCTTTGAGATCAAAAGTTTCTCTCTTGGGAAAGAGCCAAACGAACAGCTCAGAGGTGGTGACAATATGTGGCATCAGTTAACTGGTCTTTGGATAAGCAGGCTTTCTTCCTATGCATCTGCCTCCTTCAGAGATGATTTCCTGGCCAGCTCGTCAACTGACTGATCTCTGATTTCTGACCCAGTGCTAGTCTACTCCTATCAGATATGATGTCAGCTTACCCTGGGATGACCCTTGACAGAGAATGTCAGGCACTGCCCGCTAAAGAATAGAACAATCTCAGGTTAAGTCCCACTCGTTTCCCAGTCTTGCTGCCCCCAAACTAATACTGTCACTCAAGGTACATCAGTTCCTCAAGTGTAAACATCATTCATCAAACACTGGTTATATGCCTATCATATACAGAGCACAGTATTAGGAGCTAAGGAAGGGAAAAGTTTAGGAAAGAAATTTAGTAAAGAATTTCTGTCCTTATGGGGCTATAATGATAATATGTATCATTGTCAAATGACGGTACATTGAGAGTTGCAAAAGGAAAAAGTGTTATGTGAGGGCTAAGAAGTAAGGCTGTTACCAACTAGAACATGAGGGTCTATCAGGGAAAGTTTCCTGGGGAGGTAACATTTGGAATACTCTTAATTTTTAGTTCTTTTCTTACCCACTCTTTAAAAGCTGAGAATCAGTGATAAATTGACCAATTCTTCAACTAATTTATTATATATGAAACACCCAGTTATGCACCTATGTGCCCTCTATTACAAAATTGATTAGATAAATGATCATAAGACTGATTGTGTGTTTAATGTTCCCGTCAAGGAAAAACACTTGGTTAATCACTATGTAAAACTCTTTCCACCATATTACACTGTCTCAGGGAGTGGAGGGACATTGGGTATAGAGAACGTTTAAATAGAAAGGAGTCACTGGAAAGTAAGAAGCTGAAAATCCAAGCGAGGATATGACTGTAGGACCTAGAGGTAGGAGAGCACAAGATTAAAGGTATCAGTGGAGGAATCAGTGTTAGTGAGAAGCAAAGATACCTTTTCATGTGTGGTCATGGAAGGAATGGATAAAGTCAGAGAAGTTTTGTGAAGTAAAGGTAGCTGTGGGGAATTTATGCTGGATGGTCTTATTCACAGTAAACTGGAATGGTAACTTGTTATAAAATATGGGGGACAGGGTTTAAGAAGAGATACAGAAGAGTCACTAAAGCAAATGAGCTAAGGATAGAGATGCATGATTGTTGAAGAGAAGTGGAGACCAAGCTGAGGGTCTTCATTTCCTTTTTTCCTTATAGACAGTATAAAAGTAAACCTTAGTCTCTAGAATGTCTGGGTTATTCTAAATTCAGAATCAGTGAAGTCAGAATTAATTATTGTGCTCAGATGCAAAGACACTTCCATTTACTTAAGACTAGTATCGAAACAGAAACCTTGATTGTGAAATTTAATATACCTCTCATGAAAGTACCTTTTAGTCCCTGCCTCTTGGAAATGTTCCATTAGAGAGAACTATTAAATTCTAAAATATTATATCCTCTCCTACTGTTATAATACTAAAGATTATCATATGAGAACTTACCACCCCATAGGTCCCATTGTCTCTGCTCGGGTTTTTCCCCGCTTAGCTTCCTTGAGAAGTTCTTCTATTGCCTTCCTGGAGGGGAAAAACAAAGAAGTTTCAAAAAACAGATAGATTAGCAACTATCATATAATCATAGATGAAAAATGAAGCCTCTTTACCAGAGGCTTTTGCACTTTTGGGGAGGCCACGAATCCCTCTGGCTCTCTGGTGATGGCTACAGACAGATGCCTACTCAGAAAAATGTTTACGAATAAATGTATAACACACAAAAGATAATGAAACCAAAAATGTAATTTTTTCCCATGCCAGTTCACTGATCCCCTGAAATCTGTATAGGCTGACTCCTTCAGGGTTTGTAGACTTCAGGCTAAGCATTCCCCCCATACTGTTTATACTACTTGAGTACTATCAAATAACAGCTGACATTTGGATAGCTCTTTAATATTTGCAAAGTACTTTCCACAAATTATCTCATTTGAGCCTAACAGCCCAATGAGTCAGGTGCTACAGGGATTATTAACCCCATTTTATAAATGAGGAAACTGAGGCTCAAGGAGTCAAGAGGTGGTATACAGAATCCATATTATCTACCTGATCCTGACATAGAGCTCCTCATTTTATACCGTCTTCTAATGTTGAGACATATTCAAGGGGTGAATGGATATTATTTATTTCTCACAACATTCACATGAGAGACAATGTTAGATTCCAAGAAAAACAAAGATGACAAGTCAATGATTTTTAGGAATTTACAATCTAACCCTTTGGAGATCAAGTCCAAATTTATGTCTTTCATTATTATTATAATCTAATTCCTCCCCAAGTAGACTTTCAAATTTTCCAAATACTAAGAAGTCCTAAGAAGAATGTAAGCAAGACCACAGCTGATACTCGTCCTTTAAGTTGCCCTTTTCTCTAGGGCAAATAATTTCTCTTTAAAATGCCCATGGGGTCTAGCCATCACTTTTCAAATTTACATCTATGTATGGAGACTGGGCCTTCGACATCTTACATATAAGTTCTTTTCTTGTAAATCTGTAAAAATATGTCAAGAGATAGCAAAATCTCAATAATAACTAACCAGTTCTCATATACTTTAATATCTTAGCCAATACAGGATGACTAAATTACTTAGATTTTTTTCTTTTCTACATAAACTACTATAATAAAAATGAGACTTACATAAATACTTTCAAGTTTGGAAACTATCTTAACAGACATCTCCTTTAAGCCTCATGACAATCCTACACTGTAAGTATCAGCTTTGTTTTAAAGATAAAGCAAAGTGAAATTCAGAGTTTACATGAGTCACCCATGGTCATACAACTAGCAAATGTCAGTAGCAGAATTTGAACCCCCGCCTTTCTGACTCTAAGTTTAGAACTCTATCTTTCCAGATTTCAAGGATCTATGATTTCATCATGTGTCCCCACTCCTCAACTTATACAGCTCACTTCTCTTATACCTTTGTAGAATCTTTATTTGCACCCAAGATCTGGTGATGAGACCTTCTAATCTGGCTGGCTCCAAATAAGAGTCATACAAAGTCACTGCTGAAATTGTACTGGCAAACTTTCTAGCTCCCAGGGCCTTTATCAGCACAGGCTTTAAGCATCTAGGGTGGTGAAACTACCTCCATGAGGGGCTTTGCAAATCTAAAAGTGCTATATAATTGCTATTACTATTATTATTTCTATGACTTAGTAAGGCATTCATTTGTTACCTGTTTCACCAACCCACTGGTTGCATTGGCCACCTCAGGATGTGTCATCTTGAGGTCTGCTCTTCTCTTTAAAGCTCTCCTTTATGTTTAGTCTTCCCCTATTATAATGTAAGGTCCTTGAAAGTAAAAACTATCTTGTTATCCTATTTGTACCCTAGAACTTAGCAAAGAGCCTAACACATAATAGGGCACAAAATAAATGCTCTGTCTGAGTAGTGAGGTGCTGCAGTGGATAGAGTGTTGGGTCTAGAGTCAGGAATAGCAGAGTTCATCTTTGGCCTTCCTAGCTGTGTGACCCTGGCAAACCACTTAACCCTGCTTGCCTCAGTTTCCTCATCTGTAAACTGAGCTGGAGAAGGAAATGGCAAACTACTCCAGTATCTCTGCCCAGAAAACCCCAAACGTGGTCAGGAAGAGTCAGACATGATTACACAACAAGAAGTGCTTATGGTACGCAGAATGCTGTACTTTATAGGACATGTAAAGTTCTCAATTCATAAAGAGGGTGTAAAAGTTCAATTTAAAGTTGGCTGTTTAAAGCAAAAGTCTCCAAGCTTTTCTGATCATGAGCCCCCAAAGTAGAAAAAGAAATCAATATGCATTCCTAATGTGTTTCCTTATTTAATTTAAAAAGTAGGATATAAATCTGAACATAATATTTGATCCTACAGTCAATAGGGAACCACTGGAATTTACTGAGAAGGTGAGTAACAAGGCCAGACTTGTGCTTTGAGAAAATCACTTCGGCAGTGACATGGAGGATGGATCAGAGGGGTAAGAGACTTGAGACTGGGAAACAAATTAGAAAGTTACTGCAATAGTCTGGACAAAGGGTAATAAAGACCTTAAAGTAGGGCTGTGGCCATGTGAGTAGAAAAAAGAGAATAGATAAAACATATTGTAGAGGTAGAAATTACAAAATGTGGCAACTGACCAAATATGTGAGATGAGGGGGAATGAGCTAAAAAAGGCTAATGATGTTGTGAAACTGGGTGACTAGACCTTGGCCAGTGACAGGAAAGATGGGTAGATTTGCTAGGAAAGTTTAATATAAAGATTTCTATAGATGCAGATCACAAGGGATCCATGTTTGCTTGACTCTGCCTGACCCACTCAAAACACAGGAGGAGGTAACACTCTTATGAATTGGTCAGTGCCTTGGGGTACAGGGCCTACCCTCTGAAACGTACTGGTTGAAGCCACATTAATGCCCATTAATGCACTCCTGATAATCTGTGGAGCTGGAGGTGGCTATAGAGGAAATTTTTCTTAGCCTAATATCTAAAGAGATCTACCGTCTGCCTCCGACTTACCTTTCCAGTCTTACTTCACTTTTCTCCTTTGCACTATAATCTACATTTAAGCCAAAATGACTGTTACCTATTCTCTGATTCTTTCTGCTACTGTGTATTATTTGTGCAGGCTGTTTCAAAAATATAAAATGCACCATCTCAAAATCTCCTACTGATATACTTTTCTTAAAGCTTTTCGGTGAGATCTATGAAGGGAGAAATAGATGCAATATTGTTATGGGAATATAGCACAGATTACTTACGGAAGAGGAAAAAGATGAGGATTTTGGAAAATTTATTACAAACCTGGCATGAAGGCATGACTTCAACCCTATAGATATCTGCTATAGCTCTTTCTTTACCAAAACCAGAGCAGCTGAGAAATTACTAACTTCTACCAATGTTAATTACATTTTTTAAAAAGTAAAGGAAATGATGAATACTGATAGAATTGATGCTTGGAATAGATAGGATGATAAAAATGGAGCATACTGAAAAGGCTAAATTACTTATCTTTTGCTTTGATTTTCTATTCCAAGCAGAATGATTTTTGGACTGGGAATAACAGATTAGACAATTACCAGGAAGACGAAAGGTAACATAAGTGAAGACATGCTAAGAAAGTCTTTGCCTACTCTCATTAAGCTAAATCAGGCCTGCACAACCTGTGGCCCATGGGCTGCTTACAGCTCACTGGCTGCTTTAAGTATACCAAAGGATTTCCTCTACATACAAAGGATGTTTTTCTCTACATTTTTCACTGGCCACCCAAAATCCTTTGGCAGGCCACAAGTTGTGCAAGCCTGAGCTAAATCATGAAGCTCAGGTGAAATAAATATGAGGGTATTGAAAGAACTGGCTAATATGATTGTTGAGCTAGCTAGTGGGTTTCTAAAAGGTTATGAAGAGTTTTACTGGATTGGAAAAGGGCAAATGTACCAATTTTCAAACAAAAGAAAAGAGCAAAGTCTGCAGGCTGGCAAGACTGATTCTAATTCTTGGCAAATTTCTGGAATGCATTATTAAGGAGATTGCTTCTGAATGGGAAGAAAATAAAGTGGTTACAGGTATCATCGAAAGCCAGTAAGATAGTACCAACTGGTCAGGACAGACTAACCTAATTTTTCTAAAAAACAAACTCAAAACAAAAAATATTTATTGATGTCTTTTGTCTTCATATAACCCTCTCCCTGCTCTAGATCAAACTTTCCCTTTGTGACAAAGAAAAACAATTTCAAAATATCTGCTATAGTGACCATTTCTGACCATGGTTACGACATTCTGTCATAGTATACAAACCCCTGCCTATCTGTCATGAGGGGAAAGGTATGCTCTTCTCTCTGTTCTCCTGGACCTTTATTGGTTTTTTAGTTACTTAGAGTTTAGTTTTCTTTTAATGACTTTTGTATTTAGATTTCCATAATGAATGTTTACTATAATTTTTTTGTTTATGATTATTTAGCTCTACAACAGCATATATATATATAAATTTTCCCATATTTCTCTGAATTGCTAGTAATCATCATTTCTCATTGCATAATATCTTTTATGACATAGTTTTGTCCAGCCATGCTCCAATCAATGAGTTCCCTCCTCCTGTTCCTCCTCTCTCCCCCATCAACTCTTTGATAGCACAAAGAATGCTGTGGACGTTTGAGTATATGAAGTCTTTTTTTTCTATTTCTGTTCTTTCTTGGGGTATATGCCCAGTGGTGGGACTGCTGGGTCAAAGTCACTTTTCGTGCATAATTCCAAAAAAATATCTAGAACAGTTGGAATAATTCAAAGGTTCACAAAGTACTTTAGTGCCTCTGTCTTCCCATAGTTCTTTTCTTATTTTTAAGGTACTATCTCTAGAACGTGGGGCATTATTTCTGTCACCCACTCAGAAATATCTTGTACAGTCTCTCAGCCCCTCTCTTCTTCTCTATTCCTATCTTTAGTGTACAATGCCAGGTCCGAAAACAACTTATATGTATGCTAACAACAATATGTGTATATGGTACCTTCAAAATGCTCTGGAGGTATTTTCAAAATAAAGGGAATACAAATGAAAAGCCAGAAGATCATGTAGTGATCTCTAATTTGCCACTGATTCTGAGAGTCTGCCCATTAATGGACTCCTGAGAAAAGCAGTATAAAATACGTTTCTATTTTTTATTATCACAAATCCTAAGCACTTCAAATCTATTGAGAAGAAACAGGTCTCGAACAGGATAATTTTATAATGACATGATTAATAAAGTAAAAACTACAATAAACATCTACAAGAACATTAAAACAAATCAGGTAAAGTATTGCTAGTAGCAGGGAGGCAGCACCTTGGACAGAGCAGGGCCCAGGACTCAGGAAGACTCAACTTCCTGAGTTCGAATATGGTCCAGGCACTTATACCTGTATGACCCTGGACAAGTCACTTCACCCTTTTTGCATCAGTTTTCTCATCTATAAAATGAGCTGGAGAATGAAATGGCAAACCCCTCCCATAACTTTGCCAAGAAAACCCCAAATGGGGTCAAGAAGAGTCGGACATGACTGAAAATGACTGAACAACAAGTAGTAGCTGACTACATAAGAATTTAAGTAAATACAGTACTTGGGCAGTTGAGGCAAAAAAATTACCTAGAAATTTATGATGAATTTACCAATTGATATAATCGATCCCTTAACATACATGAAAATGTTTCCCGAATGGATTAAAAAGTCTAAAACATCTAAATGGATAATATTCTTAATAATAATAATACCATCTTATGCTTATAAATGTTTTTGTACTTTCCAGAGCTTCTTGACATCCTATAATTGTTTGATTTTAAGAAAAATCTCGTGAGGCAAGTACCAATCTCCACTTTAGAGATGAATAAACTTATGTTCAGAGGAATTAAATAACTTCACCATGAATACAATATTAATCAGTAGATAGAGGTAGGGATTGGATTTGTCATTTCATTGGTGTAAAGAACTCTAGAGGAGGGAATTCACTCTACCAATGTGAGTTGGCCCCTTGTCTGTAAACTTAGAAATTTTAGAGTTGTTCAGAGGGAGGACAGCTTAACTTGCCCAGGACTTCTTGGCTCTAAGACTAGTCCTTTATCTGGTCTGCCAGGTACTGTTCTTTTCCATTCCACAATCTCTTCATACTTAAATGTAAAAAAAAAAATTGGAGGTGGGGAGTGGGGGGGGGAGGAGGAGGTGTTCATGTTATATTCCCAGTAGGTTGTAAGCTCTTTAAAGACAAGTGGTTGTTTCATTTTTTTTCCTCTGTAGCCCTAGGGCAGTGACTTGGCACATAGAGGGTGCTTAATGCTTGTAGGACTGAAATGAATCTGTGTATTACCCTTAAATCATGACTGTTCCTTCCAGCTTAGCTTCCCCAAGTTATGTATTCTACTATCCCACTGATACTCAAAAAAAAAAATGTTTGGGGGATGTATGTGTGGGTGGATTGGGGTGGGGTATGGGACAGAGGCAACCACGTGTCACAATGGATAGAACGCTAGACCTAGAGTCAGGAAGACCTGAGTTCAAATCTGCCCTCAGACACTTACTAACTGTGTAACCCTGGGCAAGTCATTTAACCTCTGTTTGCCTCTCAGCTTCCTCATCTGTAAAGTGGGGATGATAATACCACCTACCTCCCAAAGTTGTTGTAGGATCAAATGAGGTGATAACTGTAAAATGCTTAGCACAGTGTCTGGCATGTGGTAAGCATTATATTAATGTTAGCTATTATGGGGAAGAGGGTGCTTTCTTGGTGTAGGAAACTCCCTGCAAGGGAATGACTTCTACCAATGTAGATCAACAACTATTCTGCAAATCAGACTCAACAAGCTATGGAGATAGGGTCTTAACAACACTATTGGCCTAGGGAACAAGCCCCTCTAATAGTGGGATCATACTATCATAGATTTAGAGCAGGAAGTGACCTTAAGAGTTCATTTAGCCCACCTCCCTCATTTTAGAGATGAGGAAATTGAGGGTCAGCGAGCCAAAGTAGCCTGCAAAGGTCACACTTTTGGCATGGCTGGGATTTGAATACATGTTCTCTGACCCCCAATCTAGTGCTCTTCCTACTCTGCTACCTTGGTGGCTCTGAATAATCCAAAGAAAAGCTCTGGGTCTAGTAATGTTTAACATTTTGAGCAGAGGGGTGGGTGCTGGAACTGAGCATAACATCAATTTCTAACGACATGAAGTTGGCTAGAGTGCTCAACTTCACAGAAGAAAAAAATTCATTTTTTTCTTTTATAAATTGTTTCTTTTCAATTGAATCAGAAAAATATTGTCCAAAAGAAGATACATTTAGAAAGCCAGGACATAAAGGGAGAGAAGCCCAAAGGAATCATACGAAAATGCTGTATAGCGTAAAACGACAATCAAAATAATATTGGAGGGTGGGGCATAGCAACAGGAGAAAGATAATGAATAAATATATGCTACAGAATTTAGCAACATGGTGTCAAGGTGGGTAGAGAGGAAGGAGTATCATGGTCCTCTGGGCAATCTTGGAGATCAATGAACTCCTATCAAAACAACTACTTTACTTATAAAATAGCATTTTCCAAATCCCTATCTTTGGGCTCCTGGAGTATCAATAATAATGCTAACTTCATGCTTTGATATTTATAATGAAAATGTATTACTACAAAAGCATCCACTATTATTAATAGTCAAAATCTACTTATAATTTCAGCTAACCAACAGGCCATACATTATGAAATACCAGAGACTTGTTTTTTAGTTACACAGAAGACTGAATGTGTTCAATAGCTGTTAAGACTAACAAGTCTCATCAAAAGCACTTAAGAAAGAATTAATCTGTGAAATAATTAACTGTGAATCAAAAGGTACATAGGAAATAGAAAATATCTAGGAATGTTAGTAGGCATTTCTGTTGGACAGTTTTACTGGTCAATTAGTAATGTCTAACTTTAAAAAGATATGTACACTGCTAAAACATTGGTTGAAAAGTAAATTCCAAGAGAAAACCCTTTAAATTATAAATGACAGGTCTCTTTTGGCTCAATAAATGCAGTACTATCTCTTTAAGAACATAAATGCTTTGAAGAAGAAAAAAACTAATGAAAGGAAAACTGCAAAAGAATAAAAGACTTAAAGTCCAGAAAGATGTGAATGGAAAGGAGCCAATAATAAAGAGTAAAGAAAAGCTAATATGGCAGCTGCTGTAAGTTGATGAATAGCACAAAAATATGGCAGAAGGTAAAAATGCAAAAACACATGACAGAACATAATGCTTACCATATGCCTTCTAATTACGTTAGAAAAAATGTCAGAAGAAATTGAGGGAAACGAAGTATCAGTGTCTTTAAAAAAAATGTTGTCTGTAGCTTTTTATTTTTCCATTGGCTAGAAGAATTTGGTATACTGTCCTTTGATAAGCATACAACATACCGGAAAACTACCTCCCCAAAAGCTTGGTTTGTAAATCACTCTTTTAATCCTAAAGAGCTTTATTTCATACAAATGATCTGTGGTCCTCCACAGACTGTCCTACACAATGCTTCAGAGTTCTTGGATCCCAGCCCTGAGGATGGTCTATTCAGCACAAAGTCTGGTCAGCCTACTGAAGCTATTTTCTTCAGTTATGTCGAGGCTGCAGTAATCTGTTGGAAAACAAGCTGTCCTCCCCTCATAGATGTTAGGGCCAGATCCACCAGATGATTATAAATCAGACTCATGGGCACAGTCAGGGAAAAGAATAAATGAAGATAATGGACAGCCCAAGTGTTTTTCCAAATGTCTTATCAAAGTTTATGCTACTTAAAACTGTTTTAACATCAAAAGAGAATCTAGATAGCTGCTAATTTAAGAAAATGGTATTCCTGTCACAGAACTAAGCAATTTCTTCTTTTCTTCTGGGGGGTAGAGGAAGTATAGCTCATAGATTTTTAGAACTAGAAGAAATCCACAGTATTGACCAGTCCCAATCCCCTTATCGTTACAGGTGAGAAGCTGTCAATAGTTTTGACAGTGGAACCAGAATTCAGGTTTTCTGATCCCATTTGTTTTTACAAATGGCTGGCTCCTTCATCTAGATTTAAAAATTCAACAAAACAGAGGCTGAAATGAAGAAGAAAAGCACTACGTTCTACAGCAGACATCAGAGGTGTCAGATCACCACTGTCTACTATACAATAGATGGGGTTGAGAGTGGACAAGGCCTTGGGAGATGTAAGGGTGAATTTGTTGACTAGCAACTGCCAATAAACTAGCATGGGCCAGAGATAGATTTTATTGTTGTTTATTCATTTAGAGAGAAAGCAACACTGGTTAGTCATCTCTATACCAATGCATGCCTCACAAAGAAATCCTGGCCTCTTCTACAGTATTCAGTTACATAAGCAATTCAGGGAGTGGGTTCAACAGAATTTTAGTGATAGCATAAGGAGAAGATAAAGATTGCCCTATTGGGAAAAACAGAAAGCTAGCAGGTTAAAACTGGGGCTGTGGTTGATACCTCGTGCTTGATTTTACCTTGGTGCAGGGTACCTTGTGGTGTTCATTTCAAGCAAATGGAAGCAGGAAGTTCAAGATGGAACCTGAGCCAAAGTTTTTCTCATCACATATGGAACCACTGGATTGGAACTTGGAGATGATTTTCAGAACTTTTTGTTTTCACATCTGTTCTGCACATTATCAGACCACCTGCTACTGTTACATCCTGATTTTCAAGCCAGTCCTTTCTTCTATAGTCTAAGAATCCAAACAGGGATATAGTAATGTTCTTTCCCGAGTGTGACAATAGGTGGAAGAGAGCTTTCCTAAAATAGCAGAGTATCTTATTCTTATATGGAGACTCAAACGAAGGTCATCTTATTAAAAATGTGCACTTAAAAGCTAATTATCTCAAAGTTAATACTTGAAAAGTACTCAACACAGTGCCTGGAACCTAGTAGGCACTTAATAAGTGTTGGTTCCCTTCCCCTTTCCCTCAACCCTTCCAAATATATGAAATTTCAAGTTCTTTCTCTGAAAAAAAAAAAAAACAACAAACCTTCTTCAATGTTTTGAAAATACTGGTGACGGTCTTCCTGGGTTGGTATGATAAAAGAAATTAACCACATCATAGGTAAACTCTTGCAAATGAACTTCTGTGAAGTTAGCCAGGTTGACCCTCAGAAGACAAGAAAGGCAGTCAATCGTTGGCCTGCTCTTAAAGCATTTCACATTATTATCTCCAAGAGCACTTTCTACTGCAGCCTTCAGGGACCTTCTTGAGGTGTCAGACTAGGGCTCTCCATACGGATTCTGGGATGTGGACTTCACAAGGCAAACAAACAGGGTTTGGGTTTTTTTGCACTTCCAGGGTGAGGCTATTTCCTACTCTATTAGTTTTAAGAAAAGAGAAAGATAAGATAAAGCATTTATTATGACTTATCAAGAATCAGGCACTGTGCTGGGTGTTGGGAATACAACTATAGGCAAAAAGAAAGTCTCTGCCCTTGACATGCTTATGTTCTTATGAGGGTAGTAACATGACCTATAAAAGGAAGCTGGGAGGGGGCTGCTATAAGGTAGAAAAGCAGTCTGGAGAGTCAGAAGTTAAATGTGATTAGAAGCAAGCATGGCTGGCACAAGTATTTTCTCCTCCTCCTTCTAGAAAGGAACTAAATAACTGGAGAAAGAGGCTGCAGAGATGAAAAGGCTTCTGGGACAGAGGTAGAAAGTGTTTTGATATTCTGATATCTTAAAAACTCTTATGACTTAACGAGACCCTAGAAATCAGAGGAGAGTGCTACAATGACAAAACATCATCAACAACAACAACAAAAAACCCTACAAATTTGGGTGCAGTGCCTTGGAAGAAAAGTATTTCAATGAGTCAATGCACTTCACTTAGGTTAGATGGCTAAGGAAGTCAGCCAAAGCACCACCACTATACAAATAAGGTACGAAAGTTGTTCTTCAAAGGACTCCCGGGATTTTCCCTTCTTCACTGGCAGTAGTCACACAATTCTAGATTATTACACACACATTCTTAAAAATTCATTAATTCAGTGACCAGGAGGAACCACTAGAAAAGCAGCAGTTAACTGAAAGGCATGAGATAGCACATGGGAGTCCTGATTGTTATAGAGGATGAGTCCAAAGCATGGAAAATTCCATTACTAGAAAATAAAACCTGAAAATGTAAATTATATACAAAATTTAAAAAAAGACAACTACTGAGAATAGTACAACTGGCAGGGCAAATGAATAAGAATTAGAGAACCCTAAAGTAGCACCAAATTATAGAACTCGCTAATGACATAAATGAAGGCATTACAAAGGAAGGAAAATAGTAAGTCACAAAATAGCATGATAAAATTTTTCTCTAAAAATAATTTTAAAATAAATTCTCTTTATTCCTTGTACTTACTCTGTCCCTCCCCCCACGCACTTTAAAAACAAACAAAATCTTACATTTTATCAAAAGATTGCCAAGGTATTCTATTAGCTGTACTGTATATGCAGAAATGCAGCACTAGAATTAGTTTATTTACTGCTAAAATACAAAGCATCCTTGGGATGGAAGTGGCTGCAGTTCAGCCAGATGGAGCAATTCTGAAGTGGCTTAGAAACAAGCAGGGGACAAAGAATACATGCATCCAGTTGAGGCTGCAGGGGAGATTTTGCCTAGGCAAGCGACTGTGCAGCTGAGCCAGACTGTGATGTGGCCAGCCCCCAAGTCGAACATGCATTCATTTGTCCCTCCTCCTTTCCCCTCCCTCTGCCAGAAAAAGTGGATCTTAGGTAAGGAGAATGGATTTAGAGCTGTAAGGGACCTTTTGAGGACATCTAGTCCAACCCCCTCAATTTGCAGATAATGAAACTGAGACAAAGTTTTGGCCAAGTTCACACAGACAAGAAGTGGCAGGGCTGGGATTTGAACCATGGCCCTCTGATGCCAGATACAGCACTCCTTCTGCTATGAAGGCCATGCTTTTATATTTCATTAGCCATTTGCTTAGTACTAAATTGGGAGCAATTCAACCATTTTTTCATATCAGCCAAGCTACTTCCTGCAATACACTTAGGAAAAGTTTTGCATTTAAGGATTCATTCAAAACACTATAATTAGCAAAAGAAATAAGCCAAAACAAAAGAGAATCAGGAAACAAACACTAACATTTAATTTACCATACTATAGTTCTCAAAACTATGCAACAGAATGGAAATGATAGCCAAAATTATTAGATTTTTAAAAAAAATTAAAACTCTTGTATAAAAGAAGTTCAAATTAAAGCCAATATGCTTCAAGTGATAGCTAATGCAATATAAAGACTTTTAAATATGGTATGTGCAAAACAAACCCAAATTCAGATGATATAAAGCTAGGAGAGATAAAAAATACCCTGGATGTACAAATAAACTCAAAATGCAGATGACATAAAGCTAAGAGACAGCAAATACCTTGGATGACAGCCAGGATGCATAAAGATCTTGACAGGCTGAAGTACTAGGGTAAATCTAGTAAGATAAAATTCAAAAGGGATACATGTAGAGTCTTATCCTGGGGTACAAAAAAAAATCAGCTTCACACGCATTAGAATGAGGGAAGCATGGTTAGATAGAAAACTTATCTGAAAAAGATCTGGGTATGTTAGTGGACTGCAAGGTCAATGAGTCAGCACTGGGATGCAGTAACCCAAAATCAACTAGACCTGGAACTGCATCGAGTGAAGCACAGTTTCTAGATATAGGATGACAGTGCCTCTGTATTCTAATGAGCAACATCTGGAATACTTCTTCAGTTCTGGGCACCACAGTTTAAGGATACGGATAACCCAGAGAGATTCCAGAGAAAGGCAACCAGTATGATTAATGGCCTAGAGCTCATGTCATATAAGGACGGGATGAAGGAACTGGGGACGTGTAGCCAGAAGAAGAGAATACTCAAGGGGAACACGATAGTGGTGAACTGTCAAAAGGCTTTTCATGTGAAAGAGGAATTAGACTTGTTCTGTTTGGCCTCAGCAGACAGAACTCAACAGACAGAAGGAGCAACAGATGGAAATCATAAAGGAGCAAATTCAGGCTTATTGGGGAAAATTTACTATTAGTTTTCCAAAAATGGAATAGGCTGTTGTGGGAAGTAGTGAATTCCTCACTGAAGGTCTTCAATAAAATACCAATTTTAATACTATGTGAAAAAAGTTTTCTGCTATAGCTATGATAAAGCTAAAATTTTAATATCAATTAGTGACTGAAAAAGAATAAGGAGGGGTAAAGACTCACTATTAAAAAAAATCCTCAGAAAACTAGAAAGCAGTCTGATAGAAGTTAGATTTAGGACCAGTAACTCACGCATATACCAAAATAAATTCCAAATGGACTTAGATATAAAATCATATCATAAATTAAAAAACAAGGAAGAAATGACCTTTCCAGTCTATGGATAGGGGAAGAGCTTAAGACAAGTGGTGAGAGAAGGTCAAAGAAGATAAAATAGTCTAATTTCATTGTGCAAAATTATTATTATTATTATTTGCACAAACTCACTGCAGTAAAGATCAGAAGGGAAACATGACTGGTGGAAAATTCTTTTGCAGCAAGTTTCTCTTTAAGGGTCTCATATGTAAGATAAGTGAGGAACTAATAAAATTTACAAAATAAGAGCCATCTCCCCCAACTGATAAATGGTTAAAGAATACGAATAGTCAGTTTTCTCAGGAAATTCAAGCTTAAAATGAGCCATGTGAAAAAAATGCTCCAAATCACTAATGACTGGAAAAATGCAAATTAAAGCAGCCCTTAAGTTTAACGTTCATCAGATCAGCAAAATAAAAAAGGAAAATAGCAAATGCTGGGACAGTTGTGGGAAAACAGGCCCATTAATGGCCCACCAGCGGAAACTGTGGATTGGTCTAGCCATTCTGCAAGGTAATTTATAACTATGCCCCACAAATTAGTAAACTGTGCATTCCTCTTTACCCAGCAATACCACTACTAGGCCTAAACTCCAAAGAGATCAAAGAAGGAGGAAACCAAAAGAGGAAATACGGTTTTAGCACATAGGTGGGTTTTTCTGATTCAGACCTATGATTTCATCAGTATTCGGAACTCTAAATGCAGCAGTTCTTCCTGCCAATAGGTATAGACAACTCTTCTGTAATTGAGTTTTAGAAAACTAAGACACAGAAAGATTTAACTGATGACTTGCTCATGGTCACACAGCTAGTCTGTCACTGGCAAATTCCAGGCTTCCAGACTCCAAAGCTGGCTCTCTATCACTATACTGCCTTTCCAGAACATAGCTAATATTCAATAAATACCGTTGAACTGAATAAGTGTATTTTTATAACACTTCATCACCTGTATAGCGCCTTACAGTTTGCATAGTTTTAATTCCCTAACTGACCCCACAAGGTAGTAATTAACACAAATTTCCTTGTACAAGACCTGTGGAGGAAACACTGCGAGAAGGGCTATCTCCATGTTACAGATGAGGAAAGGGAGTCACTGATCAAGTGAGTTGCTCATGGTCACACTACTCGTATGTGTTAAAAAGCAGAACTCAAGAGGAAATGTGATTCCAATGCCAGTCCTCTTCACATTGACAAAGTTCCCTCTTACAGCCTATGAGAAAGTCTCAGACTATGAAAGCAGAAAGAAATCTTAAACATAATTTTATCTGCTTCATTTTTGCACAGGTTTGATTTAAGGCCTTGAAAGGTGAAGTGAGTTGTGTGAGATCACATAGCAAAGTAGTGGCACAGCCAGAACGAAGGGTTCCTGAGTCCCCAGTTTTGTTCTTTAGTCATATCACCTTTCACTTAGAATGACTTTAGATAACTTTAATAGCATTATTTTACTTCAACAATCATTAAATATCTTGATGCAATGGGTTTTTTTTGTATGTGCCACAAAGTTTGCAAAATCCCAGAAATACTGGTTTATTTTTTTAAATAAATTTTTATTGATATTTTCTGTTTCTTACATCACCATAATATTCCATATATTCTCCCACTCTGCCCCCCATCAAAGAGCCATTTCACATACCATATACCATATTTTTTGGAGAAAAAAAGACAGTACAACTGATCGATACATTGAAAAAAATCCAAAAACATGTGTGGCATGTAAGACCTGTGGACCTTCCACCTCCACAATGGCATAACTTGGGGATGTCTTCTCAAATCCCTTGAGTCCTATTTGACCTTTACAATTTTGTTACTTTTGATTGGTGTGTCATTTTTCTTTCCATTTACACTGTTGTAGTCAACTGTGTATACTGTTTTCTTGGCTCTGTTTACTTCAATCTGAATTAGTTCATATAGATCTTTCCATGCTTCTATCTATTCATCACATACATCATTTTTCATAGCACAGTAGTATTCCTTTACATTCATGTACCACACTTTCTTTAGCCATTCCCCAACTGATGGGTATATATTTTGTTTCCAGTTCTTAGCTATTATAAATGCTGCTATAAAAATTTTGGAGTATGTGGGGGCTTTTTTTTAATGAATAGCTTTTTTGGGGCCCAAGTCCAGTGATGGAATCTCTGAATCAAAGCATACAAGACACGTGAATCACTTTATTTGCTTAATTTCAAGTTATTTTCCAAAATGGTTGTACCATTTCATAGCTCCACCAACAATGTATTAGTGTGCCTATCTTCCTATAACCCTTGCCAATTTGCAGGGTACAGTGTGAAATATCAGGGTTATGAATTCTTTGCATTTCTTCTTTTGAAAACTGTTCATTCATATCCTTTGACCATTTATTAGGGCATGGCTATTAGTCTTATTTATATTTATTGCTTGGATATCTTGGATATCAAATACTCGTCAGAGAAATATGATTCAAAGATTTTTTTCCAGTTGATTGCTTCCTTTTTTCATCCTAGATGCATTAATCTTGAGCTTTTCAGTTTTAAGTTCTTTTATTCTGCCACAGACACAATATTATGATCCTTCAATTACTTTAATCTTTTTTTTTTTAAAGAAATTCCTGTTCCCACTGACTCTTCCCTTCACTCATGATCCCCTTTTCTCATCTGATATTCTCTTTTTCACCTCTGCTTCAGCTAGTCCTATTCCTTAGTTTTTCATTTCATTTTTTATGCCCTGTTCAAAAGGATTTCTCATTCTCTTCATTATCCCCCTTCTTTCTGTTTATTCTAGGCTCTCGTTTTATGAGTCATGACCCCTACATCCAGTTGTTCTTTTTTCTGTGTTATTCACGTACTTAAAGCTTCCAAGGTTTCCATTCCAGTTTCTCTCTTCTAGGTGCTTTCTGCCACTACATGGATCTCCCTTTTCCACTGTGCCTTAAGTGTAGAGCAATGCCTATTGTTACAGATGTCAAGGACACTGACCCATAATAGGGCCCCTCCCCAGCCAAGTCCCTGATTATGTAGTCTACCACTGAGCCATACCCTCTTGTTGACTTTTTCCCCCCCTACATTTGCCTGGAAATCTTCTTGTATCCATGGTCTCCTACTCCATCAGGGGCCAGGAACCTCCAGAGGTTGCTACTCTCTTCTGCCACCCAGGACAAGTAGACTTTCAAGTACCATATCCCCCAGATCCTCTTATCTTTTTTCACTCTCTCCTTATCCACAGGCTCATTCATCAGTGGAACCTTCTCCCATCTCCTTCTCTGCCTCCTTTTCAATTCCCCCACCTCGACTGCCTGCTCACTTTCCTGTAGGATCTTCTCTTTCTGAGACCACAGAGGTAACCTTCTCCTCCCTGCTGGCCCTTGATTTGACTCCAGTGTGTCACTCACTCCATTCTACCCCCTGCTCCCCTCCCACCCCTCCATATATACCCTTCCATGTTATAATACAATTTCACAAAAGAAGCAGTCACCTGTAGGCAGCGTTGCCAGGTTTTATCCACAACACCCCCTTCCTCACCAAATCACCATAACCTCTACTGGATTTCTGCCTTCCCCCTTCTTTTTGTGCACACTTAGAAAGAAAGCTCTTATTGATCCCTCTGTTGCTGTTATCTTTGCCTGTTGCATTCATTCACTACTGTATTTCTGTTGTCTGACAGACAAATAATCTCTTCAGTTCTGGTTTTCTTTCTAAATAATGTTTCAAACTCATCTTTATTATTGAACATCTATCTTTTGTCCTCTACAGTTAAGCTCGGATTTGCAAGATAGGTCACCTTTAACTCCACTGCTCTTTGGAATGTATTATTCCATCCTCTCCTCCCCAGTGGGTAAGGAATAGTCTTGAGTTACTCAAATGCCTTTTACTGTGTATTTGAAGGTTTCTTCCCTGATGGCTTGCAGAGCTTGTTGTTTCTGTACTGAATTGTTAAATTTAACTGCACTGTGTCTTGGAGTTTGGAGGCTTGGCTTTTGTTTTTTCTTTTTTGGAGGATCTACAAATTCTTTCATTTTTTATGTTTAGAAGGTCTAGTTGGTTCTCTTCTATTACTTCCTTCATACAGGTTTTTTGTCCTATTCTGTTCTGGGAGACTTATGATCTTAGGTCATCTCTGCTCATCCTGTCTTGAGTTCAGTATGTTTTGTTTGCATAGTGCGAGTGTGTGTATATACTTACACACACACACACACACACACATTTTGGAGGGGGAAGGCAAGGCAATTGGGGTTGACTTGCCCAAGGTCACACAAGTAGTGTGTCAAGTGTCTGAAGCTGCATTTGAACTCAGGAGCCCTTGACTCCAGGTCCCGTGCTCTACTCACTGTGCCACCTAGCTGCTCCAAGTATATTTTCTTTTAATGTTGTTTCTTTGCTTCTTTCCTTCTAGGTTGTCTTGCTTGTCTGTATTTTTGGATTCTCAGTCTATTGTTTTATCTTCTGTTTCTTTGCTGAGGCTTGCCATTGGAGATTCAGGTTTTTCTATTCTGTTCATTATTTTTACTGTTTGGGGCATAAGTTCTGCTCTCATAATTCTCATTTCTCTTTTAAACCACCCAGGAATAGTGTGTTGCAGCAGCATGTTCTCCTCAAATTCCAAAGGGTCCTCTGTTTCATCAAGGGTTGGATCCTTTTCCTTTATTTTGTAGCATTTATTCATAGATGCCTGAACTTGTTTACTACATCTAGAGGCTGTATTTCCTCCTATGGTTACTTTTCCCCATGGATTTATCTGTTTTTATATATGGTCTTTTGAGTTTTCTTCTTTTTGAACTTTGTCTTTTCCCCCCTTATTTTCCTTCTCACTTCCTGACTCCCTCCCCACCTCTGATTGTGGTTTCCTTAGGGGCTGGATCTCAAGCTCTCAGCCTCCTCCCACACTGGGCAATACAATTATTTAAAAGAACTAGCCTAGGTCTCTGCCTCAGTTGACTTTTGGGTGGTCAGAACTGGCCACAGCTGGATGCTGTGCTCTTCCATCAGGCTTGGTGGGGTGCTGCAAACTCCCACCCGCATCATGTACAGTGGCCTGTCCCGGTGACCTATTCCACTCCTTCTGTTCCCCAATTCTTTGTAAATAAATACTTGTGCCCTTCCATTCCCCTCATGAAGTTGACCAACATCAGTGCAATATGGTGAAATAAATCCTAGATCTGTAGTCAAAAAGATATCACTACAAATACCACCCCTGCTATTATTACCTGCCTATGTAACGTCCCCCTCTCTGGTCCTCAGTTTCCTAATTTGCAAAATGAAATGGAAAGGTTGGAAAGGTCCCTTTCTGCTCTAAATTCTATGATGTGATGATTTTTTTTTGAGGTACAATTTACAAAGCCCATCTATAAGTTGTGGAAGGACTGTATTCTACATGAGTAGGAAAATAAATATCTACACCATGAAATCATATACGCCTTTAAAAAAAAATCATATATACTTGAAGCACAAAAACAAGTAGGAGATGTAAACATGAAGGGTTTTTTTTTTTGGTTAGGTGGGGCAATACTATGCCCATTTTGTAGATGAGGAAACTGAATTTCAGAAAATGAGTGATGCCTTGAAGTACATTTAATTTCATATTACATGTACTCTTCCCCTTCTTGGTCAAGTGATGGACCTAGAAAGGAATCCATAAAGAATGCTGAATTCAAGTGGAACATCATAAAAAGTGTGGTGTATATATACTGTTTCTTAAATTCCATCTGACACTTAACCTTCAGAGCCTATAGACTAGATGTTACTATAAAGTAATGGATGATTTCCACATCTTTCTTGTTGGAGATCTGTCTCATTGTTTTGTAGTTACACCTTAAAAGATTGCTTTGTTAATAAATTTTTAAATTCATTACTGACAAGTTGAGATGAATGCTCGGTGGCTACAAAGGATATATCACGTCCTGACACGGTCTACAGTACTGTTCCTGCTTCTTCATCATTTGATGAAGCCAACTTGTTGTAAAAAGAAAAAAAAACCTGAAATGTATAAAAAAGACAGAAAAATAGAAAATGATGGAAGGCTTCTGAGGGCAATCAATCAATCATCAAATAATTGATTAAATACTGAATATGTCAAGCACGGTGATAAATGCCAGGGATACCAAAGTGAAAGGAAAACACTCTCTGACTTTGAGAAGCTTACATTCTAATGAGATAACATGCATACAGACAGGTCTATACAGCACATTTACAAAATAAAGACAAAGTAGCTTGAGAAAAGAGGAACATTCACAGCTGGTGGGAACAAGAAAGGCACCATAAAGAGGGTGGTGGTTGAGCTTCCAAAAGGCAGAAGTGAGAGAGAATGCATTTCCAGGGATGGAGACAACTCAGGCAAAAGCACAGAGGCAGAATACTGGAAGGAAGAACAAGCAGGTCAGGGTGTGTGGATCATAGAGGGTTATGAAGAGAGTATAAAGTGTAAGACTGGAAAGACAGAAGGGGCCAAGGTTCACAAGAGCCTTGAATGTCAAGTGGAACTCTCAGCCCACAGACAGCAGGGAGCCCAAACAACTGGTTAGAAGGAGATGACTGGGACACCTTGCTGGCTCTGGGTACAGGACTCTGCTGCATTGCCTGGATGGGAATACAGGTCAGAGGCCCAGGGTGCAGTCTCAGGGCAAAAAGGAACATTAGCACGCTAGAGTGTGTGGCCTCAGAGGAGTAGGGACTCTGGTCATAGTTCCAGGGAGGAGAAGAAAGGTTGTGGTTGCTCACAGACCAGAAGAGCAGTCACTACACCTCTCCTTAGATCATACCACCTTAGAAGAACTGAAAACTTATAGGTCTCTAGAATTAGCTCTGAAAACAGCTGCACAGAAAAACCCGAAACTTGAGCCAGTGCCCCTTTACCCTGGGAGTAGAGCCCAAATTAAAAGTCAAGAAATGAGCTGGAAAAAATGGACAAAAAAAAAAAAACCAAAAAAAACCAAAACAAAAACCTGACCATAGAAAATTACTATAGTGACAGGTAAGATAAAAACACAAACTCAGAGAAGGTCAATATCAAAATGGCTACATACAAAGTCTCAAAGAAAAAAATGTGAATTACTGTCTGACCGCCTGCCCCGCCCCCGCAAAATCCTAGAAGAGATGGAAAATGGCATCTACATCCAAAGAAAGAACTATCAGAATGCAGAGCGAAGTAGACTATTTTCTCTTTTGTTCTGTCTCTCATGGTTTCTCCCACTCATAATTTTTCTACGCAACATGACTAATGTGAAATTATGTTTAATAGTAATGTATGTGTAGAGCCCATATCAGATTGCATGCCGTCTAGGGGAGGGAGGGGGAGAAAATTTAAAACTTATGGAAATGAATGTTAAAAACAGAAAATAAATAAATAAATAAAATTCCTGGAAGAGCTAAAAAAAGGATTTTAAAAATCACATAAGAGTGAAGAAAAATTGGGGGAAAAAAAAGAGTGATCCAAGAGTGATCCAAGAAAAGTGTCAATAGCTTGGTAAAAGAAGCACAAAAAATATGGAAAAAGATGTACAAAAATTCACTGAAGAAAATAATTCCTTAAAAATTAGAATTGGGCAAGTGGAAGCTAATGACTTCACAAGACATTAAGAAACAATAAAACAAAATCAAAAGAATGAAAAATAGAAAATCCCTTGGTAGTTAATCATGCATAATTTAATAACTGCCTTTTAATAGGCATAATACTTATGAGCCAAAAAGAATTTCATTTATTTTCATCAGTATTGGCCGATTTAGAGAAAAAAATGACATTCATTGGGAAGGTGTTAAGCTAATGATAAAAGACTTTTTCAAAAGCCTTCTCTAATACATACATAAATTCCTATTTCCTATCCCATTTTCTATTCTTTGTCCTTCTTTAAGCCAGTTGTCCCTAACTGATTATTCTTCTCTTAATAACTTTATCATCCACATCTTATCCTTTTTATTTAGCTCTCTTTCAAGGTTGTTCTCCATAAATTATTCTTTGGCATCTTCATATTTTTTTTTAACAATAAAAACAGTCTTGATTGGCTTTTGTTTTCTGTTAACATATGGCTAACCACTGGTAAATAAATGAGACGTCAAAAATCTGAAATACATGTTTATGAGAAGGTAAATGTGTATAAATACTCTATCCCTTCTACTAACAACTTGTGAATGCAATATTTGCCATTTTTCAAAGTTTGCTAAGGACATTTGGGTATTAGGACATCTTGATGAAGTTGCTGAGAACTACAAAATGACTGTCTTTAGAGCTCTAGTTGGGAAGGAATAAGTACATGTCACGTATTGTTCAAAAAGTAATTTCTCAATCAATGCTTCTTTGTAAGATTTACCCAAAAGAACAAATTTTTATCCATCTTCCCTACCCTAACCCCTCCAACCAAGCTCTGGTGCTTCATATGTTTATAAAACCCAAGTAAAGATGATGTTTGCTTATCTGTTCCCTGCCTGGGTTTTAGACAAAAGGGTGAATCTGCTGCCACCCTGGGTATCATGTGATGGAATTAGGCTCTGTGCCCTCACTTAGAACACTTGGAGCTCATTTGCAAAGCCTCTGTGCTATCTCCCAATAAAAGCTCTCCCTTTTTCTCCCACTCCACAAAGCAGCCTTGGCACTTCTTAGTTTAAAATCAGTATAAAAGGGAGGCGGAGTCAAGATGGCAGCTGGAAAGCAGGGACTAGTGTGACCTCCCTGCCAAGTGCCTCCAAAAACCTATAAAAATGGCTCTGAACCAATTCTAGAACTGCAGAGCCCACAAAATAGCATAGGGAAGCAGGGCTCTAGCCCAGGACAGCCTGGATGAGCTCTGGGTAAGGTCTATCCCGCATGGAGCTGGGAGCGGAGGGGAGCGGAGCTTAGTAGAGTAGAGCCCAGCATGGGCAGCGCAGACCGACCAGACCAGGAGCCGGGTGGAGCGTGCCCTAGCACCCTGAATCAGTGAGCTGCAGCAGTTACCAGACTTCTCAACCCACAAACACCAAGGACAAC
>CM053622.1:662944494-663006336 GCA_028646595.1 Phalanger gymnotis
CTGTACCAGGTAGTTTTCATGACTGCTGCTTTATAGTACAGTTTAACATCTGGTATGGTTAGGCCACTTTCCCTAGCATTTCTTTTCATTAATTCCCTAGATATTCTAGACCTCTTGTTCTTCCAGATGAATTTTGTTATTATTTTATCCAGTTCCAGTAAAATAATTTTTTGGTAGTTTGATTGGTATGGTGCTGAATGAATAAATTTAGGTAAAATTGTCATTTTTATTATATTAGCTTGGCCTAACCATGAACAACTGACATTTTTCCATTTATTTAGATCTGACTTTATTCACATGAAGAGTTATAATTATGCTCATATAAGCCCTTGGTTTGTCTTGGCAGATAGACTCCCAAATATTTTATAATGCCTTCAGTAACTTAAATGGAATTTCTCTATCTCTTGCTGTTGGGTTTTGTTAGTAATGTACAGCAATGCCAAGGATTTATGTGTGTTTATTTCATATCCTGCAACTTTGCTAAAGTTCTTTATTATTTCAAGTAGCTTTTTACTTGATTCTCCAGGATTCTCTAAGTAAATCATCACATCATCTGCAAAAAGTGATAATTTAGCTTCTTCTCTGCCTATTCTAATTTCTTCAATTTCTTTTTCTTCTCTTATTGCTACAGCTAAGATTTTTAGTACCAAATTGAATAGTAGGGGTGATAATGGACATCCTTGTTTCACCCCTGATCTTACTGGGAATGCATCAAGCTTATCCCCATTACAAATAATGCTTGTTGATGGTTTTAGGTAGATGCTATTTATAATTTTAAGGAAGGCTCCATTTATTGCTATGCTTTCTAGTGGCTTTAATAGGAATGGGTGTTGTATTTTGTCAAAGGCTTTTTCTGCACCTATTGAGATGATCATACTGTTTCTGCTAGTTTTGTTGTTGATATGATCAATTGTGCTGATAAGTTTTCCTAATATTGAACCAGTCTTGCATTCCTAGAATAAATTCTACCTGGTCATAGTGTATTATTCTCATAATAAGTTGCTGCGATCTTTTTGCTAATATTTTAATTAAAATTTTTGCATCGATATTCATTAGTGAAATTGGTCTATAATTTTCTTTCTCTGTTCTGACTCTTCCTGGTTTGGGTATTAGTACTATATTTGTGTCATAAAAAGAATTTTGTAGCTGAGCAAGGCATAGTTTACCTATCAGATTTATGGGAAAGCAAAGAATTCATGACACAACAAGAGATAAAGAGCATTACAAAATGCAAAATGGGTAATTTTGATTATGTTAAATTGAAGTGTTTTTGTATAAAAAAAGTCAATGCAAGAAAGATTAGGAGAGAAGCAGAAAATTGGGAGAAAATCTTTACGACTAGTCTCTGATACAGGCCTCATCTCTAAAATATACAGGGAACTGAGACAAATTTATAGGAATACAAGTCATTTCCCAATTGAGAAATGGTCAAAGGATATGAACTGGCAGTTTTCAGAGGAAGAAATTAAAGATATCTATAGGCATATGAAAAAATGCTCGAAATCACTACTGATTAGAGAAATGCAAATCGAACAACTCTTAGCTATTATATCTCTCCTGTCAGATTGGCTAAAATAACAAAATGAAAATGATAAATGGAGAGGATGTGGGAAAATTGGAACAGTATTACATTGCTGGTAGAGTTATGAACTGATCCAGCCCTTCTGGAGAGCAATTTGGAACTATGCCCAAAGGGCTATAAAAATGTTCATACCCTTTGACCCAGCAATACCACTTCCAGGGTTGTATCCCAAAGAGATCACACAAGTGGGAAAAGGACCCATATGTACAAAAATATTTATAAAGGCTCTTTTTGTAGTAGCAAAGAATTAGAAATCAAGGGGATGCCCATCAATTGGGCTGAACAAGTTGTACTATATGAATGTAACGGAATACTATTTTGCTAAGAAATGAGGAAGATATGGACTTCATAATAACCTGGAAACACCTATAGGATAGAATGCTGAGTGAGTGGAGCAGAACCAGAACATTATATACAGCCACAGACATATGGATTCTGTAATGACTGACCCTGGTGGATTTCGCTCTTCTCAGTGGTACAGGGTTCGGGGACAACTCCAAGGGACTCATGATGGAGAGAGCTATCTACATCCAGACAGGAAACTGTGGAATCTAGGTGCAGATTGAGGCACACTGTTTGCTCTCCTTTTTTTTTCCCCTTTTTTTTTCCTTTTTCTCTTTAGTTTTTACTTTGTTTTTTTGTTTTGTTTTGTTTCTTCTTTCTCGTGATTTATTCCATTGGTCGTGGCTCTTCTTTGCAGCTTGACTATTGTGTAAATAGGTTCAATGCAAATTTATATGTAGAAGATACATCTGATTCCGTGCCATCTTGGGGAAGGAGGGGGTAGGGGGAGAAGAGCATCTGAAACTCGGGATTATGTGGAGCTGAATGTTGTAAACTAAAAAGAAAAAGAAAAATAGAAAAGCAAAAAAAACCCAAAAAACTGGCTCTATGTTCAGCTGTCTCCAAAAATTAATCCAGGACTTGCATACAGGGGAACAAAGAAGAAAGACTACCAGGAACCCTTAGGTATTCACAGGCATGAAGCCAACAACCAAAAAGAAAGGACAGCTACTAAGTATGTTCATTGCACTCCCCATCACAAACATGGTGTGGCTCCAGATTGCCAATGCTTGGCTGAAACTATCATTTACCACTAATTAAAGTGAGCCAGGAGGTTACAGCATCACCAGAAGACCACATCTCTGAGGAAGTGAGGTATCAAGTCCAAAATGAACCCCAGCAGACCTTTCTTTTTGAAAGTCTTCTTATGAAGATCAGAACATCACTGATTCCTGCCCCATGAACTAGATCACGAAGTAAATTGAGATAACACATAGAATGACGCATGGTATAAAACTCAAATAGAAATAGGAGCCACTAAACTGTACATAAGGATCCTTAAAGGCCACATAATGACTTTAAAAACTACACATTTATATGTTTTTCTTTTTTTATTAATATATTAACACATTAAAATCTAATAGGAACTACATTTTAATCTGATTCTGGCCACATTTGGGAGTGTTGTGGGCTATATGATTGACACCTCTGATGTTGATGGTAAAAGGTCACTTGAGACATCATCTTGTGGGAGAGCTAGATGAGCAGCTTCATTTTAACACATGAGCAGGGCATCGGTGGCCAGAGATATCCCAGGTTCCCAGGGGCCCCCAAATCAATACCTCCACAGCTCCAGATTGGGATTCTACCACCCCCCCCCAACATACACATACACACACACCCCTGGAGCCCAAGGCAATGGTAGTACTTCCAAGTCCGAACTTGCCCTTCATTTCTGTTTTTGAATTTCTATTTAGACCATAGATCCCATTCATTTTTGTCTACTGAAAAATTCTCATTCTCTCTTAGTGGACACTCTTTTTCAGCTCTTCCTACAGAAGTAGTATAATTTTCAATAGTTAATCCTTGTTCTTAGAAGCCATCACCTCAACTGTCATTATTTCATTTCTCCTCCCAGTTATCAGGATAGTTCACTTACGCTGCCTGTCTATGCCTGTCATATTGATATTCCTTGTAAAACTGACTCATCTTCTTGCGTGACTTTCAAACCAAATTAAGCCTGCTTATTATGTCCACAGAACCAATATAAAATTGTGAAGCAGTGAAAAACAAAAGAAAGCAAAACAAATGGCCTTTCATCTCCCCCTCTAGGGCTTTTCTACCTGCTAATTCCCAGCCCCGCACTGACCAATGCCTTTGTGATAACTCTAAGCTTCCCAGGCTTTGGCCACTTCAGCACTAAAAGAGATTCTGACCCTTCCAGTAACATTCATTCTCCTAACCTGTTCTGATGTTACTTCCCTATAAACGTGACCGTGTTTAATATCCTACAGGGCCCCATCATTTTCTAAGTAATGTAAACTAGGTTATGTTATTTCAAACATCAAAGATTTCCATGGAGAGAATATAAGATCCTTGGGACATGGAAGATTTCATTTCTGTCTTTTATGCCTCCATGGTCTAGGAACGGTTTTTTAAAATTTTTACTTATTTTTAGTTTTCAATATTCACTTCTATAAGATTTTGAATTCTAAATTTTCGTCCCTTTCCCTTTTCTCCTCCCCAAGAGAATGTACAATCTGATATAGGCTATACATATACAATCATATTAAACATATTTCTACATTAGTCAGGTTGTAAAGAATTAGAACCAAAGGGAAAAACCACGAGAGAAAAAGAAAAAGAGAGAAAATAGTATGCTTCTATCTGCATTCAGACTCCATAGTTCTTTCTCTGGACGTGGATAGCACTTTTCATCCTGAGTCTTTTGGAATTGTCTTAGACCCTGTCGTCATTGCACAGTGTTCTCCTGATTCTGATCACTTCACTCAGCATCAGTTCGTGTAAGTCTTTCCATGTTTTTCCGAAGTCTACCTGCTCATCATTTCTTTTGGAACAATAGTATTCCATTACATTCATATAGCACAACTTACTCAGCCATTCCCCAATTGACAGGTATCCCCTGAATCACCAATCCTTGGCCACCACAAAAAGGGCTGCTATAAATATTTTTGTACATGTGGGGCCTTTCCCTATTTTTATGATCTTTGGGATACAGCCCTAGAAGTAGTATTGCTGGGTCAAAGGGTATACACAGTTTTATAGCCCTGTGGGCACAGTTCCAAATTGCTCTCCAGAATGGCTGATCAGTTCACAACTCCACCAACAGTGCATTAGTGTTCCAATTTTCCCATATCTTCTCCAACACTTATTTTCCTGTTTTGTCATGTTAGCCAATCTGATAGGTGTGATATGGTACCTCAAAGTTGTTTCAATTTGCATTTCTCTAATTAAAGTGATTTAGAGCATTTTCAGGAAAGGAGATTTTAACATGGGTCTGCAAATAGGTTGTGGGGGTGAACTCAGATGTGGAAAAAAAATTATATCTAGAACACAGTGGGTGCTTAATAAAAGCATAATGATTTGTGACTTCACTGGCATTAGTGTTCCCTTCAATAACGCAGATTAGAAATCTGTCCCCCCTCCCTGTCATACCTTTGGAGATGGAAAATCTTCAAGAGTTGCTATTGCCAAAATAATTCTAAGCCTTCAGCCAGCCTAGTAATGAACCTCTACAAATGTTAGTAAATTGGTCCTGAAATGGCAGTATTATTAGGGTCATATTCAAAAGACTTTCTAACTTGGCAGAACCTAATAGAGTTTGTCTTGTGCTGGAACAGGTTTTGAAAGCCAGGGATTAACTTCATGTCAGAATGGAGCATGAGAAAGAAAACAGTGCTTTGCTTGAAGGATGCTATGATGATGAAGGATATTCACCAGGACATTAGCCTATCTAGATACCACTTTCATTTTAATAGGAGCTTTCTGGAGAGGGCTGAGATAAGCTTGGAAAGTTATATTGGAGCCAGAGTCCAGAGAGCTTTGAATACTATATCACGCAATGGGCATATTATCCTGCTGGTAATAGGTAAGGGGAAAGGGAAGGGAGTAAGCATTTCTATAGTGCCCGCTATGCGCAGGACCGGTGCTAAGTGCTTTATAAATATTATCTCATTTGATCTTCACATCAACCCTATGAGGTTGGTGCTATTATCTCCATTTTATTTAAAATGGTTAGAAAACTGAGGGGCCAATGAAAGTTCTGGGATGGGGAATATGATCAGATCTGGGTATTAGAAAGGTTACTTTGGCCACAGTGGTCTATTAGGAAGAGAAGCTAGCACAAAGGAAAATTTGGAGCTCAAGGTCCTGGAATAAAAATCTCACCTCTGCCACACACCTCCTGTGTGACTTTTAGCAAGTTACTAAACCTGTTTTCCCATATGTAAAATGAATAGGTTAGATTAGTTAAACTCTGAGGGTTCCTCCAAATCTAAATTTATGATCCTATGATGAAGTCAGAGTATGAATTCCCTAGTCCTAGACATCATGCCAATCCGTGCAGGCACAGATTGCTCTGTTGAATTACGAGTTTAGTGGACTACAGTCTACAAAGATCCCCATTTTTTCAGAAAATTACTGTAAGTTCCCCAGTCTGAGTGAAAGACTTTACGTTTATCCCTGTCACATTTTATCTTGATAGATTTCGTCCAGCGTTCCGGATGATCTGGCTCTTTCTGTCATTCGGTGAATCAGCTGTTCCTTCCAGCTCTGTCACCTACAAATCAGGTAAGCATGCCATCTGTACAATGATAAATAGCACAGGGTCAAGTACAGAATCCAAGCGCCACTGCAATGGAGTCTTCCTACCTGACTGAAAATGAGTCATGAAAAACTACTCTTTGGGTCCAGTAGTTCTACTAGTTCTAAATTCTTCAACCATCTACTCTGGGACCATGTCTTGGGTGAATGAATCAACTAAGTTTTGGACCAACTGCCCTTGGCATCCTAACTAGTCAGTCAGCAAAGATGCATACTGGCTGTTTGTCCTCCTCCCATAAGGTGGAGTACTTTTCTATTTCTTCATGATTTTTCTGAGACTGCTGACAGTGGCCCAGCGGCTACATCTACCATTTCTTTAGTACCTGAAGATGTAGTTCATCTGGGCCTACTGACTTGACCTTGACTCACTTTACCTCCCTACATATCTTGGGATCAGCACTTTATTGGTCACTTTTACTCTGTTCTTCCCAGTCCAAACACCACTCTCCTTGGCAAACGAAACAGAAGCAAAAACTGAACTCTACTTTCTCTCTTCTATGTAATCATCATTCCATCCAACAGCTAGGTGGTGCAGTGAATAAAGCTCCAGGCCTTGAGTCAGGGAGACCTGAATTGAAATCCACCTTCAGACCGCTGGGCAACTCACTTCACCCTGTTTGCCTCGTTTCCTCATCTGTAAAATGAGCTGGAAAAGGAAATGGCAAACCACGCCAGTATCTCTGCCAGGAAAACCCTAAACAGGGTCATGAAAAATTGGAAACTACTGAACAATAACACCACCATCATTCCACCCACTTAAGGGTTCTGGCCCTTGAGGTTGCTCTTTTCCTCAATGCAGCTAAAAATGCTTCTGTTACCCTTGGCTTTCTTTCCTAACCTTAGCCCTTCTGTGATTGAGGACTCCACATGTGATTTGTACAGGATATAACTATGTTTTTATGGTCATCCTCCACTGCTTCCCCTTGCTTCCATTTTGCACACCATTGGTTGATGAGTTGGCATGTGTCCACATTGGTTTCTTTAGGTTCTTTTTCCTTCTCACAAGAAATGTTTCTTTTTGCTTTTCCAAAGTTTTATTCTTTAGTTTTCCATCCTTCCTGGCTGACTTCTGTAGAATTTTAGTTCATAGGATCTTACTCTGAATTTCTCTAAAACCTCTGAAATCTGCTAGCTTAGCAAAAAACCCAAAATCAACTACCTCCCAACTCCTACAAATTAGGGAGCCTAAACGTTTTCTTTTGTAATGTTATTTTGTGTTTAATTATCTTTCTACTGTAAAGCTAATAAAGAGGCATCAACGGTAACACATACCTTAATGCCCTCCACTGTTTATGATATACATTCACACATTTATAAAATTATACCTAGTTTATGGTTGCTTTTTCTCATTTTGTTAATGGATCATTCTTTCCATTTCTCTGAACATTTTTCCTATTTGTCACTTTATGTTGAACTGGCTAGTAGTATCTATTCTATTGATATGTCCATCTGGTTATCCATTCCCTAGCCACCGTGCATAGTGTGTGTATGTGTATAGTATATATATGTGTGTATATATTACATACACACACATATTATACATACGCACATGTATAAAATCTCCCAATTATACATAACTTTGTATAGCTTTTTATTCTTTTGGTGAAATATTGCTAATGGTGGAATCACTGAGTTGAAGAGCATGACCAACATGTTCTGGCTTGTCTCCCTATAACCAGACTGCTTGCAAAAATAATGATCCAATTTGTACTGTCAGCAGCAAAGTGTACCTGAACTAGCTTCCCAAGATGGCCTTTCCTTTGACTCACATGAACTTTCATAATTTTATTTTGGGAAAATGGACGAGAATGATTTTAGAGTTCATAGTTGTTTTAATTTACATTTAAAATTATGAGTAGAACTGAACATTCTCTTCAAACTCTTGTTTACTATTTGCATTTCTCTTCTGTGTGTTGTGTATGTACCATTTGTTCACTGGAAATGAGTATTACCCTTAAAATTTTTTAATCTATTCCATGTAGATTCTGTAGCATCATATATTCATCAATTCCCATTCCTCCCCCTCCCCACGATGTTTCTTTTCATCTTAGTTTTACCAGTTTTGTTTCAGCAAAAGTTTTGCACTACATGTTATATATCAGTCTTTTCCAAAATTATGTCTTCCATGCCTTTCATAGTAAGGAATTTATTTGGCATAATGGCTAGTGTGCTGGATTTGGAATCATGAAGACTGAGATTCGAATTCCACCTCTGACACTTACTATATGTCCATTGATAAATCATTTAAAATTTTTGAGCTTCTTCTATTTTTCCATCTGTAAAAAGAAAATAATAATAATACCTACAAATATACATAGAGATAATGTAAATAAAGCACTTTTCAAATCACTATGGGAATGTCAATTACTAGTGCATTTTTTCAGTTTACATTCTCTTTCACCTGATAATACTCCCTTTTTGAAAGAGATGTTGTCCCTGTCTCCTGGTTCTTCTTCATTGTCTGACTGCTTTCTGTTTTCTAATTTGGTTCATCTTCTTTGAAACTAGTAAATATGGGTATCTCCCAAGGGTCTGGCCGAAGCCTCCTAATTCTTACACCTCTCTTTTGCTGTATCATATTCTGCTTTGTATCTTGCTGGTTGTATTTGCCTTATCCCTATTAGAATATTACAGACTCCTCGAGGATAGACATTTTGTTATTTCTCCATCTTTGTACATTTAGCAGAATTATCTTGCACGTGTGATTTCCTCCCAGTAGATTATCAGTTGCTTGAGGGAAGGGGCTTTTTTCTGTCTTTGTATACACAGTGAGTGACAAACAGTATGTGCTTAATGAATATAGTCTGAATGGAAACGAGCATAATTTTAAATTTAATTCACTGATCTATCTTATAGTACATATTACAAGGCATGGCTCTAAACGTCTCTCCAAAAGCATTTACTAAACTTATCAATTACTCTTTTCCCGTAGTTGGATTATTTGCTATTTTTCATGTTTCAAATATAGTTTTTTCTTAAGTCATAGATCTAAATTTGGAAGAGACTTCAGAAGTTATTTAGTTCAACCTCCTCATGTAACAGAAGAGGAAACTAAGGCCCAGGGAAGTTAGATGACTTGCCTAAGAAGGTCAAAGAGGTAGCAACAGACATTCAAACTCAGATCTTTTAACTCCAAGTCCAGTGTCCATTCTTCATGCTCCCACTTCTAGTCACTGCTTTTATTGCCAAATAGCAATTGTTTGTATTTTTTTGCTCTCACATTCTCTCATACAAAATCAAGGTGTCAGAGTATTTTTCTTTTTTTCCTGCTTACATAAATCCCTGGAACAGCTAACTTTTGTTCTACAGGAATAAGCAGACACTCCTTCCAGGGGGCTGTAAACTCCTTGAGGGGATGGATTGTCTCATTATGTCTGTATCTTCCCAAACCCCAGCCCTATTCCCAGCAAACAGGAGGCACCTTATGTTTGTTGACTGATATTCAGATCTACAAAGCCTACCTACAATAACTGCCTTCTAAGAGAGTCAAAGCTACTTATCCTATGTTATGTGGCACTCTAATAACATAATGCTAGATATGAAGTTGGGGCGGGAAGAGAAGCATAATATTAATTATAATTAGGTGATTATTTGCCGGGCACTGTTAAGGGCTTCTTACAAATATCTCATTTGATCTTCACAATAACCCTGTGAGGTAGGTGCTACTAATATCTTCATTTTATATTTGAGGAAACTGAGGCAAACAGAGGTTAAGTAATTTGCCCAAGCAGCTGGGCTGATGGATTTGAACTCAAGTCTTCCTGACCCCAGGCCTACCATTTTATCTACTTCACCACAGCCTGCCTGACTTAATATGGGAATTACTGAGATATTAGGTTGCTGGGAATTCTGAGAGAAAACTCTCATTTCAATGCTTGCTTTCTAGCAAAACCTAATGGGCTTCCTTACCTTTATCACGAAGGCAGAACAATGATAAATGCTTGACACTCATCTAATATGTCACAGCTTTATCACTCATCAGGATTGTATTAATAGACTTGTTCTCAGTAGTATAGAATTAGACTGACCCATTTTTGCTTTGGCAAACTATACGCAGGCAAGCAAATTACAGGATGGAGGGTACAGCCTAGCTTTGTTACAGAAATAGAACAATAAAGGTATAGAAATACCAGTTAAGGGTAACCAGAGGCAGAGACAGGTAAGAAAAGAACTAAGAATAAGGTGAGGAATGAGAGACAACTAAGCATTAGCCAAGGAAGGAGAAGGCTAATAAGTTACCATATTTAGGGAATAAAAACCTTCAAAGTCCAAAGATCACAGAACTGATTTCCTCAATATTCCAAGATAGAGTAAAGATGGGGTACTTTGACTTGGACTAGGTATGGAAAAAAGACATAACTAAGAGAAAACCAATTGTAAGGGGCCAAGCTTTAGTAAGAATCCAGAACACAGGAAACCATTAAGAACAGGTTTGGTTTTTTTTGGCTTGACAAGAGATCAGTACATCTTAACATGAACTTTTACTAAGCTGTGTAACTGTAATTTCCCTATGTGTGCAGTTTTTACCCTAAGACGTCTAACTCAATCATTTTATTTCACTCTAAAATGGCCTGAATAGAACAGAGGTGAATAACAGGTAGTCTGCTGAACCAGATCATAATATAATTGGAAAATGTTTAACAAAATAAATAAAAAATACAATGAAACAGATAGTATAAACATTTTCTGAGCCAATCTGCACCTGCAGAGATTCTCATGGTTTAGTGGCATAGTTTCCATCTAAGTTTGACATCGCTGCTACTGAAGACTCTCTCTTACTAATTCATCCTGATCGAAGCTATCAAAATTATCTTCCCAAGGCATGACAAAACTTCAGAGGCTGTTTTCTATAGTATAAAAAACTCATTCTAGGAGGGACTGTTCTTTTGAAATATTTCTATCGCCAGAACCTAGGCAGGGTACTGAAGTGTTTCCTCAAGACTTAAGACTGTTGTGTGTGTGTGTGTGGTCAGAGGCAGTGTGATAAAATGGAGGGAAGTGCTGGTCTTGAAATCAGGAAGACCTAGGTTCAAATCTTGCCTCTGATGCTCATAATCTACATGCAAAAAATTGCCAAATTCTTTTGATCCAATAGCTTTTCATCTCCTAAACCTGTAGCCTTTTCCCATCCCTCTCCTGGGCTGAGTCAATTGTCATCTCTATTCCAATGACTCTCAGATCTATTTATGAACTATGAGATATTTATGGGATTAAATTATGAGATTTAATATATGACAGTCATCTGAGATTAAATAAAATTTGTGTAAAAAGAACTTCATACAGTGCCTGACATGTAGGTGCTAGATACTTATTTCCTCCCCCTTTTATTTGTCCAGCCCTAATCTCTCTCATCTTTCCAACTTTCTATTAGACATCTCAAATTGGATATTCTGTAAACAACTTAAACTTAACATGCTCCAAAATGAAATCATTATCTTTACCCCTAAACCCTCCCCCTTCCAAAATTCCCTATTATCATTCAGCACATCACCTTCCTTTAGTCATTCAGGCTCACAACCAAAGTGTCATTCTTGACTCCTTTTTCCTTCATATCCAATCAGTTGTTGTCAAGTCCTATCATTTCTACCTTTGTAATATTTCTTGTATATGTATCCTTCATTCCTCTGACATTGCCGCCACCCAAGAAAGGCCTTTATCACCTCACCCCTAGATGACTGCCGGTTGGTCTTCCTGACTCAAGTCTCTGCCCACTTCATTGCATCCTCCACTCAATCAGGAATTTTTACCGGCTGCCTGTCATGGCTGGACCTCTATCTCTGCCTCCTGGTTTCCCCCTCAAGTCTCACCTTCTGCAAGAAGCCTCTCCCCGTCCTCCTTAACCCCAGTATGGTTATCCCCATTTTATTCTGTATGTATCTAATTTGTACATAGATGCTTGCATTTTATTTACCCCACTGTGCTGTGTGCTTCTTGAGAACAAGAACTGTCTCTCAGCTTTTCTTTGTATGCCCAAGTGCTTGGTCTGTAGTAGGTAAATAAAATGGTTGGTGACTGGGAGTGCATTTAAAGAATTAGAGTGAGGGAGTGGTCTGAAAAACTTGTACCAACTGTTCACATTTTCTCCATCCAAAGGGCCACGGTCCTAGTTCCTGCCTCCACAATCCTTCGTGCAACACTATCATGGGGTAACCAAATTCAACTATCTATTCCTAATCCAGAGGTTCTTAACCATTTTTTGTCATGAATCTCCTTCGGCAGTGTCCTGAAGCTTATGGGCCTTTTCTCATGTTTTTAAATGCTTAAATATACACGGGATTATAACAGAAAACAATTATACTGAAATATAGTTACCAAAAAGTGAGCCAAAAAAACCACACAAGTTCTCAGTGTAGCAAGTTAAGAACTCCTGAATTAGTTCCCCCTCCCATTTCCGCCCCCCCCCTTCATCCTTATCGAAGCTATCAAAATTATTTTCCTAAGGCATGGCAAAACTTCTGAGGCCGTTTTCTATAGTATTAAAAACTGAGCCCGGGAGAGACGCTTCTTTTGAAATATTTCTATCACCGGAACCTAGCGCAGTAACATATACAATGCAGGCATTTAACTGAAAACCCAACTTATCAATGCAATAAATACGAACTAGGGTCTATGGGTCCCTTCTGCTGTTTTTTCCACATTTATTCTCGACTCTGTAATCTCAGAGTCTGTCCATGTTTCTTAATAATAATAACCGAAGAGTGAGCCCTACCACTTTTCCCATCTTTTTCTTCCTCCCCCGCAACCCCCCACGCAGCACTGTTTCGCATCCCTTTTGCTGGGGGGGGGGGGGGAGGGGGAGGTATCACCGATTCTCGTTTCCTCTCTTCCTACCCCGCCCCAGCCCAGCTGGCTCGTCCCTTCCCCTCCCTTCCTCTCCTCCCCTCTTCCCCCTCCCTAGCACAGGTAGCTCGGCCCTCCCTGGTCCCCAGCCCAGGGGCCCGGCCCGGCACAGGCGGACGCCGGGGCCACAGGCCCCTGGGCGCCCTCTTCCCCCCTCCCCCCCAGGCTCCGCCGCCGCCCGGACCGTTACCTCTCCAGCTCCTCGTCCTCTTCCATGGCGCGACCGAGGGCAGCTTCCAGGCTCCTCAGGTGGCGGGGGCGGCCCCGGGGATGTGCCCCATATCTCGGTCCCGGCAGGCTGAGCAGGAAGGAGGGAGGAGCCGGAGGAGGAGCCGCGGCGGCGCGGCAAGGCGAGGACCCGGCCGAGGGGCGGTGCCTCTTGGCGACTCTGCCACTGCCCCTTGCCCCGGCGAGAAGCCGCCCCTCACCTGGCGGGGCCTCTCCCTTTCCACCTGGTGGGATCTTTCCCCTTCACCTGCAGTGTTTTCTATCTTCTGGCAGCCCCTGCTCTCTCCCCTGGCGGGGTTTCCGCCTTTTACTTTGAGTAGCCCCCTCACCTGGCCTTCCCCCCTCACTTGGGAGTGGTCTCCCCTCACCCGGCGGGATCTTTCCCCCTCCTCAAATGGCAAGGTTGGTTACCACCCCCATTCCCAGCAGGCCGGACCTTCTCAGCCGGGCACCTTGGGGGTAACACTGAGCCCCCGCTCCAGGTGACTCCGGCTCCCACAAAGCACCTTTCCCGGAATAGGGGAGGGCCCCTCCCCCCGGCCTCCACTCGTCCTACCCCAACTGCCTTGCCCGCGCCCACCGCCTTCCTCGTGGGGAGCCCTGCCGAGGCTCCTCTCCGAAATCCACGCGGGCATGCCGGGGTGGGAATCCCTGCTCGTTCTATCAATTGCATCGGGGATGAAGGAAGGTTCAACGTGGGCCTCCTTGTCCCTGCCTTGAGGCTTAGCTTGGGCAAAGGGACGAATCGGATTTAAACTTGGGAGAGGAGACTTGAGGTCTGGTGTCTATCTTGTCTCCTCGGGCCCTGTCCTGCCCCAGAAACCCTCGTCTGTCTCTGTCTCTGCAGCCAGCTCTTGGTATCTTATCAAGATCCCCATCCCTTCCCTTTTCCACTAAAATCTTCTGTTGGGAATCCCTTCTCCTCCGGATCCCAGGAGCCCCACACCCCCTTTTTTCCTTCCCTTTCCCGTATTCTTTCTTTTTCTCCTGCCAAGGCTCCATCCCCTTTCTCTCCCTCAGGTGTTCTTTCCCACGTGCTTCTTCCCTTTCTCCCATTCCCTCGTTTCCACCTCCGCCCCCTTTGCTCCCTTCCCTGCTCCAGCTGTCTTCTCCCATTTCCACATTTCCCCACGCCTTTCCCCCACTTGTTCTCCTCCCCCTCACACATGTGACTCTTCCTCTCTCCCAGCTGTTCCACTCTCTAGGGCTAGAGCCCTGGGGAACCCTCCTAGCCAGTCTTCTGCGGAGAAATCAGGCAAGTGACAGAGACAGCCCGAGCCAAGGAGCCGGAGGGTGGGGAGGGGCCATTGGAGGGAACAAAAGGGCGGGGCTGACTCACTCTAACCCGGGAGGCTCTGCTGGGTTCCCGCCCCGCCCCCTCAGCTCTTCCATAGGACGAGCCTCTACCCGTTCCGCCCCCTCCCCGACCTGGGCCGCGTCCTATTGGCTAGAATGAGTGTCGGGTTGGGCTGTTCGGTCGCGGGCGCTCGCCCCCGGGATGAGAGCAAGCAGGGGCGGTTGAGGCGTAAGTGAAGTCTTGGCCGGAGTTTGCCTCTTGCCAGGAATCCCACGGCTGCAGCGGCGGCGGCGGAGGCGCCTCTCGGTGAAGGGGAGTCAGATCACGTCTTTTCCCCCCTCAGTCGGCGGGGGCGGGCGAGCGGACCGAAGCTCCCGTAGTGCGGTGCAGCGGCGGGGTAGCCCTCGATTCCCGAGTAAGTAACTTTGGGCTGCGCCTCACGTTTCGCTCCCGCTCGCCTTCTCGTCGTCGCCTCAGCGGCAGCAGCTGCCGTCTGTATGCCTGCGTGCGGGGCTCAGGTGCCAGCGCCCCGGGGGGTGGGGGGAGGGAGGAGCGGCCGCGCCGCCGCCGCTGCGCCCCTTTCGCCGGGCACCGCGCCCTCGCCCTCCTTTGGCGGCTCCTGGTCCGAGGATAGAGGAGGAGGAGGAAAATCTCTGACTCCTCCGGGCCAGGGCGTGGGGTGGGTGTGGGGCTGGCACATCTGGCCCCGGGAGGGACGCCTTCGCTGCCTGCGGTGCCCGGCGGGTGCTCCGGGAGAAGTCTTGGTGAGGAGCGACGGACGGACGGACCGACCGACAGGCAGACCGATGGACCCCTCGCTTCTTCGCACCAGCCTGGGCCGGGACCGAGGACCGCGCTGAGCACGGGTCTTGCTGCCCGTACTGGCTGGGGAAAGAGCCCTTGCTTCTCTTTGGGCTGTCGGAGGAGGCTTGCTGGTTTCACCCGGGACACCGCGGGGAGGTGGTCCCTCCCTCCGCCTCCTTCTGCCCTCACCTGTTGCCTTTTTTTTTCACCTCCTTCCTCGGCTGGCAGTTGAGATGGAGGAGAGTGGTCCGAAACCTTTCTGGTCAGATCTCATCGGCTCCGAAATCGCTCAGAATAGGGGTAAAAGGTGGTAACAGAGCCTTCTTTTCAAGAAATAACGCCTCTTTTCCACCCTTAAATTTCATAGGTAGAAGACTATGTATATATACAGTTATCCTGTTTACAGTCAAGACCGAAAGGCAGCGAGCAAAGAGCTGGTCTTTGGGACGGAAGATCTGAGTTCAAGCCCTACTAATGCATAATTGCCTCTGTGATCCTGGGCAAGTCACTTCACCTTTTTTTACTCTAGGTAGCTCATGACTATAAGATGCAGAAAGGGTTTTCAGGTTTGCTTCCGTAGAACTTCCCTCCTCTGAGAGCACTCTAAGACAGGTAACTGACTATAAATTGCAGAGAAGGTGCCGGTTTGCATTAACAGAGTTCTCTGGTAATAAGTAATCTATTCAAATGAATTCCCCAGTCCAGTCCCTATCTTTACCGGGAAGATTGTTCCAGCGCTTATCGCGTAGTAGGCGTTTAGTAAAAGTTTGTTGAATTGAATTTCAGTATTCCATTTTATATACTGTTATGACCACAGGTATCCTATTCCTTCAGGGGCTATTTTTCAGTGTCTTTGCATTTTTAAAAAGTACACCAAAGCTACTTGAAGTGTATTTTTAAAAAACACAAAACACAACCTTGAAAGGGAGTACAGTGAAACAGTCTTAGTTCGGAAGAAAGAAACTATTGTAGGCTCCTGAGGTTGAAGCTGGGTTAAAATTGTGAGTTTCATCCTCACTCTCCATTGGAGCAAAAGCTTACAATGAGTTTTGTCTTCCTAGCTCTTCAAAGGATCACAAAGTTATAGCTGGAAGGGACTTGAGAAATCATGTAAATCAGCCCATTCATTTTACTGTAGAGTAAAGTGAAGCCTAAATAGGTAAGAGGCACTGTTATGCATGGCTTGGGCTTTTTGAATCTCGGTGGTCTTACTCGAAGTCTAGCACATTTTCCCTGAACAATCTTCATATACTCCTAGCCACGGGAATTGGTCGGAAAAACCATAAGCTGTGGGGAAAAAGGAAAGGGGATGATCTTACCTTATGCCTGTTCTAGCATGACATTATTACTATGAAATCAGTGCTTTTTTCTCTACACACATAACTCTCATATATTCCCTTCCCCCCGCCCCTTTTTTGAGTAACTGCCCGAATTATGGCTCTATTCTCATAGGTTAAATACGAAGTTAGATTTTATTAGTATAATCAGTGGCAAGTGATGAGCATATGGAAAATGCTAGAAAATATACTTTGGAAGACATAATTTCTTTGGACACTTCAAAGTGTCTACTGTGTGCTGGCCACACTACTAGTGGAGGGAGAAAAGGAGGTTCTGTTACTACTTTTTTTTTTTGTCTGTCAAAGGCTAGGTAGGCCTTGAATAACAAAGTTTTACCTTTTAGTTCACCCAAGATACAATAGCCTTTTTTTATGAGTGAAATGTAGGTCAAGTCTGAACCAATGTAAAATAATGCCAGTTTCGATCTAAACCCCTTAGAATGGAGTTTATAGACCCCATTGATCCCTTTCTTCTTTAGTGAATTTCAGTTTTTAGTTTTTGTGTTTTTATGCCTATTCTGAAAAACTTTAACCATACAGTCAGCAAGGTGAAATAGATTAGAAGAGAGTTAAGTAAAAATCCAATTTATCTAGAGTAATTGGGGGAATGGGGTCAGGATTCAGTGTTGTGAGTGGTAAGAGCACTTCTCTTCCTGGGTGTATGACCAGTGGCAAGTTGATTAACCTCTCCAAATGTCAGTCTATTCATTTGTAAAATAGAGTGGTACCAATATACTGGGGTTTTTTTGGTGAATAAAATTTCTTTTTAACAAAATATTATATAAATGCATTCATTACAAGTGGGCACCCTCTCAGCAGCTTCTAGACTTAAAGAATTCTAGAGCATTGAGAGGTTAACTCTTAGGGTCACACACATGGGTCAGAGGTGGGACTTGAACCTAGCTCTTCTTGGCTTCCTGGACAGCTCTCTGCCCATGCTGCCTCTAACCAGTTTTCAAATAATTTTATAATGGAAATATATAAGGCATTTACTTTGTATGTTCTTCACATGACCTTACTGTCCTCTCAACTACTCTGTGACTCTAGAACTGTCTCTGTTTTGCAGATGGGGATATTGAGGCTCCAAGAAGTTAACTTGCCAATGGTCATATAGCTAGTAGGTGTCAGAACCAGATTGAGTCACTCCTAACCCCTAGTCCACATATCTTTCCAAAATTTAAAATACAATAAAGTACCGTAATAAAAGCAAACTTCTGTTTAATGATTTAAAAAATACTTAGTGTAAAATACTATGACTCTATAAATAGGATTGGGCTACATTTATATTTTCCTGATAATTGATCTGTACTTTGAAAAATAAATCTGTGGTGTCATTTTGCTCTTATTTGCCTCGTTTTCTTATAAAAGTGCAAACTATTGTAAGAAAAAAAAATTTAAGCTTTCTGATGGTTTGAATTTTGAAGAAGTGGGAGTGTTCTGAAGTAGCCTAGTGATGTGGTCTTATATGGATTTTGTTTGTTTCCAGAATTCCCTTAATAATATAGTCTTTGAAGTCTTGATAAGAATTGTTGAAAGAGGCATAGTGAGTGGTTAAGTACCATCTATTATTACAGACAGGGTTTAATTAAATACAGTTTACACATCTTTAATTGCTTTTGCCATATTTCACAGAAATTGGACTTTTGGTGCTAATAATGAGCGTGGGGTAATTTTGTGGAGGAAAAAGAAAATCTTGTACTTTTCACTCAAAAAGGGAGAAGTAGGAAGGAGAAATATAGTATGTGGGGAAAAAATATGCAAATAAGTAGTGCATATGATACAGGCATATCATAGTATTTCAGCAGATCCATGATCTCCTTTGTTATAGTTACTACTTCCAGTAATGCAAAAACCTACCTATTCATCATACCCTCCCGACGTGTGCAAATCTTATCCACATCCTTCTGTAAATCCTTCAGTGGTTGTTCAGTTGGTGCTGGGACTTTTCTCCAAATCTCTTGCTGGTGCTTAGAGCCCAAAGAGGCCTTCAAGCTCTCCACCTATTAGTTACACCTGTCTTTGGCCACATGACCAGATCCACTTTCTTCACTGGTCATTCATTCTCTACTGACTCTACAACTCTGCGTGATTCTTTGGTAATGTAGACAGCTTTTGCCGTCCAGAGTCTCCATTTCCCTTTAAGTAACTTGCAAATTTATTTCTTTAGGGACTGATATTCTGTGACTTGTAGCTGTAGTGCAGCATAGCAGGAGAATATCAGTGTGAAAAAGAAGAGCCTTGTTTAGGGAGCAGCTTAGAGTCATTAAATATGCTGCACAGTTTTCCCCATGCATTCTCACCAGATCTCTTCTTGTTCAGTTCTGGGCCTGGCTCATGGTCCGTTTGCAGTGTCTGTCCCAAGAGGTAGATATTGATGGAGCACTTCTAGAGTTTTTTTCTTCACCTCTTGGTGTGAACAGTAGGTTCACTTGAGTTTTCCTTCATGGATAATACTTTGCATATGGTCAGTGCTCATTAAATGCTTTTCATTTATTCATTCCTTCACAAGGTTGGGGAGAGACAGAAGGTGTTTTGAAGAGGTCCCGAAGACCAGAACTACCTAGCTCCTAATTGTTCTGTAATGGTGGTAGTCAACCTCATGAGCACAATACTGTCCCCACACTACTGGCACTATTTCCTTCTTTTCCTATTTTTGGAAGGTTAATCCTAATGGCCACATCTCTGAATGGAGAAGGATAAACTTAAACTCTCCACCCAGCCATTCCCATATAATATTTTTTAAGTGATTTGGAAGAGGGAGTGCACAGTTTAAGTTACTCTAGTCAGTGAAATACTAAGCCAGTAGAAATTAATTGCAAAGATATCTTTCGAAGCTATCCGAGTGGGCAGAAAAAGTGGCAAGCAATTAGACAGGTATAAGATAATGCACTTAAGGGAAGGGAAAAATCTAATCTAAATTGTATTTAGAATAACAGGCTTTTTAGCTGTCTGTTATGACTCAGGAAAATGATCTGGGAACTATTCCAGACTATTCCTTGAAGACGTGGATCTAATGTTCTGCTGTGGGGAAGCCCACCTGGATAGTCTTTCTACATTTGGAAAAATATTGGCAAACAGGGACCTAGAAAATATCAATCTGCCTTTAGATGAAGCATGATGTATCTAGGTGTGGAATATAGATTGGAGGAATTCTCTCCTAATCCAGTGATTTACAGTGATCTCTAGGAAATGTAATGCAGAGACCTCACATAATTCAAACTTGTTTGCTTGGCATTTATTTCACAATGACTTTAGAAGGTGTTGATTTTTTTTTTAAAATGTATACATAAATTAAAGTACCCAGATATACCTTAATTTTGATTTGTTGAGTTTGCCCTCTTGGAACAGAATTACAGCTAAATGCCATTTTAAGTAGATTTCAGGGCAGTTTTGTTTTTTGGCTAGTGATTATGACAGTAAAACTTTAGGAAGAAAAAACTACCAGATAAAACAGGTTTATTCTGAATAAGCGTGAATTTATTGAACAATGTTAATTTTAAAATTAAAGCCTATCTTTTATTGTTTTAAAATGTAAATTAATTTTAAATGTATTTTTGCAATGTTTTGATATTTATGTGGTTATATTGTTCAGTTGTTTTTCAGTCATGTCTGACTCTTCATGACCCCATTTGGCAAAGATGCTGGAATGCTTTGCTGTTTCCTTCTCCAGCTCATTTTACAGATAAGGAAACTGACACAAACAGGGTTAAAGTGACTTGAGCAGGGGTCCTACAGCTAGTAATTGTCTGAGCCAAGATTTGAACTCAGAAAGGTGAGTGTTCCTCACTCCAGACCCTGGCCCTCTATCCACTTTGACACCTAGCTGACTGTGGTTATGTTGGATAAAATGTAATTTTCCAGAACCACTCAATCATTATTACGTTTTCTGATACATTTTATTTTAGTTAATATGATCTTGCTTGTGCTCATGGAGAATGTAAAGTGATTTTGGGTGCCTTTTTCACCAGAATATTATCCTTTTACTATTTATGATTGCTAGCCATTTATATGGTACTTTACTACATGTGTGTTAACATCTAATTTGATCCTCCCAAAAACCCAGGGAAGATAGGTGCTGGGAAGCACAGAAAGTTTGACTTTTCAAGGTCACACTGCTGGCAAGTGTTTGAGGCTGGATTTGAACTCTGATCTTGACTCCCAAATCTTGTTCTTGATTCACTGCACCATCTTGCTGGTATTTAAAAAAAAATAAGCCAAAAAAACAAAACTCTTGTGACAATTTGCTGGCACTCTGTGAGTTATTAATTTTACTGGGAGGCATTGGTATCGCATAAAAGTATAATTTGAGAGATTGCGTTAGAATAATTTGTGATTTGAGCACAAGTCATTTAAATTTTCACACTTGTTGAAAGATTCTTTCTAGGAACTTCACAAGCAAAGAAATGATAGTTTAAGGGATGTTTGGAATAAGTCTTTAAACTTTTTTGAGGTCAGTGTGTGGTCGTTGTGTTTTAATGGAAATAATTTTGGGATATGAAATAAGGAGATCCAGAGTTGGATCATGGGTGTGTTGACAGTCAGTGAGCAAACCTTGTTGAAACCTGAAGTATTATTTTTTTTTATTGTGATAAGGCTAATTTATTTACTTTTTGAATTGCATATTTTATTATTTAATATTTTTTAGTTTTCAGCATTGATTTCTGCAAGATTTTGAGTTACAAGTTTTCTCCCCATTTCTACCCTCCCCCCACTCCAAGATGGCATAGATTCTGATTGCCCCGTTCCCAAGTCAGCCCTCCCTTCTGTCTCCCCACTTTCTCTCCATCTCCTTTCCCCTTTCTCATAGGGCAGGATAGATTTCTATGCCCCATTACCTGCATATTTTGTTTCCCAGTTGCATGCAAAAACAATTTTTTTTGAACATCTTTTAAAACTTTGAGTTCCAAATTCTCTCCCCTCTTCCCTCCCCACTCACCTTCCTTAAGAAGGCAAGCAATTCAACATAGGCCACACGTGTATCATTATGCAAAACACTTGCATAACAGTCATGTTGTGAAAAACTGTCTATATTTCCCTCCATCCTATCCTGTCCCCCTTTGTTCAACTTTCTCCCTTGACCCTGTCCCTCTTCAAAAGTGTTTGCTTTTGATTACCTTCTCCCCCGTCTGCCCTCCCTTCTATCATCCTCCCTTTTTTATCTCCTTCTCCCTTCTTTCCTGTGGGGTAAGATACCCAATTGAGCGTGTATGTTATTCTCTCCTCAAGTCAAATCCGATGAGAGCAAAATTCACTGATTCCCCCTCACCTGCCCCCTCTTCCCTTCCAACAGAACTGCTTTTTCTTACCACTTTTATGTGAGATAATTTACCCCATTCTATCTCTCCCTTGGTCCCTCTCTCAATATATTCCTCTCCCACCCCTTAATTTTATTATATTTTTTAGATATCATCCTTTCATGAAATCTGAAGCATTTTCACCCCCATTTTTAAGTTGAGGGTGATAATACTTGAACTGTCTTATGGTGTTAGGAAGCATTTATAAACCTTAAAGAGCTATATAAATGAGTTGCTTTTATCATGGTGATAATCCTTTTTGTTAACAGTGTTTTAGCTGATGCTTTTGTGTGACTAGAAATATTGTGCTATTTCTGATCATCTGATGAAGTGGCCTCACAGGGACATCAGTGTTACATAGACCAAGTTTTAAGAATTACTGATTTCTGCTAATGAAGTGATGCAGCTAACACTATTTTAACATTTGTTGAATACATAGAAAAAATTAAGTACTGGATATTCTTTAAGCAGCAGAAATACTTTTGTAAACCTAAGCCCTAACACTCTTAAGATATTTTCATCATATCCTGGACAATATTTACTCTTAATTTTTCTAGGTTACTAATGTATTTTATTTGTTTCTATCCATCTGAGTCATTTTATGTTCTCTATTAGCACAAGCAAGCTTGTAACCAAAATAAAATGTACCAGAAAATGCAATAAATTAGTCAAGATAGGAGGGCTAGTTTGATAAACAAAATTTTAATTTAGATTATACTATTGGGTGGCAATGATTTGATTGGTATGCATAAAAAATGATACAGGAGCACATAGTCTCATGTGAATATGCTTTATATATCTGTGATTTCTCAGATTAGGAGGAATAGTAATGAAAACAAAGTAGTTTGAAGTTTGAGTTAGTACTACTACATCTAATTAAAAGTTAGGTTGACAGACTAATTTTATGGCAGATATTACATATTTGAGCTCTAAAATGAATTTATTTCCTGAGTACTTTTTTAAATGAAGTGCATACAGTGTAGTCAAATTTTTGTGACACCTAGACCAAAATACTAAAGAATCTTAAATTCTACCATTTCCTATATTTCACCCTTACCTTCAATATCTGTCTTACTATATATATCCATTAGCATAATGTATTAGATAGTTCTGGACTTAGGAAACAAATCTCTAATATTTACTAGATGAGTGACCATAAGGAAGTCATTTAGCCTTTCATGTCTCGGTTTGCCTAGTGGCAAAATGCACATAATAACTGTAGTACCTATTTCATAAGGGAGTCAAATGAGCTGATATATATAAAGTGCTTTGTAAACCTGAAAGTACATTGTAGAAATGTCAGCCCATGTTTTTATGAGAAAATCATACATGAAGGAAAATTTTGAAAAGCAATGTGTGGTTTAGGTATAAAATTCTCATCTATTATGAATACTTCAGAAGTTGAGGGATTTTTGTTGAGTTATAGAAATTGAAATAGAAAGTAGAAATTGAAAAGTCTGAAATTGAACTGCCCTTTGAAATCAAAGGTAGGAGCTAAAATGTTTTTCTCAGACTAGCAAGAGAAGTAATGAAAACAAGGTACAGATTTCTGGTGACATTAAAGAATGTGAATTAACTAGAGTTTGAATCCAATTGGAATAGCATTGATAACTGAAACATTTTACTATAACCGTATAATGTTATAGGATACACCTTAACCTGGATTAGATTACTATAATATTATCACCAAAAAATATATTTTGTTTTCTGAGGAACTGAAAGCTCTTGAAATGCTGTAGAATCTTAGAGTTAGAAGTGACCTTTGGACTCTTGGCTCTTCCTCTTTTTTTCCGGGCAAAAGCTGAGTTTTGTTCCTTGTCCCTAGAATGTTCTCCCATCTCTATTTTCACCTATTGAATTCCTACTCTTTCTTTACAACCCAACTTATAGGCTAGTTCCAGAAAGTCTTCCCCTGTTTCCCCCACTCCTTATCTGTGAATGACCCTCCCTGTGGACCTCAGGTAGCACTTTTATTGTAATGTTCCTATACATTTATCATATTCTCTTAGGAATTATAATGATCTGAGTTCTGTATATTTCTCCCTGATATGTGACAAGCTTCTTGAAGCCATGGACTATTTCTGATATAAATTTTGTATTTTCTTTAATAATCTCACAATGCTGTTGTTTTGTAGTTTTCTTACCTAAACTGTGTGGTATGGTTAGATGAGGGAAAAGATGGAAAGACACAAATATGTAGAACATTTTACTTATGTCACAGCAAAACAGTATTGACTGCTACAGAAGGGATGAATGCATCCCCAGTGTAATCACCTTATTTTTCAACATGTGCTAATCCTGGGATACATGTCACCTATCATGGTTTTAGAACTGGAAAATTCAATCTCAGAGGTTATATAGTTCAGCCCTCTCTTTTTACAGATAAGGAGATAACTGTATAGAGGTTATATGACTTTCCGACATCACACTGGTAGTAAGTGGCAAAGCTTAGGAGTTCAAGACATTGGCCTCATATGTCTTTTTAAATTATATATTTTAAAAAGTATTAGAAATCTATTTTGTCTCCCACTCATCTACCCACACACACACAATTGAGGAGAAACACCCCCTTCCCAAACTTTTACAACAAATATACATAGTCGAACAAAACTAATTCCAACATTGATTTGTCCAAAATAAATATCAATCTGTACTCTGAGTCACATTGCCTCTCTGACAGGAGGGGGTGGCATGTTACATCATGGGTTCTATGGACTTGTGGTTGGTCATGGCAGTGATCAGAGTTTTTAAGTCTTTAGAAGTTGTTTGTCAATTTCATTTCTTAATCTGATCTTTATTTTATTTTATAACATATTTTTCACAGTGTTGACTTTTCTCTACTTTCACTGTCCACAAAATCATCAGCTCTGTTTGACATTATAGGTAGAAAGCTGCAGGTGGTTTATGGACACAGGAGCTTATATCATTTTATAGTCGGAGTTAATGGGTGCCTAGGTGTTTTGTTTATAATTACACCAATTATAAGCAAGCTATACTCACATGCATATTGGAATTGATATTTAACTTAGCACCTTGTGGCTACACCTTATGAAAACCCTAGTCACCTCAGCTATTCCTATCTACATATTCAGTCAATCGAGCAGTAAACATTTATTAAGCCCTTGCTATGTGCCAGGCACTGTCCTAAGCCCTCTTTTTTTCTTTTTGTGGACAACTCTAACTAAGATCAACATAACTCCCCTCTAAAACATCTTCAAGCCATTCAACATCTCTTTAAATGCCTCTAATGAGCATATTATTAGTCCATTTTCAAACAGTTCTAATTATTAGGAAGTTCTTCCAACTTTTGAGCCACAATTTACTTTTTTTTATAACTTTATAGCTAGGCAGCACAGTGGATCGATTGCCAGGCCTGTAGAAGACCTTTGTTCAAATAAGAATGGCCTCAGACACTTACTATCTATGTGACCCTGGGCAAGTCATTTAACCCTGTTTGTTTCCCTTTCCTCATTTGTGAAATGAGCTGGAGAAAGAAGTGGCAAACCACTCTTAATATCTTTGCCAAGAAAACCCCAAATGAGATCGTCAAAGAAGAAAAACCATCAATTGGCCTTTCTCCCCCAGATTAGTGTTATTCTCTACATACAGTCCCCCACCTTCACCCCCTTTTTTAGAGGATAGTTATGCATTCCCTAAATCTTCTCTAGGTATGCATTTCCTTCCTTTTATCCACATATGACACATGCTTCTCAAGTCGCCATAATATCTTTGCTTGCCAGCTCCTCTGGACATGCCCCAAATATCAAAATTCTTCCTAAAATGTAGATTCCAGAACTAAATATGATCTTATATATTTGGTTGGCAAACATAATCTCCTCTTAATATATTAAGGAAACAACTTGTATCAGAATTCATTGTGGAGAGAAACCTTATGAATATAATGAATGTGGGAAGACAAGCTGAGAAGAAAAAGCTTAATCAACATGAGAGAATTTGTGTCGAAAAGAAACTGTATGAATGTAATGAATATGGACTGCTTTCCTCTGTAGTGCATGTTTCACTCAACATCAGATAATTCACACTTGAGTGAAACTTTTTGAATGGCTGAGCTTGTGAAGATCATAAATGTGAGGAGTCCAACTGTGATACACATTGAAGTTTTGATGATTAAAGGGAAATCCTATAGATGAAGAAATCCCCATCTAGTTTCTCACAGACTGCTCCAAACCTATTGGTCTGATTTTGATTACCCCAAGATTTGCTCTGAAAAAAAAGGTCCATCTTTTTAATGTCAATATTCCTCTAATGCCTTTTTTTTAAAAAAAACTGTGCCTGGGATTTCATTGGTATAGGGAACTCCTGATGTTGAAAAATCTTCCTATTCATTGGTAGCTCTCTGCCAGAGAGCTGTCTAGGGCATTAAGAAGCTGTGTTGGAGGCAAGGCTTGAACTTAGTTATTCTTCATTCTCTGGCTGGCTCTGAATACATTTTATCTCTACGTTGTTTTAAAAAGAGGCCTCTGGTTTCCATCCCTGATCTGTCACTAGGTATGAGGTGAAACCTCAGAGTTGCTTTAATGTGCATTTCTCTAAATATTAGTCATTTGAAGCATTTTTGATGACTACTGTTAGCTTGGATTTCTTCTCTTGAAAACTGCCTCTTCATATCCTTTGACTATTACTTGGGGCATAGTTCTTATTCTTAGCAAATTGAATCAATTTTCAACATGTCTTAGAAATTATATCTTTATCTGGTAAAGCTTACCAGAAAGATTCTTTTCATATCTAGCTGCTTCTCTTTTAATTTTAGCTGCACTTGTTTTGCTTGTGCAAAAACTTTTTAGTTTTATGTAATCAAAATTTTCCGTTTTGTGTCTTGTGGTTCTCTCTCATGTTTGGTAATGAACTCCTCCTCTATCCATAGATCTAACAGGTAATTTCTTCCTTGTTCCTCTAATTTGTTTATGATGTTACCTTTTTGCCTAGGTCATGCACCCATGTAGAAATTGTTTCAGTATACATTGTATAATGTTGGTTTGTACCTAGTTTCTAACAGCTTTCCAGTTTTCTCAGCAATTTTTGTTAAATATTGATTTCCTGCTCCTACAGGTGGGTTTATCAAACTCTACACTACTGTGCTTGTTTGTTTCTGTATATTGTGTACCTAATCTGTTCCACTGATCGTCCTCTGTATATCTTACTCAGTACCTCATTGTTTTGATGATTACTGCTATGTAGTATAGTTTGGGATCTGATACTGCTAGAACTCCCCACTTTTTTTGTATTATTTACTTGAGATTTTTGACCTTTTGTTTCTCTAGATGAATTAAAATTTTTTTTTTTCCTGGGCCTATAAAGTAATCCTTTGTTAGATTGTTTGGAATGGAAATGAATAAGCAAAACCATTTAGGTAGTGCTATATTGTCATTTTTTATTATGGGTTTTGCCTACTCATGAGCAATGAATATTTCTCCACTTCTTTGTTCTTCAACAGTTTTTCAGCCGTTTCCAACTCTTTGCTACCCTTTTTCTTGGCAGAGATATTGGAGTGGTTTGCCATATCCTTCTCCAGCTCATTTTATAGATGCGGAAAACTGAGGCAAACAGGGTTAAGTGACTTGTCCAGGGTCACACAGCTAGGAAGCATCTTGAGGCCAGATTTGAACTGAGAAAGAAGAGTCTTCTTGACTCTAGGCCCAGCACTCATCTACTGTACCACCTAGCTGCCCCCTCTACTTTTTTAGGTCTATATTTTTGTAAAGAATATTTATAGTTGTTTTCATGTAGTTCCAGTGTGTGTGTTGTTTTGGCAAGTAGACTGCCAAGTTATTACATGCTTTCAGTCAGTCAGTAAACATTTATTTAGCCCTTACTGTGTTCCAGAGACTGCTAAGTGCTGAGGATGCAAATTAAAACAACGACGACAAAAAAACCAACTGTCCCTGCCCTTAGAGAACTAGCTGTGTAATGAGGAAAGATAATACACCAAAGCTAGCTGAAAATGAGATGGGGCCAGAAAAGAAGCCACCTGGCTTGGGGGCATCATGGAGTCCTGTGTAAGGAAATACCAGCTAGTGGGAAAGAAGAGGCCTAGCCACTTTAAATGGAGACTTTTGGAGGAATTCTCTGCTCTACTCTGTAGCCCTCCAGTCTGACAAGTGGAGGGTATTGATGAGGAGTGAGTACCAAAGCTGATGCATTCTCACCGAAATTTCCTGGGGGCATGATCATGGTGAGTCCAGTCCAAGAGAGTATAGCTGGTGAGAAAAGACAAGTTGGCTGGCATGGGAGCCCTTTTAAAACAGGCTTTGGAAGGAGTTCTCTGTACTTGCTTCTACTCCATAATCTACTTTCTGTAGTTATTTTAAATGGAATTTCTGTCTCTTCCTGCTAGATTTTGTCAACAACATATAGTCTTTTCTTCCTCAAGCCCTTTGATACTTGATTTCTTTCAAACTACTCAACTATAAAACTTTCCCCTTGAATGGGACAGATAATTGTGAAGACCTCACAGGGTAAAATACGGGGGTTACACTCTTCTCATATTTCTGAAATAGGGAATGTCTAAGGGAGTAGGAGAGGTTTGGGGATTTGGCCTTGTGGTGACTCTGGAAGGCCAGGGCCTGGAGCTGTGGGCTTGCCCTTCCCCCTCTCTCAGATGTTAGCACCAAATAGGAAGGTAATGGACTACCTGTGAGTTATTTGTTCTCTGCTCCAGAAAGGTGCCCTCCCCACCCCCCGTTTCTTCTCCTAGACTTTCAGATGCCACCCCTGGCAGTTGAGTTCCGATAGGGAAAACCTGAACAGACCTGATCAACCATGGTCCTCTAGTTTTTGCACCTAGACTGTAAGCCGGCCTTCCAGCCAATGGCGAGAAAGGATAGAGGTACGCGGGAATCCTTTCATTAAGAGTATAAATTAAGGCAGGTTCCCTTTTACCTAGCTTCCTCTATTATGGAGGTGTGCCCAAATCTTGCAAGGTTTGTAAAATAAATCTACTTTGCTTCTCCTAAAGATGTCTCTCCTATTATTTGAAAATTCCATCCCATATACCCTTCTCTTCTCCCCTTCTCCCCATTAACTGAGAGAAAAAAGGGGGAGGGAAACCCTTGTAAAAATTAACATAGTCAAGCAAAACAAATCCACACAAAGTTCATGGCCCACAATTTATGTCACTATACCGCGTGTCTATCATCTCTCTGTCTGTCTGGAGGAGGGCTAACTGGCCTCCTTATAGGTCCTGGAGACATGGTTGGTCATTACATTGATCTGTGTTCCTAAGTCTTTCAGAATGATTTGTCTTTACAAAAACTGATCACAAAGTGGAGACTGCTTAGTCAGGCTGGATCTCAGACAGGCATTGTTATTGCCAGGGCTGTTCTTGAAGCCTTACCAGCATTGTAGGAACTTGATAGCACTTATACTCTGTTGGCATAGGCTATCAAGAATCCAGGGTCACCTCCACAGCATATCATTTCACAATGAGCTTGAAAAGGTTTTAGAAGGTGTTAATAATGCAATTAGACTGTATATAAACATTAACTTTTAATATTCTTCTTGTCAGGTTGAAGAACAGATAGACAGTGTTGAGGAATCATAATTATTTTTGAAGTTCTAGCCTATTTGGTGAAAACTGTAATGATAAATACCAACAGAAGGGTTGGAATTGGCTTGGAATCTAGGGGAAATAGAGCCAATTGAGTATTTATTGTCATTGAAAGTAATTTGACAAGATACCATTGTTGGCGTACTTGGAGAGAGAGACTATCTAGAGAGAGTACTCCATTGACAGCAAACAGGGATACTCTTCCAAACTAGCATAGCCCATATGTAGTATCATGAAAAACTATCCGGCTACCTTTGCCCAAGTTACAAAAACCTTCAGTTTACTTTTCGTTTGTTTGTTTTGTTTTTTAGGTACATTGATACCAGGAAGGGTGTGCTCTGTAGCTAGCAATGATTGTGCCAGACACTGTGCTAAGCCTTAGGGATATAAAACTGGACAAAAATAAATCTTTGCCATCCAGGAACTTACTGTTTATGAGGAAAGACTGCACACAAAAGAAAACTGAAAAATGGGTTACCTGTGTGCGAAATAAAGAGATGGCCAACTTGGGGATCCTTCTTAAATGGAAATTTTAGAAGTAGCTCTCCCTCCTTTTCTCTCTCTCCATTCATAGGGGTTCTAGGGATAAGAGGGTACTGCAGTGATAGGAGTACTGAGGCCGATAGGTTTGTAAATTCATTGGCTCTTAGCCTATTGAGGTAGGCAATGGGAGGAGGAATTTTAAATTTAATAATTTTTGTCAACTTTTTTATGACTAGTTTGAGACCTTTCTTTGACTTTTACATATAAGTTAATATTTCTTACTTTTTTGTGATTTAAATAATGATATTAATCTAATCAGTAGTAGATCTGACTTGCTGAAACCTCCTCTGTTTTGTCTCTACCTATTAGAATTTGTTTTTTAGAATTTAAGTTCCTTGAGAACAGAGTCTGTCTGCTTTTCTCTCTGTATCCTAGTACACATAGTCAGTTCACTAACAGATGAACTATTTAGGGGAAATTAATAGTGTATTGCAATTAAATCTGGCATCTATCTCTATACCTTTCATATAGTAAACATTCAATAAAAGTTTGAATTAATTATGAAGATGACTTTCTCCCCTCCCCTGCCCTTTTCTGAGGTAAATTAGTTGACTTTTAGAGGTCATGAAGTTTCCCCTAGTGCTATTTAATCAGTTTCTATGGAAACAGTTTGACAGTCTAAGGTAAGAAAAAATCATATCCCTAAGTATCTATTTTAAAACGTGTATTCTGAGTCCATTGTTATAGAAGAAAGGGGCCTATGTTGGAAACTAGTGGACACTAGTTCTGTTTATTGGTAACTAATTCCTGTTTCTGTGGACAGAAGTTTGTTAGGGGAAATGAGGTAAAGCCTTAATAAAAATAGACACCCTTAAACACTTTTTTTTACCTCTCTTAACTCCCCACCTCAGTTTCCATGGAAACAAGATACAAAAGTCAACCAGTATCTGAGAAAAATCTCTTATAGGTCTCAGATCTACAAATTTAAATAACCAGCTATATACATGTGGAGCCAAAAGCAAGGGAGTATATAGTAATTTAAATGGGGAGGGAGCAGTTACTAAGTGTTGAAACTGTTCTCCTTTTATGAGTAAAACAGTTTACTGGAGGACAAAAGAATTGCTAAGGGACAGATATGTGTTGTATTTCTACTAGGTATCTATGTTGACTTTTTACCAGCTAATTATTTACCTTTTCTAATGCCTGCTTTATAAATATAAAGCACAATTAGACTAATGCATTATTAGAATAAAATTTTATTGTGTATCATATAATAAATTAACCTCTTTTACAATTCCACTTTACTAGTAGCTACTCTTAACTTCAGATTGCATTGAATAAGGCTTCTTCTATAGTAGGGATAGAGCCAATTATATCCAAAGCTGTTTATATCACCCAGAGCTACTGACAAGGAAGGACAGGTGGGTCCAGAACTCCCTAGGCACTGATTTACAAGGTAGTAGCATATGTCCTTGTAGAGCAGTGTTATTACAATGAAAAGCTAGAAGGTGCATCTTGGTGTCTAGCTTAAAGGCCTAGAAGGAAATGGTTTTAAAGTAGTCAGCAGCTCTTCATAGAGCCTTCAGTGCCTGAAGGTTGCATCTAGTTGCTTTGTAAATTATGTGTGTCTGAAACCAGGCACAAATGTATGTTTTGCATGAGACTGTTAAAGAGAGGGTGATAGACACCTTATAAATTGAGATGCTATTCTGTTTCATGCTCACCCAAATTGAACAAAGAAACACAATCTTTAAATTTGCGTTATGTGAAAGCAAAAAGGAAATGTATGTCAATTTTGAGGACTATTACCACAGGAAAATCCAGGGAAGGTCCAGATGATACAGGCCAGTAAAAGGGAAGACACACCTAGGTGTAAAAGGTGTGCTTGGCCCTTGCTCTGGGTCTTTTGGCACACAATGGAGGCAAGCCAACAAGCCCCCCCCCCCTTCTGTGACCAGGTTGCACGCTCCTGTTAATAAAAGCTGTATCGCTTGGAGAATTGCCTCTGTCTGCCCTTTTTAAAAAAATTTGGGTTCTGCAGGAAGACAGAATAAGATTCCTAGAGCTGGAAAGGGATGAATTCTTTTTACAGCATCCTTAGGAAGTGGCCACATAGCATCAATTTGAACATTGTCAGAAAGCCCTGAGGTAGTTTCCATCATTTCATGTTCAGACAGCTCTAATTATTGACAAGTTCTTTCTGACATGGAGCTGAAATCTGCCTTCCTGTGATTTCTGTAAGTTGGCCCCAGTGCTGCAAAATGACTCTAACCCTTTTTTTTTTTCCTATATCGGCTCTTAAGATATTTGAAGACAACTATCCTGTCTTCCCCCACTCTTCCCTTAGTCTTCCCTGCTTCAAGCTAGACATCCTCAATTCCTTCAGTCATTCCTTGTATGTTCTAGCTCACTCTCCTAAAGAAACACTCTATTTTGTCAATGTTTGGCCTAAAAGACATATCCAGAATTGAAAACAGTACTCTATTTCAGAGGTAGTCTGACCAGTGTAGAATGATTGTCATACATCTTTCTTTTGTTCTGGATAGCCTACCTCCGTTAATTTAGTTTGTATTTTGGGATAGCTGTCACATTGATTTTTGATCACATGGCCAGTTTAAAAATACTCTTGTCTTTGTGACCTGAACCAGATTTCTCCCATTTTTTACTTGTCCTGTTTGCTCAGCTCTACTCCAGCATCACCAACTTCTTATTGGATATTTCAAACTGGATTCCCAGAGGCATCTCAAACTCAGCTTGTTTAAAACAGAATACATTATCTTTCCTCCTAAATCTGCCCCTCTTCTAAACTTACCTAGTTTTGTTAGGCAGCAAGGTTTATGGAGCAGTAGAAAGAGTAATGGATTTGGACGCTGAGATCCTTGTTCTGTCATTTTTCTGCCTGTAACCTTGGGCAAGTCTCTGCCACCCTCTTTGTTTCCTTATCCATAAAATGAGGGATTGGGCCAGGCCTTTCAGGGCTCTTCTAGCTCTTAAATCTTTGATCCTATGACCTCAAAATCATCCTCAACTATGTCTTCTTTTGCACCTCTCCATAACTAGTAACTTGCCAATTTATGAATCCTACCACCCCAACATCTCTTAAATCTGTCCTTTTTGTGCTCGCATAGTCAACCACCTTAGTTCAGACCTATGTCACCAGTTATTGCCTAATTGCTTCCAGTCTCACCTCCCGTGCAACTGCCAAAATGATTGTCTCTCCTAAGCTCATTAAGTTCTAGTGACTTCCTATTGTCCCTAGGATCAAATACAAACTCCTCTGATATTTAAAGCCCTTCAGAGTCTGGCTGCAAGCCTACCTTTCAAGGTTTATTATACATTCTACCCTCTGCTTTTTACCCCTCACACATAGTGTTCAGCCCCATGCTTTGGCACAGGTTGTCCTCATTCTTGTAATGCGTTCATTCTTTCTTCTCCTTAGAAACCCTAACCTACTTAAAGGCTCAAGTGCCACTTTCTGCATGAAGCTTTTCCTGCTCTCACTAGTTTTTAGTGCTTCTCTGATTCCCCTCTTCCCTCCATTATTACCTAATATTTACTTGGTATATATATTTTATCTCTACTTGTTTGTAAATGCTAAACTCTCCCTTCTTCCTTCCACAGAACGTATGCTCCTTCAGGGCCATGACTTTAATTTTTTGTCTTTTGTAACTTCATCTCCTAGCATGGTACCTGGCACATAATGTGTGCTTGATAAGCTCTTATTTATTGACTTTCTTTTAATATTGCTTCTAGTCCGTGTTTGACACATTCTTAAGGTTTAAATTAATACTTCCTAAGCTTTATATAATGAAACTTCTTAGACGTGACATACACGGATAACTATAGAACGTAATAATCAGTAGACATTTATCAAGAGCCAGGTACTGCACTAAGTGCTGTGGATAGAAAAAGTGGCTAAAGACAGTCCCTGACCTTAAGCAACTTACAGTCTAATGGGGGAGACAACATGCAAACAAACATATACAGACCTAGATATATACAAGATAAATAGGAAATAATTAATGGGGGAAGGCAGTAGAATTAGGAGATCATGGAAAGGGCTTATTAATAACACAGTAGACAGTAGTACAGCCTCAACAAATTGCTTTGTAAGTTCTGGAAAGGGGGAAAGGTTGCTAACTAACTGGGAAGGCTCAGGGATGACCTGATAGAGCAAGTGGCATTTTAGTTGGACTTTAAAAGATGAAAAAGAGGAATTTGTCAACTGATAGGGTAGGAAGGACATTATAAAAATTAGAAACAATATGAGTCTGGGCATCATGGTGGGAAATTGTAGGAGTGGTAAAGACCTGCTTTCCATGAAACAGGATAATATAAAATAGGTAGGCTGTTATCCTACTCTAGAGGGCCTTGAATGCCAGACAAAGGTGTTTTAACTCTACCTGGTAGGAAATCATTGAAGACTTTTGAACTGAGAAGTAACAACAGCTTGTGTATAAACATGATTAGTTTGGTAACATTATAAAAGATGGATTAAAGTAGGGAAGGAGTGGAGACAGGGAACCATGTTCCAGAAAATAAATTCTCTTCAACACAATTCATGTAACTAACTTGACTTTACCTCTCAATTTTACACTTTTCTACTAAAGTTAATAACTTCTTGATCTTGTTTATAAGCTGAAAACCCCTTTTAAGGCACAGAACATTTTAATGTTATAATTGACCTCTAAGTAATAAAATGTTTAAGTCTACAGTAAAATAGGAAGTTTTTTTTTATTTAGAGCCAATTAGTGGTAAAGGTTTATAGTTGATAGCTTTATATGTATATAATATTCTTATTTTAAAACACTGTAGATAGTCATTCCAAATGAGAATTAAACTCAGTCCAAAAAGGAAAACAGTGTACCAGGTTGCTAATGCTAGCAGTGCTGTATGATAGCACGTTAAGATAAAATGCTGGGGAAAATTGAGGCTGAAATTTTTTTTTCTCTATTAAATGTTACATTTATCTTTTCTGTCAAATGAATATAAACCTATTAATATCATATTCACACTTTTTTCCATTAGTCTTCTAAGTGTAACAATTTTTTTCTCTGCAGAATGTTATATATATCTATATCTTTTCTGTCAGTTGAATATAAATACCAGTATCACATTTTCCATTTTTCTTTTGAAGTTGTATTCTCACTTATCAAACTTTTCTTTATTGAGCTTAAACCATAATTTTCTTTTTGCATATGAGTCACCATATTTATAATATTTAATGTTTAAAACTAAAATATATCTGTGATATTAATTTTGTTAAGCTTCCCATTTATTGTCAAATCAGATTATATGTATTACAATAATGTATTAAATTATTACATACTCTGTGCATTATTATACATAAGCAGAATATTTTACAGTGGTTTAAAAGTAGCATACAGTCATCTTGAATAGTATTAAACATACAGTATTGAGCTTTTTATGACATACATTGACATATGTTTGATACATTAGAAATAATACCCGTTCATGGACCTTTTTTTATATAACTGGTAGCTATAAATTAAATGTTTCCTCAAACTTATAAATTAAATTTTTATTTCATTTCAAAACTAATTTTCCCTCCCTCCCAAAAATGCTCAGAAAAGATGAGAAATATAAACATTTTTCTTACGCTGGATTAGGTTCCCTATTAGTAAATGGCCTTGTGCCTTGGTATTAATGAGACTATAATAACATTCTGAGGGGATTATGAGCTCCAAATATACATTCAGTGAATCAAAGGACAGTATATAATTCTCTAGTATTTGTAGAGAAGAATGATTCTATTTTAATTGCTTCATTCTGAATTACTAACGGCTTTTTTTCCTTGGATTTCTTTTTTTTTCACAAGATAATATTTTACCCCGAGAATTGAAATATATCCTGCCCTCTCATATTCAACAGGTACAATAGACTTGAACCTAAATTATTAAATGATTATGCAATATATTTTTTGGATAGGAAATCAGTCATTGTAGTTGTTGTTCTATCTCAGGTTTCAGTTTCTGGATTTAGGGCCTATACAATTTGACTTGGTGTTTTGAAGAGTAATCTGGGGAAATTATTCCTGAATGTCTTTTTAAAAGTTTATAGTCATTTTGGAATTTTCAAGAAAACTATATTCAAAATAGCATATTCAGATTCAAAATAGCATATTCAGCAAATATTCATTTGCATCACAAATTAACTTAAATGGAAATACTTAGGACTTTCATATCTAAATTAAATAGAATATTTGGAATAAAAAATGTAAATCTTAAACTTGATCGATTTGTGTTAACCATGTTTAAATATCTGTGTTTTGCTTTAGCAAATCCTTCTTCTGAAAGCATTTATGAAATATTTTATGCGTCTTTATATTATTTTTTGAAATTATTCCTGGTAAATTATAACTGGATACTAAGTTCATTAAAGCTAACCTTATTTTCATGAGAGGTATTTCTAATGTAAAAATGATTTACCTAAAGATAAAAAAATTCTAAGAGCTGATCTCCCTATCCATTGTAAAATTATGAGAAAAATTATAAAAAAAAATAGGTTCTAAAGCACGTATCAAAATGAAAGTTTACCACAGAGCTATTGTTTTTTCCGAGATTGATTTGTTGGCCTTTGTTAGCATTCAGTTTTACCATTAATTTCACTGAACAGACAAAAGTGACATGTGTTTGACTTGTGTGAGTTATTTCAGTAGAAAAGTAAAAACTGTAAAAGTCAAACTTGAAATTTGTGAAGTCATCAGAAGTTGAAGCAAGTTTCTGTATTCTCTCCTGGTCAGAACACACACATATATAGTATATATTGTATTCAGGATTGGTGCCACAATTTTAAAATGTTTCATCTCACACCTACCAAATGGGGAGGGTGGGGAATGGCAAAAGATGAGGATAGTGGGTGTTCAAAGAGTTGTGGGAAAAAAGACAGTAGTACATTTTTGATGGAGTGGTGAATCAGTACAACCTTTTGGAAAGCAGTTTGGAACTATGCAAGAAACAAGGTCCAAATCTGTTGTCCCAGAGATTTCATTACTAGACACACAATCCAAAAAGGGCATTGATAAAAAAAAAAAAGATCCCTATTTACATAATAACATTTATGTCTGTACTATTTGTGGTGGCAAATACCTGGAAACTGTCGATAGGCAGTCACAACTTCAGGAGACTTAGGTGAAAACCAGGTTTATTGTAAGAGAAGTTAATATGCATGTGAAACCCAAAGAGTTCATTGTCCTTAGGGAAGTTTGCATATTTATGATAGTACAACAAAAGGAGGAGGAGAAAACAGGAAGGGGCATGGCATGGGAGGGGAAAGGTGCAGTAACCCCTCCAGAAGGGGAGGAGCAAGGCGATGGCAAAAGCTATATTCTTTTTACCTTGGGAACTGCTAGACTATGAAGACTGGAGGGTCCAGTAATCTGCAAAGGACCCCAGATGAACAAGCATTTTCCCCAGCCTAGCACAGACTGGCTGGCACCTTCTTGCTTCCCAAGGACACATAGGGAATCCAGCTTGGGGTGCAAGTAACAAATAATGGGGAAGATGGGGAGGTGGACTTTGTCCTTGACACATTCAGGGCCTCCTGCATGCTATAGGTCCAGTGTTTCTGTTTTGTGGCAACTCAAAAAGACAAGTTCAGGGGAGCCCTTAATGGCTCTTAACAAAACAAAGTAGACACCAATTGATTGGGGAATAGCTAAATAGTGGTAGTATAGGTAACAGAATATTATTTAAGAGCTGCCTTTGTGAACTGAGTCAACAGAATAAAGTAAACAGAGCCAAGAAAATAATATACACAGTGACTATAACAAGGAAAAAACAAAATTCACCCCACAAAAATCAAAAGGGGATTTGCAAAATTATAGAGAACGATGATGTCCCCAAAGAAGCGCTATGAGATGATACCTTTCCATAAGAAACTCATTGCCCAGGGCCACCCAAAGACTCTGGGCCAACAGGAAGCATTCAATCCTGGGGGCCTTCTTCTAGAAGGGTTATTATCTTTCTTTGGCTAATTGTCTCCATCTATGATTACACCAGGAAAATTGCCTACTTTATTAAGGGTATAACTTGGGTTTCCCTAAATGTAGATTAAAATGGGTCTCCGTCTCCTATACAAAGCAAGCATTCAGCATGGTATGAGATAACTTTTATTTCACACAAAAAATGCATAAGCATTTGGAGCCCCAAAAGAAATATACAAAGTGTAAATAAAGCGTAGGGTGTGTGTGTTGGGGGTAGAGGGTCAGAAGGGGGTCATATGTGCACTGGAAATATTGCTGGATTTAGAGTTAGAGGGCCTACATTCAAATCCTAGCTCTTGTGCTTACTATGTGACCTAGAATATGCAAGTTACCTTCTTAAGGCCTTAGTTTCCTCATCTACAAAACAAGATGTTTAGTAAACTACATCACTAAGGTCTCTTCTTGCCTTAAATCCTTGATCATTTGAACTTATTACCACATGAATCCAAGGGCATTTTTAGCCTGTCTCATGAGATGACTGTAAGGATAGAGATAGGGATTGGGCCTGTGATTTCATTGGTATAGAAAATAAACCACCAATGCAGTGCTATACCTTCTTTGCGATTTACAGTCTTTGAAAGCTAGGACTAGAGCACTGAGAAGTTAAATGGCTTTCCTGTGGTGACATAGCCAGTATGTGTCAGAGGCAAAACTTAGAACAACATCTTCCTGATTTCAGGGACATGCCTTTCCGTCCTCTCTGCCAGATTTCTGTTAATAGAAAGACGGCAAATTGAGGATTGGTGGAGCTGGTGGAATTGAGGGTCTTTCATTTTTTAAGTATTCCTAAATTGTGGAGCTACTCTACCTTCTAGCACAATTGGGAAGTTTGGGGTGAAGGAAGGAATGATTTATGTCAGGGTTGCTGAGTTCTCATGTTCAGTATGAAAAACTTGGGAGCTTTAGGAGGTGAGATAGTAATGATTACTTTACTGAATTTTCCTAAAATCCTTCAAGCTCAGGTTTTGGGGCTGTATAAGTATCAGACAGCTACCATTCCAAGGTACCATAATGTGTGCTGTCTTTATGGAGTTATGTAGTAGTAGTGCTAACTGGGCATGTTTTCTTTTCATTACTGATATTTCGAAGTTTCTTTACCACACTAAAATTATATACTTCTAGTCATTGCGGGTTGCTTAGAATAATCATTTGGTTATTTTATTACTTCTTTTGCTATATGTTAACATATAACACTGAAACTTTATTTCTACTCATTAACCTTATTGGAAAGAATAATGCGTGTTAGTTCTGTAATAGAGAATTTGTTGGTAACTCATCTTGTTGGATAATTTTTAGGACTTGGAAGTTTTACGTTATGGCTTTCCTTCCCCTCTTTCAAATACCTATTCTTCTTGTCTAGAGTTTGTACTTGCAAAATACTTCATTTCCATTTGTTAACTCCTGCATAGCCATATATTTGTATAACTTTATTTTTATTCAGTTCTGTATGGTTTAACACCAGTTAGCCCCTTTTTCTTCTTTTGCTTTTAAATCCAAAGTAGAATTTTAAATTGAATTGATTTGAAACAGTGTTAAAACTTTTACCCTTTCATATGTTGGGAATGTGATTTCATTCTCCACTAAGTACTTATATTTTGCACACATTTATTTAATTTTAAAAAAGAATGTGGGTTAGGAAGAACAAATTTGATTTGTACTCATTTTGTCCAGTTTTTATTTGAATGTTATTGAATGAGATTCCTGCCAAATGTCCAGAAAAAAATATATTGGAGTTTTCATGCTGTGGCATGGAATTACACTGGATTAATTATTCTTGCTTCAAACATTAGGGGTTTTGTTTTTGGTGAGGAAAAAATATGACAGATATAGCCAAAATCTGTTAAATGAACTGTTCAAGCCAATAGCACAGGGGGTCGGCAACAGTTTTAGGCACAGGTCCCAGTACCCTGCATCATTTCATTTGTTTGATGTTGTTATGCCAGATAAACAAAATAGTGGGAGGAGATACTTGGCTGATTGACTTGAGCTTTGAAGGAAGATAGATTTTAACAGGTGAGAGAGATGGAGGGGAGTGCACTCTGGGTTGGGAATGGCCTGGGCCAAAGTGAGAGAGGTTCCAGGAGGCATAGATTAAGATATGAAAAGAACCTGAGAGGCCATCTTGTATAATTCTTTTATTTTCCAAATGGAGAAACTAGGGAAGGCTCAGAGAAGTTAAAGGACTTGCTCATTAAATAGCAAAGCTGGGAATTGAATTTAGAGTTTGACTCCAGAGTTAGGGCTCTTTCTACTTCACCAACCTGCTTCCGTGACAGACTGAGTGGGTCACGACACCTCAAAATCAATACTGGCTATAAGGCAGAGTTCCTGAGATGGAAGTGGAGGGTGCCAGGAGACACGAGGGAAGACGCCAGGGAAGTAAGGTGACTTCCTCAAGTCACCCTGTGTTGGAGTCAGGGCCTGGACTCTGAGCCTGTGGCCTTGGGGAAGTCACCTCATTTCCCTGGCTTCCAGTTTCTTCATTTGTAAAAAGAAAGGGTTGTGTATATATATATGGGGTTTTGTGTGCGTGTGTATCTATATATCTGCCAAGATCCCTTCCGGCTCCAAATCTGAAGGAGCAATGTCTACAATATTTTTGTGGTCTTTGCTCATGCAAGGTGGGGTAGAGTTCCAGTAACTTCTGTTACTCTAGTACTTTGTTGTCCTATAAAAATACTGCACCACTTTTTTACAGGTAGTTGCTATTGCATTGTTAAACATTTCTGTACTCTCATGGATTGATAGTTTATTTGTTACTAGATCTCTTATGTAATAAAATTGTCTTTTTGAACAGAGGTACCTGAAAATATTTTATCAATAGTTGGCTGTTCAGCAGCCTTCAGTTTCAATTTTTAAATTCCAGAAAAGTGTTGTCTGTTACTTGCTTGAGTGTTTTGAGACTGGTGCTCACTCTTAGCTTCTGGAGATGTGGAGGATGAAATAATCTGTATTCACTGGATAGGCATGGGTTAGCGTGTTTTTGTGTTAGTTATATATAACATTGAATTCAGGAAAAGCTACAAAGGTAATACAAAACTTTATTCAAAGCTAGTATTCTGTTTTGAAACAGTTTGACTTCAGTAAAACTCGTGGTTGAAAATAGAATCTTTAACTGCCTTGTACACAGTAGGTACTTTTAATAATTTTTATAGTTGAATTTATTACTGATTATGCTCATGATTTTTGTGTTTTAGGATACAATTACTTTATAGGTTACCCATAGTATGTCATTTACATTTTAATAATAGCTCACATTTTATAGGACATTTTGAGGTACTTCCTTCAAAGTAATCTCGTCGGGTAAATAGTATAAATATTGTCAATATTATCATTATGCCTATTTTACTGATGAGGAAAGTGAGGCTCAAAGAAGAGTTGTCCAAGTTCACATAACTAGTAAGTCGAAGAGTTAGTATTTGAATCCAAGGACAGTGCCTGACACCTATTAGGTAATTAAGAAATTTTAAAAATTGAATGAAAGAATTCCGAGGTCATTTTTCTTTCTACTGCATCCCCGTTATGCTGTATGTGTTTAGGATTTTGTGGCATTTTATATGTGGCATATTTAATTCTGCAAAATAATGAACCATGTTTTATTGTATTTTGATTTTACTTAGAGCTGAAAGTCAGATAAGACTTGTTTGTGGATAACAAAAGACAGTTGGCCTGTGGCTTTGCACTTGAGAAATGATTCTGGCTAAAGGTCGATGATAACGTTAAGGCTAATAATAAGCTGCTCTCCTTTACTCTTGGAGGCTGTTGTGGGTTTAAGCTGGAATAAAGCCAGGATGAAAGTAATCGGAACCCTGCTCTGTTCGTGTTCTGGAACTGTTTTACACACTATGCACATTAAGTTAAAACTGGAACAAATTGAGCATTTTAAATGAAATCATCATAGTTATTGATTTAGCTGGCTAATTTTGAAAGCATAGACATCTCAGTTTCTTATATTTTGCCTGTAGTTAAGGTAATGAAATGCTGAAACCTTAATTACTAGCAATGTAATTGCCATAAAACCTGTACTAACTACTGGATTGTTCTGTTTCATTTACTTTATTGTACAGGTTTGATCACAAAATAACAGCTCCCTGCTGAGGCAGAGCTAGATTTGACATTAGAGATTGTGTCAGAGTTTTATTTTTGTTGTGCAGTTCCAGATGTCAGGAAAATTTTGACAGTTAAATATGAAGCTGAATCTACAAACTTTATAAATATCCATTTGTAGCAATATTTCCTTTCTGCTAAATATGCCCCCAAACAGATCCAAGTCATTTGTACTGACTAGTGCCTTATCCAGAAACCTATGGATAAAAATTCTGCTTTGTGTCTGATATGTTGCATTATTTTGTCTTATGGCACGTTATACCATCATGGAGCTTTATGTTAAATCAGGGCTGTCCAACCTTAGGTTTTTATTGAAACAATAGACTATGTATTTTGATTTGCCATTTTAGTGAGAGCTCTGTGGTAGCTCAGCTTCGTTTACTAAAGCATTTATGTATATTTCCATGCTTGTAGCAGGCTGCATAAATTGTACTGCAAGCTGCATGAGGCCAGTGGGTTGCATTTTGGACAGTCTTGTATTCAATAATGCTGGGAATAGGTCTCACAAAAATAATCTTTTAAGAAGTTATATAGGTGCCTAATAGGGTGGCCTAAATCCCCTTAACTTGTTGAAAGGCTTTGAATTAAAATGTTATTGCATAATAAACACAAAGATACTGTAGATACCCAAAATTTTTTAAACAGAAAGAGATTTTGCTCCATACTAGACTTGTGATAAGTGTGACTAAAATGTCTGTAAAATAGTCTTAGCTTGAAGGGGTTAAGGCATTTCCTTAACAGAAATTATCTGTGTTGTTGCCATTTATGGGTAAGAAAGGTATTTTTAAAAAAATATTTTGTGAACAAAATAAATATATTGTATTTACTCTCAAATAATGATTGTACTTTTGTGCTGATTTTTTATTTTATTTTATTTTAGGTTAAAGGGTTGAATTTTTTTTTTGGCTTGAAGAGTAGGTAAAACTAATATATGGTAACTTGTCTTAGAGGCAGTAGAGAAGGCAGCAGGAGTTGGAGAAAGTAGTTCAGAAGGCAGAAAAGATGAGTAACAAAAAGGCAGCACAAAGAAGAGAATGTGAGAAAAATAAAATTGGTTTGTGTAATGTTAGGAGTATTAAAACAGAAATAATTCATTATCTGCTGAGCCTTTCTTCTAAACGTCCCCATTCCATTTTTCTAAAACTTTCCCCTCACTCCTCCCTTGTTAGGGAGTGAAGGCATTTCAGTGATGTTCAAGCTTTGGTAAACATATTTGATTTTCCCTCCCTTTTTAATAGTGGCGTGAGCAGGTGTGGTACAGCAGAGGGCAGCCAGTCAGACAGCTGCCTGAGAATGCCCCGAGAACATTTTTCTGCTTTAGAAGAAGCAGGTTACTAATTCAAATATCGATTAAAGAAAAGGGTCTCTCTCCGTTTTCAGATATTTTTATACGATTTAGATAAAACTAAGAGATTGTGGGCATGGCTTTCTCAGTATCAGATTGGAGAATAAAATAAGTCATTTTAACTGTTCTCTAAAGAATGGAAAAAGTTTGTAGAGTCCCAAGTGTTAACATGTGAAAGCGATTTGTATAACAGTGTGGAAGAGTTGAGAGGACATTTACAAACAGCCCTGACTGCCCAGACCAATCTCATTACCATCTAACCAGGAAATCATGCAAATACACTGGAGCTTTGTTTTACCTTTGAATTGACCTGTTGCATAAACACACCTGTGAACTTGACTATTAAAAAACTTGTAGCCAGTTGAAAATAGAGACTATGGGCCAGAATCCTTTACGGCTAGAAGAAAGTCTTTATATTTGATCTGATATACAATGCCAAGTGGGTAATTTGGAGAGAAGAGCTAATATGTTTGCAGTGTTGGGAGAGATTATTTTGACTACACAAAGTACCCTACTTGGGAAATGAGAAAATCTTCAGAACTTCTTCAAATAGCCAAATCCAGATTATTCCTGTAATAGATTACCCACATAACCTAAGACAGTGCCCCAGTATTTACACGAAAATTAGGCCAATTCAATTCAATAAACATTTATTAAGCACCTGCTATATACCAGGCTCTGTGCTAAGTGCTTTTAACGCTAATGCAATACTCAACTGGGGCTTTAAATATGCTGGTTTAGTTCTGAATCTCAAAATATAACAGACTGTCTTCATTGAAGGCGAAACCAAAACATTTATTCAGACACTGGAAAGCCAAATCCATCGTAGCAACAAAGAGATTCATACACATTATCAATGTAGGGGGCATCACCATCCCCAAGCCTTCCCTCTGTTAAGGTCTTCCCCCAACAAACACCCTCAAGTAAAAGCATTCCCTCTCTCACTCACGCTAACTGCTGCTCTGTGTGTGTCTCTCTCCCAGCTCTGACTGCTCTGTCTCACTTCTGCTCCACCCTTCCTGCTCCACCTGTTTGGCAAGCTCCTCCCACCACAGGCTCATGTGACTCAAGCAGGTCACATGGGTTTATTAATGGATGGAAAAGATCTTCAAATTGTATTAACAGTCCATTCAATACATTAACAATACAGTGCTGTAGATACAAAGAGAGGCAAAAGACAGTCCCTACCCTCCTGGAGCTTATAATCTAATGGAAGGAGACTACACACAAAGGGAAGCTTGGGAGAGTGCAGAATAGGGGGTACCCTGTAGTGTTGAAACCAAGTAGAAAGGAAAATGGCAAAGCACCACACCTTCCCCTCTCCATATCTATGTGTTTACAAGCTAAATTCATTTCCTTTTATACCTAGTCCCACAGCCCCTTCCCTTCTTAACCACATTTCCAGGAATTCATCTTTTTTTAAAGAACACTAAGGGACACATTAAAGCACGTCAGCTAGAGGCACTCAAGTAAGGAACAGTTTGGTGTGGAAATCTGCCAGATAAATATGACTGGCTACGGAGTAGTAGAAAGAGGGCTGGTTTGGGATTGGAGGCAGAAGACCTGGGTTCAGTTCCATGCCCTTTCTATCTGTGTGACTAACACTAGGTTCTCAACCTCAATGATGTCCTTACACCTCTGTCTACCCTATCAGCCACCAGATCTTGCTTTTTCCTACTTCTATAGCATTTTCTGTATGCTTTCCCTTCTCTTTACTCACATAGTCAATGCCATAGTTCATGCCCTCATCACTTCATCTTCATCCTGGACTACTGTAATTACCTCCTAATTCATCTTTCTCTTCCTCAGTTCTTTTACCTCTCTGATTCATCCTACATACAACTGTAAAAATTTTCCTTAAGCGCCAATCTGGTCATGTCACTTTCCTAAGCTCCAGGGGCTCCTTCTCACTTCTCAGATCAAATATAAACTCTTTTGGCACTTAAAGCCCAAGCCTTTCACATCTTGATCCCAACCTACCATTTCAGCCTTATTGTACATTATTCCCTTCCACACACAGGGATGGTCTAGCTATTCTGCCTGGACTCTTTCCTCGTCATTCGCCATTCTCCCAGCCCCGATCCTGAATAGTTGGCTATTGATGGACAAATCCCATTCCGCATCCCCAGCTACCTCCTTCCTTCTTTGCTTCCTTCCATCCACCTCAATGCTTCCCGCCCCTACAGTGTCCCATTCCAGATCTGTCCACCCCTTCTACTATGCCTTCTGTAACACCTGTTCTGTAATTAACAAACGTATTTTCTTCCTAAACTTTTTCCTTTCTCCCTCCTTCCTTCTGGTAATCGTGGAAACCTTGTTCCTTCTTGACTGCATTTTTTTTCCTAAGCACTCTTATCTAATATTGGTTGCACTTTTGTTCTTCATGCCCTCAGAGTCCCTGGTTGTAATGGAATTGGACACTCCTTGCCCACCATTTCTACTCCAAATTCTCTGTCTACCACCACTACTCAGCAATTTCTTCTCCTTTGAGATTCTTTCAATCCAAATTTATCAGTCAGTCCAGATCATCATAGCTCTTATCAGCACACCTCCATTCTCCTACCTTTTTCAACAAGTTCAGTATCTTGCTCAGACTTCATCTCCATTTTAGCTTCTTGCATATGTACATAAATACATGCATAAATATTGATTCTTTCTCAACCACCCTAACTTTCTAGTTCCTCAAGCTACTCACCTCCCATGACCTACATCTCCACTCCTCTTCAGAGTACAGAGATGATCATACTTGAACTTTCTCATATTCTTTTGTTGTTGTTGTTCAGTTTTTTTCAGTCATGTCTGACTCTCCATGACCCCATTTGGAATTTTCTTGGCAAATATACTGGAGTGGTTTCCCATTTCCTTCTCCAGTTCGTTTTACAGGTGAGAAAATTGAGGCAGACAGGCCCAGGACCACACAACTAATAGGCCAGATTTAATTCAGGAGTTGTCTTCCTGACTCCAGGTTCTGCGCTCTATCCACTGTGCTGCCTAGCTGCCCACTTAGCTGCTCAGGTTTACAACTGCTACAGTTCCATGTTTGTGAACTCTAAATTCCTTTGCGAATAAATTGACTTTTTTTTTAAAAATACTTCGTTGGTCTGTAACATCTCATTGCTATAGATATTCCCTCCATCAGTGCCAAGTGAATCTATTCATACCTTCTCACCCTATGTGATTCTTGTCCATGTGCTTCCATAGATAGTTCACACTAAGGGGATCTATCCAACATGCTGTAGACTTCCCACCAGGTCATTTTTCATTTTTTGAGTCAACAGTAGAACTCATAAGCTATATGCCAACTATGGGACATTATGAAAAATTTTCTCACTGATGTCTCCAATGCTATTTCTTGAGCATAGATAATCATTGATAATAGACTCTAGTGTTTTTGCATCCATCACATATCTTTGCCTTGTCTTCTACATCATCTACAACTTTGATTCCTATTAGACTGTGGTATTTCAAGGTTCACAATTATACTGTAGTGCTGGGAGAACTTTTTTTTTTTTTTTAAAGCTGGATCTTCTTTGACCAGTGTTCTACTACAAGGCATATCCCCTAAGTCAGAAAGAAAGGTCCCATATATGTATAGACACTAAAACATTCATAGCAGCCATTTTTTGTGTTAGCAGAAAACTGGAAACAAGATGCATATGATTTGGGGAATCACTAAATAGAATGTTCTATATGAATTTAAATATTACTCCACCATAATAGTCAGTAAACATTTGTTAAGTCTCTGCTATGTGACAGGCACTATTCTAAGCACTAGGGATACAAATAAAAGCAAAAGAAAGTCCTTGCTCTGAAGGGAGCTCACAGTGTAATGGGGCAGACAACACACAAACTGCTATGTACAAACAAGATAAGTACCAGATAAAGTAGAAATAATCAGGAGAGGGAAGGCACTAGCACTAAGGAGGATTGAGAAAGGCTGCTTGTAGAAGGTGAGATTTTAGCTGGACCTTAAAGGAAGCCAGGGAATGCAAGGAGGGGGAGAGAATTCCAGCCAGTGAAAATTTACGAAGTCAGGAGATGGAGTATTTGTGCAAGGAACGGTAAGGTTGTCATTTATCACTACATCTGAGTATGTGGAGATAAATACGGTATAAGAATACTAGAAAGGTGGAAGGGATTTGAATACCTAACAGAGTATTTTAGATTTGATCCTGGAGGACATGGGGAACCACTGGAGTTTATTGAGTAGGGCAGTGATATGCTCAGACCTGCACTTTCGGGAGACCTCTTTGAATCCTGAGTAGAGGATTGACTGGAGGTGAGGAGAGACTTGTGGCAGTGAGGTCAACCAGTTGGCTGTTACAGTAGCCCAGGTATGGTGTAATGAGGGCCTGCATGTGAGTGGTGGTATAGTCAGATGACAGGGGGACATATGTGAGAAATATTGTAAAGGTAAACTTGATAGACCTTGGTGGTGGATTGGACATGGTGGGGAGGGAGTGGGAAGAAGGGCTAGAGTGAAGAGTTGAGGATGACACCTAGGTTTTGAGCCTGGGTGACTAGAAGGATGGTAGTACCCTTAAAAGTTATGGGAAGTCCAGTAGAGGGGAGAATTCAGGAGGAAAGAAAGTGACTTCATTTTTGAAAATGTTGAGCTTAAGATGTCTATGGGACATCCATTTGAAGATGTCTAATAACAGATGCTAAATGTGAAGAATCCAGAGAAACATAGGGAAACTTACACGAAATAATGAATTAATAAGCAGAATCAGAAAAATAATATGCACAGTGACTACAACAGTGTTAAGGAGAAGAATATGAAAAACTAAGGTGAATGCTGACACATAGTAGGCATTTAATAAGGCCCCCTTCTGTCTGTCATATTTCCAGGAATAGTTGCTTGTGACAACTAGGTACCTTGGCTGTGAACACTTTAACTCCCAAGTTCTGTACCAGAGGTTATAAGGGAAATTATCACTTGTCAAAATAAATGACTGCGAACAAGGTAATGGAGTTGGTAATGCATCTTTCCATCAAAAGGGCCATCCTAGGAAAGTTACTTGCATTGTTACGCTACTGAGGAGACAGAACCATACCACAGAAGACATAGCCTTGTATGTGTAATGATACTTATAGTACAAACACATCTCAAACCTCATTCTTCTTTGCCTATTTCCTTTGGGATGTTTTCTGAAAGAAAACTTTGCTTATCTCTCAGAGACTGCAGAAATTTTGGCAGCAAGCAAAAAAAGTGGGCAGCCTGGTGGAGTAGAAAAAACAATGGACAGTTCTTTGGTGTTGTTTATTAAAAAGGATGATTTTTCTAATGCACATGGGCTTCAATAGGCTTAAGAGATATAGTATGATTGGTCATGTTTTCAATTTTCGTTAATGTGATTTTTCATGGTGCTCTGTACATGTTATGTGACTAAAACTATTTTATTTTCACATTTATTTTTTTTTGGTGGCAAGTTTTCCATTCTTTGTTTCTTACATATGATTTAATGCTAGTTTGTATGACTGAAGTAAAAGCAGTTGTTTATGACATAAAAGAGAGTGGTCTATAGAAATCAGGTTCAGATTTATATAAAACTTAAATTTAAAACTGGGTATTAGTAATAGAAATAACATTACCCTAATTAACATGCAGTTGTACAAAGACTACAGATAGGTATTGTGGCAAGTATGTTGAAAACACATTCCTATCTTCAATGAATTTAAATACTTAAATAGAATTGTAATCTCATTAATATGGGTATTACTTCTACTGATCTAACTCAGTCCATCCACTCTCAAGTTCTTATCCGTATCATTCCATAAATCCTCTATAGTAGATCCACTTATTTGTTCTGTTACTGTTCTGTGGATCCCAATACTGTTCTTTGGTTTCTGGTTGTTTGTCTTTGTTCTCAATATATACTGGCTATTTCTTTCTCTGGTCATGTGTTCCCAGGGGTTCTCTGATTTGCAACCGTATAACATTAATAATAAAACTTCGTTGTGGAAAATCTGGGCTTTTGCAGCCCTGGGCAGATTAGGATTATTTAAAGCACTGTAGAGTTTCCCAAATGGGGTTCATTGTCATTATTTGCTTCCTCTTCAGTTCTGGGTCCAATTTATTGTCTATTTTTAGTATCTTTCAAAAATATATGGAGGCAGCAAGGCCTAGTGGATAGAGCACTGGAGTTAGTCAGGAAGACCTGTGTTCAAATACTACCCCAGATTCTTACTGTGTGTCCCAGGGCCAGTCATTTAACCTTTCTCAGCCTTGGTTCTCAGAACAGTAAATTGAGATAATATATGTAAAGTGTTTTACAACCTCTAAAGTGCTATGCAATATAAATGTTGACTATTATTTTATATATTCTGATGAACTAATTCAGTAGATTGACCATTCAGCTATATGTCAAAGCCTAGGTAAGGTGTTCTGAATTGCCAGTTAATTTATGGAATGTTTAATTTTAACTAAGGGAATGGGACTGAAAGGGGGTCCTTCTGGGTCTAGACAGGCATGCCTGGTTCTTTGGATATTCATTGGAAAAGATCATAATGACAGTAAGTGAGGAATAATGCTTTAGCCACACTTCAATAAGGCACAGAGAGTGCCAAGGCAGATTGCACAGAAGTAAAGAGAGAAACGGCAGGAAAGAGATAGGGTTGCAAGAGGAAGGCAGGCAACTTGGGAGAAAGAACGAGGATCAGGAAGGGCACAGAAAGTCACATAATCATGGATCAGAGTTAGGAGCACTCAGGAAACATGAACCCATAGTAAATGGAGTGCTGGGAGGACAGGGCAAGAATTTAGGGCCTTGTTTTCATATGATTTTTTGTGGTAGGAGAAGGACTCTTATTTATGCCACCTTAGGGTAGTTCATTAACATATCCACATTATCCCAAAGTTATTAGCAATACTTGTTTGCTGGTGTTCTACTGGTAGTGGGGTGGGTGATGACAGAGGGGTTGCTGAGTGAGTGCAACTTAAGTGATAGTTCATAAGAGTTTTTTTTACCTTCTTTTGGGTTCTTGGTGTCCTAGACGCTTGATGTCCTAGACCAATTGTTTTTATCTTTGGCGCATAGTTTCTGTTTTAGGGAGGTTTTAGAGGTCATGAAGATAAAGAGAAAATGTCTAGTCTTCCATCTTTTTGGTCATATGACCCAGAAGTTGAAGTCCTCAATTTTTAAGAGTGTGTATGAGTCCTAAGACCAAAAACTTTGAGAACCTCTGATCTAAAGGACCTCACCCTCCATCGGAGATCTCTTCTCCATCTAGACTTAATTCTCCTCTACCACAATCTTTTAACTTGGAATCATTCAAACCAGTTAAATTAAAAAAAAACACACGTACATAAATAGCCATATAAATGTTACAGAGATACCTATAGAAAAAGAGTTTTTAGTCCATCTAGGAATTAATATAGCTGTTTTGTTAAGTCCAAGAGTATGATTTAGTGAATTATAATTTTCCAGTTATCTTGAGAAGAATTTATTTTCCAAAGATAAAAATACTTTGATATTCTGTCAGAAATTAAATTCTAAGAAAAGACAAAAATATATTTGTTCAAAGGCAGTAAGAATACTGATGTCTTAATGCATACATACATATATGTGTAGGTTTCCTTTCTAATGTTTGATGTGTTCTTTTTATCACAGCACCCATCTCCCTAGAATCCTCCCTTATAAAAGAAAACAGTTGCACTAGCGACCGAAACAGAAGCTGCACCTGGCCGCATATGATTGTTGATGGTTTGCATTTTTTTTTTTTTGGAAAACTTTTTTTTTAATAGATTTTATTGATTTTTTTGTTTTTTTAGAAATCACCTAGATTTCCCCCTGTATCTTTCCCCTTCTTTATTCTCAGGAAGACATGTCTTATAACAAATAATTTTTAGAAAAAAATAAAAAGAGAAAGACGCAACAGATCATGTCGACAGAATTTGACATTATTTCAGTGTTCCATACCTATGAACTCCCTCTTCTTATCCCCACCCACCAGTCTTCACAAAGGAACAGAAGGCAATATCTTCTCCTGTCTCTCCTTCGGGGGCCAGCTTGTTCTTCAAAATTTCACAATGTTCATTTTCATTCTTTTTGTAGTTATTGTCCTTTCCATTTACACTGCCATAGTCATTGTGAATATTTTTTTCCTGCCTCTACTTACTTCACTTTACATCATTTCTCCATTTTACAGATGAGATAATTGAGGCAGTCAGGTTCTGCAGTGGATAGAGTGCTGGACTTGTCAGGAAGACCTGAATACAAATCTGACCAAAGACATTACATACTGTGTGACCCAGGACGAGTTGCTTAACTTCGTAGGCTTGGAGTCCGAAAGACCTCAGGCCAGTTACTTAACTTCTGTTTGCCCCAGTTCCCTCAGCTTTAAGATGGGGATAACGACAGCACCTACCTCTTAGAATTGTTTTGATGATTTAATGAGATAATATTTATTAAAAGCTTAGCACAGTGCCTGGTACATAGTAGGTACTATATAAATGCTAACTTTTATTATTAAAATAAGGTTAGTCCTATATAAGTGCTAGCTATCATTTCATGTAACTCTTTGTGTACTTTTCTGCATTCATCATATTCATTTCTTATAGCACAGCAATATTCCATTTGTTCACATGCCACAGTTTAAATATTCCTCCCAAATGGTGATTTTATGTTGTTTTCAGTTCTTTGCTACCACAAAAAATGCTGCTATAAATATTTTGGTGTATATGTAGTCTTCTTGTTTATCACCTTCAAATTAGGGAAGGGCTCTTGATGCCAATACATTTTAGAAAGGTTTTGGACAAGTGTTTAAAAAATGGACCTCTGGTTAATCTTCAGGAAATGAAAAATTTCAGTTAATCTCAATACCTTGTGCCCTGAGCATTTGGGCTAATTGAGGTTTTGCTGGGCTACTGATCCTCCATTTTCCTCAGACTACTATACCATGGCAAGGAGCAACAGCTATTTCTAACTAATCTTTTCCCAGAAATGATAGGATATTCTTGTCTTATTCACCAGGAAGGGCAAGCATATTACTCATGACTGTGATTTGGATGACTGTGACTTACAAACCGTGTCTTCTTATAACCTCTTTTTCAGTGTACCTAATATTTTGCCCAAGACTAAATATGTCTCACAATATTGGTCCATCCAATAGCTCCCAGCTGTTTGATATAACTGAAACATTCCAAGTCAAACAGGTACTATAGTGTTTGTAAGGATACATATTATTTATTTACTTTATATTCTATCAAATCAAACTGTATTCTTCATTAAAATCCTCAACATCATCATAGGTGTGTTTAATCACTTAATCAACCAACAAGAAATTATTAAGTACCTACTATGTGCTAAGCACTAGAAAGGGACAAAAACGAAAGACCTTTGTCTCAGCTTCCTCAAAGAGCTTCCATAGGGAAACAGTATGTATACACATACGTATTTTAAAAATATGAGGAACTGGCCTTGTGATTTCATTGACATAGAGAACTCCTAAAAAGGAAAGTATACACATGTAATAACAAAATAATTGGGAGAGGAGGAACCACTAGTAGCTGGGGGATCAGGAAGCAGCTCTCATGGGAGATGGAGATCAAGCTGAGCTTTGAAGGAACCTAGGGCTACTATCACGCCAAGGTGAAGATGGAGTACATTCTTGGCATGGATGACTGCCCATGCAGAGGCTCAAGATAAGAGATAAGATTCCATATGTGAGGTCCAGCAAGAAGACCAATTTGACTGAATCATGGAGTATGCAAAGGGGAATAACAGATTGTAAAAGACTTTGAAGGTCAACCAAGAAGTATGTATTTGATCCTAGAGAGGAATAATATATTCTGATCTGTATTATAAGAAAATCACTTTGGTAGTTATATGAATGAGAGACTTGAGTCAGGAGCCTAGTTAGAAGGTTTTTGCAATAGTCCATCTATAGTGGGAGTTTGAAGGGAGGGAAAATAGACTTTTATCAATTGAAAATAATTTAATTTTAAAATAATCTTCCTAAAGAGTCTCAGTAGCAGTGGTCAAGAATTCCAACCTTCCCACAGTCTCCTAATCAATACCTGGCCATTGTATTTCTGTGGGAATGTCTTTTTGAAAAATTTAACTCGAGTGCCTGAATTTGTCATTTACTTCATAGTATAGAATATTAATTTAAAAAAGATGGTAAATTAATTTCAAAGCTCGCTTTATAAATGGAAGGCATCCTGTCTCTTATTGCCATATATTTTTGATGGAGTTTGGATAGAAATAGTCCTTAATGAACAAGTAGATAAAATAATGTTTTTGTAATTGAATAAAAATATTGGGATGCCTACCAGCTTATCTTCTGTAAACTCACTGAAAGCATCTCTGGGATAACTGGAGTAGCAGACAAGTTTAGAAGGGTGATCCTCATTCTGTACTCCTGTAATTTTGATTTCTTTGCCTTATTTCTTATTTTTTAAAAAAAAATTTGCATGAATAATTCCAACTTATTTTCTGGAAATATTAAACCAATTAGTGCTTTTTGATTGATGGTTTCACAAGCAGTGAATAGTCTTGTCTGTCTTCTCAGAAACCTTCTAATAATGAGTTTTCCCATCTCTTAATTTCTCTGATAGCTTGGTGAGTATGAAATAAGACATTGAGGTTGTTTTAATTATCCCTGTTCTGATTATTAATGATCTTGTACTCTTTTTTTAGGTGGGTTTTGATACTTTATTTTGATTCTTTTGAAAACCTTTTATTGATGTCCTTTAACTATACTAGTCTATTGGAAAATGGCTCCTTTTTTAAAAATAAATTTTTATTGCTATCTTTTGTTTTTATTCCTAAATTTTCCTCTGTGTAGTTTACCCCCTCCTCTCCCAGAGAGTCATCCCATATAACAAGGAATTTTTTTGAAGAAAGGAAAAAGAGAAAATAATCAGCTTCACCTAACAATACGTTGAAAAAATATGAAAGTATATACAGTGTCGCACACCCATGGCTCCCCACCCCTGCAAAGCCATGGGGAGAAGGTGTCTTCTTATATCTCTTTTTTGGGGCAATGTTTGTTTTTTTTATAATTTTGCAATTCATTTTTGATTGTTCTGTGGTTTTCTATTTTACATCATTGTAGTCATTTTGTTTTATTGGTTCTGCTTATTTCATTTTGCATCAATTCGTGTAAGTCTGTGTTTTTCTGTATTTATGCATCATCCTTTCTTGTAGTATGGATAATGGCTCTTAACGTTACATGCATGTCATTTTACTTAGGTTTTGAATGTCATACTTTTGTCAAGAATATCTAATGCAGAGATTTTTCCCCTAGTCTATACCTTTTCTTCTGGTTCTTTGTACATTGATTTTATTTGTGCAAGTCCTTTTTAATTTAATTGAGCCTTTTATTATCTCTTATAGCCAGCAATTATTTTCTAACATCCACAATTGTAAATAATGTAAGCTGTTTACATGTAATTTTTTTAATTATGTGCTTTTTGACATTTGGATCATAGATAAAATGATTGATACAAAGTGCTGATCTGAACTTATTTTTCACCAGGATGGTTTTTTTTCCCCCCAGCAGTTTTTGTTGAATAAAATATCCTTCTCTAGTTGTTTTTTCTTTTCGGATTTGTGAATAATAGACTACTATGAGCAATTTTTTCTAGAGCTTACCTAGTCTGACAAACTGATCTACTTCTGAATGCATTATGAGAGTCTTTTTTTAACTTTAACTTTTTTGTTACATTTTAACTTCCACATTGTCTCCTTCCCTCCCTCCTCACTCTAAATAAGGCCACCATTTGATGAAGAGAGAGATCTATATATCTATCTCTAAATATATAAAACCATACTATGCATACTTCTTTTTATCAGTTCTTTCTCTGGAGGTAGATAGCGTCTTCCTTCATAGGTCCTTTGTAGTTGATTTGAATATTTATAATATTCAGACTGGCTTAGTCTTTCACAGTTATTTTTTGAACCCAATGTTGCTGTTACTGTATCCATTCTCTTGGTTCTGCTCATTTCATGCTTCATTATTTCATGCAAGTTTTTCCATGTTTTTCTAAAATCACACTCATCATTTCTCGTAGCACAGTAGTGTTCCATCATAATCATATACCACAATCTGTTTAGCCATTCCCCAATTGATGGACATCCCCTCAATTTCCAATTCTTTGCCACCACAAAGAGATCTTCTATAAATATTTTAGAATGTATAGATTCTTTTTCTTTTTCTCTGATCGCTTTGCAAAACAGACTTAACAGTGGTATTGAGAGTTTTGATAAATACAGTTTTGTAGTGCAATTTAATAGCTCTAATGGCACTAAGTCTCCTTCCTTCTTCCCTTTAAAGACTATGGCCCTTTATGTTCTTAACCTTTTCTTCCTCCAGATGAATTTTGTTTTTCTTTCTTTCCCTTTGGCAATTGATGGAAATAGTACTAAATTTGTGGAGTAATTTTTATAATAATGACACAGCCCAGCCATGAACATTTAGTGTCTTGCCAATCTTTCAGGTCTTCATAAATTTCTGTAAAAATTGCTTTGTAGTTATATTTCCTGTGATCTTGTGGTAGGCTAATGATATATTTAATATATTTGGTTATCTTATGTGGAATATTCTCTCCCCTTTCTCCTGTATTTTGTTAGTAATAAACAGAAAAGCTGGTAATTTTTGTGTATTTTTTGGTATTCTGCTAGTTTACTGAAGTTACTAATTGTCTCAATCAATTTTTGTGTTTATTCTCAGGTTCTCTATAGTATAACCATGATATTGTCTGCAAAAAAAAAAAAAATTTTGTCACTGCCTTTGTAGCTGCATATTCCCTCAAATTTTTTTGTCTTGTTATACCTAGCATTTCCAGCACTGTGCAAAATGTCTTTAAATATAATGTAGTTTCTCTCTTTGTGTCTATTGACTATTCTTCTATGGCCTTGGTTTTTGGTTTTGTTTTTTTTTTTAATTCAGTTAAATATAATAAATTCTATTCTTACATCTTCATTTTAACTCCTTATGGAATCTGCATGTGTTTTGTATGTAGCATGTCTGTGAGTTTTGCTCTCTAATGTACTCTATAATACCTTCCCTCATTGTATGGGTGGGATAATCCTATTCACATTCACAGTTATAGTTATTAAAGTTTTAATCCTTCATCAAATCTTCATATATTTATAAACAAATATGTACTGTGTGTGTATCTTTATATTGAGAGAGGGAGAGAGAGAAGGAAAAGGGGGGGGACAATTAGAAATAGTTATCCTCACTTTATATTTTTTAACTGATTTGATTTCATTCTTTTCCTTTCTCCCTCAGTTTTCATCCTAGACCCTACTTCCCAGTCCTTAAAAAAAAAAAAAAATTAGCCCTTTTTAAAAGTATTTGCTATTTGAATCTTTAAGAATTTTTATTTTATTTGTTCTTCCTTGCTTCCATTCTTTTATTAGTCCTTTCAGCTACTCTAATGTATCCATTCTCTTCTCTGTTGCGGGGTTCTATTTGTAGGTTTTGCGGAATTATTCTCTTTTGGACATTTCTCCTGGTATTCTAAAGCTATAATATTTATTCACTGTGTTAGAAGCTTTTATGTATTTGCCCAGTTCCTCCCCCCTGCCCCTCTGTGGATTTCTTCCATTCCACCTTCCACTTTTGTTCTTTGGATTGTTTATCTTTTAGTTTAGTGTGTGTGTGTACTTGAAATGAGGGACTACTGGGTTTGTGCACATCTCACTCATCCAGATTGCCTGCCTTGCATTTCTATCATTCTCTGCTACTGCCCCCTTAGAGAAACTTCATCTTATACGAGTTTGATAAGTAGTCATTTTAAATTTTAGCTAGTTGATGTGACCATATAAAAGGACAGCTCTGATTGATACTCTCCCAGACTTTTGGCTGGGAAGGAAAAGAGCAGCAGAAATATAGGCAGAACGTGAAATTGAGAAGGTAAAAAATATGTAGAAAGGGGAAGAATAAAGGCTGCTATAAAAAACATCTTTAGCTTTGACATATATCAAACACAATACATCCATATGGATGAATTCAATTTTTAGTGTACTTCAGAAAGGAAGTTCCACAGGATAGTGTGAAAGCCAGCATGTAGAGGGCCTTGTGAAATTTCTTTAGTCCCCAACTCATGAATGTTTGTGTCTGTACCAGAGTGGGCTTTGTTCATCAGTTCTGATAATAGATTTAAACCAACTTTGAGGGTCCTCATCTTCAGTTCAACAATACTACCTTCAGACTATTGCAGAGAAAGCACGGACCTTTATTTTTCAAGTTGAGCTCCAAAATAGCTGGAATCAGTCTTCCTGAGGAGAATCCTTATTAAGACTTGTTATCCTTTGATAAACTTGGCTCTTGTCATCAATGCAAAGTTCAAAGACAGCTCCAAAAGACTCATGATGGAAAAAGCCGTGCACATCCAGAGAAGGAATTATGGAGTCTGAATGCAGATCGAGGCAAACTTTTTGCTCTCTTATTTTTTACTTCTTTTTTAGTTTCTTTTCTCCTTCCTCATGATTCATTCCATTGGTTACAATTCCTCTTTACAACTAGTCTGTTATGTAAAGAAGTTCAACGTGAAAGTATATGTAGAACCTAAATTGAATTACATGCTGACTTACGGGGGAGGAGGGAGGAGAGGGAGGGAAGAGAAAATTTGAAAGACCAAAACTTGTGGAACTGAGTGTTGTAAACTAAAAATAAAAAATAAATTTATTATTAAAAAAAAGACTTGTTATCACCAGATTGTAGGATAAGGCTTCGTTTTTTGCAAATAGTTCCCTATTACTCAGCAAGCTTATTATTTCCAATATAAAATTTTCTACTTCTTTAAAACTTCCTAAATACTATTTTTCCTTTCTGGAAACACCCTTTCTGAGCTAAGCCATTTCTGTCTCCATACTCAGAACATATTAACTTGAAGGTAACCCTGCTTTGCCCTGATTGCTTTTGCATTCCCTAAGAAGCTAGGTCTTGCTTTACATTGTATTAGTTGTAGCTTATTTGTGAGTGGTGGTAGTTGTTGATATAGTGGTACTATTATTGTTTTTGATTTGTTATTATGGCTTATTTCTGTCTTTAAATTATAAAGATATGGATTGAACATTCTGTTTCTTTTCTATATCCCCAAAAGCCTAGATGATGCTGTTTGGCTTATGCAGGTTATAATCTTTGTCATCTATATTATCTTTCCAGCCAGTATTCAGTGTGAAACTGTTATATTCTATTACAGTAGGACACTAGACTTCTTTTTTCTGCCTTTCACATGGATTTAAGACAGATTTTCACCTAATCCTTCTCAGGTCTCACTCTATATTCTCTATCACTAATAACAAAAGAATTGCAATCTTAGCCCTATACTTGCCTTCCCAAAAGATGTACATTATCAACTATAGCCAGGACACCAACTGATACACATCATTTTTTACATCTGTATTGAATAATGGATTAGAAATTGCTGTGTAATCTCTTTTGGGTCAAGTATGGTGTAATCCTTTTTAAATATACCCCAAAAATCTGTTTGACCACGGGAAATTGGAATCTGCCACAAAATAAGGTTCACTTTAATACAACGCAAGAGAAATCTAAATGCTTCGGAGAACTAACACACAGTTGTTTAAGCTAGATGTCAGTGTGCCTGATGAAATACAATTTTTAAAATTTCTTTTCAGTGGTTAACAGTTTGTGCTTGATCAGTAATTATCCCTAGATGCATATGTTGTAATTTGCTTCATGTAATTTTTCTTTTAACATTGGCCTGTGGTGAAAGAGAGGTAGCTTGGGGGTGGGAATGATGTATTTTCAATTGGTACTTTTTAAAAATTTCAAAGTGGGAACATATTATTTTTCCTTCTCAAAAGATTTTGTAATAAAATGAAAATACTTACAGAACCAAAAGTTATTTAGAGATTTGAAAAATAACTAAAATATAATAGTCTTAAGATAAATGCTTTCTTAGTAATTATGTGGGAGGCAGGAGTTGCTGTATATTTTCTTGAGGGAAATTTTTTTCGAATAAAAGCTGCCATGTTCCAAGACTAATAAAGAATATGTAAATTTTCTTTGTTAGTTGAATAGGAAACAAGGTGCTGCATAAATTTTGTATTCAGACACCTAGGTTTGGGAGTTTCTTTATAACTTAGACAAAGGATATTCCTTCCCTAGTCATTCGTTTTTCCAATCTCTTGTAACTACTGCTGACATTTGTAAAAGTTATATGTGCTTGAGAAGAGACTAAAAATTGAGTAATGAACTACAGGAATAACTGTTTGCTTTGCTCTTACGTCAACACTTGTAATGCCTATATGCTGTTTTTACTTGTATTTCAGTGAATTAAGATTATCTGGAATCATGGTTCTCCTCAAATCTACAATTTCTTTCCCTCGACTTTTTTTTTCAAGGGATTATTATAGGGATAAGACTCAGTCACAGTTAGTTATGATGTGCGATATTACAAAGTAAGTGTAATAGAGGGGGGCAAATAAAATGTTTTGAGATTTGAGTAAGAAGGTCATTGCCCACGGAGGATTCCCCAAAAAACCTCATTTGCATAGTCCTTTAAAACATGCAAAGGGCTCTCCTCGAAACAGCCTGTGAGATAGTGATTGTTGTCACCTCCATTTTATAGATACTTAGATTGAGAGTTTAAAAAAAGCCTTGCCCATCATGACACACCAAGTATCTGAGACAGGATTTAAACCCGTATTTCCTGACTCCCAAGCCTTCTTTAGGTTAGACTCTAAAAACCTGGCCTTGAAGTTGGGGCTTAGAGGAGCAGTCATAATTCAGCAAGTATAGAGGGAGAGGAAAGGCATTCTATGTGCAGAGAATAGCTGGGAATTCAAAGATAGAGAAGATACAGGTCCTGGTAAAGTGCTATTACAAATTAGAGTCGAGATTACTTTCACCAGGCAGAGTTGGGAAAGATAGAACCATAACAGACTGCTATCCTGGAGAACAGGTTTCTGAACTGTTACAATGCGTGTAAGTAAAATTAGAAACAAAGAATCAGGACTGGTAGGACAAATGAAAATATGTGTCATGTTACAATAGCCAATAAGCATTTATTAAACACCTGCTATGCACTAGAAACCATGCTTAGTGCTAGGGATATAAATACAAGAGAGAGACAGAGACAGACCCTGCCCTCAAAGAGATTACAGTCTAATAGGGGAAGACAAAACTGCAAAAGAAGCTGAGAAGCACCGGGCCAGAAGGGGAGAGAAGTATCCAAAAGAAAGTAGGGGAATGATGAAATAGAGCAGTCAGAGATGTCCCATAGTAGTGCAGCCAGTTGAGAAATGAAGATGTCTGTGAGCTGAGCTCTTTCCTTAAATGGATATTCATGGCCCCACCCTCCAATCAGAAGGGCAGAAGATAATGATGAGGTAGAGTCCCAAAGCGATGAGCTTCCTGGGGCACGTGGAGAAGGCAGAGAAGTCCCAAAGGAGTACAGCAAGGTTACAAATGAGGAGAAGTTTGAGCTGATCTCCCTCACTTAAATGGAGATTTGGAGTTCATGGTCCTACTCTCCAATCAGAAGGGCTGAGGGTAGTGATGAAGTAGAGTAAATCTAGTGTTACATCAGGTAAATTAGTTGTTTTTGTAATTACTGTTAATTAGTGGAGTGTTTGAGGGAGAGAGGGGTTTCAGACAGTAAAACTGATTGCTTTATATCTCCTGTATTTCACCACATAATCATCACACCCTATTTTTCTGTCCGAAAATTGCTTCATAACCTTTTATCACATAATCATCACATGGTATAATTCTGTTTCTCATGCCACTTAAAAGGTAAACAGAGCAACAATGTATTAATACACCAGTGACATATGGATATACATTTCTCTCACACATTACAAGCCTAGAAATCTCAGCACATGCTCATTGTCACATTTCCAAAAGCCTACTGCATGGTTTGTTTAGAGCAATGCAGTATCAACGGTATTGACACTCAACCCATTGAAGAGCTGTAAGTGCAAAAGGAGCATTCGAGCGTGAAGCTGCCATGAGTAAGTCATGTGATATACTAAGACTTGAGTCTTCCCACACTAGCCAAGCTGTATAGTTCATCTGCCAGTGATGCAGTTTAGGAATAAATGATTTTTAAGTAATACTGGCACAAAATTTAAAAAAAAAAAAAGCTTCACAATAGTCACATCCCGCTTTTCTGCAAAAAAAATGGCATAAAATCTATGACGATTGTGGTGAAATACAGTAATATGGTATAGTATCCTTGCTTTTAACCACAGGTCTTCTTGTCAAGAAAAACTAGGCAATGAAACATCCATTTTGGTTGTTAGCTTAGAATAAGTGAAATATATGTTACCCTTTGTCAGCCTTTTTTCTTTTTTTTTTAATTCATTTTTAATATGTTTGGTTTTCAGCATTGATTTTCAC
>CM053622.1:663006836-663030041 GCA_028646595.1 Phalanger gymnotis
TAATATCATAGTTAATTTACATTGTAGTCTTCTTTTGACATAAGTGAAGGTTTAAGGGAAGAAAATGCATCTACCATTTCCACAGTTGGCATGATCGTAAACTGCTAATTCTGATTACACTGTGCCTTACATAGAATATAGGCACTCATTAAAAGTTTTCATGAATAGATGAGGGCTGAAATGAAAGTCTCTTGGATTTGGCAATGAGGAGCATCACTGATGCCCCTTAAAGAAAGTGATTTCAGTAGATTGCTGGGACCAGAAGCTAAATTGTAAAGGTCAAGGAGTAAGTGGGTGGTAAGGAAGTGAATGTAGTAGCATAGACTACTTAATAGAAATAAACTAGAGAAGAGAGTTTGGTTGCTTCCCCATTCAAGCTACCAAACTCTCTTATGATAATGGAGACCTTAGTATATTTGTAGTCTGAGGGAAAGGATCCAATAGGGAAGGAAAAGATTGAAGATGTGAGAGATTGATGATTGCTTGGAACAAAGTCCCATTGGAGAAAGGAGAAGAGTTCAAGGGCACAAGTAAAGGGATTAGAATTTTCTTGTCAAGAAGAGTCACCTTTTCCTCTGAAAATTTAGAAGTAGCAGATTTACTTCCCTAATTGGATTTTAAGTTGTATTAAAATTACTCTCCTTTCCTTGGGAATGCAGTTGTCAGCAGTAGGAAGAAATGGCACAGAAATATTTTAGAGCCCAAGGCCTAAAATTTTGCCATATATTATTTATATATAGATATAGATATATATATATGCCATATATTATTTTTTTATATATGTATATATATCATACAAACTGGATCACCATTTGTATTTGCTTATAAACTAATTTTGATTCATTCAGGACCAAGTCTTTAGGTCTGTGTAAAATTGCCCAGCTGGCCTATCTTTAAAAAAATTAAATCATTGATCTCAGGTAGGAATGCTAACAATACTAGCAGCCAAATCATGCAGTCTTACTTGAGATTTTCTTTATTCTCTCCTTAATAGTCCTTCAATACACACCTGTCTTGCCCCTCTCCACCTAGATCATGGCCACCAGTCAGCCCTTAGGCATACCAGATATTAGGTTCTCTAGGTTCTGTTTGGAATAAGATTGTGGGATTCTAGCTTCGGAGCTGGAAGGGACCTGAGGAGTCATCTAGTCCAACCCTTCCCTTATTTTGCTGATGAGGAACTAAGCTCTGAGAGGTTGAGACTTGCCCAAGGACACACACTGAGTGACACAGCCGAGATTTGAACCCAGGTCTTCAGACTAAATGCAATGCTCATTCTGTTACACCACAGTAAATACAATAGAACTGGCAGGTCCTTGTGAAAATCCCTCTAGATTAATTTTAAAATAAGCAGAAAATATAATCTTATTTCTCTTTATATCTTCCATAGTATATAACATGATACCTTACCGATACTAAGCAAGTCCTTCATGTTTGCCAAATGAATTGTATTTTTTTTTTGAACAATCCCACTGAGACATGCCTTTATAGCTTTTCCTTACAGAAGAACAGGCTGGATGATTATGTAATAGCCGTCCAATGTTAAAGTCCTGTTGGTAATGTTGGGTATGTTTTGTTTGTTTGTCCAGGTGTGGTGACATGATTATTGCTGTGAATGGGCTATCTACTCTGGGCATGAGCCATTCAGCACTCGTTCCCATGCTGAAGGAGCAAAGGAACAAGGTTACTCTGACAGTTATTTGTTGGCCTGGAAGCCTGGTATAGATTTGTGATATTAGTTCTACTTCAGGAATCTTCCATTCTCAGAATTTCTAAAGAAAACCTTTCCTTTGTATTTGTGATTTGTTTTTTCCCTAAGTCACTGACACAGCTGGTGATAAGCAAGGCCCAGAACTGCTAATCTGGATGATTTCCATTTATTTTTTATTTTAATTTAAAGGACTTACTTCACCTTCCCATGTTTGTCATTCAGCTTTAAAACACTAGTTTCACTGATCTTTAGGTTTATTTTCTAAAAATTCACACTCAAGTGTTAGGTGGTGGCTATAATTGTGAATGAACCTTCCCAGAGTTGGACTGAGCCAGTTGAGTCATATGATTTTTGGTTTCTCTTTGCTGTTTTAAAAATTAAATTGTAAAATATAAGCTATTTATCTTTCTTTATGGTGAAGACTCATATCAGTCATCCTTAACAAAGTATAGATGCTCCATCATTTGTCAGAATCAGTATTGTGAAGGGACATAACTTTAATTTTTGTCAACACCAATTCCTAATTTCATTGGTGCCAACATTTCAAAGCCCTGTCTTGTTCATTAAGTGGATTTCTAGTCCCACTTATTTCTACTTCAGTCTGTTGGTGTTCAGAATGAAGAAGGGACAGGCCTAATAATACTAAAGACCTTTTTATAATGTGCAATATTTGGAATAGTAGAAAATAATTAGGGAATATTATTCTCACTAGTGAAAAAGAAATTAACAAGATAGATTTAGTTGCTAGCAGACATTGCATTTAAGCAAAATAAAAAACAAAAGAAAAAAACCTTTAATAGGTTACTTTCCCCCCAAAAAAAGATTTATTATATAGGAAAATTTTGATGAAAACATTTTTACTGTAATCATTTCTAGAGTTTATATTAGTTATCAGTAATCTTATGAAGAAACATTTCCGTGATTTAAGTAATTAAACCCAATTGAACTTTCTTAAAAAGAAAACTACATTATTTTAAAAGCATATGCCTCAGTTAAATGAAAGAGACCATTTCATTTTAATCTAATTGAATCCTGAGTTTTTACCCCATTATTTATCCCTTAAAATGACAAATTAAATAATGTAAAGAACCAGAGAGATCTGCCTTGTACCTGAATTGTTATGACTTTTTTGTTGTTAAAATCTTTCAAATATTGAACCAGAGTCTTATTTCATTAACCTTCTTTTTTTAGCTTACTTTAAAAATACAATTAACTTTTTTTTTTCATTCATACAGCATAGTTATCCTTTGAAGAAATATATAAAATGGTGTGCTTGGAAAAAACCCTGTACATTGTTAATGTTATACCTACTTGAAAAAGAGTTTCAATTAGAAACCTAGTTCAGAACCTGAGCTAATTTACAAGTGACCTCTGTATTGTAATGAATGGTATTAATTATCAGAGAATGTATTTCAAAATTACTACAATACATTGTGAAGCATGAATCTTATTTTCAAGTTTAGTAATTGCATTACTGGGGTATAAGCTATCTGTAGCATGCCACTGGTTATCCTAGTTACTTTTGAAATAAATTTTTTTTATCTGTTAGGAGCCATTAAAGAAGACTGCAATAATTGCCATTATCTCATTCATCCCAATGGTGGCCCTGGTCAATAGACATCCAGAAAACAGCAGAATGGCCCCCTATACAGTATATTACTGTTGCATGATTATTGGCTTTTGAAGCAAACTGATAGTGAAATACTTTGATATTCTATTAGACATGCAACAAGTTTCCTCCTGTGCCCCAAAATAGAGTTTTGTAATCTACTTTGCATTTTTTTAAACATTTTATAAAAATAGGTCATCTCTTGGGGGAGTAGCTACCAGCCAGTATCTTGATTTAAGCTTCACCAGATGTAAAGTGCTACAGGTGAACTAGGTGATGTAGTCTTTAGTAGCTTTTTAAAAAAAAAAAAAAGAATCTTTTTTAGCATTTTTTATCACAAAAAGTATAATCTGGCTTGTACAGTGGGTGGTATTACAAGAGGCTGTAGCTTTTGGTCCGAATGATGTTTGGTGATGGAAACTTGTTCATAATTTATTCTCATCATTGCAAATATCTTTTCCCCTTTAAAATCTTATAGTTCAATATTTTTGTTTGTTCTTCTGTGCCTTCAGTTTAAATTATTTCAAGATTTTTCAAATGTTCTTAAATAATGGTGTGATTTTCATTAAGGACGGAAATAAAAGTCATCTTGCTCATAATGTGGTATTTGTCTCCCTTCTTTAACAAGATACATATTCAGGAAAACATATCTTTAGTTTAAGATAGGAACAACTCCTAATTATGCTCATTAGTGGAAGGGAGCAGAAGGTATGGATAATGTAAATTTTATTTCATATATTTTCATAGTTGGGTTTTGAATGTACTCATATTTGTGAATATTTCATCCCTCTGCCTCTTTTAATTTACTCTCCTTTGGCAGACAATGACTCAGCCTAGAAGAGAGAGCTGTAGAAAATCTCTTGGCTCAGGGCATTTTCTCCAGATATCTCCCATACCTGGGTTTGCTGTCCTTCCTCATCTCTGCCTATTGGCTTCCTTTCAGTCTTGTTCTTGTTGGACATAGTTCTTTGCATTGTCTCCATCATTAGATTGTGAGCTCCTTGAGAGCAAGGTTTCTTTTCCTTATTTGTATCCTTAGTGCTTAGTATAATGCCTAACACATCATAGGCACTTAATATTTACTGACTTGACTGACTTTGTAAAAATTCACTCAACGTTAAATTACATGTGACTGATGAGCTCAGTTGCTTAGAGTGTGTTGTTATTAAGGTTAAGATCATAAGGTTAATTGCCACGTGAGATACTATTTTGTTCCATGACCACACATTAGACCCATGCCCTGGCCAGTGACCTCACATGTGTAACTCTGATCTAAGTGCATTCCCTACTAATATTAGGTTGTTGGTCAGGAGCACCCATCATCTTTAATCCATTCACTTGTTTAATGTCTTGTAATAAAAGATCAACCCTGAACTCAGAACATAGGTCCTGCTTGCTCATGGTACCAGAAAGAAAACACAGGCAGATTTTTAGATGATATTGCCCACGCTTCATCACCAGCCTCATGAAGTGCAGAGGTTTATTACCAAATCAGTATGGGGGATGAGGTTTGGGGTCACAGCAACTCTTTCTGGTCTTAACTACCTAGTCATAGAAGTAATGCCGTCTGCATCAGTGGAGAAAGTACTCCACATTGACAGAATGGTGGGTCTGTGGTGTAAATACTCAAACCCTCCATGTTAGTGCTTGATCATGCCTGAGGCCACCTTAAAGGACTTTAGAGAAGCTACAGTAGCCCAATTATGCTTATAGAGATGAAAAGCTATCTATGTTCTGGAGCAGGAAAGACTCAAACTCTAATTCTCAAACAATGTCCAAAATATTGTACTTCATCTAAAAAATGTCATAAGCATTGAATTCCTTTGAATACAGTCAGTTTTGATCCCAGATCTGCTTGCTGTTTGAGTTTTTATTTTACGTTTCAAAAATGCAAATGGGATTGTACCTTCACCAAAGCCCTACTAATGTTTGCTGTTAAAGGCATGGAGAAGATGATGGCTTTTCAAAGGCTATGGCAGCTAGCCAGCCCCAGCTAGGTCTTCTTCAGCCAAAAAGTCTGTGTTGGGCCCAGTGACAAACTGTAAATGAAGGAAACACCAACATAGGCAAAATCATGGGTTTTTGAGAACTACGGTTAACATGACATATTAAATTCTTTTTCTTTTTTTAAAGGCGGGGGAAGGCAGGGCAGTTGGGGTTAAGTGACTTGCCCAAGGTCACGCAGCTAGTGAATGTATCAAGTATCTGAGGCCAGATTTGAACTCGGGTCCTCCTGGCTTCAGGGCCAGTGCTCTACTCACTGCGCCACCTAGCTGCCCCCTTAAATTCAATATTTTATTAGAGAAAGTGGATTGCAAATGCTTACCTTGAGTTTGATGCAAGTACAACTGACCTAACGAGTAAATTAAGTACTAAAAATTATTGAGCTTTCTTAATACAATGTGATCTGAACCTCTTTCCTGTATTTCTTTGAAGCAAAAATCAGTTCAGCTTACAGTAGTTTTCTGTTTTGTTTTTCCTTTGTGTCGATGGCATTTCCTTCAAGTAAATCTACCTTTGATTGGCATGTCAACTTTGCGTCTTTAACTGATACAAAGTAACCTTGGAGGCACATCACTGGAAAAAACCATATAATAAATAAACCTGTTTCACTTTTCACCCGATATGTTCCATGCCTCCTAGGAATATGATATGAGCTGAAGACACTGAAACACCATGACAAGTTCTGTGTGGTATTGCATGGCAGTTGCAAGAGTCGCAAGAAGCATATAGAAAGTAGAATATGAGGGTGAGATCAGGGTTACCACGCACCCTATTAAAAGTGTGAAAAATTGAAGTTTCTACCTGGGAGCTTGAAGAAATTATTTCAAGAGTAGACAAGTGGGTTTGATCAGGACGTGTCCTTCATTTTACAGAATCCTGTAGACAAGCGTCAGTGAAATTGACCAGAAGACCTGTCACTGTAGTACAGATCTGATCTATAGAATCCCAGGATTTTCAAGTTGGAAAGGATTTAGAGGACATCCAGCCCTACTGTCTGATTTTACAAATGAAGTCACAGAAGAATGTTCTGTACCTCAAACTATAGGACTAGTGACAGAGCTGTGACCAGAACCTAGATCTGTGGCTTCCCAGGCGGGAGAGGGTTCGGGGGAAGACTCCCTCAATGTAGATGGGTGGAACTCTTCTGGTTAGGAAGGTGGCTTCCAAGCTATTATAACAGCAGTGTTTTACTTGCTGGGAAGAATTTTTGTAGCACTTCTTAAGAGTGCTTTGTAAACCTCTTTCCAACTCAGAAATCCCTATCATACCTATTTACCTGCCACCTCTTTCCAAAAAAAAAACCTGACATTTCTGTCAGTTGTAGGTCTTCAAGCAACAGGAAATCCAGCATGTCAGAATACCTGTTGCTTTGTGATGCATCATAAGTAAATGCACCAGTAGAAAACTAGATCTAGAAAAAAAAATGTGGTATCAGGTTGTGTGGAACTCTTGAGCATCAAAGAGTTCTATTTAGAAGGCAGTAGGGAACCACTGAAAGATTTTGAGCTAGGGAATGACATTAAAGCAAGCATTCTTAACCCTTTTTGTATCATGGACCCCCTTGGCAGTCTGGTGAAACCATGGACACCTCAGAACAATGTTTTAAGTGTATTAAAATAGCACTGCAAAGGAAATCAAATATGTTGATTTTAAAAAGTTCACAAGCCCTAAGAACTGAAATTAAAGCTATGCAACAGGAGTGTTATTCTGGCAGCAGTGTGTATGATAGTCACAGTGAATAAAAGCACTGTGGATGGAGGGGCCTAGGAGAGAAGAGAATGGGTGCAGAGGAAGCCATGCTGTAGTTTAGGCGAGTCATAACAATGAGCAGGATGTATCCAACAGTGGCCCCATAATGGCCTTTACTCATCTTGCTTTGATTTTAAAGCAGAGGCTGAAAGCCACCTGGTTCTTTCACTTAGATTCTTTATTGCTAGAGCCTAGTCCTCAGACTTGAGGCATCCTGGAGATTTTCTGCTAAGATGGTTGGTGGTGATTTCAGTGCCAAGTGAAATCTGGGAGTAAGTCCTCAGAGTTATAGAAGGAAGTATAATGGAGAAGCTTGAAAAATAACAGCACAGATGGAAACAGTAGTCTGGGATAAGCTAGTCTTTTGACCAACCTCAAGTGTTGGTCTTAATTAAAAGAAAGGACCAAAGAAAATTTATGATACAAAAGGAATCAAATCCTAAGGTTAATCCTGTCTGTAATCCTGGTTATGCCTATCTGTCTCCTATTCTTTTCCCGATACCACTCAAATACAGGAGTTTCCCTCATGTCTAGAATACATTTCTCCCACCCCCACCTGCTTTGCCTGTTTAAATCCTGCCTGTCCTTCAAAGTCCAGTTTAAGTTTCACTCCCTTCTAGGTATCCCTAGCTGGAAATATGCCCTTTGAATATTCTTAGTGTGCCTTCATGTAATTTTCATATTTAACTTTGTATCATGGGCACAATCATACAGAGGAAAGAGGGCTGGACCTGGAGTCAAGAGAGACCTGGGTTGAAATCCTGCCTCAGAGCCTCTCTAGTTATATGACCTCGAGCAAGTCACTTGTAAGATCAGAGATTTAGATCTGACACAGACCTTAGAAGTGCCCCAGGCCAACCCATTGGTTGAAGTTCAGGATGGCGTGAATTAATAGACCTCCTGACAATGAGCAAAGGTTTACTTAATAACATGGAAAGAAGCAAAATTTATACCATAATTATGAAAATGAACACCTTTGACAGACTTAGGGACTCTGACAAATGCAGTGACCCACCATAATTCCAGACAACCAACCATGGAGTGTGCCATTTGCTTTCTGACAGGGAATGGACTCGCAGGATGGAACACAAATTTTTAGACTGGCCCATGTGGGAATTTGCTTGCTTGATGATACACATTTATTATAAGGGTCTTGTTTTTCACCGGATGTGGGAGAGAGAAAATAAAACCTTATTTGCAAAAGAAAAAAAAAAAAGGAAAAGGATATTGAGCATCATTTCAGATGAGTGTGGCTTCTGTGCTTCTGCCTCATGACATTCCTTTGTACCTAGATCACCAGGAAGCTAAGTCAGTGGCTTGAGCCTTAGTCCTCCAGACAATTAAGCCTCAAAGATGCTTTCGATAACTTTTAAAGGCGGGGAGGGGGGAGAGGGGGAGACACGACTGTCCTAGACTACATGGAGCAGATGTTTCTTCTGTGACAGTAGTCTTTTAGTCCAATATCTTCATTTTATAGATGAAGAAACAGAGGCCCAGAGGTTAAGTGACTTGTCCATAGCCACGCAGGTAAGTATAGAGCAGAGCCGGGATTTGAACCTAGGTCCACTAGCACCAAATCCAGCGCTCTTTGCACTTCACGCTGACTCTAAAGCTCGCTTTCCTCATCCATGAAATGGGGATTTTAATACCTGTAGGACCTTACCAAGAGATCTCAAATAAGATAGTAATAGTAATAAGGGCTAATTGTCGTTCAGTTTCAATCATGTCTGACTTGATTTTTGGGGTCTTCTTGACAAAGACTGGAGTGATTTGCCATTTCCTTCTCCAGCTCATTTTGCGGATGAGGAAACTGAGTGAAGCAAACAGAGTGAAGTGACCTGCCCAGGGTCACACAGCTAGAAAGTGGCCTGCCCAGGGTCACCCAACTAGTAAGGGACTGAGGCTAGATTTGAACTCAGGTCTGCCTGACACTCAATCCACTTCACCACCTAATGACCTCTAATAATGTATATAATCACTTTCCAAACCTTCTAGCCCAATATAAATGTCACTTTCCCTACTAGATTATAAGATTCTTGAGGGTGGACCCTGTCATTCATTTTTGTATCCTCACATAGAGTGGTGCTTGATAAATGTTTGTTGAATATTAAGTCTATTTAACTCCCTTCTTTGCCTCTTTTACCATCTGAGCCTTTGTTGGACATACCACTTCTTCCTATATCTGCTTCCCTATGTGTATTAGTATTGATGTTACCTACCAGCATGATACATTGAAATATTATCCACTCAGTGGGCCAGATTCTGCCAGCTGAGTCAACTGTTCCTTAGCAAAAGGAAAACACGTCTCTCCCAGACTCTTAGGTAGAATTAATGCACTGCAAAATTTAATTCATTAGCAGTGAGAGTGACTAGAATATCGTATTTCATATTTTTAAAAAATTAACTCAGCTAATTAGCATAGATTAAGTGTCTACTGTGTGCCGGGTACTGTGCTAAGCACTAAATGTAATTATTCAGAAGACTACTGACCTCTCCAGATTTAAGTCCCAACTAAAATCCCGTCTTTTACCAGAAGCCTTCCCTAGCTGCTCTTAATTCCAGGGCCTTCCCTCTGTTAATTCTTTTTTGTCCTGCACGTAGCATGTTTTTGCCTGTTGTAGACTACATGTCATTAGGTTATAAGCTCCTGGAGGGCAGGGGCTGTCTTTTGCCTTTTTTGGTGTCCCTAGTAGTAGGCACAGTTCTGACACAAAGTAGACACGAAATAAATATTCACTGATTTCTATGAGAAGCACCAGCTGTCATTTGACAAATAATGTGTATTACCCAAATATCCATCCACTTGCCCCCAGAAGTCAGTCTTGATCCCATCCCTGCAAAGACTGCTCTTATCCCAACCCAGTAATACTAGCCCCATGACAGTATGGCTCTATCTGACTTCTTGAGAGAGGTCTGTATTTTTCTATAGGATTCAGCGGCATTAGGCCAGATTAACACGATGTCAACTGTAACTGAGCAAATCATCATATCCTTGAGTATGTAGAATCTATAGGAAATTAGAGGTCCTAAATGAAATCTTCACTTGGTCACACTGCTTGCCTGTTCTTTTCTTCCTCTGACCCTCTTCTCTAATTCCATTTCTCTTTTCCCCTCTTATTCCTACTTCCCACCTTCTATGCTTAATTCCTTTTCTCTCCCTTGCTATTTCTCACCTTCATTTCTTCCCCCACAAAGCTTTTAAAAATGCAGTGTGTGTGTGTGTGACATATAAAATCTCTTTTTTTTTTCCCTCACAACTCTTTTCCATTTTGGCTGTGTTTTCATGGGAAATGGTATATGGGGATGAATTTTAAGCATTTTGCTGCAGGGTGATACTCTGTTCTATCTCCAAATGTGTAGGGAGACTGGAGGAATAGGTTCCAACCTTAACTCACTTTTAAGAGATTGGTTTATTCCCTGTACCCACCCACCCCTAGCACATTTCCCACCTCCTCCCTATCCCCTTACCCCCAAGCCCACAAAACCCTCCTTTTTGTGCAAATCCTATCCATTCTTCACAGCCTAGCTCAAGTCCCATATCCAAGAGACATGTTCATTATGTCCTTTATTCTTAATTTTTGTCTTGTGTGTGTTTTCATGTATGACCTATCTCTTTCTCCAACTACACTGTAAGTAATCCTTGAAGGAAAGGTGTTACACTTTCTATCCGTATAATACATGTCTATTATACTTTCTGTCTCCCATAGCGCCTAGTGCATTTTATAACACTAAGATTTAAAAAGCACAGGCCTTTGAGGTAGGCAATACAAATGCTACTATTCCCATTTCACAGCTGAAGAAGTTGAGGCTTAAAGATATGATGTGACTTGTACATAATCATACAGCTAGTAAGCTGAGGGTGTTCAGTAAGTTTTTGATGAATGCTGATGGTTAAGAAGCATTGATGAATGTGGGCAATACCAGTATAAGCTTTCCAACTGGCTGGATTTTTTTTTTAAGCCCAGAAGTTTCTTTTTACTCCTCTGATGATTTTCTCCTCCTCCCGCCATTACTTCACCCCTAACAAAGATAGGCCAGGACTTTGAACCTAAAAGCCTTGAGAATAACAATGCTTCCAGCCTAGTGTCCACAGCCGTTATCCTGGTAAACAACCCCTGTGTAGATGCAGCCTAGCGACTGCTTCTGGAGTTGCTCCAGCCACAACTACCGAAGACCCAGGGAATAGTGTTTTTCCCTAAAGTTCTTGGCATTGTCAATTGGTTCAGCAGCAGAAACTGATAGTGGAAATGGCATCAAAGAAGAGGCATTCCCATATGCTTTGCGTCTGACAGACCAGAAGACCTTTTATATTTGTAAGGGAAGTGTCACAATATCGATAGTGACCACGAATATGCCTGTATAGTTCTGTATCACAGAATATGAGACTCTCCATATAGAAGGCAGAAGAAGTAAAACATTTATTCAGACACCAGAGGATCAAATCTCAAAACCAATAACTCCAACATAGCAGCAATTATGTCCCAAAACCAGTAAATCCACTTCATTATAACAGCAAGGAAATTAAAACACAATATCGAAGCAGGGAGCCAAGCCATCCTGTAACCTTCTCCTCTGCTGGTGCCTTCCTGTAAACACTGACAAATCCTACTTGTCTGCTTGTCTGGGTCCTCACTCCCTACAGTCCTGAGAACTTGCACTTCTGAGCTTAATGGCTACCCTTAGAGTATATATACTACTTGTTAGGGCACAAGGACTTCACACCTCCTGTGACCTAATTAGCAAAAAGGTATGGGTCTTCCCACAAACAAGCCTCCCCTAATCAAGCTGCCCTTAATTAGCTCCACCTGAGGCCTATTAAGGGGATTAATGGGTGGGGAAGATCTTTAATCATACTAACACCACTGGAGGGCAGAAACTATATTCTTTTTCTTTATTTCTCCCCCAGGTTCTGGAAACATGCTTTGTATATAGTAGGTGCTTGTCCTTTATTCAAATCCATGAACCTTGTCCTCTCAATTTCTCTTTTAGTTAATCTGCCACACCTTAGGCATGTAATTTTGTGCCCACATTGACAATTACTTCCTAGGGCTCTCTGCCCCCACCTTCCTTGTTGTCCTCTTTTCGGTCTTCTCATTTGTAGATTTGGCACAGTGAAAGAAAGGTATTGCACAGCTGTTTGGGGCAAGTGAGGAACTTGCTTCCCATATTTTAGGCCCTCAGGAGAGAAGATACAGCAAAATACAAAATCTCCGCAGCCAGAGCATCTGGTCTCCTTTTCCTATTCTGGTGAACTGGACTGGAAGATACAGAAATCTTTCTCTCCCTTTAGGCTACAGACCTAAATAATCAGCTTACCGGTCCCTCTCCTGGAGCCATAGCTGGCAGTTTTGGTATCTGGGGCAAATTCAGGTAAGCAGTGGGGGGGATGGGAGACGAAGGCCTCTGGACACCCTGTGGCCTGCACCTCTGGCCACTGCTGTCAGTCCTCCTGCTGATTTCACCTCTTGTTGGGGTCCCTCTTACCCTACATTCCCAGGCCTTTGTCCAGCAAAGGCCTGATCTCACAGGCAATGAACGAGGCAGGAGGCATGATGGCAATAAGCAGCTCCAATTTATTTCAGGTTAATAGCAACCTTTTATAGCTTTGATTACGTAGCAAAAGGGCCACCTGGGTCCCACCTACTCTCCTCCCCTTTCCTTCCCTCACTCTCCCCATGATTCACCTGTGCACAGGTAAATCCAGAAAACAACCGGGCTCCACATTGCCAACAAGGGCGAGACCCTTCCTCCTGACTCCATCTTGTCCCACCCATACCTCAGAGCCCTGAGTTTACCTCAGCAGGCCCTGGGCGCAGAGGTCCAGCGAGGGCAGGGGTCAGCTCTAACTCGCCCCGTTACAACCTCTCCTATGGGTAGTCCATTCTGGTCACTCTGCTCTGGTATGGTTATACCGGCATGACTCTAGTGAGTCAGAAGGCCCTGCCTGAGGGTTGTGGCAATGGTGAGGAGGGTAGCAGCCAAGGGCTTCACACCATACAGTGCAACTATGGAAAGGAAGTATGGTCCACCCTCACTCCATATGAATGCCCTGGGGCAAAGGTATGATCATGCCTTATCAACGCTTGCCTGCCTTTTTCTCTGTGCTCTTAGCTCTCTAGTAAAAAGTACCTCCCAAAGAGCTATAGCGCCCAACCCCTCTCCTTACCAGAGGCCAAACCTCAGAAGAACCAAAACACCATTACCCCCATCCCTTTTCCAAGTGAAATGTTTTGTTCTTTGACCCAGAACATGGAGTGGTTCTCTTTTCCCCATCTTTTCCTGTTTCTTTTTCTCTTTCAGAAATGTTTATTTCCTCTTATGGATTGCCTTGGTTTCTATTTTTCCTGACATACCTCCTCCTGCCACTGTGCATTCTCAATGCTTTCTAGGACCCTTTCCTAAGGAGAAGGGGGATTGGTTAGGACACTCACATGAGGGATCAGGGAAGAGGGAATGAGTGGGCGAATGAATGAATGAAGGATTTTTTAAAAAATGTTAACTATGTGCTGAGCACTGAGGATACAAATAGGTAAGTTAGACAACACCTGCTTTTGTGAAGCGCATTAGTTCTAGTGGGGGAGACAACCCTTGTGGAAAGCTTCAGCTTAAAATCAGGTAGAAAGGTGTAACAACAATGCTGCTTACAGCTGCTATGGAGTTGTAAGACCAATAACACCAGCACACAGGAGGGCCGCTAGCACAGATTCTTTGATCAAGTGCTTCTCTAAGGAAAACAACTTTAAGGAGTTAATCTTACTTTAATTAAACATACATATACCATTCACTTAGTTCAGCGGGAAAAGTCAGCACTCTGAACTTCAGAGAAAACACAAACAGAAATTACAAGCAGAAATTATATAAACAGAACAAATAACAAAAATCAGCAGACAGGGCTTCTAACTGTCTGTCCATAGCAATACATACATAGTTACCAGAGAGAGAAGCACCAACATCCAGGGTTTTTCAAAGGGTGTTGGGAGGGGAGGAGGGCCTCCTTAACAGCTATCCAGAGTCTCATCTGGCCAAATCACTCTTCCAATGAGTGGGCCCCAAAGCAAAACACTAACCTCAAAGTATATATACACTTCTTCAGGGTCAGACCACAGAGGGCATCACAATCATGTGACTTAAACTCATGTGACTTAGGCTTTCTTATGACTTAAGCAGGTCATCAAAGACTCTTGATTCAGACAAAGGCAAGACTCAATCAGAGGCACTTGATTGCCTCAGTGCTGAGAAGCACTCCGAAAGAAAAAAAACAGCAAAAAGTCCCACTTTGCTTGCCATTACACCTCTAAGAGAAAACATTTTACTAAGGGGAGACAAGATATGGATACAGAGAAATATAGCTCAAAAGTAGAAGAGAAAGTTCTATGATACCACATGTTTAGGTAATTTTCTTAAGGAAGTGAGAATAGAATTGGGTAGCAACATTCTTCTAGCCAAATAAGATTATAACCTAGACTTGACTCTTTATAACTCCCTCATATCCAATCAGTTGCCAAGGCCTGTTGAGTTTTCCTTTACATCAGGGCTGTCCAAAATGCGGCCTGCCTACAAGCATAGAAATTTACATAAATGCTTTAGTAAAGGAAGCTGAGCTACCGCAGAGCTCTCACTAAAATGGCAAATCAAAATACATTGTCTATTGTTTCAATAAAAACCTAAGGTTGGACAGCCCTGCTTTTACATCATCTCATATTCTTTGCCTTTTCTCTACTAACAATCACCACCCTAATTCAAGCCCTCATTGCTTCTCACAGGACCTATTATTATATCTTCCTAATATATTTCCCAGGGCAGCTAGGTAGTGCCATAGTGCATAGAATGCTGGGCCTGGAGTCAGAGACTCCTCTTCCTGAGTTCAAATCTGGCCTCAGACATTTCCTAGCTGTGTGACCCTGGGCAAGTCATTTCACTCTGTTTGCCTCAGTTTCCTCATCTGTAAAATGAGCTGGAGAAGGAAATGGCAAACCACTCCAGGATCTGCCAAGAAAACCCCAAATGGGGTCATAGAGAGTCAGACACAACTGAAAAAATGACCAAACAACAAAAATGTTTCCCTGCCTCCATTCTCTTCCCTCTTCAATCCATCCTCCAAACAGATGCCAAAACTGATACTGAGAAGTGTTTCAGTCCCCTGCTCAAGAAACTCTAGTGGCTCCCTATTGCTTCAAGTATAAAATACAAGCCTCTCTGTTTGCTACTTAAAGACTTTCTTGCATTTCCCAAGAACCAGTTAGTAAAAGGATATGAATAGGAAGGGGAAAAAATCTGAGCTACCTTCAGCCATATGAAGAAGCACTTGAGATCATCAATAATTAAAATAAATTAAATTCCGAGGTTCCACCTTACATCCATCAAATTGGTAAAGTTAAAAAAAAAAAGGAAAATGATAACCATTGGAGGGACTGCAGGGAAAACAGGGATATTAATCTACTATTGCAAATGTGCATTGGTCTAGCCATTTTGAGAGGCAATTTGAAACTGCGCCCAAAAGTTACTAAACTGTGTAAACTCCTTGACTCAGAGATACCACTAGTAGGCCTACACTCCCAAAGAGATCAAGGACGAAAATGTACAAATATGTACAAAAATATTTATATCAGCTGTTTTTTGTAGTGGCGAAGAACTGGAAATTAAGGGGAGCCCATTGGTTGATGAATGGCAGAACAAATTGTGGTATGTGAATGTAATGTGGTATTGTGCCGTGAAAAATGACACAAAAAGATGATTTCAGAAACTTGGAAATACTTGTAAGAGTTGATGAAGAGTGATGGGAGCAAAAAGAGAAGAAAAATTTAAACAATGACAACAATATTGTAAAGATAAACAACTATGAAAGACTTAAGAACTCTGATTAACACCAGGATTCCAAAGGACCAATGATGAAGAATGCTGGAAAAGAAGAGATGGACTAAATATGGAGAATAAGACAAGCATTTTTTGGGACATGGCCATTATAGAAATTTGTTTTGCTTGACTATGCCTATCTGCTACAAGAGTTTTGTTTTTCCTTTTTCTTTTTTCCTCAAGGGAAAGAAAATAAATGCTCGTTAATTTTTTAAAAACGACATAAATCTAATTTTTAAAATGCTCTTCCCAATTTGACTCCACTCTACCTTTCCAAGCTCATTAATCCCTTTTGAACATCCTGTTCCAGCCAAATTAGAACACTTGCTATTGCCTGACATGGCGTCTCCTATTTCCCATGTCTATCTCATAGAACAGCCTATCCTCTACCTGGATCACTCTGCTTCCTCACCTCCATTTTTGGGAATCTCTAGCTACTTTTTTAAGGTTCCACTAAAATGCCACTTCCTAAGGTAGCTTATTCTGATCCCTACCCTTTCTGGCACCCCTAAAATACTTTGCATTTACTTTTTACATGTTTTATGTTTCATTCTATGAGGACATGTTCCCAACCCTACCCCTGGAAAAAAAATAATAAGTTCATATGACATGGATTTAAAAGCATTCATATTTTCTCCAACTCTTTGCACAGTTGTTTTGGCTCCTACTATGTGAACTCATGCTGAATGGGTGATATTATTGTCTTTCTCCCTGTTAATTAATAATAAATAAACATTCATTATTAATCAATATAACCATGAATTTTAATAAATATCAATTATTAATATAACTATTAATTATTCATTAATAAATAATTAATAGTAATAAATGAGTCTCTGTCCCTTCCCTTCAACTTTCCACCTAAATCAGTCCATGACTGATCTCTGCCCTATCTCATGTTCCTTGCATCATTATTATTGTCTAGATATCAGATCCCCATTTAGGGGAATCAGGATTTAGAGCTGGAGGGAGCCTTAGAGATCACCTAATCTAACCCCCTTATTTTACAGATGAGGAAATTGAAACGCAATTGAGTTCAAGCTATTGCAACCATTCGAGGAAGAGGAAACATCTAGTTGGGAACACATCTAGGAACAAGATGGCCAGTGGAGTCACTAGAGAGTGAGAGAGTGAAAAGACCACTGGATCTGGAGTTAGAGAATTTGGATTAAAATTTCAGCTTATACTTATCCTAGAACGAGTCATTTCGTCTCTCTAGGCCCCAGGTTCCTCATCTACAAATGAGGACTTTGGATCAGATTCCCTCCAAGGTCCCCTCCACCTGAAAATCTGTGAGACAAGCTGGAATCAGGAGCCACTGGGGCCTCAGCCCATCTTTTAAGCAGAGCATTGGTCTGAACGACATTACATGCTCAACTTGTGTCATGTTATAGTACCCTCTTGTGGTCAGATGGAGCGGTCATCCTGCCTTTGCCATAAGATTGTTCCGTTTTTCCAGATCCAAGGGGAGGAAGGCCAATGGATGTGGAAGGTACACAGCCAAGAGGTAGAAGCTTTACAACCTCTACCCAGAACATAGAAATTTACACTTGGGGATTATATTATGGGTCTCTTTTCCATACTCAGATACCAAATAACCTGAGTGTTAGAGGTCCCACCACCCAAACCAGAAAAACAACACACACAAAAAAAGTAATCTAAAGGTTGTAGAACTCAGCCTTGTATTCCCACTCTTGAAGTTCAGTTCATACGATCTGGGGCTGTTTGAATGTCCACATTACTGAGGCTTTCATAATTATGCAACTTCATAAGATGTTAAATGTAATTCTGATCATACTCTTCTGAAAATGCCTCAGATTAAAAGCTTTTGCTGGCTCTTTAGACAGCAGGCCTGCAATTATAGAAAATGAACTGCATTTTAGCTTTCTGTTGAAATTAATAACAGTCCCCCAGTTGACTCTGCAAGTAGTTAATGGAACAAACAGGATACTCTACTACAATATGGGTTTGAAAGCCATTTGAGAGAGATTCTGGGTTTTAAATAGGAAAGTAATTTCACACAATGCAAACCTCTTCTCATATTCATTCTGTAACAAGAGAATTACCTGGTATGAAAATTTAAAGGTTTAACAAAGGATTTGACTAGACTTCAGTCACATGGTGGTCTGCATAGATTTCTCCTGGGCAGAAAAGATGGGTAGTGAGCACCGATGGGCCACTGGCTACCTGCAGTACTCCCAACAACTAGGTGTTGTTATGAGACAAGGAGGAGAGGGCACTAGGCCACTTTTCAGAAGAAAGGTATTTTCTTTCCCCTTTAGTGGACATAGGCTACAAGGGAGAGTAGACATAGCAGATTGATTCTATTTCTATAAATAGCTCAGGACTTTTTTTTCAGGGGGGGAACCTCTTTTTCTTCTGTCTTTCTATGTTGTTATGCTTCTTCCCTGGGTCTTCTCTGGCTATACACCTAGTCCTCACAAAAACTCAGGACCTGGGGTGCTTGCCTTGATTTGTCAATATGCTCTTGGGACAGCTTTGACTGATGGAACTCAGTTCTGGGTCACTTTACTACCAAATTCAAATGCTTTGATTTCCCAGGGTTTCGTAGTGACAAGGGAACCCAGCCACTAGAAAGAATACCCAGATGCCAATCCAATATTACAACCACTCCTGGGTCCAAGGGGATTGAGATACTACTGTACCTTCTTTATCATGGGGTCCATCTCCTATAGATCCAAACAATCTGGGCTTCTACTGAGAGAAGGTAGGTTACATTTTCTCCCATTCTTAGGCTCTTTAGCCCCCTAATCTCAGCAATCCAGGGCAGGTTTATTTAAAAAATGACATTTCGTTCATGTTTTGTGTCTCTGCAAAGAGGTGGTTAGGAAGATACTTAATATATAGATAGTTTATCAGATAAAAGTCTCTTATCTAAAATATATAAGGAACTTTGTCAAATCTGTAAGATCTGTAAGTCTATCTATAAGTCATTCCCCAACTGATAAATGGTCAAAGGATATTCTTCTTTCCGAAGAAGAAATCAAAACAATTTATAGTCATGAAAAAATGCCTCAATGGTTATTGATTAGAGAAATGCAAATGAAAACAACCTCGAGATATCATTTCACATCCACCAGATTGGCTAAAATGATAGTAGGGGAAAGTGACAAATGCTGGAGGGGATGTGGGAAAATGAGGACCTTAATTCGTTGTTGGTGGGATTGTGATCTGATCCAACCATTTTGGAAAACAATCTGTAATTATGCTCAAAGACTTATTAAACTACCTATCCCTTTTGAGTCAGCAATACCACTACTAGGTCTGCTTTCAAAGACGAGTAGGGAAAAAGGATAAGAACTTGTGTTTTCTAAAATGTTTATAGAAGCTCTCTTTGTGGTGGCAAAGAACTGGAAATTGCAGGGATGCCTATCGATTGGAGAATGGCTAAACTTGTGGTATATGATTGTGCTAGAATCCTACTGTGCTCAGTGATTTTAGAAAAACATGGACAGAATTGCATGAAATAATGAAGAGCAAAATGGGCAGAACATTGTATACAGTAACAGCAATATTGTTTTAAGGATAACTTTAAGCAAATATAAGTTATTTTGAGTATTGTAAATACTCAAATTAACTATAAAGGACATATGAAGAAAGATGCTATCTGCATCCAGAGAAAGAACTGATAAATAGAAATATCTATAGAATAATTATATATATATACATATATATTTTATATATACATATATTTACATATTTGTGTCTAATAGTAGCCATCTCTAGGGCAACAGGGGAGAAGGAAGAAAAAAAAGAAATTTACATGATAATTTTGTTGCATATTTTAAAAGAATAGCAAATTGTTCATAGTAGATAGGCAGTTTCTTGTACAATCATCTTTTTTATTATGTTTTGGAAATGCTTGTATTATTCCATAAATTAAAAATAAAATTAAAAAGGATATTTAATCTGTAATATAAAGCAGGTTTAGGACAGGTAGCATTTCCTACACACAAAGGACATTCTAAACCAGAGGATTGCCCAATTTCTTGGATTCCAAGACTAGACACATCCATCCTATGAACACTGTTTTGCCACCTATAGTCAAGCAAAGAACCACAAATCATAACAGGCAGAGGAGGACCAGGCTCAAGTTCACCTAGCTGATCCCCAGCTGAAACTGTCATGTGGCCTGTAGCTGCTATGCTGGGAGGAAGGAAGCTACCCTTTCCTCCAGCCCTTAGAGGAGAAACTAGGATAATCTCAATATAATACATAATCTGAACAGAAGAAGAGCTACTGAAATAGGGTCGCTACATTTAAAAATTTGTCATTGTTGTTCCATTGTGTCCAACTCTTTGTGACCCCATTTGGGGTTTTCTTGGCAACAATACCAGAGTGGTTTGCTATTTCCTTCTCCAGCTTATTTTACAGATGAGGAAACTGAGACAAAGTTAAGTGACTTGCCCAGGGTCACACTACCGGAAAGTGCCTGAGGATGGATTTGAATTTAGGTCTTCCTGACCCCAAACTCAGTACTGTATCCCCTGTGCCATCTAGCTGCTCCCTGCCCCATTTTAAAGATATACTGAGTTGTTGACTCTTCATGCTCGAAAGTCAATAAGGGGACTCCTTTATGATCTCAGAGTGCAAGTCCTTTGTGTTGAATCGCACTTGTCCCTAGAGACCCTGGAATTTCCAAGTGCGATGGCCCCATAGGCCTATTCTCATGAATTCTCCAACTCTCTCAGTGATGGTGCTGATGGGATCTGGATCCCTAAAAAGAAAAGACCCTCAATCCTTAAACTTTCCCACAATTTTCGGAAACACGGTCCCTGGCATTTGTCCGAGGCATCTGGCCTATCCCAATATAATCCTTTCAACTGTCCTTTCATTGTGGCCCTCTGACCCAGCCCAGCCGGTCATCCTGGGACCATCCCAGGCTACTTGCCACTCCTTAATCCCATCAAGATCTTTTCATTGACTTTTTTCCCCTTTCTCTGTATAAAAGCATCATTTTCACTCCCATTAAGTGCAGACTCATTAGGAATCTCAAATTCTTTCAAGGCAGACTCGCCCTATACCCTTGCATTCCAGGGTTCCTAGCCTCCCTAGACTGCATCACCAATACTGCTAAGTGTGTGAAATTGAAAGGAATGAACGGAAAGAATTAAAGGGATTTAGAAATCTAGAAAGATGAGGGAAAAAAATTAATTTTCCTCTCAGTTGAGAAGCTTGATAAAATGAAACACATAAGGCTTATGGGGGTGGGGGTGGGTGAAGCGGAAAGTGAGCCTAGATCTTCTTAGAATTCACCCAGCTCACCTACACTGTCAGAAAGAATGAATAAGAGAGATTACATATATGAGCATGCATGCACATGTAATATAGATGTCTTCATATTTATGCACGTGTGTATATAATATCAGAGAGGATTCCTAAGAGCTGCAAGATACAAGCCTACAGAAAAAGGAGTCTTAGAAGGTGGAATCAGGTAGTAGCCTTCCCTAAGCCTGAGGCATGAAATCATCAAAGACTGACTCTAATGGGATTAGCCCTACCTAAACCTCAAAGAAGCTTGTCAGTACTAGCACAGACACATGAGATACCCCTAGGCAAATGGGGTGGGCCTTCCTGGGTACTTTCCAGGAATGAAAGCCAAAGTAGCAGGAAACAGGGAGAACATAGAAGGGACAGTAACCGATGAAGATCCTACCTGGCTCTTTTCTCTTTTTTTGTAGCTCTTTTTTTTTTAATTCCCAGAACAATGGTCTATTTAAGAGGGAAAACCAGCAATCATTTCCATTGTTGCTCACCTTTTAAGTATGCTCATTAATACCAGCCCCAAGCTGGGCAGAGATGCCAAAGCACAGTGTATTCTTCTTCTAAAATGGCCACAGTAGTTCTCTTCTCATTCATACGGTCCAGCTGTGTTCCATTGCTGTTGTGCTAACATTCAAGAGTGTTTCTTCCCACTATAACCATAAGTAAAATCTCATTATTGAGCAACCATAAACAGAGTGTTGGTTCATGCCAGCCTGTAGTCTCCAGTGTTTTGTCTTAGGGCACTATGCTCAGTATAGCTGACTACAAAGCTTTTGGTTATACACTGCTTGGTCAAAGACAAAGAAAATATCCTTATTACATTTGTATCTGACACAGCAGGGATGGGTAGCAGTCTGATGACAGAATCAAGTTTCAAAATTGCCTTGGAAAGTTGGAACTGTGGATTCAAACCAATAAAATGAAATTTAACAGAAAAAAATATTTAGCCTTCAATTTAGAGTTTAAAAAAAAGACCTCAGGATAGGTGAGGGGTAACCTGAGTGCTGAGAGTAACATATGAAAAACACTTGGAAGTTTTAGTTAATGACAAGCTCCATCTGACCTGATAATACAATGTAGATACAAAAGCAAACAAACAAAGAAAAAAAACCTACCTTTTCCCAAGACTATTTTAATATAAGTTAGAGCCATAACTAAGAATTTTTGTACTTGGGGCAAGAATCACAAATTCTGTCATGAGTAAATCAAGTTAATAAGCATTTATTAGGCACCTAATATGTTCTAGGGCTCTAGGTACTATACTAAGTGCTAGAGATACTAAAAAAAAAAAAGTCCCTGCTCTCAAGGAGCTCACAGTCTAATCAAGGACAAGTGTCGCAAAGAGTATTCTCAGTTGAAGGGTGAAGTGATTTGTCTAAAGTCTTATTGGTTATAAGTAGCAGAGCCTAGATTGAAGCACGATTTTCAGGTTCCAAATCCAACATACTATGACATCAGGACAAATCTATTTCTAACTACCGGGGGAAAAATTCTAAGCACATACCCTATAGATGAGTGCATGACACCACCCAAGTTCCAGTGTCGAAAGGAGGAAGAAAAGAGCTAAGGACAAAGCCTTGGGGGAGCACCCCCTTTAAAGGGTTAGGGAGAGGAGGACATAGAGCAGGAAGGGTTAAGAGAAGCAGGAGGACAGAGTGTGGTCTGACGGTAAGGTGGGAAAGCCTTTCTGGAAGCAAGTGCTGATCAGCTGTGCTAGAGGGTACATGAGGAAAGTCAATGGGATAAGAACCAAAAAAAGACAACTGGGAGAGGAGACTCAGGACACTTGACTCAAGGAGGTTACAAGTGATCTGCAAGAAAGCAACTTCAGTGGAAAGGTTATAATGGAAGTCAGATTATAAGGGAGTGAGTGGTAAAGAAGTGGAGGCATCAGGTTTGTGATTTCTCCAAAAAAAAAATCTATCTGAGAAGGATGGAAGAGAGAGTTGGGACAATACCTAGATAGGCTAGCAAGACCACATGGTACAATGGA
>CM053622.1:663030141-663063772 GCA_028646595.1 Phalanger gymnotis
GGAAGAAAATATATTAAGCACGTACTATGTGCCAGGCTCTGTGCTAAGTGCTTTCATAACAATAGCTATCATTTATATAGCACCTACAAATATTCTCTCATTTGATCATCAAAACAACTTTGGGAGGTGTTATTATTAGCCCCATTTTGCAGATGAGGAACCTGAGGGTGACAGAGGTGAAGTGACTTGCTAAAATCCTTTAATGATGTCCTTTCTGCCTGTCCCTTAGGATTCCCATGTTGCAGCCTGCTACCATCAGTCATGCACTTTCCCATTGCCCTCTCTGTAATACTCATTTTTAGTTCTTTAAAAGCAAATGCTTCATGTCTCACCACCAAATAACAACACTAATAAAATTATGGTACTATAAAGGATTGTTCCTCAGAAATCTGGAGTTACTGAAAGAGTTTTATAATTTCCCAAAAGCAATACAGCCTGCTCTCCTCCTCTTGTTCAAATATTGGCCCAATTTGTCCATCTTTGCTGTCTGTCCTACATACAAGCTCTTTACTGTACATAACTAAATCCATATTAAAATCTGGGAAATAGACATTCTTCATCTGCTTGGTCTTTCCTGTGTGCATGGACAAGTCAAACAACTTTGAGTGATTGGTTATTGGAGCTCTTCTAGGTGGCAGCTAGGTAGTAAAATAAATAGAGTGCTGGGCCTGGAGTCAGGAAGACCTGAGTTCAAATGCGTCCTCAGACATTTACCAGCTTTCTCGTAAAGTGCTTAGCAAGAATACTTGGCATATAGTAGGTGCTTAACTAATGCTTGTTTTTTGCTTTTCCTCTTCTAGAAGGCTCTGAAATGTTCTGAGGCTCAATGCAAGGAACACAATGGCAAATACAAAAAGGAGTATCTGGAGAAATTGCAGAGAATCCCTCTTCAACTTGGTCTGGATTTCCTCTCTCACAGTGCTGAATGCCTTTGGAGAGTATAAATTTCCCTGATTTATGCATCACCTAATGTTTATTATCAGAGGGTCATTAAAAAGAGTTATTTCTCTTCTTTTGTCCTCCTTTATATTTTCCCAATTATATGTAAAAGCAATTTTAACATTTAATTTTTAAAAAATTTAGGTTCCAAATTCTCTCTTACTCCCTCCTCTCCTCCCTCAATGTGAAGGCAAGCACTTTGATATAGGTTATACATGTGTAGTCATGCAAAAGAAATTTCCATATTAGTCACGGTGTGAAAGAAAATACAGAGAAAAACAAAACAGGAAAAATAAAGAAAGTTTTAAAAGTATGCTTTAACCTGCATTCAGACTCCATCAGTTCTTTCTCTGGCGGCAGATAGCATTTTTTTTAATCATAAATCCTTCATAATTGTCTTAGATCATTGTGTTGCTGACAATAGCTAAGTCATTCAGAGTTGATCATCATATAATACTGCTGTTACTGTGTACAGTGTTCTCCTGGTTCTGCTCACTTCACTTTGTGTCAATTCACACAAATATTTCCAGGCTTTTCTGAAAGTATCCTGCTTGTCATTTCCTATAGCACAAGAGTATTCATCACAATGATATATCACAACTTGTTAATGGGCATGCCCTCAATTTCTAATTCTTTGACACAACAAAAAGATCTGCCATAAATATTTGTGTACATATAGGCCCTTTTTCTTTTTTTAAAAAAAAAATCTCTTTGGGATACAGACCTTGTAGTGGTATTTCTGGGTCACACAGTTTAACAGCCCTTTGGGCATAGTTCCCAATTGCTCTCCAGAATGATTGGATCAGTTCACAACTCAACCAACAGTGCATTAGTATCCCAATTTTCCCACATCCCCTCCAACATCTGTCATTTTCCTTTTCTATCACATTTGCCAATCTGATAGGTGTGAGGTGGTACCTCAGAATTATTTTAATCTTCATTTATTCTGATCAATAGTGATTTCGAGCATTTTTTCATATGACTATAGATAGCTTTGATTTCTTCATCTGAAAACTGCTTGTTCATACCCTTTGACCATTTCTTGATTGGGAAACAATTTATATTCTTATAAATTTGACTCAGTTCTCTATATATTTGAGAAATTAAGCCTTTCTCAGAGGAACTTGTAAATTTCCCCCCTTAGTTTTCTGCTTTCCTTCTAATCTTGGCTGTATTGGTTTTGTTTGTGCAAAAACTTTTCTGCCCTCCCTTCTGTCAGTCCCTCCAATCCCCCTCCTCTCTTACTTCTCTGTAGGTTAAGATAGATTTCTACACCCAACTGAGTGTGTGTTATTCTCTCTTTAAGCCAATTCCAATGAGAGTAAGGTTCAAGCATAGCCTGCTAGCCTGCCATCTTCCCCTGTGCTGAAAAAGCTCTTTTGCATCTCTTTTATGTGAGATAATTGATCCCATTCTACCTCTCCCTTCCCCTTTTTTCCAGTGCATCTTTCTCGCCCTTCAATTTTTTTATGGGGGAAGATATCATCCCATCATAGTTAACTCACACCTATGCTCTCTGTCTATGTATACTCCTTTAATTGCCCTAATAATGATAAATTTCTTAGGAGTTACAAGTATTATCTTCCCATATAGGAAGGTAAATACTTTAACCTTATTGATTCTCTTATGAATTCTTTCATGTTTGTTTTTTTATGCTTCTCTTGAGTCTTGTATTCGAAAGTCAAAATTGCTATTCAGCTCTGGTCTTTTCATCAGGAATGCCTGAAAATCTTCTCTTTCATTGAATGTCAATATTTTTTCCGTGAAGAATTATACTCAGTTTTGTTGGGCAGGTGATTCTTCTGGAATATCATATTCCAAGCCCTCTAATCCTTTAATATAGAAGCAGCTAAAACTTGTGTTATTCTGACTGTGGCTCCATGACATTTGAACTGTTTCTTTCCGGCTGCTTGAAATATTTGCTTCTTGACCTGGGAGTTCTGGAATTTGGCTATAATATTCCTAGGAATTCCCATTTTGGGATCTCTTTCAGGAAATGATCAGTGGATTCTTTCAATTTCTGTTTTACCCTCTGGTTCTAGAATATCAGAGCAGTTTTCTTTGATAATTGAAAGATGATGTCTAGGCTCTTTTTTTTTTCTACTGTGGCTTTCAGATAATCCAATAATTCTTAAATTATCTGTCTTAAATCTATTTTCAGTTGTTTTTCCAATGAGATATTTCACATTTTCTATTTTTGATTCTTTTGATTTTGTTTCATTGTTTCTTGATGTCTCATGGGGTCAGTAGCTTCCCACTTGCCCATTTCTAATTTTTAAGGAATTCTTTTCTTTGGTGAGCTTACCTCCTTTTCCATTTGACCAGTTCTGCTTTTTAAGAAGTTCTTCATTTAGAAGACTTCATTTGCCTCAGTTTCCTCATCTATAAAATGAGCTAGAGAAGGAAATGGCAAACCACTTCAGTATCTTTGCCAAGAAAACCCCACTGGGGTCACAAAAAGTTGGACACAATTAAAATGACTGAACAACAACCATTCATAGTAAAGAGTTATGAATCTTCTGTGCAATCAACATGTCTTAGGCCTCATGTTTATTCTTCCTCTTGTTCATCCTTCTCCTTTGGATAGAAAAATACCAAAGGCATGGGAAACAAGCAAACCTCAAACCTTATTAGTACTGAAAAATGGTGGCCAAGAGAACATTAACAACTACTGACTTATATGCCAACTTTCTCATCTATACAAAATCTTTATGAGACTCATCTATACATGAACCAGAGACATCTTTGATAGGGAGCAAGTAGGCTTTCATATGCAATATTCAAAAATAGGGCACATCTTTACCATTTCAGTACTACCTGAAAAATAGAGGGAATGTAAGATCCCATTAGGCTCAGGGTTTGTTAATCACAAAAAAAGCATTCAATTCTGTAGAACTAAATGCTACCTTTACAACAAAGTGTCCTTCATCCATACATCAAGATCACTCAAAGTTCATTGGAAGATAAAACAAGAGAAGATGGTGGAGTAAACATAGGGACACAATTAAGTTCTCCAAGTTCTCCCCCAGATAACATTAAAGTAATGCTTCAAAGCAAATTTGGAATGGCAGAATCAACAAAAGGACAGAGTGGAAGTAAGGCAGGAAGGGTCTGTCTCACTATAAAGTGAGAGTGGAGCAAAGTCCAGCACAGACTATACCCTGGCAAGCCAATAGCAGGCTTTAAGGGTGACTAAATCTGAGGCAGCAACTTCTGGAGCTCTCAGCCCGGGGGATCAGAAAGAGATTAAAGGAGACTCTTTGCAAACACTGGGGGCAGGACTGTATTTCATTGCCCATACATATGGAGTTCTGGGACACAGTCCTAGGGCAAGAAGGAGTATTAAAACAGTAGAGCATGCAGTTGCAGGGGAGTAGAACTCTGGTAACAGGGTAGAAAAGAGTGCTTGTGGTCACTTAAAGACCAGAGCACAGGCCAGGAGAACAGTGACCACGCCTTTCCTTAGATCATACCACCTTGGAAAAACTGAAAACTTACAGACCATCTAGAACTAACTCTGAAAACAGCAGCTCAAAAATGCAGAAGCTTGGGACATTTCTCCTTCCACCCTGGGAGCAGAGCCCAAGTTTAACATAAAGTTGAAAGTCAAGAAATAAGCTGGAAAATGAGCAAACAACAGAAAATGAATGTGACTATAGAAAGTTACTATGGTGACAGGGAAGACCAAAATACAAGCTCAGAAGACAATATATGCAAAGCCTCAAAGAAAAATGTGAATTGATCTCAGACCTAAAAAAGAATTCCTGGAAGAACTCAAGAAGGATTTTAAAAATCAACTAAGAAAAACAGAGCAAATGTTGGATGAGAAAAATGACAGTGATGCAAGAAATTCATGAAAAAAAATAGTCAACATTTTGGTAAAGGAGGCACAAAAAATACTGAAGAAAACAACACCTTGAAAAATCATAGGCCAAGTCATAAAAGAGAAACACATCCACACAAAACTAAATGAAGAACTTTTTTTTTTTGCACTATGAAGAGGACCTTATTTATTTCATAGACTTGAGTGCTTTAGTACAGAAGAACAGATATAGAGATGAAACATGTTTGTGCTTCAACATTTTCAAACATTGAGATTCCAGTAAATTTGAGGTAAACAAGTTTCAAGACAGACTAGCTTGATTTTCATATAAATAACCAACAGAGAAAGGAAAAACAATGTCTAAACAAGATCCCAAAGCATGTACACTGCTATTTCAAAAGAAGAGAAACAAAACCAAGGGCAATCAAAGTTCTAAAAAGCAACCAGTGCAAATGTTTATAGCTTTTGCCCTAAAGGGAAAAAACAGCTTCGAAAAGGGGAAGGAGGGATGGAAGAGACAAGTCCAAAAACAAAGAAGGGGCAAAGAGTTGATTCTCTCAGTGCAAAAGGAAAGTTTCAATGCCTTAGGAAGATAAGAAAATCACTTGCTCAAGGTCAGATAACTAGTGTTTGAGGCTAGATTTGAACTCAGGTCTTCCTGACTCTTGGGCATCTAGGTGGCACAGTGGATAAAACACTAGGCCTGAAGTCAGGAGGACTTGAGTTCAAATGTGGCCTCAGTTGCTTACTAGTTATGTGACCCCAGACATATCATTTTACTCTGTTTGCCTCAGTTTCCTCATCTGTAAAATTAGTTGAAGAAGGAAATGGTAAACCACTCTAGTATCTTTGCCAAGACAACTCCAAAGTGTCACAAAGAGAAAGACACAACTGAAAAACAGCTAAACATCAACTTTCTGACTCCAGACCTGGTGCTCTATCCACTGTGCCACCTAGCTACCCACAAATGCTTTCCTCAAAAAAGGAATTGGTAAGCATTGGAAATGGCGAATAATTAATAACACTATAAAGAATGAAATAGATTATCCTTTAACAGACAAGAAAAGATATGTTATCAATGGAAGAGTTATTTCTGAGTTAGCTGTTTATGTATAGTAAGGTCATGAACTCCTCAGAGCAAAGATCAGAATTAGTGAATAATAAGAAAAAAGAATTACATGGGAAAAAAAGCTATCATATACAATTGGAATGATTCAACCCCAAATCAGGACAGCACCTTAGGAAATACCCATAATAAAAAGTGGCAAGAGAATGAGAAGCCAGCAAAAGAGAAAGAGGAGGAGTGAGAGAGGTAGAAGTACCAATAATAAAGAGGACATTGTTACTGAAGTCAAGAGAGGAGAGGTTATATCAGAAGTGAGGGGGTGGTCCCTTACTATGAAATGTCATGGAGATCAAGGAGGATGAGGACAGCCCTCCAAAAAGACTGGATTTGGAAATAAGGAGGTCACCTAGCTACGGTTCTGCAGGGAGATGGCATTTGACACATTGGAGGACTTTTGAGACTTTCTCCAGGTCCTCTGAGAAACTGGTGTAGCCATGCTGTGGAGCCATAAGTGTGGCTCTCCCATGACAGCCAAAGAGAAATGATGTCCATCTTCTCTCCCACTTTTAGCAGCAGAGTCTAGGGGATGGGACTCAATCAGAGAAGAACTCATTTGTTGAGTCATTTCAAGTTGTGACTGACTCTTTATGACCCCATTTTGGATTTTCTTGGCCAAGATACTGGAGTGGTTTGCCATTTCCTTTTTTGACACATTTTATAGCTAAGGAAACTGAGGCAAACAGGGTTAAGTGACTTGCCCAGGGTCACACAACTGTTAAGTATCTCATGATGATGAGTCTTCCTGACTCCAAGCCTGTCATTCTACTCACTACACGACCTAGCTGCCCATAATATGAGAATTTCTACTAGGGACTATAATTGACAATGAATTTCACACATCTTTAGGACTAATCACTGCTCAATCAAGGACATTTGTTTTGTTTTATTATTTATGTTAACAAAATCTTCTATCATATTGTGAATTGCCTCATTTAAAGAGAGCATTGGTCTCAGTGTATTAAGGGGAACAGCACAATATATTGTTCCAGGTTGCCTCAGTGGGGTCTATGAGCCTTGGCTCATACTGAGAACCTGTACCTAGGCCCCTTGTGTCCTGAAAATCTCTGACATAAAGGTAATTAAAGCAAAGTATTGTTGTTTATTACCCAGTACTTAGCAAAGTACTCTATATACTGTAGGTGCTTAATATTTGCTATTTTCATTTAATTTATATAATAAAAATTGTGGGATGAATATGTAGACACCATTACCATCATTAATACTAACTTCCATGATGTTTATTACAGGCATCTTTTTATTTTCCTTGTCTATGATACAATAGCCAAAATCAAGGGGAATTTTTTTTTTTACTAGAGATTTTATGTTGCAGTATGGTTCAAAATGTCCATCAACCTTAGTGCTCATCACAGGAGTTGTAAAGTATCGAGTGCATCTGTAACAGTCCAAACAGAAATGGATGAGGACATAAACCAAGTACAGTGGCATATTATGAAACTCATGAGGGACTTCCACCACCATGGTCATCACTAAAGGAATTCTCTTTACTAAAAGCCAAGTAGCTGATCACTTCAGTTGTGTTAATAATATTCTGGATCAGATTCTGACCAATAAGGAAGAACTTATTGCTGAAATAAAAACAATGGCAAACTTAACAGGAAGAGACTATGCCACTTTAGAGTGTATGATGAAGAAGAAAAAGCAGGTTGGATGGGATGTACAGAGCAGGCACATTTCAAAGGATTCAAATGAGGAGGGAAGTAAGATCCCATGGGATAATGTCCTATAGGGGAAGTTAGCCCAAGAGGGAGGGGATGCTCTCAAGAACAAAAGTCTGATCATACAAACAAAAGTTCTTCCTAAAAGGGATTCACAGGAGCTCTCTCTAAAGGAGACCAAGTGTTACTATTTGAGAGCACTAATGGAATGCAAAAATTTGTATGAGAGGTAGCAAGAGTTCATAGCTGCCCGTAGTCCTCCTTCTTCTTGGTGCCTTCTCTCTGAGATTACCCTCGATTTATCCTGGGTCTATCTTGTTTGCACATGTTTGTATGTTGTCTCCTCCATTATTAGACTGAAAACCTGGGGTCTGAGCCAAACCACTGCTGCTGCTAGTTTCTGAACCTTCTCCGTTTTGGGCACACTGCCCAGGACCTCCCTATTCAGAACACTAACCAAGGGTCTGAGTTCCACTCAGAACTGGGTGGTGGGCTACAAAGCTTCCAGTTTGCACCTGTTCCTATCTCTTTGCCCCTAGGTAGGTTTGGGGGTAGTCCAGTGACAGGAATGCTCCTCCAACCCAATCCCTAGAGGTCAGCAGACTATGCTGACTTGGATTGGACAAAGGTTTCACTGTGACTTTTTCTTGATTCTCTCATCCAGAATCAGTCTGTTACATTTTCTACAGGGCGTCCTTAAAGTCTGGACACATAGGAAAAAATGCATATTTTCAAGAAATGAAATGAATGAAATTTTCAACATTTTATTTAATTGGAATATTAACAGACCTTAGCCCCTTTGACTTCTTTTTTGGGGGTATGCTAAAGGAGAAGGTGTACTCAATGAAAATCACAGATGCAACACACTTGATTGAATACATAAAAAGTGAATGTGCTAAAATTGACAGCAATGTGGAGTTACTGCATCGAGTTCATGTGAATCTTGCAAAGTGCATCACTCTTCATCACAAATGATGGAAATCATATTGAAGATGTCATTTGCAATATTCCAATTAAATAAAATATCGTTGAAAATTTCATTTATCTCATTTCTTATTTCTTGAAAATAGGCATTTTTGCCTATGTGTCCAGACTTTAGGAACACCCTAGGAGTTATGGCCAAGAACTGCTAGAGAAGAAATTCCCTCTACCACTGTAGATCAACAGCAGCAGAAAGAAACAATTTAAATACTGTGGATCCACAAACAGGATCACACAAAATTTAGCAGCTACCACGTTAAAGGATCAGAAGGCTTAGAATATGATATCCTGGAGGGCAAAAGAGCTGGGATTACAATCAAGAATAACCTACTCAGTAAAGCTGAGTATAATCCTTCAAGGGAAAAAACAGCTATTTAATTAAAGGAAATTTTAACATTCTTGATGAAAAGACCAGAGCTGAATAGAAAATTTGATTTTCAAATACAAGACTCGAGGGAAGCATAAAAAAGTAAACATGAAAAATAAATCATAAAGGGACTCATAGAAATAAAATTGTACCTCTCAGTATGGGAAGATGATACATGCATCTTTAAGAAGTTTATTGTTATTAGGAGCTAGAATGATTTTATATAGAAAGAAGTTGCAGGAGTGGGTTGATTATATTGGGGTGATGTAAAAAAATGAAAGGGTGAGAAAGAGGAATGCATTGGGAGAAGTGGAAAAGGAGAGAAAGAATTGGGGAAATTATCTCACATAAAAGAGACATGCAAGGAAGAGCTTTTACAGTGGAGGTGAAAATGGATTGGGGAGAGGGCAATGCTTGAACATGTATATGTATATATGTATGTGTATGTATGTGTGTATATATGAATATGTAAATAGATATAGGTATGTGTATATATATGTATGTATATATATATATATAGTGTGTGTGTGTGTGTGTGTGTACTCAGTTGGTAATGAAAATCCATCATACCCAACAGGGAAGTAGGAAGGGAAGGAGACAATAGAAAGAGGCAATGATAAAAAGAAGGGCAGATAAAAGAAGGCAATGCTCAGAAGCAAAACAGACTTTAGAAGAGGGAAGGATAAAAAGAGAGGGAGAATGATAAACAGAAGAAAATAGGATGGAGGGAAATATGCAGTTAGGAGTCATAACTGTGGATAGGAATGGGATGAACTCACCCATAAAATGGAAACTAGAACCCAACAACCTATTGTTTACAAGAAACACACTTGAAACAGAGAGATAAACACAGAGTTAAAATAAAAGGCTGGAGTAGAATCTATTATGCTTCAGCTGAAGTAAAAAAAGGCAGAGAAAGCGATCATGATTCAGACAAGGAAAAAGCAAAAATAGATCTAGTTAAAAGGGATAAACAGGGAAACTACATCTTGCTAAAAGGAACCATAGATAATGAAGTAATATCAGTACTAAGTGTATATGTACCAAATGGCATAACATGAAAATTCTTAAAGGAAAACTTAAATGAATTACAGGAGGAAATGTGCAATGAAACAATACTAGTGAAGGACATCAACCTTTCCTCTCAGAGCTAGATAAATATAACCATAAAATAAAAAAGGAAAGAAGTCAAGGAGATGAATAGAATTGTAGAAAAGTTAGACATGATAGATATCTGGAGAAAACTAAATGGGGATAGAAAGGAGTATACCTTTTCTCAGCTGTATATGACACATTCATAAAAATTGACCATGTACTAGGGTATCAAAGCATGACAAACAAGTGCAGAAAAGAAAGATTATTAAATGCAGGCCCTTTCAGACCATAATTCAATAATATTACATTTAATAAAAGGCTGTGGAAATATACATTAAAAGCTAATTGGAAACCAAATAACATAATCCTAAAGAATGGATGGATAAAAAAAAACCATAGAAACAACCAATAATTTCATTAAAGAGAATGATAATAATGAGACAACATTCCAAAATTTGTGGGATACAGTCAAAGCAGTATCTAGGGGAAATTTTATATCTCTAAATGTGTAGATTAATAAAAGAGAGAAAGAGCAGATCAATGAACTGGGCATGCAACTAAAAAACTAGAAAAAAACAAATTAAAATGCCCAATTAAGCACCCAAAATAAAAATCCTGAAAATTAAAGGAGAAATTAATCAAATTGAAAGTAAAAGAAAAAAAAAACAATTGAACTAATAAATAAAACTAGGAGCTGATTTTATGGAAAAGCCAATAAGATAGATTAAACCTTTGGTTAATCTGATTTAAAAAAAAAATTACTAGCGTCAAAAATGAAAAAGGGTGAATGTACCCCTGTAATAGCAATTTAGATTTGAAGATCTTTCTCACAGATTAATAGGCCATGTGACCTGCTTACATCACAGGAAGCCTAAGTCACACATGGTGGGAGGAGCTCGGTGAGAGGAAAAGGAAATTATGTCACAGAAAATGCTGAGAGAGCAGTTAGATGGTTAGAGCTGAGGGTAAGAGCAGACATGTGCTGTGCTGTGTTTGCTTGTTGGTGATAAGGCCCCAGCAAGGGGCAGAAGGCTGTGGCATGGAGTGGTTCTCTGCTGTGATATTGTGTAACAAATTCTTTGCTGCTGTAATGGATTGGGCGTATTGGTTAAGGCGTCTGGTTACTTGGTGTCTGAATAAATGGTTTACTTCTTCTACCTTCTGTGTGGAGAGTCTCATATATTTTGCAATATAGAACCACATAGGCATTTTGACAATTATCTATATTGTGATTGTTCCCTTGCAGATACAACCACCAATGAAGATGGAATTATCAGGAGTTATTTTGCCCAATTATATGCCAGTAAAACCCACATTTAAGTGAAACGCATGAATATTTACAAAAATGTAAGCTGCTTTGATCAGCAGAAGAGGAAATGGAATACTTAAATAGCCTTATCTTAGAAAAAGAAATTGAGCAAGCTATCAAAGAGCTTGCTAAGACAAAATTTACTAGTCCAGATGGATTCACAAGTGAATTCTACCAAACATTTAAGGAACCATTAATTCCAAAACTATATAAACTATTTGAAAAAAAATATGCAAAGAAAGAGTCCTACAAAATTCTTTTTATGACACAAATATGGCTTTGATAATAAAACTGGGGGAAGCAAAAAAAGAGAAAACTATAGACCAATTTCCTCAATGAATATTGATGCAAAAATTTTAAATAAAATACTAGCAAAGAGATTATAGCAATATCTCATAAAGATCACACACTATGACCAGAGGGAATTTATACCAGCAATACAGACCTGGTTTAACATTAGGAAAACTATCTACATAACTGGACATATCAATAACAATAACAACAAAAAATCCTACTTTTATATCAATAGATGTAGAAAATTTTTTTGACAAAATATAGTACCTATTCCTATTTAAAAAAAAAAAACACTATAAAGCATAGGAATCAATGGAGCCTCTCTTAAAATGATAAATGGCAGAGATCCAAAACCATGAACAAGCATTCTCTATGACAGGGACAAACTTGAAGCCTCCCTAATAGGAACAGAAATGAAGCAAGGAAGTCCATTAGCACCACTATTATTCTATATTGTATTATAAATGCTAGCTATAGCAATAAGACAAGAAAAAGAAATTGAAAGAATAAAAATGTGCAATGAGGAAGCAAAACTATCAGTTTTTTGCAGATGATATGATGGTATTCTGAGAGAACCCTAGAGACTCAATTGAAAAAATAGTTGAAACAATTAACAAGTTGGGCCAAGTTGCAAAATATAAAATAAACCCACATAAATCTTTGTACTACCAACAAAACCCAGCAGAAAGAGAGAGGAAGAGAAAATTCCATTTAAAAATAACTGCAGACAATATGAAATACTTGGGAGACTATCTGCCAAGACAAACTCAGGGATTATATTAACACAATTACAAAACACTTTTCACACAAATAAAGATAGACCTAAAAAACTGGAGAAATATTAATTGCTCACAGATAGGCCAAGCCAATATAATAAAAATGACAATTTGACCCAAGTTAATTTACTTATTCAGGGCCATACTAATCAAGCTACCAAAGAATTGCTTTATAGAGCTAGAAAAAAATAGTAAAATTCATCTGGAAGAATAAAAGGTCAAGAATATCAAAGGAATCAATGAAAAAAAATGTTAAGGAAGGCAGCCTAGCAGTTTCAGATTTCAAACTATATCAAAGTAGCAATCATCAAAACAATAGTAAATGACCATAGTAATCTAGTTATTGATAAACCAAAAGATCCAAGATTTGGGGGTACGAACTAAACATTTAACAGAAATGGCTGGGAAAACTGGAAAGCAGTTTGGAAGAAACTAGACATAAAGCAACACCCCACACCATATACCAAGATAAGGTCAAAGTGGATAAACAATTTAGACATAAAGTATGATGTCATAAGTAAGCTAGGGGAGCATGGGAAAATGTCAGATCTATGGACAAAGGAAGAGTTTATGACCAAACAAAAGATAGAAGTTTTATGGGAAGTAAAATATATAATCTTGATTACATGAAATTAAATAGGTTTTGCAGAAACAAAACTAATGCAGCCAATATTAGAAGGAAAACAGGAAACTGGTAAAAAAAAATTTGCAACTAGTTTCTCTGATAAAGACTTCATTTCTGAAATATATAGAGAACTGAGCCAGATTTATAAAAATGCAAGCCATTCTCCACTTGATAAATAAATAGTCAAATGATATGAACAGGCAGTTTTCAGAAAAAGAATTAAAGCTATCAATAGTCACAATAAAAATGCTCTAAATCACTACTGAGTAGAGAAATGCAAATTAAAAGAGAAATGCAGATTAACACGGCTCTGAGATACTACTTCATACCTATCAGACTGACTTACATGACAGAAAAGGAAAATGACAAATGCTGCAGGGAGATTTGGAAAAATTGGGATACTAATTCATTTTGATAGAGTTGTGAACTAGTCCAAACATTCTGGAGAGCAGGGCTTTAAAACTGTGCATACCTTCTTACCCATCCCTAGGTCTGTATCCCAAAGAGATCAAAGAAAAGTGGAAAGGACTCATTTGTACAAAAATATTTCTAGCAGTTTTTTGTTGTGCAAAGAATTGGAAATAATAGAGTTGCCCATCAATTGGGAAATGGTTGAACAAGTTGTAGCATATGATTGTGACAGAATACTTTTGTGCCATAAGAAATGATGAACAGTATGTTTCAGAGAAACCTGGGAAGACTTAAATGAACTGATACAAAGAGTAGTGAGCAGAACCAAGAGAACATTGTACACAGTAACAGCAACATTGTTAGAATGAGCAGCTGTGAAAGACCTACCTGATCCAGACAGTGATCCAAGACAATTCTGAAGGACTTAAGATGAAAAATGCTCTCCACCTCCAGAGAGAAAACCAAGGAACTCTGAATGCATATTGAAGCATATATCTTTTTGCTTTATTTTTATTGTTTGATTTTGTTTGTATTTTCTTTTGCAACATGGCTAATATGGAAATATGTTTGGCATGACCTCACGTGTATAATGAAAAACAAATTGCTTACTTTCTCAAGGGAGGGAGAGGATTTGGAACTCAAAATTTTCTAAAACAAAAAAAGAAGATTGTTAAAACAAGTAATTGGGAAATATTTAATGAAATAAAAGTATTTTTTAAAATGCATATTCTTTGCTCCCCCTTGCCATTTCCAGACTCTACCCCCTTACTCAGCAACCTCTCCTCTCTCCTCCTTGCAGGTTTATTTTATCCAAATTTATCACCCCATCCAGATCCTCATGGCTATTATCTACAAACCTCCAGGACATTATCTCTCCTTTCTCAATGAGTTCAGCATCTGGATCAAGGGCTTCCTCTCCACCACAAGTCCTGCCCTCAAACATTGAGACTTCAACATATATGTTGGTGTTCCCTTAAATATCCCTGACCCCAGTTCCTTAAGCTACTCAACTATGACGACCTAGTTCCCTGCTCCATCAGAATTTAACTTACAAGAACTTAACTTACAAGAAAGTGTTATACTCCATTGCTCTTGCTATTATCCACAAGTGTTCTGCTTCCATGTTCAAGAACTCTAAAATTCCTTTATCCAATTTTTAAAAATCTTCTATTCATTTAAACACTCCCTATACCTTACTACTCTTGAACCTACACTTTGTCCTTAATGTGACCTTCAACTCCGCCACTCTTCAGTTCTTTCTCACATCATCCCCCCAATATGGATCCCTTAGTGAATTAGTTCAACTGTACACACTATCCTCTGCTCTCAATTTCTTTCTCCCTTGTTCTAGCACTACTCAAACCTTGCCAAATCCGCAAACCAGGTGACTGTTTTCACCATCAGCTTCTTTTGCTCCTACTCTTATGCTGCTGAATAAAGCTTTAGGACATCATACAGCTAAAAGATTCCCCTATAAATTTGTTATCTTATCACAACTGAGCATTCACTGCAACAAGGCAGTACTTCTAATTTGTTCCCTATCATATTTACTATAAGGAGTATTCTAATCTTTGTCTTTTATCTTCAAGTCTCCCACAGTATCCCCTCTCCTCTCATCCTCTCTGCTAAGGACCTCACTTCACAGTTTAATGAGAAAATTGAGTTTGTTTGCTACAAGCTCCTTCTCTCCCTCTTCCTATCTGACTGACATCACCCTTTACTGCCTTATCCTGTAGGAAGTACAGGAAATATGTTTGATATGACCTGGCCCTACTCCTTGCCGAGGCTAATCCTTCTACATATACTCTTGATCCCATCCCTCTTCCATTTGCTTCAGCAGATGGCCTTTAGTAGACAGCATCAAGGACTTCCAGGTGTTCCATGTGTTCTTCTCTACACTTACAGATACTCTCTGCTTCTGACTGTAATCAATCCATTGCGAGAATAGCTGCATAGCTATCTATTGGACCATGACTCTCCTGGCAGTATTCTCCATTCATCACTCCACCAGTAAGACACGTTGTTGTTGTTCAGTTGCATCCATCTCTTCATGATCCCATGTGGAGTTTTCTTGGCAAAGATACTGGAGTGGTTTGCCGTTTCCTTGTCTAGTGGATTAAGGCAAACAAAGGTTAAATGACTTGCCCAGGGTTATACAGCTAGCAAGTGTCTGAGGCCAGATTTGAACTCAGTTCTTCCTGATTCCAGGCCCAGCATTCTATCCACTGAGGCCCCTAGCTGCCTCCAAGGCAAACAGAGGCTAAGTAACAAGCTCAGGGTCACACAACTATTAACTGTCTGAGGCCAGATTTAAATGGCATCTCTTCTTTTGCTAATTTCTCTCTATCTACTGGTTCTTTTCCTCTGCATTCAAATATGCCTATCTTCCTCATCCATTTAAGAAAACCCTCATTACTGCTAACTGTTATCCTATATCTCTCCTTTCTTTCTCAATGAAACTTCCAGAGAAATGTCTCTACATTAGATACATCTACTTCCTCTCATCTCACTCTCTTCTAAACCTTCTACGATCTGGTTTATGACTTCATCATCCAACTCAGCCTGCTTTCTCCCAAGTTATCAATGATCTTATAATTGCCAAATTTAATAGTTTCTTCTTAATCCTCTTCCTCCTTGACCGCTGTGCAGCATTTGATACTACTGATAACCCTTTCCTCATGGATATTCTCTGGTTTTTCAAGACATTGCTGTCTTTTGGTTCTCCTCCTATCTGTATGACCTTCTCAGTCTCTTTGATGGATTTTCATCTGTGTCTCTTTTACTAAATGTATGTTTATACCAACACTCTGTCCTGGGTCCCTGCACTCATTCACTTGGCAATCTCATGGCCTCAGTTATGATTGCTATGTAAATTATTTCTAGCTCTATTTATCCATCCATGGTCTATCTATCTTTTAAGACTGAGTCTTGTCATCAACTGCATGTTGTACATGCCCCATAGGTATTTCAAATTCAACATGTCCAAAACAAAAGATGTTACCTTTTTACCCAAACTTCACCCTTTTGCTAAACTTCCCTGTTAATGTCAAGGGCACTAGTGTCAATCTGGTCTCCCAAGTTCACAACCTCAGTGTCGTCTTTGACTCTTCACTCTCACTTACCTCAAATATGCAATGAATTGGCAAATCTTGTTTCTACATGCACAATATCTTTTTTAATAGGACCACTTCTTCTCTGCGTATACTGTCACCACTCTAGTTCAGGCCCTTATCATCTCTCTCTCTCTCTCTCTCTCTCTCTCTTTTTCTTTGGAGGGAGGGAGGCAAGGCAATTGGGGTTAAGTGATTTACCCAAGGTCACACAGCTAGTAAGTGTCAAGTGTCTAAGTCCAGATTTGAACTCAGGTGCTCCTGACTCCAAGGCCAGTGCTCTACTTACTGCACCACCTAGCTGCTCCCCTTTATCATCTCTTCTTTGGACTATTGTAATGACCTCCTAGTTGATCTCATTGCCTCTGGTCTGTCCTTGCTCCTATCCATCTTCCATACAACCACAAAAACAAATTTCCATTTCACCTTTCCCCCAATCAGTGAATTCCAGAGGCTCACTGTTACCTCTAGGATCTAATATAAACTCCTCTATTTGGGATTTAAAGTTCTTCTCAACCTGGCCCCTTCTAACTTCTTCCTCTTATAAATTACTCCCCTCTACACACTCTTTGGTTCAGGCATACTGGCCTCCTTGCTGTTTCTCATATATGACACGCCATTTTCTATCTCCATGTTTTCATATTGGCTGTTCTCCATGCCTGGAATACTGTCCCTCTTTACCTCTGCCTCTTGAAACTCCTGGATTCTTCCAAGACTCATCTCAGGGGCCACCATTTGCATGAGACATTTGTTCACTGGCTTTCTTTTCCCCCAGATGCTAGTGCTTTCCCTTCTAAGGTTATTTTTTAATTTCAATATTTTGTATGTATCTTTCATATACTTATAGGTATACATGTCATCACCATCATTAGAATGTAAGCTTGTAAATGCCTATTGATTGACTATTGAATCCTATCTAATCCTAAGAATATGTGAATAGAAAGAGTAGTTTGGTCATGTAAAAAGAGTGAATGATAATGGATGGACAGCCCTAGTATAGTCCTGGTATGCTCAAAATGCTAAAAAGAACTAGAGAAAGGCATCTAGCATGTTGTATAGATCATTAGTGGAGGATTTATGGTAAAATATGGATCAGAATTACACATAACAAGAAAGTGTGGATAGGTTGCCACCAGTATTGGTAAACATAGTATTCATGCAGATGAGATTACATTTTCATTGATCTACAAATGGGGAAGAAAAAAGAGAGTCCCTTCCTTCCACACCATGTATCTTGGATGTGCCTATTTGTTTACTTGTTGCTCCATATCCTCGAACACGAAAACGATTTTGTATCTTTTGTATCCTTAGGATTTAACACAATGCCTGGCACATGAGTTCTTTACCAATATTTGTTAATTGATTGATTGATAACTGCCTTCTATGATTTCAAGTTGATTCAACCCACAAGAATTTATTAAGTACCCATTATGTTCCAGACCCTGTGCTAGGCACTGAAGATACACAACCAAAAATGAAACAGTTCCTGCCTGAAATGAGCTTACATTCTAATATACTAAATATATTGTACATTCATCCATCTCATACTATGAAACTAATCAGTATGAAGAATTAAGAAAAATTCACACATGAAAATCATAATAGCAAATTCCCGTCTACCTAAAATTTTAACAATGAGAAAACTAGTCAAAACATATCTTAAGTACCATAAATGAAATAATTGTAAAACTTGATGACCCAGATCATCATTCAAGTTCAAGAGTCTTACAAATCATCAAAAATTAAATTATACTCTTTGAAAATCAATTATTCATATACTATGTCCATGTCAACATTCTCAGTTAACCAAGAATTTAACATTCTTGGTTAACCAGGTTTTCCAGAACCCTGTTTCCCAGGGGCCTTTCTGAATAAATGAATTACTATAAATACAATAAAATCTTGAGACCTTCTTACTCATTTTTCCCATATGAAACATTCTAATTTGGGTGTTTCATTTGTATTATATTGCCAATATTTTTCATTTAATTTTAAAGAATATTTTAGTAGTTGTTATATTGTTTTAAACTATCATTATCCTCAAACATTGTATCATTGTACTAAAAGCAAGTGAAAACATGAGACTATTTCGTGAAAGTTGCAAGGTTCAAGTGAGTAAAAGTTCAATGCAGGAGAGCATATACTCTACCCTTTAGACAACTTTCCATTTACTAACTCTATATACCTCAGAATAAAGAGAATATAATGACACCATTACTGAGCTCCTGCCTCTGATCTTTAAACATTTTCGCAGGAAAGGAAAGGTACCTCAGGACAGCAAAAAGGTAGATCTGATTTTTTTCCTTTGTTTCTTTTCTTTTTATCTGATTGTCTTAAAGGGGAAGAAGGTGGAGTATTTAAACTATGGTTCAATGACCTTGACTTCAATTTCTGGGAAAATTCTAGAACATATTATTTATGGAGCTACTTTGTGAGCACTTAGCAAAGTGTGGATCATGAAGAACCAGTATGGTTCCATCAAAAGGGCCAGACTACTTTGTTTACCCTTTGGCAAAAGTTACTAGATGTAGACCGTAGCACCCCTGAAATTCAACAACACATTTTACAAAGTCTTTCAAAGAAGGTTGGTAGGGAGGCTAGTGGAGCAGGGCTTACTATTGGTAGTACCACCTCTTCCCTCCCTCTCCAGGCAGTACTATCATGTTAGACCGGATCTGATCAAAGAATGGGAAAAGGAGGATAGGGGTGCTACCTGTACTATATTGGGGCGTGAGGATTCAATTCAGTCTCCTAGGGAGCCTGGACTCCGAAGAGGAAATAGACTCCCATTCTCTCACTTTTAGGATCACTGAATCTACCCATCCCAGAGCCCCAATGATGATTTACCTTTCGTTCACATTATGGCTGACATCTAGGGATTCTCAAAGAGTGAAAAAAAATAATTATGGTACAATATGAATCAGGTATATGACAGATAATTTATTTCTATACAATAACAACAATAACAATAAAAGAAATTCTAAATATAAAAACAGTGTACACTTAATAGAATAACTTAACCACTGCACAGTCTGCTGGGATTTTGATATTTAAACCTCCCAGATAGTTGTAAGGTTGAAATGAGATAACATTGTAACTTTAAAGTGCTTAACACATTGCCTGGCACATAGGAGGGACTTAATAAATGCTTGCTCTACCCACTTCCACCCCCTGGTTTTCTCTATTTTTCTCTACAGAGTTATAACTAGGTAGGATGAATGGTGTTCTGGTCTGAGGTGCCAAAACTTATAAGAGTATGCCTTGCCTTTTGGTTTTCTTCTGGTCTTCAGTCTCTGTATCGTGGCCTGCCATCCTCCTTGAAACCACTGTTGCCCTGTGACCTTGGCTCCAAGCTACCACCACCCTTCAATGTAACCTACTCCCAAGGCCGGTTAGATCGCTGTTGCAACTACTACCCCATGTTTTCACTCCATCCCAGGGTCTAGGGAATTTCCACCTCTTCCTAAGGATGAGGGGTCAGGGATCCAGAATCAAGGTCATTGGCTATACTACAGGGACATAGGTCAAGATCTCTGAGAGATAGGCCACGCTTTCCTCAATCCAGCTACACTGAACACAAAGGTGTACAATAAAGCCAACCACAGTGTAGTGAAGGTGAAGGCCACTGAGTCCAAGAAGTAGGATCTCAAACCTATCCTGTACCCCATGTCATTAGGATCCCTGGCCTGTACTCTTCTTCCAGTATCAGTCTTGTAACAACTTATTTACCTACTTCTAGTTTCTCCCCTCTCAAATTAATTCTTCATAAATCAAGGATCATAGGCTGTGGGGCTAGATGGGACTTTAGAGGTAGTAGTCTCCAGGTACAGAATGAGAGATACATTTTTAGACATGTCAAATTTTTTTTATTTCTTCTATGCATATATTCGAAGTTTCCTTTTTCTTTTTTTCCCCCCAGTGGGGCAGAAGAGAAATGTTTTCAAAATATAAATGAATAAAAGCAGATCCTAGACACATTTTTCTTGGAATTGCATAGAAGGGAGCAGAAGGAAGCCTAGAAGGAAACACAGATGAACAGGAAAGATTTGAAAGTAATGTAATTGAATTTGTTACATACTTTAAAAGAAAAGCTGTACAGAGTAGATAGGAGGTTTTATGAACAATCTTCATTGTTTGTTCTACTTCGTGTGTGGAAATGCTCCTTTTATTTGGTGTTCGTTAAGTTCAGAATATCAAGAAAGAAGAGACCTTAAAGGAAGAACCCGACATCTAGGGAGGCAAGGCCAAGGTCACTCAGGTTGTAGGTTGTGAGAAGGTTTTGAGTCTGGGACTTCAGATGCCATATCTATTGCTCTTTCCACCGTAGCACACTGCCTTCACATAGCTGAACACATAATCATCCCAGTGCCTAGGTCTGATGGCATCTTTCAACTCCTGAAAAACTCCTCTCTTGCTTGTAGGATACCATACAAATGCCTTAGCCTGGCATCCCTACTCTCTGGCTCCAACCCATGCATCCAGCCTTATTTCACATTAACTCTCCTGCTGCCCTCTTTATTCCAGTCAAACTGGACTGGGAGCTTCTCTTCATCCCCATCCTGCCATCTTCTACCTCACGTTGGGCTCATTCCTGCAATTCACTCTTCTGAGAATCATCTCTGTCTCTGACAACCTTTCTCTTCTCTCAAAGTCTGGCTCAGGTACAATCATCCCTATGAAACTTTCCTTCCGTATCCCATTGTCAGATTTTCTTAGACTGCTCTATCTGGACCTACTCTTTGCTTCTCTCTCACTCTACCTTTTGTTATATTTCTTTGTCATAGAGGACTGTAAGCTCCTTGAGGACAGGAACTTTGTTATTTTTTTCCCATCTTAGTTTTCCCAGAGCTTTGCATAGTGCCTGGCACACAGTAGGTACTTGAATTTTTTTTAATTGAATTGATTTATCGAATGAGTGAATGGATGAATTTTCCAAAGGAATCAGTTTTTTGCGGGGAAACATTGGCAAAACTACAACCAAAATTGGGGCTGGGTTTGTTTGTTTATTTGTTCTCACAAGCCTTGGCTGCCTTGGTTCTATTAATTTGGCATGTATCCTAAAATGTTCTTTCTTTCCAATTTACTTTGATGCCTTAACATTCTATGATTTCTGTTCACAGATGTAAATTATAATTCCCCTGTAGCTTAAGAGAAAGGCTTTGAAAGTTACTATGGCCAAATAATTCGCCACCCCATATCCTACTTGGTGCTGAGCCTTTCTGAATTTAGCAAGGCTGGCTTGACATGACAGACATATGTCTCATCAATTGGCCTGCTCTTAAAGACTTTCCAGCTTGGTTGAATACACTGGCATACACTTCTGTTAGCAAAACCTTTGAGAACCCAGAGCCACCTCCACACTACAAGGCATGAGTAGGGTTTGAGTGGAAGTTCACTTCATAAAAATACTTTCAAACGATGTTTACCTTGGCTCCAAAACAGCTGTATTAGTAGACATAGCGTGGCAGATGTGGATAGACCTGATCTGATTGTGAAAGAAATTCTGGCTGGGCATTTGCAGTTAATAAGTACAGAGGGGAAACGGGAACAGATGCAGCAGAACATTATATCACCCATTCATTCCCTCTATCCTTTGGGGAAAATATTATAAGGAGTTGCCAATTTGTAGACAATGGTAATTGAAGACTTCTTTCTCAATGACCCCATAGCCTAGTTAGCCTAAAGGATATAATAGCAGGGTATGACTTCTGACCTCTCACATGGATAATCCATAACAATGTGTGTACGTGTGTGTAGATAATGGAGAATTGAGTTTGAATGCACAATGTGTATGGTGCTGCAGTACACATGTATGTTTTATCTTCTTTGGTTTTTGTCCTCCTTTCTGGCTGTATCCCTTTTCCTCCCCTACCCAGATAGCCACTGTTTGTAACAAAGATCAAAAATAAGGAGGAAAAAAAATGGAATGCAGCAGAACCAACCAATACATTCACCATGGCTGACAGTATAGGCAATGTTTCAGTTTGGTAACACAAACAAACAAACAAACAACCCAAAACTAAAACAAAAAAACTGCAGCCAAACCTTTTATTATAATTATACCCAAAAGCCTTCAATTTTTCTTCTTTGTTCTTTATATTGTTTTATTACTTTATATTTTATATTACTTTATATATAAAAAGTAATATATTATATTATATATAAAATAATACATGTATTATATTTATATTATATTATATATAAAAAAGTAATATTTATATTACTTTATATTTTTATATTACTTTATATTTTATTACTTTGCATCATTTCATATGTCTTTTCAGGCTTCTAAGAATTTATTGTCTTCATCACAGTAATATTCCACTAAATCTATACGCTTCAATTTGTTAAGTCACTTCCCAGTTGGTGAACACCTAGTTTGCTTCCGGTTGTTTGCCACCACAAAAAGTGCTGCTATGAGTATTTGGATGTGCTTGGAACCTTTGTTTCTTTACCCTCCTTGAGTTATATGTTTATCAATGACATCTCTGGGTCATAGGGCATAGTCGAGTCACTTTTTAAGCCTAATTCCAAACTGCTTTCCAGAATGGTTGGCACATTTTTTTAAACTAGCTTACCTTGCCTTGGGGATGAATTAAATTAAATCAGCTTTTTCTTCTTGCTTGGCATAAATTCTTGTTGAGAAGGCTATGGTTAATTCCAAAGTCTGATAAAGTTGTATGCTCTTCAGAGGTCCTTCCAGAAAACCTGGGGCCCCTTTCTTCTTCCCCCACCCTCACCTTTTAGTTTTTAAAGGCACAGAATTCTTAGTCCCCTGTTGCATTTTTACCTTGGAGGAAACCACAGAGGGCAAACACCACAAAGGAAATGTCAATACTGAGTACGAGGCACTCAGGCAGCCCCAGTGGAGCTCCTGACAATGACCACAGGGTGATACATCTCTGAGGTGCCTATGAAGTATTGTCTATCTGCCTGCCAATTAGTTTGCTGAGATTTTCTAAATGTCTTCAGGCTCACAATGTTTGGCTAGGTGCTTTACTAGAATGCATCCAAAATGGTACTAGTGCTCACTACTAGTAGCAGAGTCTAATAAAAAAACCAGTGCAGACCCAATCACCCAGCAGCCAACGCATCATCTCCCTCCTTCCCCCCACCATTGCTTCAGAAAATTCCCTGTTATGTTAGAAATCTTGACTAAGGACACTTTCCCACCATTGACACTGATGTATTGACAGTACTACTCTGACATCCTGCCTCTTCTTTTCTTTCTTTCCCATTTTCTGAAAAAAATCATGAGACTTTGGGAAAATCACAAGTTACTACTTAATAAAGAAAAAGTCAGGGATCCTTCTTGAAATAAGATCCAGATACTCTGATACCCACAGGGTCTAGGACAGTGACCTGACAGTCTTCTGGTTGGAGTGGTGTTCTCTGCCATCAGAAGCTGGTGAGGACCCATTTCTAGCTATGTTTGGTTTTTGATTATACCCTTCCTCCTATAGGTGTGTCCTCCAAGGGTAACTCTGTCTGCCATCTATGCACATATATCTGCTGTGATTATCATTTCCCTGAGTGTCTGTCTTTCCCTCTTAATCCTGGGAGGTAATTAACTGGGTGGGTGTATATTATGTGGACATACAATATGATTGCTATGAGGCACTTTAACTCGTTTATTTTGTTTTTCAAAGAGCTGGATTTTCTTGAATTAAACAATGCAGTTTTGCTGGTAATTGTAATTACCAATCTTGGCCCCAGAGAATAAATGAGGAAATGAACTTGTTTCCTTTCCTCTCTATAAGACAGAGAGACTGTGGGTGCAAATTGTGACATGTGCTGGCAAAATGAGTTTCCATGTTTGTTGGTTTTACTGATCTGTTTTTCTTATGAAGAAAAGCTTACTGTACACACACACACACACACACACACACATATACATATACAGAGATGATTGTGTTTAAAAACAAAAGGTGTCGATAAGACTTTTTCTTAAAGGATTAAATAAATAAATGCAATTTTATGCTAAATATGAACTCTGGTCCTTTACTAGCAATGTAACCTTGGGCAAATCACTTGAGTTATTTAAAATGAGAAGGATTGACCTTCATAGTCTTTTCCAAATTCTAAATCCCACAGTCCAATGCAATATGCAAATATTGTTTACCATCACAAATTTGACTTTGTCTACCCACACAAAGCCAAGAAATGCTAATAGCTGACAGTAATACAGTGGTTTATAGCATGTCTTCACATATGTCATCATCTTTAGTGACATGTGAATCTTCCAGTAAAGTTCTATTTTGATGCTCCCTGGGGACATGAAAGGGACCTTGAGCTCTTGAAGATTATGGCAGAGAATTGCAAACTTTAGGAGGTGCTACCCCTATGGAAAGGCTTCCAGGGAATGCCTGGCGGAGGATTGTTTATCTGAGATCTGAGGTTCAGCCTCCATAAGTTTGGAGAGGCTCATTACTTGAGGGCTGACTGCCATGCCATTGATTTTTATCTGCATTGTTACTGGCAATATTCACACCAACGAACGTGCAAATCTGTGAAATACTGACGTTATATGCAAAATATCTAAAATAACATAAAAATGTTTCTCTGGAGCCCTGCATGTTTAAAAAAAGAGGGGGTGAGTGGGAAGCTCTTGAGGCTGACCATAGCTTTTTTCTAACCAATTAATAAGGATTTATTTTCTCTCTTTCCCACTCCCTGAAACAGAAAAAGAAGGAAGGAAGGAAGGAAGGAAGGAAGGAAGGAAGGAAGGAAGGAAGGAAGGAAGGAAGGAAGGAAGGAAGGAAGGAAGGAAGGAAGGAAGAAAAATGGACAAAACCCTTGAAACAAATATAAACAGTCAAGAAATACAAATTCACATAGTGGTCATCTCCAAAAATGTGTGTCTTGTGCCTTTTCAGTCTATCAGCAGTTAGGAGGTGGGCAGCATATTTCATGGTTGGTCACTACACTGGTCAGAGTTTTCAAGTCTTTCAAGGTTACTTGACTTTACAATGTTTTTGCTTATGTATAAAGTGTTCTCCTAGTCTTCCTGTTCACTTTACTCTGCAGCAATTCATAAAAGTCTTCCCAGTTTCTCCAAAGCCATCCCTTTTATCCTTTCTTATAGCAAATAGTATTCTATTATATTCACAAACCATAAATTCAGCCATTTCCCAAATGATAGACACCCTCTTAGTTTCTAATTCTTTGGTATAACAAAGACAGCTGCTGTAAATATTTTTGTACATATTTATGGGTGTGGTGGGAAATATTTTTGTATGTATGTGTGGGTGTGATGGGAAATATTTAACAGCCAGCTGTTAGCAAAGCATGACTGCTTTTAAACTTAATCTGAATTCTTAACATTTTTTCTATCACCTTCTTAAGCCTAGACCAATGGTTTCAAAAACATAAAGAAATGGATCTCTAGTGTCTTAGAAAACTACAAATTAGCATTATCTATGTTGTATAGTATTTTTATTTATTTGATTAAACATTTCCCAATTACATTTTAATCTGGCTCCGGAGCACTAGGAACCCAAGAGTTTGATACTTCCAGTCTAGACAATTAGCTAAAAATAAATCAATCCCTGATTTGTAAGGTTTCTTGATTTCAAAGATATAAATTCTAATACTGAAAAAATTTAACAATAAACTCTCACAATCCAATTCAAGCTGGTGTCACTATAACCAATAACTTTTTCAGGGCTATTTCTTCTTCCTGCTGCTGCTGTAGCTGCTAGATTTGTTGTGGTTCTTCCTGTTAGCCAGATTCAGGACATTTTACAGGAAGTCACATGTCAGTTTGTCTTTTAGTCTTTTGTTTTCCCTTTGAAGTTAGTCATTCCTATGTAGTGATATGCTGGAGCTAGCTCCTACTGGCTTGTGAGAGCCAGTTGTTAAAATTTCAATGTGAGATTTATCTTGGAAAAATCAGTCTTGATTTATTGTTGTGCTGATTGTCTAGACTTAAGAAAGTGATGGAGAAAATGCTAATGACTTAGATTAAACTTAAAAGCTATTATGGGGATACTGCTGCCTCCCCTTCCCAGAGCCACTTGTTAAACATTTACCAGCATACCACCACCACTGGGGGGGAAGAGGAGGAGGAGAAGAGGGAGGAGAAGGAGGGGGAGGAAGAGGAGTGGGAGGAAGAGGAGTGGGAGGAGGAGGAGGTATCTTGGGGTTTGGAGGCTAGATTTTGAGAGAGTGAGGCTGCTCCACTTACAGCTCCTAAGTAGCTCTAGAAAACTCTTCTCTAGTTGTCATTCAAGCTTCCACATCAAAGAGAGGGGTCTCCAATGGCCTAAGCTCTGAGTGGGATAGTTTACGATTGTCTACTCAACACCAAAGCAATCAGGCACAAATGTAAATTAAAGCAGCTTCCTGGAGTTCTTTCTCTTCTATCATGTCCTTCCGGCCTCACTGCAACCTTAGGAGAAGGACAAAGTGGCTAATCTCAACTCATTTGAAAGATAAGGCAGCTGAGGTTCAAAGAAGTTAACTGATTTACCCAAGGTCATGTGGCCAGTAAGTGGTAGAATGAGACTTCAAACCAATTAATCAATCAACAAGCACCTAATATGTGCTAGGGACTGTTTTGCGCACTGGGGATGCAAATACAAGGAATGAAACAATCTCTACTCTCAAGGAACTTAATATTCCAAAGAAGAGACAATAAGGTTCTTTCCATTTTACCTTCCTTTACTTATTGGGGGCCATCTCCAGCGATCCAGATCTATATCTGGCCATTGGACGCAGATTGCTCTGGAGGAGAAAGCGAGGCTGGTGACTTTGCATAGCCCTCCCTCACTCAAATCCGATTCACTTGTAAATCACGGCATCACCTTCATGATGTCATTGGTCCCCTTTGAGAATAAAAGACAAACAACAACAGCTTTACTTATGTGTTTTTGGTACTCCTGGGCCAAACTGACTATTGGATGAAATCACAGTTGTATTAGCATCAATGAAACACATCTCGAATCTGTCTGTGAACAGCAGTGCCCTAACCCTTCCCCCTTTCCTCCCCATGTCCCCAGTGAATGTCAGGGACAGAATTGGCAGAAAGTCAAGGAGAGGTGTATGAAGCCTCAGGCACTTCAGGCTGTGTCTACACTGCAGACAATATCAAAGAATGGCAGTACACACCCCTTCTAGAGATGTGCAAAAAGAGTCAAGGAGTTAGAGGTGAGGGTAGAGGTGATGGGGCAGCAACTTTCGTCTCTAGGGTACAATACCGACTCCTTTGCTTAGTTAAGGTTTCCTACAGTCTGACTCCTGAGCCATCTCACAAACCTTTACTTCTCATTGCTCACCTCAAACACACTACCTTCAGTCAGTTGCCTGTCTCCTATCCTCTGCTCATCTTTTGGAATTCCAACTCTTTTTCAGGCTCATCTCAAGTGTTGCCTCTCAGAACAGTGCTTGGCACATAATAGGCACTTAATAAATGTGTATGGTTTGATATTTGAGGCCTTTGCTGATTAAGCACTCTACAAGTATCATCCATCTCATTTGATCTTCATAACAACCCTGAGAAGTAAGTGCCAGAGGCAAGTATCCTCATTTCATAGTTGAGGAAATTGAGGCAAATAGGGGTCAAATGACTTGCCCAGGGTCACATGGCCAGTTCGTATCTGAAGCTGCATTTGAACTCAGGTCTTCCTCACTTGAGGCCCAGGGTTCTATCCACTGTGCCAACTAAGTGCCTCTATGAGAATTCTCTCACTGTAAAGTTACTTTGTATTTACTTTGTGTGTATTCACATCTGTCCTGTGTATTCATTTTATTACCTTCCGTAGAACATAAATGGGAATGTCTTTGTGCCCCTAGCACATAGCACAGCACCTGGCAGGTACACAGTAGGCACTTATCACATTCTAAATTGAATTGAGGTCACAGTGCCAGTACTAGTACATGGAAAGCCTTCCTCCCACTGAAATGGTGAACCACTGTTAGAGCTCAAGACAAAAACTCCCCAAGAAACACTAAGCTTTGGTTACTTAGAGATCCTTAAGGGGGAATGAATAAAGAAGGGGAAGAGTAGTGAGGTAAGTTCTCCCTCTGTCCAAATATATCCTCATACACCTCCCTTTACCACCCCAACTACCGTGTCACTGAAAAAAAAAATCCTCCTGTGTGCCACAGGTTGTCAACTTCCCGTTGCAGGGAGGCAGGGCATTTGATCTCTAGGGGTAGGAAGGTAGCCTCTGCTACTAAGGGCCCCCACAAGAGTACCAGGCCCTTTCTAAACCTGCTTACATAGCAAGCTCTTATACCAGTAATATACAAAAGCAGAGAAAACGCACACCCCTGAGTTAATGGTTAGTCTAGCCCTTATACTATAGTTATAGACGGTTAGAAGGTGATTTCTAGGAGAAAGAGGTGACATAAGTCAATTAATTCTTTGTGGCAAAGGGATTGAGATTATTGGGTGATTTTCTCTGAGTGTCTTTGTTTGGGTATCCTTGTGAAGTATGTGGCCTTGGGAAAATTTTGTGCTCCAGGCTGTGCTTCGAGCAGCCCAAGGTCTTAGGCACTAGGAATACCAAAGGCTTAATCAACAATGACTGTCGCCTCCTGAACCTTTGGAAATACTCCTCAGCCTTGGTATGCTTTCAGCATGTGTATAGAAAAAGCTGTGATAGAATCTGGTAAAATACATTTTCCCCCTTAGTTGGTTCTCTGGTTGGCACTAACTTTTAAGCCAAACCAAACTTTCTTGGATGTGTTCCTAACCAGTGAAATAGAGGTTTCTAATGGAAATCCTGACAGACCTTCACTTAGAGCAGTTCTAGTGGGCATCACTCTAATTATTCAATTGCCTAATTCCATTTATCTTTCATGATCCATTATACACCACTGACAAACCACATCTTCCTTAGCCCGATATATAACCTAGTCTAATGGACTCCGAGCAAAGCCAACCAAATTGACTAAGGGATTCTACCGGCACCTTATTCTTCCAAACTATTATTTTATAAATGAACAAGGCAGACAGACACATTTGCTGTTTTAGGATAAATATTTTATGAATTGCATCTCTGATACACAACATCATCAGTGCATTATCCTTCATTCCTGTCAGAGGAATAAAGAGGCTGGTCATGGATTCAGTAGTATACCCTAGTAATTTTATTGAACAGAGATGCTTTTAAAATCTATTATTTTTCTCAGTGGAAAAAAAGCAATGGTCTTGTCACAGGAGAAGGAAAAGGTCTTTAAATTCTTTATTGCTATTTCAGGGAGAGAGAGAGCTGTCATTTTGGGGCTTGTAGTTTGATTGAAGTGCCCTGGGCTTCCTTTAGAGAATTCAAATCCAACCTTGCCTTTCCAATACCACACAACTGTGATTAATTGACTGTCCTTTCAAAGATCATAAGAAGTCTGGAAAATTCAGACACATAGCACATCTTATATAAGAAGCAGAGAAGTAGCTTGGTTTAGTGGAAAGACTTAGACTCAGAGAACCTGGGTTCAAATCCCCACTCTTTTACTTCCTGTGTGAGACTTTGGTGAACCACTTCATCTCCATAGATCTCAGTTTCCTCATCTGTATAATGACGGGATTAGACAGATTTCTAAGGTCCCTTCTAGCCGACATCTATGATTCTATGATCCTAAGTAAAAGTATAAGCTATTACAAAAAGAAAAAGCTGAAAAGGTAAATAAATACAATTTTACTCTATGAAATAATAGTTTGTCATTCAAAAAGTCCATGTCTCTCATCCGGTCAACTTGAGCTCCCACTGAACCTTGGGCAGACATTTCTATCACAAGGGGTTTCCGGAGATCCATCAATCAATAGGCACTTATTAAGTGCCTACTATGTGCCAAGGTACTGTGGCTAGGTAAATAGAATTCTATGATCTACCAGTATAGAATCTCCTATCAGGGTAACAGGTATGGGGCAGTTTTTGTGCACAAAGGGCCCCATTCATCTCCGCTGAACCACTCAGCATGAAGAATAAAAGGAAATGGGGGTCTGGAGGTTTGTGGGGTTTGTTCTCTTGTTGGGGATAGTGATCATACCAATTTGTCATGTTTATTAGTAGGAACGTGTACATCAGTAAAGCTGCCAAGAGCTCTAATAAGCCTCTTTATCATTTGGTGGGCTCCTTACCACAGTGGGAGAGAAAGTGAGTAGGGTATTTAGAAAAGGCAGGAAAGCAAATACAATTGATTTAAAAAAAAATCTCTCCAACCTTCACCCCCACCACACACACACACACACACACACACACACACACACACACACACACACACACACACACACCCCTGAGGGAAATGTAGAACTGTCATAGCAAAGGGAAAGGTGGCATCATAAATGCTGGTTGGAACTAAGAATGAATAAACCAAATCAAAATAATTTTCTTTCTCTTTGTAAATAGCTGTCACATTTGTACCGGAGACTATAATGCCAGTATATCTGCTTATGAGACTCAATCTGATTTTAACATTTTTTTATGGACTAATTAGAATCCATTTTATAGGAAATGTTGTAAGATTCTCAGTGAAGAGTAGGAGGGATGTGAAAGGAGAAGCACCAATTTTTATTAATGCATTCACACCTTCTTAGGGTCTCTCTTAAGTATGTTTTACCTTTGCCATGAAAATGAAAACATTTAAATTTCTTTAAAATTACATTTGACTTAATTATATCTCAGTCCTGATACCAGTAAGCAGCCCATTTTGCCCACTCTCCATCATCAATAGCTACCAAGCTCATCATTTCATAAAGAGTTGTTTTTCTACAGGATGCTCGCTCTGTGCAGAATGTTAATAGCAAGCTGAATATGAATAGGCTCTGTGGCTCCACTTGAAATATAGAAAAATGGCCCAGACATTAAAAAAGATAAAAGGGAAAAGGGCAGTAATGAATTTAGAGGAAAATGAACATTAATGGCACTAGCATTACTCATGTTCCACATAACAAATTATTGGAAATCTGTCAAGCACACCAAATTATCTACTCATCTGCTGTCGTGAGGCCCTCTGCAGCCATCCCAAACCAGCAAAAGCAAGACAATTTAAGCTAATTTTACTATTTATAACAATAGAACAGACCATTAAGATAAATTAATGTCATTATCAAGTTTCTATGAAAATGACAAATACCACTATTCCAGGCAGCTTAGGGGCTGTTGACTATAATGAAATCGGCTGTCCAGGCACTAAAAAGAAACACTCCAAGTAATTATTTTCTAGTAGCTTGTTTGTTTCTTGACCATTCATTTGCTTTCACCACAATTAGTTCTGTACACAATATGGTGGTAACTAAACAGTCAACACTCTGGAGCATTAGGCCTAATTGGGCCATTAGGATGCAGTTTTCAGCCTTTTAGGTCCTAAAGAGAGCTGAGAGTAAACAGTCTTGAGGCACCAACAGTACGACACTGGCATGCATTGTTTTAACTTTAAGAGACACAAAGCAGCACAATAAAGGACGCACCAAGGGAAGGCCCAGGATAAAACACCACCAAATGAGAGGGTTTGTTCAGTGATCCAATTGACCACCACCTGGAGAATGTTGAGGGCATGTCTTACCAACCCTTTGGGGAGAAAGCTAGCAGTGCTAAGATTTTAGCCTCACATATCCTAGGGCATGGTGCGTTGCCATTGAGATATGACAGCGCTTTATTGTCTGCTGGAGCCAGGGACTGAGTGATTCCAAGATATAAGCTTTGTCTTCATGCTCTTAAAGGTGCAGCATGAGACACAAAGTTGCATTGCCAAATTGATTCCCTCTGTAGCACTGTTTTAATGTTAAATCAGCTGGAGATGGTCCGCCACTGGAAAGGACTGCTATTTCTTAATTAGATGTCTATAGAAGAGAATAAACCCTGACAATCCATTTAAGGAAAGTTTCTCCTTAGGCTAGGTAAGACATACAATTTCTACTGATTTAAGCTGGATCTGTGTAAATCTGGTAAAAAAGAAAAGGGGATCCATACTGAAAATTCAGGAGGGTCTCTCCATCATGATACACTGCTCTTTCAGGATTACCACCGTGAGGTGGCTACAATTTCAGAGGCTCCTAAGGCCTGGATGCTCTACCATCTCCATCCTCAATTGAACCAAATGTCACATCCTCTAAGTACAAACAGCTTCACTTTTCTGTCTGGCCATCTCATTTCCCAGGTTTCTCCTAAAGGTTACTCTCTTCTAACTGAGGCAGTGATGATGACCATGTCCTGGACGGTGCCTAGGAGATTGTTGATGCTCAAAAGAGAGATAACAATGATAATCAAAAATCTCAAATCTCCAAAGAGCTTAAAGCACATTAAAAGAGGCCAACCAAGTTCAGCATGGCATTGTTGGAAGACCATTGGACTTAGAGTATGAAGAAATTGATTTGACACCCTTACTAGCTATGCAAGAGGCTGCATGAGGGTACAGTACGATGACTAGAGTGTTAGGTTTGGGGTCAAGTGGATGTCAAGTTTTAAGTTCTGCCTCTGGCTGGCAAATTGTGACCATAGGTAAGTCACTTCACCAGTGTGAGCCTATTCTTTTATCTGGAAGATGGAACTAATCATACCTATGGTAAATCCCTCGCAGGGATGTTGTGAAGTTTAAATGAGATCGTATGCCACAGAGTGCTTTGCTGTGGGCAAGTTGCTTAAGCCCGGGAACCTCAATTCTTCATCTGTAAGATGAGGAGAATAACCTTTGTTATGAGGAAATCACTTTGTAAACTGTATAGCTCTGTGGAAATGTGAACTTTTACTGTGCCTCTGTTCAACTGGAAAGCTCCAGGAGGGCAGGAATAGTGTCCTCTCTTATCTCTTTATATCCCCTGGAGCCTAACCCGGAGCTCTGCACATATTGGAGATTAATAAATGCCTGTTTAATTGTATGAATAATGGGGATGGTTTAACATTATTGTTTAAACTCTAGAGAGAACTGGATGAGAAGTAGGGTGTGATGACCTAGATGTCTTAGACAAGTACACAGATCCAAAACCGTATGTTTGTATATGTCCCCCAAATGTGACTCCTTGTGTTGTTAAGCAAAATTGTCTCATTAGCATGGCTTTTGTTTCTTTTGAGTGGAAGTACTTTCAGCTGTTAAGTGCTAAGCCCCAGGCCCAGGGCCCTGTCAGGTGTGAAACCTGTGTGGGTGTGGATTGGTGACTT
>CM053622.1:663064272-663147086 GCA_028646595.1 Phalanger gymnotis
GCCCTGCTTCCCTCTGCCACTTTGTGGGTTCTGCAGCTCTAAAATTGGTTCAGAGCCATTGTTTTATAGGTTTTTGGAGGAACTTGGTGGGGAGCTCACGCCAGTCACTGCTTCCCAGCCGCCATCTTGGCTCCGCCCCTACAGTTATTTTAAATGGAATTTCTCTCTCTCTCTTCCTGCTAGGTTTTCTTGGTAGTATATAGAAATGCTGATGATTTGTGTGGGTTTATTTTATATCTTGCAACTTGGCTGAAGTTGTTAATTATTTTAACTAGAGTACAACTTAGAGCTCTCTAAGTTTGCCATCATATCATCTGCAAAGAGTGATAGTTTTGTTTCCCCATTGCCTATTATTATTCCTTCAACTTCTTTTTCTTGTCTTATTGTTTATAACTAGCATTTCTAGTACAACATTGAATAGTGGTAATAATGGACATCCTTGCTTCACTCCTGTTCTTATTGGGAAGGCTTCAGGTTTATCCCTATTGGAGCTAAAGCTTGCTCTTGGTTTTAGATACCCACTACTTATCATTCTAAGAAAGGTTCCATTGATTCATTTGCTTTACAATGCTTTTAATAGAATTGGATATTGGTGTCGAACTCAAATGGAAATGGAAGTCATTAAAGCATATATAAGGATCCCTGTGGGCCACATGTTGACTTAGAAAACCACACACATTTATATATTTCTTTTTACTAATATGTCAACACATTAAAATCAGGTAGCAAATACATTTTAATCTGGCCCTCGCCATACTGGGGAATATTGTTGATCATATGCTACTTTTGGCAGTATATGACACCTCTGATCTAAGTCATCTTTTTTGCCTACAAATAAAACTACCGTTATATCTTCCCCAAAGATATATGTCTACCTTTTTCTTTAATGTTGCCAAAGGAGACTGTTGAGGTTTAGGGGTGCTGGATCCCAGTACCCCTAAACCTCAACAGAGACGACACAACATCCCTTAATAACACATTCCATATTCAAAGATCTAATGTTCTAGTGTCTGTTTTCCTTCCTGCTGCAATATAAACTCATCCTTCATGTGCTATTTCTATATGTATTTGAAGAACATTGGTTCTCTGAAAGACCTATTCGTGCCCTTGAAGGGGAAGATTTTGGAGGGAAATATTTTACCTTTTTACTTAGTACTTTCTACATTGATGCCCTCCCTACTTTGATACCTATTATGTCATGGGGGTGAGATGGAGAGTTCTTCAAGGCAATGCCAGTCGACCCCATGCTCTAGCAGGTCCCTTCAAGCTGGCTAAGTCTCAGGCACAAGCCCACTAATGCCTTGTGTGTCTGCCATCAGGGCTGAGTAAGTTCCAGAGAAACTCCATAGCAGGTGGGCTGTAACTTTCAGAGTCTAAGGTACAGAGGAATTGAAATCTGTGTCCCTGGAGAATCGAAGCACTGAGTATTCAGCCACTTTAAATAGTGATTTACACACAATGGAACTAATGAAAGCAGGGCGATGTTGCTTATCTGTAACCAACTTTCTCCACTAATTTATTTAATTAAAAAGCCTGGAGCAATTGTGCCTGTAAAAGTGCGTTTGCATCTATAATCAGACATGTTTTATGTTTTTCATAATGATACTAAAATTGCAGAAATCTTTTCAACTCTCTAATAGGAGCACAAATGACTTTGTCATAGCATTTGGATGTTTAAAAATAAAGGCTCAGTAGTGAATATAAAGGCAAATGTTATGGTAAGGATGCCAATTCTTTGACCTATGAGTGGGAGAGCTCACTCATGTAAACCTTTTAGGCTAAATCATCTGCTGGGGATGGGTGAGAGGTGACCCTCCAACACTATAAGGATCCTGTCTGCTTCTCCCAGGACCCAAATGCCTCATTCAGCTCTATGCCCAGGGCTGACTTAGTCATGGCAGGAAGTCCCTGACATTACACAAGTGTGCCTGTAGGTGTTTTACTTGCGGCGTCAGGATACAGGTCCATTTGAAGGCGACAGAACCAGGGAACATCTCTTGCCTTGATCTTGAAGAGATTTCCGAGTCTTGCAAGGGAGCAACTTGATAAAGGAGGGTGATAATGTGTGTGTCTGAAGTCCTGACTCCTGCCAACAAGACCTAAAAAATTTAATGAATTCTGTGTTCCTGGGTATTCTCCCCCAATTACAAATGTTCAAAACCTGGGACAACATTTTTTCTGCTTCATTTTAAAAGATACTTACATAATAAAGAGGGGAAACCTACTTTTCACATAATTAGTTACTCATCTCTATGAAAATCCCTAATTTCTTAGGGTTGAGTCAATATCAAAGTTAATGGCTATACAATATATTAACTAGGTAACAAATAATAACATAAAGACATAATTATTTATAGTATTTGAGTTGTGAGAAAGAACATAGCCAGAGTGACCTCTTACCATCACTTTTACTCCTTACTTCTCACTTCTGAAGCAGAGTTCCACTGTTTACCTTTTTTAAACAGTAGCCAAAATCTCTCAAGAGTCCTGTTATTCAAAATGTAAAGGTAAGACTCAGACTGCTCAGGGAATTGCTTATTTCTGTCTTTTCATAGTTTCTCTGCAGTTATGGTAAGAAAACAGATTGTAGTTAAAATTCAATGTCTTTACAAATAGCTGTTAAAACTTTCCATCTCTCAGACTCCTTGAGAATCAAATTTAAAACTCATACACTTCTGTCATCTACTGGGTCCTTTTCTGTTGCCTTCAAAGACAAATATATCTCCCCATCCTTACAAAAAACTTCACTTCATCCAATCATCTCTGCTAGTTATCATCCAAATAGCTCCCCTCTCCTTGAAGAATATAGGAGTAGAAAGTATAGGAAGAGAGCATAGGAGGCTCCTTTTTCCCATCATGCTTGGGAACTTGGGTTCCTTGACCTATACTATTGAACAGAATTGCCTTTTGTTCCTCATTTCTGTCACCAGGGAATAGATTGAATCAGAAGACTACTGTCAAGAGTTAACAGGTTATTGGTGTCCACTAGCATTCCCTTTTCAATAGCCTTTCCTCAGCATAAAGGCTGCTTTTCATTGTCAATGCAACAGATAAGCCAGTACAAACTTAACTGCCAAGGGTATCCAAAGCCATCGGAAATGTTTGGTTGTGCATTGTTTTTGGAGGGTGGGAGGTGGAGGGCGGGGGCGGGGGCGGGGGGGGGGCGGGAAGGAGATTGCTTGAAAGAAAGAGGATTATTGGTGATTCTGGTGTGGAGAATAAAATTACTAAAATATTGAGGTCTGTGGGCCTGCTAGTGCCTGGATGTCTTGTGACCTTGTCGCAGCTCCTCACAGGAGGCAGAAAGAAGGCATTATTTTGGGTAGATAAAACTACATTTGGAAGTGTCAACTCCCACATCCTGGCAAGCACCAGAATAAGAGTGCAACATCATGTTAAGAAAACATTTTAAGATTGTCCTATTTATGAAGAATTTTCAAGCCAAAATGTACAGAAAGGTTCTTTCCCTTATTTTGTTCCCATTTAGATGAATAGGAGAAAGAAAGAAAGGAAGAAAGAAAGAAAGAAAGAAAGAAAGAAAGAAAGAAAGAAAGAAAAAAGGAAGGAAGGAAGAAAGAGAGAGAGAAAGAAAAAGAAAGACAGAAGGAAGGAAGGAAAGAAAAAGAAAGAAAGAAAGAAAGAAAGAAAGAAAGAAAGAAAGAAAGAATTTGATTTCTCTGAGGTTTTCTTTGTGTTGTTCTTAGTATAAGTTACAGAGCATGCTTTCAATCCAATTAAATTAAGCACCTACTATGTACATCACTCTGTGGTGAGTCCGATGGAGATACAAAGGGAAAAACCTTTCCCTGAAGTCCCTCAAGGAACTTACATTCTATTAAAGTATGCTGCTATGACTATAACTGTGTTGAGTTCCAGGTGGGTTTTTTCATCTTCTGAGTCCTGTCTCCCTCTCCCTCTCCCTCTTCTTCTCTGTCTCCCTCTCCTTCTCCCTCTCCCTCTCCCTGGTTGCTATACTGTTTGGTGCATGAATGATCAGTATTGATATTAACTTCATTGTCTATGCAGGGGTGGGGAACCTGTGGCCTCCAGGCTACATGTAGCCTTCTAGGTCCTCGGGTATGGCCTTTTGACTGAGTTTGAGTTTTACAGAACAAATCCTTTTATTAAGGGGATTTGTTCTGTGAAGTTCGGATTTAGTCAAAGGGTTGCATTGAGAACACAGAGGGTCACATGTGGCCTCAAGGCCACAGATTCTCCACCCTTCTAGGTATAAGCCTGGTGGATGAGAAACATGGGAAGAGGCAGAAGACACTCAGCTCACTACTTTAAAAGGCATACCATATTGTAACACTATCTGCCCCCAAAAGACAATTCAGCTCTACACAATATGGACACTAAAAAATGGCCCAAAGTGAAGCTGCTTCAGAGGCTGATAAAAGTTTTTAAGAAGCATTTCCATTCCACAATCAAAAAGCCAGAGGTTACTGTCCAGACACCGCTGTGATTTTGTTAGCATTTCTAATAATAGTCCAGCATTTGTGTGAGGTCTGAATATCACTATCTTTTTAAAGGAAATGAAATTACTGATCTGAATGATTCAGCGCAAGGAAAAACAGCTGAGTTGTACAAACACATGGCCTCTATAACCAATAAATTAAAGCAGGTAAACTCCTGAAGTCTTTTCCTAGAGATTACTGATACACCCAGAAAGATGAAAATCTTACAAACATAAACAGGCTATATAGAGAACCAGAGACCTGTGTTTATTCTGCTAAACTGTGAAGATTTAGTTACTAGAAGATTGGGGTGAGGGAGGGGTAACTAGAGGAGGAATGAGGACTTACAAGTCCTGAGTTATGTAGTAGAAGGACCACTGGTCTATGAATCAGGAGACCTGGCTTTGTTGTCTTGGCTTTGTCACTAGCTATTTCACCTTGGACAGATCATCTCTCCAGGCCTCAGTTTCCACATCTGTAAAATGTAAGGGTTGAATTAACTGATCTCTATGATCCCTTGCAGCTCTCAAATTCCACAATTCTTTGAAAACTATAAATATGCATGACTCTCTTTAGTCTAGCTATCAGCTATTCAGTGATCTGGTAAAGGACATGATGGTATTTTTTAACATCCCTACTATTTTAACTCTCATGCCCTTGGGCAAGGCACAGAGACATGAACAAAATGCCTTCAAAATTGCTACAAAATGGCCTTATGTTAATAATTAATAGAAAAAAGGGGCCTTTAAAGAAATGTCAATAGGATCAGAACACACACCTAAAGGTAGCTAGAGAGCAGGGTAAACCTCTCTACGGTCTTGTATTTACAACTACCTGCTTAATATATTCACTGTCGTCACAAACTTAACATATTGGAAACCATATTCATATCTCTCCATTGTCCTTCACACAGATCCCCAAGCTAGTTTCTCTCTATAACGTCCCTCTCTCTATTACCCTTATCGTGATCCTGCCACAGTAGTCATCCTGCTTTCACTTACCCCCTGGGCTTTGGGTCTCCATGTGCTTGCTAAGCTCTTACTCTTCTCCTGAGGACACTATAGGGAGCTCAGGAAGTCTACATGTGACTAATACTGGGCAGTAGAGAATCTGGCTGGGCTTCTTCTCTTCTCTGGCTTTCCAATTCTTGCATTGCCACATGGAGCTGGAGGGAAAACTTTGGTCACTGGCACTTAGAATGCAGTTCTATCCCCTTGCTGTGTCACTCAATGTCACTAAGTCTCAGTGAATGGCATCCACTCAAATACACTTTGACTGTCACCAAATTGCCATACTAACTCTACTATCAAAAACACTCCAGGCCAATTTCTCCCACAATGCCTAACACCATAATTTAGAGCCTGACCCAGCATCTATAAAATAGGCCCACAAAATTGCACACAATTGTATCCAGGACACAGCTGTTCTTACTTTCAACCTTGAACATCCCCAGACACTGGTATGTATTTCCTTTATATGTCATCTTCTTCCGCTTCTGGGAGGGAAGATGGGTGGACTGTGAATCAGTTGTAAAGGCCTAGATGAGAGATTGTCTCTGTGTTGTTGGGCTGTGGGAAAAAAAAGTACTGACAGCTTTCAGGAGTTGCTGCTGGCTCAATGCTTCCCTTGGCTTTTTGTGTTGCTATTCCTCTCTGTAGTCCACCTCTCAAGAGACTTAATGTTGCTGAAGAGCTGCCTGGTTCTTCCCATGGTCCTTTATTCTTCCAAGAAGTACGGAATCTCAGAAATGGAAGGGTCTTCAGAGATAATCTAGTCTGGAGGTTCTCAAACATTTTTGTGTTATGGACCCCCTACGCAGTCTGGTGAAACCTAAGGAGCCCTTCTCAGAATCTTATTTTTAAATGCATAAAATTGTATATGTAGGACTAAAAAGGAAACCAATTCTATTGAAATAAAGTTATAAATTTTTGTTTGAAGTTCACAGCCCCAGTTCAGAACGCTAGATCTAATCCACCCCATTTACTTGAACAGGAATACCCCCTGCAGTATGCCTAACAAATGGTCATCCATCTTCTACATAAAGACCTTTAGGGAAGAGAAAACCAATCCCATTTGTGATGACCCTTCGGAGCCACTGTCCTTCTGATCTGCTATTGCTAATCTTCAAAAGAAAAATAGAAAACTCTGCTTATTAGTACTGTGCCTAAAGGCAGCCCTTGAGGTGGGGATAGACAGACCCTCCTGTGAGGGCAGTATAAGCACCGTTTAGTTTCATAAAACCTTTTTTCCCCTTACTAAGCACTTCAATACTTCAGGGGATGGATCTCATCAATGTGAGTGGGTATTTCTTCCATTAGTACTGATTGCAACATGTCTGAGCCTTCATGTCAGGTGTACTCTTTTACCATAGTCTCCTATATCTCCCTCCCCCATGATTTTCCCAACATGCTGGAGGTCTTCCTCTAGTAAGGTCTCCATTTTGTTAGCACCATCGTTCAGTCTATCCAGTTTCTATCCTTCCTTCTTTGTCATAACTAGCCTAAATCCTTTTCCAGTTACACACATACTTAACAATATCCTTCACTTCTTGTGTATAGGTCTTTGTTGGTAATAGACTACAGCCATAACAGATGTCTACAAAGATGGTAGAGAAGTCACTTCCTGCCATCTCATGCTTCTGAGCATGTGGATTTATTAAGCAGTGCATGCCAATTGCTTCACAAATTGGGACAAGTAACCCTTCTCAGCTTTGGCGCTGGACCCTGAATTAGAAGGAGACAGAAATTTATACATTAAACAGAATTAATCACAGAAGGCCAATTAATGAAAAGGAAACAATCCAAGGGAAAGGACTTTATGTACCAAAATATTTATAGCAGCACTTTTTGTTGTAGCAATGAACTGGTAACTAAGGGGATGTCTGTCTATCAGTAAGAATAGAGTTAAACAAATTGTAGTATACAAGTGGTTTGGAACATTCTTGCACTATACAAAGGGACAAAAGGGATGGATTTAGAGAAACCAGGAGAACTGATGCAGAGTGAAGAGAGCAAAACTAGGAGAACAATTTCTACAATAACTTTAATACTGTAAAGAAAAGCAACTTTGAAAGACTTGTGAACTTGAATTGTTTGGACCAACCATGACTTCGGGGACCAGTGATAAAGCATTCTTGCCACCTTCTGCCAGTGTGGTGATAGACAAGAGGCGTAGAATGAGAAATATTTTCAAATAGAAAAGTCAAGTTTCTACTGTCAAAGAACTCATACTTTTACAGGGGGAGAGAACACATATAAGAGGTTTTAGCTGTCAACCAAATGGAAAGGTCCAATGTATCTTAGGGTATTGTAATAACAATGCTGCTTGCAGCTACTATGGAAGTGTTAAGGCCAATAACACCCACACATAGGAGGGCTGCTAGCACAGGTTCTTTGATCTGCTTTTCTAAGGAAAGCAACTTTAAGGGGTTTATAATCTCACTTTAATTAAACATACATATATCATTCACTTAGCTCATGGGGAAAAGTCGGCACCCTGAACTTCAGAGAAAACACAAACAGAAATTACAAGCAGAAATTCTATAAACAGGGCAAATAATACAAATCAATAGACAGAGCTTCTATCTGTCCATAGCAATACATACATAGTTATCAGAGAGAGAAGCACCAACATTTGGGTTTTCAAAGCTGGGGGGCTCCATAACAGCTATCCAGAGTTTTGGATGGCCAAATTACATGAACATCCTTCCAATGAGTGAGCCCCAAAGCAAAATGCTAACCTCTGAGTATATATATATACTTCTTCAGGGTCAGAGGGCATCACAACTCTGTGACTCAAACTCATGTGACTTAGGCTTTCTTGTGACTGAAGCACTCATCAAAGACTCTTGATTCAATCAAAGGCAAGGCTCCATCAAATGCACTTGATTGCCTTAGTGCTGAGAAGCTCTAAAAGAAAACAACAGTGAAAAGTCCCACTTTGCTTGCCATTACAGGTATAGTGGTAAAACAGATGGTAATGCAATTTTTTTTTACTGTCATTAACATTGATAGAACTATGACTGTTATTGATGCTGAACCACTTGGTAGTGCATGGAATTTGATGGTGAAAATTTTCTTTTTTAGTTCTTCAACAGCTGGGTCTCCTGGGGAGGTCAGTATAGCTGCCCACATAGAAGCAATTAAAGGGTTGCCCACCTCTATAATGGCCTGGCTGGCCTGGTGGCCTGGGGGCATTGCTATTCACAAGATTCTTGGGCTATGTCTCATGAGATGTGCTCACCATGGCCCAAGGGGAGGTGGTAGTGATGATTTGAACTACCTGGCACATGCCATCTGCTGGCTCTCCCTCAGGATACTTGCCTGTCCTGTCAGGGGCAGTTGGTCAGCCACTCCCAGGTAAATGAAGAGATGGGCTAATTCAATGAACTGGCCTTGCAACTGCATGCCATAGTCTGGACAATAGATATTTCTTCATCCATTTAGTTTATCCTCTACGTATTCAGTAGATCAGTCAACAAGCATTTATTAAGCATTTAATATGTGTCAGGTACTGTGGTAAATTATTGTTAACTTAATCTCTTTTGAGTAATCGTGGATCTTATTGAGTAGATTCGTGATGTTCTGGAGCTTGAGGCATTGGGTATAATATTATTTCCCAAAAGGGCCATCTAGAAGATGTCACCATTTATAAGGAATGTCCTGCCATGATAGTAGGAGACAACGTCAACAACAACATATGTCTTCTTGCTTCATGCTTTACTTAACATTAATAATCAGAGAGTTGCTTAATTTAGTTATTGCTGTGGTTGCTTTTATTAAGGAATCTTGTATGGTGTTAACATGCAGGCAGAGATTTCTAACAGGGAGCATCTTTAAGGCTGAGTTTTGCCCTACAAGTCAAAAATTTTGTTGTTTTTTCTTTGGTTTCCATAATCAACAATAAACATACACACTAGTCTCATATTCTCTTTATCTTTCTGTTACATGCTTGTAAAGATGTGGTCAGCCATAGATAGTGTTTGTGAGAGTCCAATTGCTCTTTTCTGATATTTTAATCAAAGATGCCCTTGATCCATATAGGTCATTCTCATAAATATTTCATAAAGAAGAGAAAGTAGGCATGAGGATCAGTTGCTATTAATGTCAGCCAACAAGCATTTATTAAGTGTTTCCTATATATTGGGCACTACACTAAGCACTGAGGATACAAAGGAAGAAAGAAAACTTCCCTGCCCTTAAGGAGCTCACATTGTAATTCAGGAGACATAGAAGATCTACACAGAATAGATAGAAAGGGAGTGGCATTAACATCTGAGGAGACAGTAAAAGGCCTCCTACAAGAAGAGGGGCTTTGAGCTGAGTCTTGAAGGAAGCCAGAGAAACAGAGGTAAAGAAAATACATTGATGAAAGATGGAATGCTATGTTCAAGGAACAGCTGGTAGGGTGCCAAGGGACAAAGGAGTAAGAAAGAAGACTTTATATTTGATCTTGGAGTTTATAGGGAGTCTCTAGACCCCTATGAACAGTGAGTGACATGAGTAGACCTCCACTTTAGAAAAATCACCTTAGCAGCTGACAGAGTATAGATTGAAGTGGGGAGAGACTTGAGGCAGGGAAACCAGCTAAAAGGACATTGCAGTTTTCCAGACGAGAGGTGATATGGGCAGGAGTACGCTGGTAAATGTTTAACAATCAGCTCTCAAAAAAAAAAGAAATATACATGTGACAAAATTTTAAGTTTAATCTGCTTTATTAACATTTTTCTCCATCATTTTCTTAAGTGCAGACATCATCAAAACCAAAAAAAAATCAAGTCCTGATTCATAGGGTTTGCAGATTTCTGAGACAGTGAGTAGAGCACTAGCCCTGGAGTCAGGAGAACCTGACTTCAAATCTGGCCTCAGACACTTGACACACTTACTAGCTGTATGACCTTGGGCAAGTCACTTAACCCCAATTTCCCTGCCTTCCCCCTTCAAAAAAAAATTTATCAGTTGGCTCTCAGGACCAGAGTTTAGAAGGTTCCAGCACACCCTTTGATATGGGATTGATTGTAGCTATATGAGAGAAGAATTGTTACAAAAATAGAAATGACAAAATTTAGCAACTGTTGGGATGTGTGGGGTAAGGCAATTCAGGTGTGGTCGTTTATTGACCCTGATGTTGAATTCAGATCATTAAAGAAATTCTGACAATTCTATTTCAGTTTATGTCTTTTTGTTGTTCTGCCAATTTCATCTATGAATAGTTTTGGGATTATGTGGCTTAGTCAAGCATTGCAAAAATATTTCTGCAGACTCATTTTTACCTCCATGGATTTTTTTTTACTGTTTTATAAGGTAATACTACTCATAATCCACAAATAAATTCACACTTTAAACAGGTGCTGCCCTGGGCTTTGTTTAGGAAGGAGAGTAGATGTTTTCTGGCTAAAGAAGTTTCTGGGCTCTTTTAGACTACTTTTTCTGGCAACCTCCTTACACTGAATCAACTTTTGTAAGAAGTGGCAATAATCAAGGCCGATATCTTTGTTTTGTACCATTTCCCATTTTTGTCATCACTGGTTCATTTGAATAGGTTGGGTTGGAACTGTTGGAATTGCATGTCATTTCTTCTCTCCTTCATCTTTTAACCTGGCATTGATTTTGACCTCTACTCTAACCAGTCAATGATCTGTTTATGCGTAGGCAGCTGATTTAGAAATAACTCCCATTCCAATAATCAGCCATTTCCTCTTAGCTGAGATGTAGTTAAGTTCATTTTTGTGATGATATTCATTACTCACAATGCTTAGTGCCAGACTTTCTTCTTGAAGAGAACATTCCTGATATATAAGTATAAGATTCCCAGTAGCCCAAAAGCCATTGGTCTCCTTAGTGTCTTCAATCTGAAGCATATTTTCTAACATAGTGTCTGCCATCCACCCTCTTGCCTACCTCCCCATGGAAGTCACTGAGAATCAAACATATGTTGATTTGATTAGAGTATTATTTCTACTATTTCATAAAATTGCTCTAACTTTTCATCCTTTCCCAACAGATGTTGGCGCATAAGCTCCAATTATCTTCCTGGTGGTATTTTTGCTCATGCTTATTGTGAGCAGTGTAAAATGAGATGACCAAGTGTGCCATGAAGTGATGTTTCTTTTTTCCTTCTGGGTGTTCAATGAAGCCAACTCTGTCAACTTAGATAAAAGCATAAATGGTATATTTAGCAAATTTGCAGATGATACAAAGCTAGAAGGGATGGCTAACACACTGGATGACAACCAGGATTCCAAATGATCTTGACAGCCTAAAAAATTGGGCTGAATCTAATGAGACGAAATTTAATAGAGTTAAATGGAAAGTCTTACACTTGACTTCATTGGTATAAGATGGAGTAAACATAGATAAATACAGTATATCCGGGGAGAGATTTGGAAATTTTAGTAGACTACAAGCTGAAAAGGAGCCATCAATATCATATGAGGCAGCACAGTAGATAGAGCTAGACTTGGAGTCAGGATTACTTGGGTTCAAATCTCGCTTCATACTTTTACTAGCTTTTTGACCAGGGGTAAGTCACTTAACCTTTGTCAACTTCCCTTTCCTTACCTATAAAATTATATCTCCTACAATTATTATCTCATTTGATCCTTACTACAACTCTGGAAGGGAGGTGCTATTACTATCCCCATTTTATAGATTAGGAAACTGAGGCAAACAGGTAAAGTGACTTGCTCAGGGTCACACCGATGCTAAATGTCCAAGACTGCATTTGAACTCAGGTTTCCTGACTTCAGTTCCAGAACTCTCTCTATGTGCCACCTAGCTGCTACTTTTTTTTTTTTAAATCATTACAAATCATTACAGTTACTTTTGGTTAGATAGCCTTTCAAAATACCAACAAAGCTAAAACCAGGAACCCAGAGCCTGGATAGGGTGTTTCATGTGCGCACAAATTCCAGGTTGGATCAGTGCCAGAAGAGAGAGAGGAGCCTGACCAAAGTGGAGCTCAGGCTTTAGGGGCCCAGGTCATTGAGCTTATCTCAAAGGTGGTTCTTCTTGAAGGTTAAAGGCCCCAGTTCCAACCCCTGAAGATTCAAAGTATAATAATAACCCATACATTATGGGGTTGTTGCAAGGGTCAAATGAAATAAACACACACAAATCACTTCAAAAACCTCAAAGCTCTAAGTGAATGCTAGCTATCATCACTGTCATCATCATCATCATCATAGTCATCAAATGGAGGTCAAGAAAGTCAATTCCATCCCAGTTTTTCTTGACAGGCAGAGGTTCCAGGAATAAGGAGTTGATAGTTCCACTATACTCTGCCCTGGTCAGATCATATCTGAAGTATTCTATTCACTTTCAAAGTATCCCATTTTAGGAATGACTTGTAACACCAAGCACCCTAGCATACACAAGATGGCCTGCCAGCACAGGTTCTTTGATCTGCTTTTAAAGGAAAAATAGCTTTTAAAGGGGTCAACAATCTTTAATTAAACATATATATACATATATATATATATATATGCACACATACACACATACATATATACATATACACACACAAACACACATACACACACACACACATATATATATATGTATATATATATATATATATAAAATTCACTTATTTCAGGGTAAAGGTTAGCACCCTGAACACAGAGAAAAAATACAAGCAGAGAAATTACAAGTAGAGAAATTAGCACAAATCAACAGACAGTGTTTCCAACTGTCTGACCAAAGTAATATATACATAGTTACTAGAGAGGAAAGCACCAATATCTTGGTTTTCAAAGCTGGGAGACTCCTTAACCACTATTCAGAGTCTCATCTGGCCAAATCACACAGAACATTCTTCCCACAAGTAAGCCCTGAAGGAAAATGCTAATCTCAGAATATATATACAGCCAGAAGGCATCAAAACCATAGTGCTTCAGTGCCTAATTACCAAAAGGTGTGAAAGCCTTCAAGCAAACAAGCTTCCCCATAAGCAAACTTCCCCTTTAAGCAAGTTCCTCCCTCAGTAGGCTCTGTGACTCAGGATGTATTACAGCTGTGAGCTGGAGTTTTAAAGCAGCAAAACATCATGATTGAACACATGTGGTCACATTAATGGATGGGGAAGATCTTCCTATTCCATTAACATTACATGACTTTCGTAAGTTGGAGAGCACATGTCCAGAGAAGAAGAATGAGGATAGTAAACAGCCTTGAGTCTGTGTCACATGAGGAGCAGTTGAAGAAATTGAGGGTATTTGGCTTTAAGTATTAGAAAAGCTATTGAGTAGAAAAAGGATTAAGTTTGTTCTTTTGGTCCTAGGAAGTAAAATGGGTGGAATCAACAAAAAAAAGATAAATTTAGATTTGATATAAGACAAAATTCCTAGCAATTTTAGCTATCCAAAAGTGAAATGGACTGCCTTGGGAGGTAGTGAGTCCTTCCTCCCTGGAGCTCTTTAAGCAAAGTCTGGTTGACCACATGTATGATATGTTGTCGTGGGGAGTTATTTTTTGTATGTAGGCTAGACTAGCTTCTCATTGAGGCCTCTTTCAACTCCGAAATTCTATAATTCTGTGAACTCTTTTATTTGCCTCTCCAAGGAGAATTTTGGGCCATTCTTCCATTTCAAATTCTTTTGTTTGACGTCTCTTTCTGTTTATTGCAAGAATGTCTAAAGTAATATGGTACAATTCTTTCAGTAATATGCTAATTCACTGGGCAAATTGCATATTAACTATTAGCAAAAGTTAAATTAATGTTTATATATAGTCTAAAACTGTATCATCAACCCCTTCTGCTCTACTTTATGCCATACTATCTTTGTCACCATGGGAGTAAAAGGTAGCCACATAAGACTCAAGGCCATTAAAAAATTTTTTTCATAGGTTGCCATGGCCAAAAATATGCCATCACCCAGTGGTTAGCTTATTGGTAATGAGCATCTCTGTACTTAGGTAGATTCACAACAAAAATAGCAACAAAGTTCATCCTTGGAAAGACTCAATCTATTGCCAGCACTTTACCCACAGTCTTTCTAGCATAGGAGAACCAACCAGTGCTTACACTTCAGCGGCATTACTTAGGTAGAGAAATAACACATATAAGTACTTTTGTAGATCTTAAAGTGTTATTATTATTGCTGCCATATATCCTCAACTCATTACTTTTCCTGCGTCCTTTGATGACTTAAGTAAAGAAATAATTAGCATGATTCATTTAATAAATGATAGTTTATTTGAGCCAAATCTGGAGCCAAGGCTCCCTTCACGGCAAAATCAGTTGTTAGTGGTAGAATTTCAGTTAACAGTAACAATCTGGGACAGAAGACCTTATTGGCATCCTTTATAAGTCCAAGTAGGTAAACAACTGTTCTCCCAACTGACAGCCTGGGCTCTAATTATGGTGATTTTTATTGATTCTGACAAAATAAAACTCTCTGTGGTGTTATTGAAAAAGTACATAAGAAGCTATAAAATGTCATAGGGGTCCATCCTGCCCAGTATTCTGTCTCCAACAGTAACAAAAAGATTCTTGTCCAGGTACCAGTTGAATTTCCCACATCCCCAGTCCCAATCCTGTAGGATTATGCTCTCAGCTCTTGGTTAATTTTTGCTGAGATATCAGATGATAACTGCTTAAGATATTACACTCTCCTGAGGGATACTTTTAACAGGAAAAAGAAAAAAAGCTTTCAAGATCCAAGGGGGAATACAAGTCCAGTAATGGAACTTTGAATAATACAGTTGAGGGATAGTTTTGATACTCTCAAATCTCACCTCCCACAGTCCGATGTGCACTTGAAAATCTTTCTATGAACCCTATAGATCCTCTAATCATGGATTAGGACAAAGAGATGAGAAGGAGAAAAGATTTGGAGACTCTGAGAAGAGGGTAATAGAAGGAAGAGTATACACTTTCCATCTCATCTCTGAGATGTCTGTCTGGAAGGGAAAAAGCAATATGGCATGATAGGTAGAAAGAAGAAGACTTCTGTCTGGTGCATCTTTGTAATCTGAAATCAAGTTCTAAATTCTATAAATCCTCCATTAATAGATTAAGCCGATTAAGCAATGAGTTTCATTTTCATTAGGTGCATCCTAGATATAATTTATTTTTATTTTCTCTCCTGATGGCTTGGGACATGGGCTATTTCTCACCTCTAACAGTTTTGTGCCTACTTTATGCAGATATGTAAATTTTGGAACATCCTTTGCAAACTTCCACATGAATCTGTGCCTCTTCTACCTTGCCCCACTCCCCAGTCTAAACTAATCTCAGCAATGTTTTATAATAATAATCACTAACATCTATAAAGCATTTTAAGGTTTGTAAATATGTTACCTAAGATCAGAGCTTTAGAATTGGAAGGAATTCCAGAGATCATCCAGACCAGCCCCAGTATTTTACAGATAAGAGAATTAGTTGTGACTTACTCATAGATAGTAACTGTCTGAAGTGGAATTTGAAACCAGAGTCCAGAGTCAGTTCTCTTATCACTACTTCTTGTCATCTGATTCTCCCAACAATCCAACTCTAAAATATTTGATAGTTTTTCAATATTCTTCAATCTGTAAATAATAGCTTTTAATTTACCCAGTGAGGTAGGCATTATTATCATTCCCATTTTACAGAGAAGGGAACTGAGGGTCAGAGAAGTTAAGCTATTTTCCTGTGGTTACAAAGCTAATAACTATAGATATAAGATTTGAACCCAGGTCTCTCTTGACTTCAAGCGCAGCATTCTTTCTACCTTACAATGCTGCCTCTTCACTGAAATGAAGAAACCATGTATTTCTATGGTTAAGGTTTCTAATAAATATCACCAGCACAGCTGTGTTTTGAAAAGAGACTATACAACTTTAACAAAGAAGAAGTTTTCCCATCTAGCTAAGCTTTTCTTGCATGCGAAATGTTTCAGATGCAAGGGAGGCTAGGGTGATGGCCCAAGAGATATTATGTTAATGAATAGCTGGATGAACGTTCCAAATGATTTGCATAGAAGGAACCTGACCCCAGCCCCTCTTTGAAGAGGGAGTCCCTGAGGAGATGCCCCAGATAATGGGCTTTTCCTTCTCAGCCAGAAATCTGAGAGAAAAGTCACCGAGTCTAGGAAAACAGGTTCACAGTTTCTCTTTCACCCAGAGAACAATTGGAATACATAACAGCATTCTCCATCAAAACAGTCACTCTGCAATTGCCTGTATTTATTCTAATGTTTGCTACAATAATATATGGTATTATATCCTTGAATGTCTGCCACCAATGCAAACTAGTCAAAGGAATTATGCCACCAGCATAACTGTGGTAAATTTCATTCCCTGAGGAGAATTTTAGTATCTCAAGGGCAGAGTCTGCTTTTCAGATTATCTTGCACATAGTAGGTATCATAAAAGAACCAAATTTCCCTAAGTCAACTTCCCTTCAATATTGCAGGAAAAAAAAAAAAGACTTACTGACTCAATAGGGTATATAGCCTGGATTCACATTTAAGTAACCATGATATTCCACTATTTCCTGGCCATCTTTAGTTTAAGAGCCAGCTCACTAATTCCTAATATGTCTAGAGCTGGAAACAACCTTTAACGTCATCATGTCCAATTCTCTTGTTTTGCAGATGAGGAAACTGAGGTTGGGGGAAATTAAGTGATTTATCCAGGGTCACATAGGTAGAAAATGACAATGCCAGAATTCAAACTTGGGTTCTTAGGCTGCAAATTTGGTGCTTTTTGAACTGCATCTCCACTGTGGTTCCTTCTTTCTGAATATCCCTTCAAGACTCACCTTTTTTCCTCATCCAGCCTCCCTTCCTCCATCTGTACCTTCTCTAGAATATCTATCAGGACCACCCCAGGATGGCTCCAACTTCACCCTCACCCTTCCTTGCCTGTACTTCTGCCTCAAAAGAGATCCCCACCAAACTCTGTCCCCTACTGCTCTTCCCTCCATGAGCTCCTCAAGTGTTATCCCAGGACTAATCTTTCCTACAGTTTCCAGTACCTCAACCTCTTCCAAGACCCCAAAACTTCTTACCTCTTCCAGAACACCCCCTAAACTCTTGCCATTACAGTTTCCTCCAAGGAACCCCCTACTGTGACCTAAAACCTAAATTTCCTTTTCTGATTTTACTCTCAAGACCCAGTTCATTTAGGATTAAACAATGTCTTCCCTCTCCTCCTAGCCTTTTTGCCTTCTCCAGGACATCTTCTTGGCTCCCCAGCCTCCATCATCAGGAAGCCCCACAGGGGGCCACCCCAACACTCAGCAACTTCTGCTCCTCCCCATTCAGGATCCTCTCCAAGGCCTTTTTCCCACTATGTTCTCCTCTGGGATGCCTCTCTCAGCCCCAATGAAACAAGTTATCTCTCCCTCCAATCACTTTTTCCTCCAGAAAGGTCCAACACTCACCTCTTCCCATTCCAAAACAAAGTAATTTACCTATACACAAACTGATCAAATTCTCTCTCCCTTCCCTTTTCCAGGACATCATACACCCCTACCCCAAGCCACCTTTGGATACATCCTAGGACCAAATGACTTATGGGTTCTATCTCCCTAGGCAGACTTTGACATGACCCATTTCCACTGACAATCTCCAGGATGCCTTCCAAAGACCAAATAATTTATCATGTCTATTTATCTAATTCTACATTCTCTAATCAGCTCCTCAGAGCCTCTCCATAACTAACTAATAACCATCCTTGCATGCCCCTCTCCCCTCTAAAGACCCCAGCATTTATTCTTTTAGGACCAATCAACTTTTCCTTTCCTTCTCTTTCAGGACATTCTCCAGGAGACCTCCCCACACTTCGGCACACTCCAATCCACTCTGCAAGACTATTCCAATTTCATTCCTCCTACTCTCTAGGATCTTTATTTTCTCCATATTGACAAATGTCTATCCTCCCTCCCTTTTATGTGCTTTTGTAGTTCATAGACAACAATTATGGATTGGAAATAGGTTCAGATAGTAAATTGTTAGAAATATGGTGAGAAGAGTGCAGCTATGGCAGAGAGGGCCTCTGTATGTATAGAAGATGTCCACAGACTTTGGAAGCATGCCTATGTTCCTTCTCCATCCTAGAAATGCCATATTGCTATATGGGTCAAATACAATTTTGGCTCTTTGAAGAGGAAAGAAGGATAGGCAATAATATTCTATAAATAGTTCTAGGATAAATCTAGCATAAAAGAATAAGTAAGGATAAAGGAAAAATGAAAAATTGGACTACTTCAAAATTATTGGCTAAGTGATATCTGAATATCTTGGGCATTTTCCTCCCATTATGAGGGAGGAAGAAGAGGACCTGCCTTCTCAGTATAGAGAATGGAGAATTGGAATAAATGTGAAGTGTGGACGAGTAGGGATCAGGTACTCACTATAGGAGTATTGAGTGTGAAAGACCACCAGATTCTGACTTATACCTTCCAAAGAGGAATTTTGTGTACAAGAGGGAAAAGAAGCCAGGCTTGAGATGAATAAGAAGGAAAAGGAGATGTGAAGGTGATCTGAAGAGTTTTGGAATTGTGAAGAAGGTCAGAGATTCAATTTGAAGAAGAGAAGTTTGAGATGACCGGAGAAGTTAAAGGAAAAAGACTGGAATGGAAGGGAGAGAAAGAGGACTCCCATTGAAGGAGAAGGACCTGACGACTTGGATGAGAAGGAACAAAAGAAGATGCGACAACTAAGGAGAAGCAGAAGAAGATGGAGAAATATTTGAACTACAGGAGGAGACATAGAAGGAGAAGACTCAAGGGGAGGGAGAATTTTGTTAGTAATACAAGTTAATGAAGAAAAGAGAAGTAAAGCAAATTGGAAAGATAAGTTGAGTGAGTGGAGAAGGGAAAGGAAGTTTGATGTGACTGTCAATGGGTGAAGAGGTAAAGATACACTCTAGAGACACCATAGGAAAGAAGTGAGTAGAGTGAAAACTAGAGTTGTAATGATCCAGAAATATTTTGCCACAAAAGTTCTGCAAACCACTGGCAAAAATAAGAAGACAAAAACTGAGGATTTCACTTCCAGTAAGTATGGAGAATAGGAAAAAAAAAAGCTGTAGTGGCTTGTATTGAGAGTGCAACACTTGTATTTCTGTCGAGCCATATGAGAGATATTTATGTTCAAAGTAAAACTCAAAAATACCTTTCTACATTTAAAGTTATCAGTGACAGAAAAAATGTTCCTTTAACAGTTAGAAGAAGAACTTCTTTGTGAAGACCAACAAGAAAAAGAATTTAAATAGGGCAGAGATGAATTCTAACCTATATCAGGAGTTTGGAGGGTAGAAGACCCTCGAGAAGATGAAAGGACCCCATGACCACCTGAAGTTAAGAAAAAATTTGAGATTCTTTATGAAGAGGAGGTATCTGGATACTTTGATCATCCAAGTAATGATGAATAAAGTAGATTCAGAGGTGCCATGAGGTGAAAGGTAATCCAGTAAAGGTAATAGAAAGAAGAGAACAGTAGTGTTGGTTACTAATTCCCTAATCATCAGGATTGAGGAAGCTATTTGTCAGCATGGTAACAACAATAGAGTGGTACATTATCTTTCTTGGGAATGTACACTAGACTACGACAGAGAAATGCCCAAAGCTTGTAAAAACTGATGATGACTACCCATTTGAGGTGATATATCTGTGTGTGAATAAAAGAACCTAGAAAATAGTGCTAAATTGTTACTAAAAATTGTGAAGTCGAGTTTGAAGACTACCCTTTGAGTTGAGATTCTGATGGAAAGATTTCTTGATAGTACTAGAGTAACAGTGTTGGTTCTTTCTGAAAGAGCCTAGCAGTGCCCTAGCCAAGGACTTCAGCTGAGTTAGAAGCTGGAGGTGGTAGAAACTATAGTTGATTTGTCTCTCCCAAAGAGCAGTAGCATGAAGGACATTATGAGATAAAGTCATGGGTCTTAAAATATTGTAGTTTGTAAGTTGCTCTCCCACGCATGTTACCCACATGTAGACCCTATTATGTATGATCCTTGTATTTGGTCACTTTTTCCCCATTGGTGGAGTGTATACTTGGTGGGGAGGAAGAAAGTAGATTCCTCAGTTTATGAAAGAATTTTCAATTGTAAATCTTAGCCCTATTCTATTTCAGTAAATGCCTTTTGCTTTGAGGTAATGGTTTCCTCTAAATGATTAGTGAAGGCAAATACATTGCTGGGAGCTCATGAGCTATAGTTTTAAGAATATAGAACCACAAAGTTCTTTGAACCAGAGGTAGCTGTCCTGTATGATATCTCTCATGAGTTCAAGTTACTGCTGTAGTATCCTGGGGAACCTCCTTCCTACCTTCACCCCCCAAATAGTTTTCATCAGGTCAGTACTTCTAAGGCATTCTTGTTGCGGCAAAGCTTGGAGGCAGGAATAGGCTCTGGTTAAACAGCAGCAGCAAAAAGTTGTATCAAATCAGCTCAACAAAGGAAGTTTCAAAGAAACCTTGTCTGTGGTTCCCTACTTTCTCCAAAGAGGAAAGATAGTTGTCTATTGCTTCTGAAAGAAATATATGACAAAATGTGTGGTTGTTTTAAATATCCTTTTCATAATACTAAGCCTGTTGTGAATAGTAAATTGCATGAAATAATCTTGTTTTCCCCACTACAAAAATAAAAAGACAGATATGATTGTACACAGAACTCCACAACCAACTTTTACTTTTAAAAGAGTATACAAAAGAGGTGACTTACTGAGGAGGGAGGAGAGAAAAGATTCATTTGCAGAGGAAGGTGATATAAAAAGTTTAAAGTCAACAAAAAGATTTTAAAAGGTATAGAGAAGATGGAACACATGTAACTGGGTAAATAATAGATTCTGAAGGATTTAAGGTCAGAACAATAGAGACCGATGAGGAAAGCTAAAGATGAGGAAAAAAAAGGCAAATCTTTGGCTAGAGCAGGGAAAAGAAGATTTAAAAAAAGGGATAGCTTTCAAACTGATGCTCAGGTTGAACAAAACTGTAATAGCTAATGAAAGTTTTCTCCACCAAAGAGAATGACAGAATGCTTTTATAGAATTATTACTCACAATAAGATAAGGAGACTGAGGGAGAACCTAGCTGTCTTTGATGTGCTCAAGTCATCTCTCCACAAATGAATCACATCCTTGGGTAATGAAAGAACTAGTTACTGGGTGCCGACCTGTGTCTCCATAAAAGATTATGAAGATTTTGTTGAGGAAATATGGCTATGGAATGTTGCATATGCTGTCAGAAATTATTGCTGTGTTGGTTGGTTTCATTGAACTTTTGTCTTGTTTTGTTTTGAATCTTTAAAGGCTCACTGGATAGCACCTTTTGGGCCACTCATTCCCCTTTCCCTAAATTCGCTCTTTTTTCTAATGAGGGCCTCATCTTTCTTTGATTCTTCCAAGTTAATAACCACAGCATTATCCTTGACACTTCACTCATTTTCTGGCATGCTATTTGTAACATTTTCATTTCAGACCTATATTTCATACTCTTCCTAAAGTCATAGCAAATCTACTGAGCACATATTGTATTTGCTGTTTTAGAAGACATCATCTTTGACACCTTACTCCCCCACATCCTGTATATCTAATCAGTTGCCAAATGTTGCTGTTTCTACCTCCTCAACATACTCACACAGCTCCCATCTTAGTTTAGGCCCTCATGCCCTCTCACTTAAACTATTGTTGGACTATGATGTGGTCTCTACTTCATATCTCTTTTTTCCACTCCAATCCATCCTCCACACAGCTTCCAAAGTGATTTTATTTAGGCAAGATTTGATTATGTCTTTCCTCTACTCATTAAACTTCTGTGGGTTCCCTACCGGTTCTAGAATAAAATAAATATCAATTCCTCAGATTGGTTTTTAAATCACTTTGCAACTTGGTCCCAACCTATTGTTCCACTCTCATCATAGCATTACTCCTTTTCTTGTACTGTATGGTCTAGCTGAAAAAATGGCACCTATGGAACTCCATCTCTCTGTGACTTTGCCCTGGTTCTCCACTAATCCTGGAATGTACTCCCTCCTCACCTCCTGCCTGTTAGAATTCCTCACTTCCTTCAAGATACAGATCAAGCACCACTATGTTACCTTTCCTCATCTCCTTAATTTTTTGTGCCCTTCTTCCCCATGTTATTTTTATTTTCTGTTTACACTGTACATATTGTAAGCAAACAAGGATGTGATCTCCATCCCCACCCCCGACTCAGTTAATGTAGTCACAGGATTTAGTTTAGATAATGAAGTTTTAATGTGCTAATAATGTGTAAAACTAACTATAAAATTATGACCACACCCAGTGAACCCTTCATGAAATGGAAATTTCACTCTTTCATGGAATTGAAGAGAGCAGCTTCATTAAGCAAACAAAAATTTGGATGTGCTTTTGCAGGTCTTTCAATAGCTAAGCCCTGGAGGGAGTCCCCTTTCAATGCTTTGTGGAGATACTTGTGTGGGTTGGGGGTGCGGGTGGGAGTCGGGGGTAGGGATTTCTTTCTCCCCATTCGCCATGGAGTTTAGAAGTGACTTAGATATTGTATATTTAAAAGGAATAGCAAGTTTTACATAGTAGATCTGCAGCTTCGTGTGCAATTGTCTTTTTTTTATTATTATACTATGTTATGGAAATGCTCGTTTTATTCCAGAAATTAAAAGTAAAAAAAAAAAAAAAAGAAGAAGTCACTTGCCGAGAAGGAGATATCCTAACGGTTGAGTTCAAGGCACAATGGAAGGAGCAGACACTCTTCAGAAAAACATGGCTAGAGAGAGAATTCCCCAAGGGAGGAAGCAGTTTCTAAGAGATTAACCTTTGGCAACAGAAAAACTGTCTATGGACTCAACAGAGAATTGAGTTGTGGAGAGAAGCAGACTGACGGAGGCCAGCTGAGCAAACTACCCAGAAGAAATGCTTACCTAAGAGAAATCTTTGTGCGGATGCCACAAAAAGAGAGAGGTCTCATAGACCATGAGGTTCCGCAGTTGAGCTGCCTACACACAAATGTTCCCTAACCTTGGGCCACACTATCATTGTACTCTTAAGTTTGTGTCTACTCTTCCCTCAGAGATTGTATTTGTAGGATCACGTACCTCCCCCATTTCTGAGGGAGGGAGTGTTTCGTAGCCTCTACATGCTCTCTTAGTAAGTACCTTTGCTAAGAGCTAATTGTGTCTCCTGGCTAATTGTGGATCAGAAGCACATTGGTGGAGTCTCATGAGTTGTAGAGCTAGGAGAACAGACTCACAAAATTACCCGTAGGCCATAGCTGCCCTCTAGGGACCCAAGTCAAACAAAGTATGAGAAGTTGTAAAAATAACTCAGAGAGAATGTTACCCATTTATTTTACATCTACTTATTTTATATATATATGTTGCCTCACTCAATAGAATGTAAGCTCCTTGATAGCAGGGATTGTTTCATTATCTTTCAGCTCTGTGTCCCCAGCACTTAGCACAATGTTCGGTGCATAAGAATTTAATAAATGCTTGCTGACTGACTGACTCGTCAACTAAGGAATTTCTCCAGTCATTTTGAATCATGTCCAACTCTCCATGTACCCCTTTGGAGGTTTTCTTGGTAAAGATCCTGAAGTGGGAGGACCATATCTGGAAATGAATGTGGACAACACATTCCACTCATTGGGTGAAATTAAAGCAAAGGGCATCAATAACACTTAAAAATAATTAAAAAGGAAACATCATAGAAAATGGGAGGGCTACCACAGGATTAAAGAAGCTCTTACGTCCTGGTTTTCACAAAATGAGGTACATAGAATCCTACAGACTATATAGGCTAGTAAGTTTGACTCTGAAAACTGATAAAAATGTATTTGATCCATTGTAAAAAGGAATGATTAGTAAATATCTAGAAAAGAAAGCAGCAGTCATAAAGGGCCAGCATAGCCATGTCCAGTCATATCTTTTTGGTGAGAGAATGATCTGTAGTTTACCTCTACTAGAGTAGAGCAAAGCATTTGACAAAGTCTCATGCTATTCTTGTAGAAGGGATGGAGAGATATAGGCTCAATGGTAGTGAAATTAGATATTCTTAAAAGTAGTTCAACAGTCACTTGGGGGGAAAAGTGTCATTAGTGCTTGATATAAACTTGAAAGGTGGTATGTATGGTACAGTGGAAAGAACTCTAGATCTGAAGTCAGGTGGGCTTAGGAACAAATCCTCTTTCCCACTTACTGTCTGTATGACTGTGGGCACAGTACTTAATCTTTTGGGGCCCTAGTTTCTTCATATCTAAAATGATAGGGTTGAATTAGATGGCTTCCAAATTCCATTCCTGCTCTGAATCTATGACCTGTGATCCCACGAAAGAAGTCTCTAGTGAAAAGTCCCAAAGGTCAGCATTTGGCTTTACGCTCTTCAACATATTTGTCAATGACTCGGATAAAGACCTAAATAGCAAGTTGAAAATTTCCAACACAAAATTGGGAGGGATAACATACTGGATAACTATTAGGATTCAAAAAGACCTCAACAGATTAAAATTTTAGGCCAGATTGGATAAGATTCAATTTAATGCACTTGTGAAATTTATTTTTGGAATCAAAGTATGAAATAGAGCAGTTCATCAAAAAGAAAAAAAAGAAGACATGGAGGTTTTAGTGGAGTGCAAGCTAAAGATAAAGCAGCAATGTGATGTACTGCCCAAGAAAGCTAATGAAATCTTAGGCTATTTTAGGAGAAGCAGAGCATTCAGGAATAAACATGTGAAAGTCTGACTATATTCTGCCATGTCATACAATATCTGGAGTATTGGGTTCAGTTCTACGTTCCTCATTTTATTTTTTTTATTAGTTTATTTACTTTTAGTTTTCAACATTCACTTCCATAAGTTTTAAATTTTTTCCCCCTCCCTCCCCAAGACAGCCTGCAATCTGATATAGGCTCTACATATACATTCTTATTAAACATATTTTCACGTTAGTCATGTTGTGTAGAAGGATTAATAATGAAGGGGAGAAACCATAAAAAAACAAAACAGAACAAAGCAAAACAAAACAAACACAATAAAGAAAATAATCTGCTTCGCTCTGCATTCAGACTCCATAGTTCTTTCTCTGGATATGGATGGCATTTTCCATCATGAGTCCTTTGGAACTGCTTTAGGTCCTTGCAATTGCTAAGTGCCAAATTTATCAAAATTGGTCATCAAACACTGTGGCTATTACTGTGTACAACATTGTCCTGGTTCTGCTCACTTCAGTCAACATCAGTTCATATAAGTCTTTCCAGGTTTTTCTGAAATCTGCCTGCTCATCATTTCTTATAGCATAATAGTATTACATTGCATTCACATACCACAACTTGTTCAGCCATTCCGCAATTAATGGGCATCCCCTAGATTTCCAGTTCTTGGCCACCACAAGGAGAGCTGCTATAAATATTTTTGTACATGTGGGTCCTTTCCTCATTTTAATGATCTCTTTGGAGTACAGCCCTAGAAGTGGTATTGCTCGGTCAAAGGGTATGTACATTTTTATAGCCCTTTAGGCGTAGTTCCAAATTGCCTTCCAGAATGGTTCAATCAGCTCACAGCTCCACCAACAATGAATTAGTGTTCCAATTTTCCAATATTTGTCATTTTCCTGTTTTGTCATATTAGCCAGTCTGATAGGTGTGAGGTGGTAGTATCTCAGAGTTGTTTTAATTCGCATTTCTCTAATCAATGGTGATTTAGAGCATTTTTTCATATGATATAAATAGCTCTAATTTCTTCCTCTGAAAACTGCCTATTCATATCCTTTGACCATTCGTCAACTGGGGAATGACTTGTATTCTTGTAAATTTAACTCAGTTCTCTATATATTTTAGAAACGAGGCCTTTATCAGAGATACTAGTTGTAAAAATTCTTTCCCAGTTTTCTGCTTTCCTCCTAATCTTGGTTGCATTAGCTTTTGTTTGTGCAAAAACTTTTCAGTTTAATGTAATCAAAATTATCCATTTTGCATTTCATAATGTTCTCTATTTTTTGTTTGGTCATAAATTCCTCCATTCTCCATAAATCTGACAGATAAACTATTCCTTGCTCCCTTAATTTGTTTATAGTATCAGTCTTTATATCTAAATTGTGTACCCATTGGTTCATGCCCAGTTTCTGCCATACTATTTTCCTGTTTTCCCAGCAGTTTTTGTCAAATAGTGAATTCTTATCCCAGAAACTGGGGTCTTTGGGTTTATCAAACAGAAGACTATTATAGTCATCAACTACTGTGTCTTGTGTACCTAACCTATTCCACTCATCTATCCCTCTATTTCTTAGCCAGTACCAAGTAGTTTTGATGATTGCTGCTTTATGGTACAATCTAGTATGGCTAGGCCACCTTCCCCAGCATTTGTTTTAATTAATCCCTTGATATTCTGGACCTTTTGTTCTTCCAGATGAATTTTGATATTATTTTTTCTAGCTCCATAAAATAATATTTTGGTAGTTTGATTGGTATGGCACCGAATAAGTAAATTAATTTAGGTAGAATTATCATTTTTATTATATTATCTCAGCCTACCCACAAGCAACTAATGTTTTTCCAATTATTTAGATCTGATTTTATTTGTGTGAAAAGTGTTTTGTAATTGTGTTCAAATAGTAGGTTCCTCATTTTAGATAAGACAATGGTAAGCTGGTATGTTTCCAACATCCAGGATAGGTCAAGTAGGATGGTAAAAGGCTTTGAGTCCATGACATTACAAGGACCACTTGAAAGAACTGAGGATTTTAAGCCTGAAGAAGAGAAGACTCAAGGGATACCTTCTAGCTGTCTTCAAATATTTTAAGGGCTGCTTTAGGGCCCTTTGACCCTAGAGGACAAAATTGGGGGTGATGAGTAGAAGTTACCAAAAGTTTCAGCTTTTCACCAAGGAAAAAACTTTTTTAAAAAACAATTATAACTGTCCAAAAATGGAATGAAATGTTACAGGTCTTCAAGCTAGAAACTAGATGACCCCTTCGTAGGTCAATTGTAGAAAACATTCTTTCTTCATGTATGGGTTGAAGTGGATATACTGATGTCCCTTCCAACTCGGAGATTTTGTGATTCTGTCATCATTTCCCAAATATTTTTCCGCTGACACTTTTAGCACTGAATTACATTCTATGAACTCTTCCTAATTTCAGATGGTGAAAATTTCTTCTTCCCATAGATATTGCCTGGAGGGTAAAATGAAGGAAAAATACATTCCTATGAAACATTATGGAGTAATGTTTAGAGAAGTCATAGGACACAAGTCCAGGTAGTCCCGCACTTTGGAAAAGAATGGAATATGCCTATTTTGCAATAGGAATACGTTACTGCCATATATGGTCTAAGAATTAAGTAATGGCTGTGAAGATCTTTAAAAAAAGCTTTAGCTCAATGACAGGAGCAAGGTTACGTGTAATGTATTACTTAATGAAAGTTGGATATTTTGAATTAGACCCATGTATTATGCATATCAGACCTGACTCTCTGCATCAAAGCTGCCCATTTCCTTTTTGACATACTAGTATGCTTTAGATGTGGAGGAAGAACCACAGCTATGCGGAAGGGATGAGATTTGGGCCACTCATTTTCACCTTGGTTCTGAGGACAGCAGTCATAAATTACACACTAGCATAGTGCATGGAGCACCAAAAATAGGACATGGGAAACCTAAGCTACAGGAGGAGCTATCACTGAGCAGACACAATTTTAGTTTCCTTTATACAAGACAAGATTTCTTTGGATAAGAGCAAGATTTCTTCCAACTTTATAATATTGGATCCTTCTTTAATGAAAATATCATTTTAGCTACTAGAGACTAGCAACAAATTCAGTGTCCAAAGGTGAATCTCAGATCAAGTCACATTAGAAGCCATGCACTCTGGCTGCTGTTGTTATTTAGGTATGTATGTGCTTTTAAAGATATTATTTTGATTATTTTGATTTGGTGTTTTTCCCCAAGGAAAAGTGAATATTGTAACGAACTTCATCCTAATGAAGCTGGCTTTGCCGTAGACTGGAGGGGAATCTGGTGGCTAGTGCGACTGTGCAAATCAAATCCCAGATCCATATTCTTAAATCTCAGGGCAATCCATGGAAAACAAATTCCAAACAGAGTGAACCCAGGCATCTTAATTTACATCCAGAAACATTTGAAAGTATCTGCCTAGGTCTGAAGTTATAAGAATATCTCTGAAACTGAGCTTTCCTGAGGAAGCCTCTAGATTCCTTATAGACCAGCCTTGGTCCAGTGATAATGTCTTGCTAGGGGAACCTAGTGGAGTTTTGAGCTACTATCAAGGTCTCCCTGACACAATCCACTGAGCTGATCAGAGCCCCCAAGAAAGACTCCAGAGTTACCCTGAACACCATAGAGATTTCCTGGGAGCACTTCGCAGCTGCAATTAGGAATTTTTGCACCTGAGAAAAGTAACAGGAAATTCACCCTCTGGTGTTGTGGAGTGAGAGGGGGAGGCAGAGATTCCAGGGCACTGGCTTATATATACTGTGTTGAAATATATACTATCTGGTAGCTTGCTATTTTAACTAATTATTGTTGCTAACTAGGAGTTAGGCAATACATAGCTAGTTTAGGGGGAGGCTAAAATGGCAGGTGCAGATAGCAGAGCAAATGGATATATCTTATGCTCTTTTCCACCCACCTGCCTTTCCCGCCAATTGCCACCATCCCTGTCAGCATGACAGTTCAATGCTAGATGGTCATTTCTCCACATCTTTTTGATCAATCAATCGACATGCATTTTCTATATTTGAAGGTATTATGTCAGACATACAAAGACAAAAGTGGAACAGTTCAAAGAATTTACAGTATGTAAACATATAGGTATATACAACAGATACAAGCAATTTGGAATGGGGAGACAGTAGCAAATAGAAAGCAGCACTTGAATTGAACCTTGAAAGAAAGCAGGAATTCAAAGAGGTGGAGGGGTGAGGAGAGATCCTGTTCCTAAAGCATGAAAGACAGCCAGTGCAAAAGCACAAGACTGAAAGGAGCGATGGAGCGCCATTTGGGAGAAACAGTAAGAAGACCAGTGTGGTTGGAAGGCGAATAAGTGGCACTAAGGCTAGAAAGACAGATAAGGCCCAGCCCCAGGCACTAGATGGTAAGAGTTGTAAAACCATTCAAGGGAAGAGAACGGGGGCATAGAACTGAAGCCTGAGCAAATACATACTCTCCACAAAGCTTTACTCATGTGGGAGGGAAGAAGGAGGATGTACTGTCTCCTCCTTCTACCTTTTGGGTCCAGCCACAGGAGTAAAGGGAAGAATATTACTTTAGTTGAGAGAGGACAAAAACTTATGGTGGCAGTACCCATTCACATATAATTAGATGCCCCCTCTTGCTTCTCTCTTGGCAATTTGAAGTCTCCTTTACATGTCAGTTGGAAGTCTCTAGCCAGGCCAGCCAAGGGTGATGGACAGCTAAGGGCCTGCTTAGCTCTCTCATTTGGTGTCAGGGCAACCTCTTGTCTCCCATGTGCCCCCAGAACAGAGGTTTAAAGGTTGAGAGCCATCCACTATTTCTACCCCCATATTCCACATCCTAACCTTAGCTCAGGCAGGATGTACCTGTAGTGTTGGGGCCACTAAGATTCATGGGAAAACGTGATCCCTGGCTCTGACCTTCTTAGATCCTGGTGGGGGGCACTGGCAGGACCAACCTCAAGGCAAGAAAACTGCTCTTGTCTTCCTATGCAAGGATCCATAACCACTTTCCCAACATCTCTGAAGAGGGGTGGAAGGATGAAGAATAGAACAGAGTTTTTGGTCCAAGTCTGCTAAATTCCCCTCCCTCTAATTGAAAGTACATGAGGCAAAGCCCTGAATGCCTAGCCCCATTTCATCTTTTGGCAGCTTAACACAGCTTATATTTCCTGAAAATGCTTCATAAAAAATCCTAGGAAGCCTAGTAGCCTCTGGGAAGTATTATATAAATATAAGTGGAGGGAAAAAACCCTCTTATTGGGGAGTTTCTTCCACTCAATTTGCTATTATTGACCATCTTATTTAGGTGCCAATAAATACTAAACCTTATTCTTTCTAAGTGATTAGTGTTGGGGACGGATTACAGAGGAAGAGGGAGAAAAGACATTTTTTTCCTTTGCTCTTTTTGGCATAGTAGATGCCTTGTGGCGTAGGAAAAGAGGCAAGAACTAGAATTTAGATCTGTATTTTCCTTATAATAAAGAGAATTGTTTCTTTCAGCTAATTTAGTGAAAGGGGCAAATCCTTCGTAATCCAGTCACTGGACTAGGAAAAGACTCTTGGTTTTTTTCTCTGTATAAAGTCTACATAGCCCTTCCAACTAGCAACCTATGACAGGACGTTAACATTCTGGACTCAGGTCCTGAGTTATCCACAAACAATTTCTCAAACAGATGCAGATCTTCAGGCACAGCCACTTTAAGTTCAGGAACATTGCCCAAGAGGGTTCACATATTAGCGTTTCCATGCTACTTTGTCCTGGGTAGTAGCCCCATTTCCTACCAACCATGGAGAGAATATTGCAATGAATATGGCAAGCAGTTACTCAAAACAGAAGGGGATATTGGGGAGGAGGTGGTGGAATGAGACTGACATTTTGATGTATTGCTAACAAATGGCAAGCTTGTGATCAGTACTGTAGAAAGACTGAATGCAACTGAGCTATGCCAGGCTATAAACAGCTCCATAGGCATGAGTGTCTGAAGGTAATGCTTTCCACATCCTTAGGATAAAACTGACAGTGTTATGTCAAGCATGGCATTTTAAGGCTTGTTTTTCTTTAAAGGTTTTTAAGACTGTGCAAAACGATGACAAGGATTCTTAAGGCTCTGTAACTTTGGTGGTTAAATGGCAATACTATTACTGCCGTCTCCTTGCTAAGCAGTACAAGGAAGCATTATACCAAAATTCAGAACTTGACTTCCTGATATAAGACCTCTGTTGTGACTTCCCTACAGCTAAAATGAAGAAATCATACCCAAGAAAAATATTTTCACATCCTTTACACCTAGAAGAGGTATTTGTAATGACAATGATTCAAGCCAAAATTTCTCTAATTCTAATTGAGTTCAAAGAAACATATTTTCCTGGAGAAATAAAACATGCATGTAAACAAGTAAATACAAATTATATACAAAGTAATTTTAAGAGGGAGAGATTGCTAATGACTGTGCAAATTGGAAATAAGGAAGAAATTTATTTTGGACACAGGGGGCCACTTTTGCAAAGGCCTGGAGACAGAAAACATAATGTCTTGTACAGAAAAAACTAGTAGGCCATTTGACTGGAACAGAATCTTCTGGAAGAGGAATAATAAGAAATGGGACAAGAAAAGTAGGTGGGATACCTGGTGTGGAAGATCTTTAATGCCAGGCTTAAATGCTAGGGTATGTATGGACCAGAATAAATTCAACACCATTTCTTAAAAAAAAACAACTCATAACACACATCCTACACATGAAGTGGGCTAACAATGTCATCTTCCTATATGGAGTAGGGGAGTGGGAAGGAGAAGGGAATTAGCGTTTATTAAGTGCCTAGGTAAATAAAGTAGATAAAGCGTCAAACCGGAAGTCAGACTCATCTTCCTGAGTTCAGATCCAGCCTCAGACACTCACTAGCTGTGTGACCTTGACAAGTCACTTAACCCTGTTTACCTCAGTTTTCTCATCTGTGAAATGAACTGGAAAAGGAAACAGGAAACCACTCCAGTACCTTTGCCAAGAACATCCCAAATGGGGTCACAAAGAGTCAAGACACGCCTGAAAAATGAACAATGAGAAATCAGGAGAACTGGGTTTATAACTTAGCTCTACCATTAACTAGCTGTGACTTTGAGCAAATCATTTAATCTCTCTACGTCTTAGTTTCCACACCTGCACAATGAAGGAGTTGGACTAAATGATTCCTAGGGATCTTTCCAGCTCTAGCATTCTGCGGACATTTTATGTCTTCAGCAGATCCCTGCTTGGGTATTTTCATTGTCTCACTTAAAGTGTTAGAATCTCTCAGTCTCTCATATATACAATTCAAATAAAAGTTTAAAAAACTTTCCAATGGCAAATATAAAGTTTTTGAATTGTTACTATCATTGCTCATTTATTATAGCACAAATAACCTAGAGCTGGCTGTTCTACTCTTGTTTTTGTTTAGTAGTATCTGACTCATCGTGACCATAGCTCACTAATGGTGGCTGTGGGGTTTTCTTGGAAAAGATATTGGAGTAGTTTGCTGTTTCCTTCTCTAGTGGGTAAGTGACTTTCCCAGGGTCACACATCTAGTAAGTAAGTACCTGAGGCCAGATTTGAACTCAGGTCTTCCTGACTCTAGGTCTAACACCCTGTCCACTGACCCATCTAGCCACCTCTCTAGAGACGGTCACAAATGCAGGCCAAGTATAATAAGCACCTGATTCCTAAGATTCATTAGTTGTTACAAAGGAACACAAATTTTTCAGTCAGAGATTGTTGTTGCACTTTTAGAGAAGGGGAAAACTCAAGTCATTTTGACCCAGTCTCCCAACTTCACTCTGGATGTCACATAAATTAACCTGCAGAAATATTGTAAATGCTCTGTTTAAAGATTTGTAGGGGAGCAGATTCTATGAAAATCTAGCTTGCCATATTTATAACTTTAAAATAATAGAACACGTGGCATTCTGTTTTTCTAGTTAAATTATAAAAACTAATTTTTATAGTCTCTGGTGAAATCGGTTTAAATCTCAGAAAAAAAAAGTTGTGTTTTTTTTTCCTATATGAAAGGCTATACTGTTAAAAAATAGAAGAGAATGAAATCGAGTACCTTTCACAACTATGGAAGAATTCTTAGTCAAATAGAGGCAATCACAAAACACAAGATATATAATTTCGATTACAAGAAATTGAATTTTTTGTGTATCAATATCAATGCACCTAGGATAAGAAGGAAAACTGTAGACTAGAAAAACCTCTGTTGTGCTAATGGTATGATATCCAAGATATATAAGTAATCAACACAAAAAATAAGAGCAAGACTCATTCCCCAATGGATATGAGTGGTCAAATTGAAATGAAAATCAAAACAACTCTGAGGTTTCACATCATGCCTAACAAACTGACAAAGATGACAAAAGTGGAAATGGTCAATGTTGGATGGGGTTGTGGGAAAGGTTGTCACACTAATGTACTGTTGGTGGAGCTGTGAATTGGTTTAGCCATACTGGAAAGCGCTCTGGGATGATGCTTTTTAAAAAGTCACTAAAATGTCTATACCTTTTGACTCAAAGATCTCACTGCTTAATATATGCCTCCAGGAAGTTTAAGATGGAAAGAAAAATTCTATGCACATCAAAATATTCACGATAGCACTTTCTGTGGTGCCAAAGAGGTTAAAAACAAGGAAAATGGTATCAGTTGGAGAATGGCTAAATGATTTCAGTATGTAAGTAGAATAGAATATTAATATGTTATACAAAAGGACAAATAAGAATTCAGAGAAGACTAATATGAATTGATACAGAATGAAGTAAGCAGAACAAGGAAAACAATATGTGTAATACAATATGAACGAAAAGGAAAAAAAAAAACAATTGAATACTGCTCAATTGTAATGACCAAGAAGTTTGACCCTGGAGAAGTTGATAAAATATTCCTCCTTTCTTTGCAGAGGTGGGAGACTATGGTGTGGAATATTGCATTTACTATCAAACTTGGTTGATGTGTTGCTTGGTTTTACTGAGCTGATTTTTTTCCTCTATTTTTTTTAAAACAAGAGATGATCCACTGGGTAGAGGAGGAGAGAGGATGCATTTGGGGAAAAAAAGTGATATAAAAACAAAATAAACGAATAATTTTTAAAGTTTCAGGTGGGCTCAAGTCATCTTAAGCAGCAAAAAATTTCAGAAAAGCCAAGCACTGAGTTAAAACTTCATGTTAAAACAAGCGAGCAGATTCCAGCTAAAAAACTAAGGGGGATGGGTAGGGTGGGGTTTTTTTTTCTCTAGTTTTTAAGTGTAGAATAGAAAGTTTACTCTTTAAGTGTAGAGATGTCCTGAATAGCTGCTGCTTCCTGTTTTGTGGAAGAAAGAGCAAAGAAGCAAAGGGAACTAGTGCAGATTTTCTAAGTTGTTGAGGAGTGTTAGAGATGCAAACTAAGCCCTTCCCTCTAATTAGCCCCAGAAGCCTAAACATGATGAAACAGATCATCTGCAGCTGAAGTGAAGAAAATGAAGAAAGTATCTTCGAATTGTAGACCTTTAAAGCTGGGAAGCTTTAGAGACCATGGAGTTCAATTCCTTCATCTTATAGACAGAATCAGGGCCATGGAGAGGTTGTGACTTGCCACGACTCTCAGATAGTCTTATGTGGTCCATCATTAGAAGTACAGACCCATTTCGATCATTATTCAAAGAACTTTTTAGTGTTTTCCTGGTCATTCTCATGTTTTAAAAGTGTCTCTTATCCTAGCTTCTTAAAAAATATTTATTATGCTTAAGTAATGTAATTTTTTTTCTTGATGGCTGTGTGACCCTTAAGTCACTTAACCTCTGCCTTAGTTTCTTCATCTGTAAAATGGGGATAATAGCACCTACTTCCTAGAGTTATTGTATGGATCGAATGAGATAATATTTGTAAAGCACTTTGCAAACATTAAAGCACTATATAAATGCTAACTATTATTATTATCAATAATAAGGCAGAAGGACTTCTGGTTCCTGTACGATACTCCCAAATCACCCTGTTTGGGACTGGCCAGAGAGTGGATAGAAGAAGGAAGAGGTCATTTAAAAAAAGAAACTTCTCAACCTTTACCTTTTTCGAGGGTGGACCAGGGAGAACAAAGATAACTTAGTGTGACCACTAGGATTTAGACCTGACACCCCTAAGAAATAAGAAAATGATCTGAATTGATGTCAGGCTGCCCTTCATACCAAGAAAGGCCCTTATTTTAGCCAGGAATGGAAAATGCTTGCAGATAATCATTTGAACAGGAGAAAGAAGCTTCCATATGTGCAGGCTTTTGTTGGGAATTAATTCTGATCCTTACATTTGGGTGCGCAGTTAATAATTACTGCTTTCTTTTTTAAACACTGCTTTGGTGGAGCTGGAATGTCACCAGCAGAGGAGGCAGGCCTGCGATGAAAACCCAAATGTATAAATAGCCCATAAGAGCACAACAAACGCTTGGTTGTGAGCCGTTCTGCAGAGCAAATGCTTTCAATGCTCCCCACTGTGCTGTAGGGAGCACAAACAACATATATGCCCCGATGCACATGTACCTCCTAGTGTTCCTGCCTCCTTCAACAATCTGCACAAAAGGAGGATAATTCAAATAGAAATGAAACAAGCTTCCAATATCCCTACTGTAGCATGGCAATAGCTGGTTAGCCTAGCTTACACTTAGGTAGAATCTCAAAGTGATGCCATTGAAAAGGTTTCCAAAGGCCTCTCCAAACTGTCACACCACAGGCTGGAAATTCCCAGCATTAGGGTCATTAACAGAAAAGATAACAGAGGCAAGGGGACTATTTCCAGGGAGTCATAGTTCAAAAGCTAGGTACTCACGTCATCTGATCATCTTGATGTCCTGCCCTCCCCCATCCTTCTTGGATATTATCTTGCCTTTATCAGTGATCAGCATCTGCTTCATGGTCTGCCTCTTTTAGTTACTATTGCCATAATTATCATGATATATAATAATGCTATAGCCCTTGCCCTTCTAATACAGTGCTGGCAAGGAGCATGATGCAGAAGCATGTCTGTGGCTGTGCAGATGATGGAGAAAACTGAGGAGTATTTTAAAAGACACTGACTTTGAATCCATTAAGAAATCAGTGAAAACTCTTCATATCTAGTATGGACCAGGCACTGTGCTAGCATTTGAAGTACAAAGACAAAAGTGAACAACTGAAGTCCTGCTAGGAGGTTACATTCTATGGTATGTAAGGAAAGAGATTGGTGGTGATGGCCCTGCAGCTACAGGCAACTCATGTTTCCCTCTGTTCTTTCTGAATTGGTGGGACTGTGATATTTAGACATCTTGAATCCTATGTGGAAAACACATTCGGAGTTGTCTGATATTAAAGGAAAAGAGATTATTTAAGTGTATATATCATATTGCGAAATGAGAAAGAAATCTGGAGATTGGAAGGGGAAATGCAGCCACCTGGAAACAAACACAACACCTAAATGCTGCCTTGTTTGTTCAACCCATTTTACCTGGAGGAGAGACCTCCACATTCCCCCAAGGCACTATGACTCCTGCACTACATCAGCCAAAAAGCTGGTCCAACTTGGTGGTTTAAGAATAAAATCCCTTGCCTCTTCTGCCTAGGAGTGATAAGAAACTGAATTTTTAGGCTCTTCAGGGCATTGATATGGAGACTGGAAAGGTTATAGTCAAACAAAGTATGAAGAGGATATTTGAAATAAGGTGGTGCAGTGGATAATCTCTGGGCTTGGAGTCAAGAAGATCTGAGGTCAAATTGGAACTCATATATTTACTAGCTATGTGACACTGGGCAATCCACTTATCCTCTGTTGGCATAAGTTACCTGAACTGTATGGTTCATGGGGATAATAATGGCACCTACCTCCCAGGGTTGTTAGGAAAAAGTAATGGGATAATATTTGTAAAGTGCTTAGCATTGTGCCGGGCACATAGTAGGCACTTAATAAATGATTTTTATTGCCCTTGCTTTCCAACTATGTTTTATTTACTTTATCATCTTAAGTAAACATTTTTCTAGGCAGCTGGGTGAGGTAGTTGATGGAGTGCTGGATTTGGAGTAAGGAAGACCTTAGTTTGAACTGTGCCTCAGACAGTTACTAGCTGTGTCATCACACTGGGCAAGTCACTTAACCTCTGTATGCTTCAGTTTCATCATCTGTAAAATGCGGATAATAACGGCACCTGCGTCCCAGGGTTGTTGGGAGGATCAAATGAGTTATTTGGAAAACACTTTACAAACCTTAAAATACTATAACAATGTTAGCTATTATTATTATTCTAAAACATTAACAATGACTTAGACACAGAGCACTCTAGGAGATGGGAGAAGCTCGTAAGTTGGGGCATAGGAGATATGAGATACATTTGGAAGATGCAGACACATCTTCTTGAAAACCACAATAACCACCCAAGAAAAGGCTGAGCCAAGGGGTTTCGGTTGCCTGTTCTGAAGCCGTGAGAGGAACAGAGCACTTGGCGGATGCCTTCACATGACCCTGGCATTGAATGGCAGGGACATTACAATAATAATACCAATAAACTACCTCTAGCCTCAGGACAGCTCAGCAAGGTACTTCTCAAGAAGTGGATTTCCAACTAAGACAACAAGACTAGAATCACGACACTGCCAGACTGGCTCCAATTTACAAAAACATGGTAGGGATGTATCAATATGAATCATTGTCCTGGAACCTTCTAATCACCTACTTTATCAGTGGAATTTGTTATTGTCCTGCCCGGATTCATTCTCCAATCGTTAGAATACTTCTACTCCCTCCCACTCTTCATACTCTCCCTATCACTGTGATATTTTGCCATCGTCCCCAACTCCAGCCCAGCTGTCCATTCCCTCATTCCTATCCTTCAAAACCCTAATCCCTCAATGTCTCACTCCCAGATCTTCCCACTATTTCCACTCTGCCTTATGGAATCGCTGCTCCATAATTTTAAAGATCTTAAAGCTCTTCCTTTCTCACTTCTTTTGTACTCTGGCATTCAGTGAGACCTGGTTCATTCCTTGAATTATGGTATGGAAAGAGTGAGTTTAATAGTTCTGCTTTTCTGCGTTTGTTTGTGAGGTCTTTATGACCTAATACAAGGTAAATTTTTGTGAAAGTGCCACCCACAAAAGAGACTAAGTATACTCCTTTCTGTTTCCATTCAGTATTCTCCAGAGGTTTATTATTTCTAATTTTTCTAAAATTCTATTCACTCCCTAACATCTTTCTCATTTATTTTATGGTCAGATTTATTGAGTTCTGAGAGGGCAAATTAAGGTCTCTTACTAGTATAGTTTTACTATTTCTACCCATAACCAAGGTCTTTTAACTTCTGGTCTAAGTGTTCTTTCAATTGTAAGACACTGCCTGATTTTGCTTAAGGATGACCCTGAAATTTTCCTCTTATCAAAATATCTGTTACGGGTTCAGCTTCTTTTCTTTCTTTTAATTGAATTTTTTTTTGTTATATTGTAAGTCCTAAAATGTCTCCCTCCCTCCCCCGCCCCACACAAGAGAAGGCTATCATTTGACTCAAATGTGTGCGTGTGAGAGTGTGTGAGTGTGTGTGTGTGTGTGTGTGTGTGTGTGTGTGTGTGTGTGTGTGTAAAACCATACTAAGTATATTTCTATTTATCAGTTCTTTCTCTGGAAGTGGATAGCATCTTCCTTTGTAGTTGATTTGAGTATTTATAACACTCAAAATAATTTAGCCATTCATAGTTGTTCTTCAAACAGCATTGCTGTTATTGTGTACAATATTGTCTTGGTTCTGCTCATTTCACTCTTCATTATTTCATGCAAGTCTTTCCATATTTTTCTAAAATCATTGAGCTCATTATTTCTTACAGCAGAGTAGTATTCCATCACAATCATATACCACAACTTGTTTAGCCCTTCTCCAATTGATGGGCATCCCCTCACTTTCCAGTTCTTTGCTACCACAAAGAGAGCTGCTATAAACATTTTAGAATATGTAAGTTCTTCTCCTTTTTCTCTGATCACCTTGGGAAACAGACCTAATAGTGTTATTGTTGGATCAAAGGGTATACACAATTTTATAACCCATTGGTTGTAATTGTTCTCCAAACTGGCTGGATCATTTCATAGTTCCACCAAAAGTATATTAGTGTCTCAATTTTTCCATATCCTCTCCAACATTTATCATTTTCCCCTTCTATTGTTTTAGCCAATCTAATAGGTAGGAGATGATATCTCAAAATTGTTTCAATTCTCATTTCTCTAATCAATAATGATTTATAGCATTTTTTCATATGACTATATACAGTTTTGATTTCTTCATTGAAAAACTGCCTGCTTGTATTCTTTGACCATTTACCAATTAAGGAATGACTCACATTCTGATAAAATTGACAGTTTTCTACACATTTGAGATATAAGTCCTTTATCCAAGAAACTGTCTATAAAATTTTTCCCCAATTTTCTGTTTTCCTTCTAATTTTGGCTGCATTGATTTTATTTGTACAGGATCTTTTCAATTTAATGTAACCAAAATTAACCATTTTATATCTCATAATGCTATCTCTTGTTTATTCATAAAGTTTTCTCCTATCCGTAAGTCTGATAGGTAATGTGTTCCATATTCTTCTAATTTTTTTATATCTGCCTTTATATCCAGGTCACGTATTCATTTTGACCTTATCTTGGTAAATGGTGTAAGATATTGGTGTATGCCCAATTTCTGCCAGACTGCTTTCCAGTTTTCCCAACAATTTCTACCAAATAGTGAATTCTTACTCCAAAAGCTTAAATCTTTACATTTGTCAAACACAAACACAAGATTACTATAATTGTTTCCTACTGTGAATTGTATTTCTACACTGTTCCCCTAATCCACCTTTTTATTTCTTAGCCAGTACCAGGTGATTTTAATAATTACTGCCTTATAATATAGTTTAAGCTCTGGTACTGTTTAAGCATACTTTCTTATGACCTAATTCTCCTCAAAGCAGAGTGTTGGCAATAGCAGAGAAAGTTACTGAATGACAATTTCAGTACGTCAAGCATCTGTGACTTCACTTGTGTGGGCAATTACTCCTCTACTAATGCAGATTGCAGCCCCTCCACACTTTCCTAAAGAGTTTAATGAGATTTTATGGATACAAACACACACAATTCATCAGCTAAATGCCATTGTTCTGGGTCGACAAGTGATGAACTTAACTAGGTTCATCCTTGGATAGGCATATGGTCTGGATCCATAATCAAAGCCCTTCCAGCTTGGTAGGACTTGTCAGAAGTTTATAGCATAACCTTCAAAAACCCAGAGTTACTTCAATGGCCCATTGATATGCTGAATTAGGGCTTTGATGGATAACTGTATGATTTGAAATGCAGAATACCTAGGTGGCCCAGTGGATAAGTGTTGCACCTGGAATAAAGATAGAGCTGAGTTCAAATCTCATCTCAGAAACTTATTGTCTGTGTGACCTTAAACAAGTCACTTAACCCATTTGCCTCAGTTTCCTCAAATGTAAAATGGGGATAATAATAGCACTTACCTGCCAAAGTTTTTGTGAGGATTCAATGAGATAACAGGTGTAAACCATTTAGCACAGTGCCCGACACATACTAAACACTAAATAAATTCTAGCTAGTAGTAATAGTAGTAGTAGTTGCTGGTTGTTGTCCTTCGTTCTTAAAGAGGACCAAACTGACATCACTATGTTAAAGTCAAGTTATAGGGTGTCTAACTGTGGCTGATCAGACCAATAAGAGCTCGGAATGCTCTACCATAGGTTGGGCACAAATAGTCCATGTGAACATTTGGAGGGGGTTCTATGAATTTGTGCAACTCAAATATCTTTTTAGCTAATTCAATTCTGCTTTGCTCATATGATGAGGGAATACCATGATGGGCAGTCCCGTGCCAGTGTCTCCCATGTCACACAATAGTTCCAAAGTTCCTACAAGAGACCTTGAGAGTGTCCCTATTTTGCTTTTTCAGACCACTGTGTGAACACTTGCCCTGTGAGAGTTCTCCACAAAATAGTTGCTTTGGCAAGCATACATTTGGTGTTTGAACATCGTGGTCAGCCCATTGGAGTTGCACTCTCTGCAATAGAGTTTAATGTTTGGCTGTTTAGTTTGACAAAGTACCTCAGTGTCTTTGTGGTACCTTATCCTGCCAGGTGATCTTCAGAATCTTTCTAAGACAATTCAAATGGAAGGGATTCAGTTTCCTGGCATGGCGCTGGTATACTGTCCAGGTTTCACAGGCATACAACAATGAGGTCACCACAATGGCTCTGTAGACCTTAAGTTTTGGTAGTCAGTCTAATATCTCTTCTCTCCCACACTTTCCTTCGGAGCCTCCCAAGAAATGAGCTAGCTTCTGAGAACGAGTGCATCAACCTCATTATCAATGTGTACGTCCCTGGAAAGTATACTGCCAAGGTAAGTGAAACTTATCCACAGCATTCAAAACTTCTCCATTTGCTGTAACCAATGGTTGCACATATGGATGGTGTGGTACTGGCTGAAGGAGCACCTGTGTTTTCTCGGTGTGAATTGTTAGACCAAAATTAGCACAAACAGCAGGGACCTGATGAACAGTAGTAGTATAGCAGAGAATGTGTCTTGACCTTTGTTACAAATTAAGCTATCCTACTAGACTAAAATAACTAAAAACAAATGTTTGAAAGGCTCTGCTAAACTGTGGCCATAGGTATCACATAATTCAATGGGTATGGTAGTATTACTCTCTAACAGGATTGTTAGCACAAGCAAGGTTATGATAGCATAGAATCGCAATGTCATAGTATCTGAGTTATAGGGAATCTTTGAAAGTCATCTACTCCAACACCCTGACCAACGTCTAAATCAGTTTGCTCTATAGGTATTCTTAACCTTTTGTGTTTCATGCATACCTTTAGCAGTCTGGTGAATCTCTGGATACCTTCTCTGAATAATATTTTTAAATGTGAGAAATAAAATATATAGAATACAAAGGAAACCAATTATATTAAAATAAAGTTATCAAAATATTCATTGATCTCTCAGGTTAAGAATCGTTCCTAGTCTACACCACTCTTGGCAGTAGTTGTCCAACTTCTGCTGGATAACTTCAATTTAATTCAGCAAACATTTCTTTAGTATTTACTATGTACAAAATACTGTGATAGGTGCTGGAGGTATAATAGACCCACTCTCAAGGAGCTTACTTGCTGTTGGGTAGCTATGCCATGTACAGAGATAAGTAAATACAAAGTATTCAGAAAAATGAAGAGTAATTTCAAAGGAAAGGAGTACTCATGAGTGGAGGATCAGGAAAGGCCTTTCATAGGAAGGGGTAGCTGAGCTGGGATTCTAGGAGATGGAGGTGAGAAGGGAAGTGAGGAGCTCAATAGCTAATGAGGCAGACTTTCCATAGTTGGATAACTATAACTTCCTTACATTGAGGTAAAATACCTCATTGTAGCTTCCAACTGACTCTCCCCTGTGGTACCAAGCAGAATAAGCTAAATCCCTTTTTCATAATGATAGCTCTTCAAACATTTCAAGACGGGGCAGCTAGGTGCTGCAGTGAGTAGAGCACTGGCCTTACAGTCAGGAGGACCTGAGTTCAAATCCAGAGTGAGACACTTGACACACTTACTAGCTTGTGTGACCTTGGGCAAAAAAAAAAAAAAAAACCAAAAAAGAAAAAAAAAACCTAAACATTTTGAGGCAGCAATCACGTCTTCTCTAAATATTCTCTTTTCTAAACTAAATATCCTCAATTTCTTTAAACTTCATGTGACACAGTTTTAAATCTTCTTTAACCAATTCATATATGAGTTTTAAATTTGTTTGTTTTTTACCACCCAGGTTGCCAATGTCTGTATGTTATCCAGTTTACCAATTTCCTTCTTAAAATGTAGCACTCAGAACTAAACATGATAGTTCAGCCATAGCCTGACCATGGCAGAGAACAATGAGGTGGTAACCTCTCTTAATCAGAGTACTACAGTACACTCGTATCAATTCAGCCCAAAATTGCATTAGCTTTTTTGGTTATCATTTCAAATCATTAATTCATATTGGTCTTAGTTAAGAGTCCCAAATCTTTTTCACATTAAAACCTGTAGGCCAGGACTGCCCAAGACTCAGTTCACATAGAACAAAATCTGATCCTGGAGGCCTGATTCTCCACCTCCCCCTCACCCAATAAAAAGGTTATTTTCTCTCTTTGGCTGGTTGTGTTCTTCCACCTTCCCATTACCTGGAGTTATTCTAAGAAAATATCCTAATATACTTCCATACTTTGGGTATAGCTTGTATCTGGGTTTTCCAAAATGTATTTCTATATAAAGATTCAAGGCACAATACAGGTATTGAGTGTGGAGTGGCCTTTATTTCACCCCCTAAGAAAATGCATGACATACAAGACTCCCAGAAATCCATAAACAGAGAGAGAAAACACATAAAGCACTTAGCCCATCAGCTCTCTTCATACTGGAACTAATGGCGTGGCCATTAAGGTAATGAGAGAGAGAGAGAGAGAGAGAGAGAGAGAGAGAGATTGGTTTATAACAAGTTTTGTCCTCAAAAGTTCATCTTCCTAATTCTGAGCCAGGCAATCAATAAGGGTCTACACAATGTAATTTCATCAAGTTGATTGGGTAGCTCATTTAAATTAGAGACTCCCATGATCAATCCTCCTTATCATATGAACCACTATCAACTCATATTTCTAATACCTCGCTACTGTTAGGTTTCAATACTATTTCCATTCCTTAATTTGGCTCCTTCTGGCATATTTAAAGAGAAGAGCTTGTCCATTTAGATTGCTCCTCTTTAACATTTGTGGAATACTAAACTTAGGTAAAATATACTTACTAATGTGATGCAAAGGCAGAACTAAGATGATGTTTGTAGCTGATGTAATTTTATTGATCATTTAACTAACAGCCCAATGAGTTTTCAATTTTAAAATTCTTTTTTTATTATTAACTCAATCACAAATTTCTGCCATGTAAAATTGTTTTAATATATACAATTATATTTCTATAAAATATATTATTACATGTAAAGTACATTTTATATATTCTATAAAATATACACATATATGCATATGTACACTATTTGTGTATGTGTGTGTATATGTGTGTGTATGTATATATACCTGACAAGGTAGTAACAATTGCTCTATGTGTCTCTTTCTGGACTTCCTCTTCTTTCTGTGTATTTTAAAATGCTTAATTGATGTTCTTTTTTCTCTCTCATCCATTTACTCTTCCATCCCCTCCCCCAAACTGGATAGAAATATTCCTGGTTAATAAAATTGAATAGTCAAGGAAAACAAAACAAATCCATTCACGAGCCATAGCTGAGAATGCATGCTGGTTCCACACCTCCAGCTCATCTCATCTCTGCCAAGAAGTGGAGTGAATGTTTCATCATCACTTCTTTGAAGTAATGTTGGGTCATTACTGAGTTTGGGTTAGAGTTCTGAGGCCTTTCAAAGTTCTTCTTTTTTTTTTTAACAGTTACCATTATTATATAAATTATTCTCTTGGTTCTGCTCACTTCACCCTGTCTCAGTTCATGCAAGTCTTCTCATGACAATGACAAATGTTGGATAGGCTTCAGGAAAACAGCACATTGATGCATTGTTGGTGAAACTGGCCATGCTAAAAAACTACTTCCTTCTTCCATTTCTTACAGCACAGTAGTCTTCCATTACATTCATATACGATTCACAAATGGATGAGCAATCTCTTAGTTTTCAGTTCTTTGCCACTACAAAAAGATCTGCTACAATATTTTTTGTACGTAGAAGGCCTTTTCCTCTTTTTTAACCTCTTTGTTGTATGGTACAGGCCTAGTAGTGTTAATACTGAGTCAAAGGCTTTGCATAATTTAGTAGCTTTAGGAGCATAGTTCCAAATTGCTTCTTAGAACGTCCAGTTTTACCAACAATGCATCAATGTGCTGTTTTCCAGAAGCCCAACCAGGATTTGTCGTTTTCCATTTTTGGCAACTTTGCCAATCTAATGAATGTGAGCTATGACTGTAAAACAGCTTTAACTTGCATTTCTCTCAAATTATTAGCAATTTGGAGCTTTTTCTGGTATTGCTATAGATAATATATATTTCTTCCCTTGAGAACTACCTATTCACATCTTTTAACCACTTATCAATGGGGAACAGCCTTGGGAAACATTCTTAACATTAATATCACTGTGACAAAAGTTATACAAAATTTACTGTCTTTTTAGGTATAGTCCAAAATATTTTCCATAATGGTTGAATTAATTGATAATTCTACCAACAATAGATTAGTGTGCCTGTTCTCCCACAATCCCTCCAACAATGGCTATTTTCCAAAGTTTTCGTCTTTGCTAATCTAAAGGGTATAAGGTGGAATCTCAGGGTTGTATTAATTTTAATTTCTTCTATCATTAATAAATTGGCTCATATAGTTGTTGATAGTTTGCTTTTCTTCAACTAAGAACTACCTATTTATATCCATTGACCTTCTTATTTACTGGGGAATGGCTCTTAATTCTTCTTTATTCATATGAATTCTTTATATATCTGATACGAGAACAATATTCCCACAAAGTTCTTTTGATTGACAATTGCTTTCAAATAACACCATACAGAGATTAAAGCATAAGTCTTACTATGCTTAAGCACTGTTTCAGAGCTCAGAAAATAACTCTGAAACTTGATTAGGGTTCTAACAAGGCTTGTATAGTTTTTAATTATGTCAGAAAGTCAAAAAAATAATTTTTGATCCTTCAGCAATCTTGTATATCCTCTTAGGTCAGAAACGCATACCTGATTTAAAGTTATATATAGATTTAAAGTTATATATATTAAAGTGAAGCTTGCAAGATTTAGAGTTCACAATAGGATAGTTGAGAGGGGAGATTTTCATGCCAAAATATAACACAGGGTCCTAGCCTATTGTCATTGTTCCACAAATAAAGCAAGTCGGATTACTTTGGGAAGCCTAATTTATCTTTTGGCTTCTTATTTCTGGAATGGGAAAGGTTTCAGCCAGCCAAATAACCTCCTAAACAGAAGAAGCAGCCTTGAACCCTAAATAAAGACTAATAAAAGAAATAAAGCATTCTTCTGACATATCTTTGATAGAAATAGGGATAAATGGCTGAATCTATGATTTCATTGGCATAGGGAAGTCCCAGGTGAGTAAACTCCCTCTATCAATGAAGGTTTATATCTTCTCTGAAAGCTGGCTGTTGGATATTTATCAGAGAAATTTGTTGTGAAGATTTTTTTCTAAATTAATTTTTTCCAAATTAATTTAATGTCTGTGTGTGTGTGTGTGTGTGTGTGTGTGTGTGTGTGTGTGTGTGTTACCATGTTGTGAATCCTTGGTCTATAGTTTGCTTTCTCTGATTTATCTCTTCTCAGGTTAAGTATCAGGATTATATTTGTCTCATTAAAAGAATATGACAGGACACCTCATTTCTTTATTTTTCGGAACATTTCCAAACATTTTATAAATATTAGAATTAATTTCTCTTTATATTTTTGTAGAATTCACTTGTACTTCTTTCTGGTCTTAGGTTGTTTTTTTTTTTTTTGAGAATTACTTTATGCCTTTTCAATTTCTTCTCCTGAAATTAAAGTTATCCTGTTGATTTTGAAATTGCATAGATATGACCTTCAAATATTATTCAGGTAATTAGTAATTATCAAAATTTCATTGGTGGGGCTATCACCTCCACCAATATAGATCACAACTGCTCCACACGTCTTCTCATAGTATATAAATTTTGTCCATGTTTTCCATAAATTTTCAACAGACGATCTATCCAAAGCACTTTTCGCTTCCCTCTTGTTTTTTCAGTGCCTTGATGGTTTCATTGTGCAGGATTGAAGATATCCATCTGTTATTTCTCATTCTTGATACATTAACAGCTCACCTCCTTTACTTTTCATACATATCCTCAATGACATATTTTGTGCCGTTTTTCACACATAAGTAGTTGTAACATGCTAAAGCTTGTTTATATCCAAATGAGTCTTCCTATTGTCATTTGAGTTATCTGTAATGTTAACTCTCCTGAGAGCATGATGTTACATAGTTTGTAGTCATATAGCATCATCAAGATATTATTTATGTAAGACATGGACCTTTCTTTCAGTAAACAACTCAGAATCCTTGAAAGCACTACACAATTTCCCAAATATAATCCAACCTGATTTCTTCCTCTGACTTAATTTTAGACTCAACTCATCCTCTGTCTTCAGCTCTGGTGCAAGATACACATATCAATGAATCAATATGAAAGGCTGCCTATTCATCTACACATTACAAGATTATGGGGTCCTAGACTTAGAGTTGGTAAGAACCTTAGAAGTCATCTAGGTCAAACTCCCTTCATTTTATAGATGAGGAAATAAAGATTCAGAAAGGTTTAGTGACACGTCCAAGGTAATACAGGTTGAAAGTGGCAGAATCTAGATGTTCACCTCAGTCTTTTGACTCCAAATTCATAAAATAAGCAATGTGCATTTTTATCCACTTTGTTTTTCTGCTACAGATGGTTAGACCAATACCTTTTGCAGTAATAATAGGATCTGCAAATAGATTGTTTGAATAACCTCAAAATTGGTAAAGAAGTCTTCTTTTGGTTGAGCCTTTCATAGAAGATTTTCCATCTTGACCAAGGAACACTTGAGAAACATGTATGCTCATACAGTTATTTCTGTAATAACACCTTCAGTTTCTAATTTTTGTGTACCTTCTCTAAGGAGAGCTTGCAAAGTTTCAATTTGTTCTATTAAATTAAATTTTTCTTTAAAATCAATAAACTGTAGGCCTAGGAGAATTTTGTATTACCTACAGCTCTGTTAATTACAGGCCTATAATGATGTGGTTTTCTATAGAAAATCACCCATGAAAACCTGCTTTTTTCCCCCTCTCATGTTTTTACTCAAGGATGCTCTTGATGCTGTATATAGGTCATCGTCAAAAAAGTGACAGAGGTGGTAAAGTGGGTACATGTATTTCTTTTTGCTATCTCAGAATTTCACATTGTTATTATTTTTTTGGATGAGACCATAAATTGTGATCTTTTCCTTTTGGGAGAATCTTTCCCTCTTTCAATTATCTTGAGAATTCATCCCTGAATGTTTTTTAAAAATAACAAAGCATTCTTGCCTATTAACTGAAGTAATATTGTAGGCTCATATACCTTAAGAGTAGACTATAAAACTCATTGGTAAAATTTTGTTGATACTGTATGTATCTTCCCATATATATTTGAAACTGAAAGATGGAAACAAATGCTCTTTTCTAAAAGTTAAGATAGTCTGAGAACCTATCTTATCCTGGAAAGGAAAGGAAAGGAAGTAACATTTACTTTTATGATCCAACTTCTTATGCGGAAGTATCAAAAGGACAAGTTTAGCTTTTTTTCGTTTTCGAAAGGTAACTATGATAGAATAGAGCATATAAGATGATAAGGACGTGGAAATGGAGTGTGGTTCTTATTGAATGAATATCAAAATTTACTGTCACTTATTTCACTCACTGATTTGTGTACACTGGTATGTCATGAGAGATTTGTGGCCATCTTAGAGCATTATTTCCAAAGATGCACTGGAGCAGAAAATTAAATACCCTGCAAATGCAGGACAGAATCCAACGCTACCACCTAGAGTATGTTAGATCCAACTGGTCTGAGTTAGGATGTCTCACTAATTATAAAAACTATTCTGCTAGGATTGTTTTTGTTTCAGTTATTTTTCCAGATAATTTTTAATTTCACATTTCAATTTTCAATTTGCTCATAGGACCAAGACAATGTTTTCCTTTCAGTGTTTTCCTAGCTGACAAATTCCTGATACTCCTATATCTCTGGTTTGGCAGATCTGTCTGCCTATCCTTAGTGTAGCTTTTCTGTTACCTATGCTGTCCTCAAGAATGACAGGAGCATACACTTGATTCAAGAACAAGTGTTGCTAACATTGGTCATGACAGGAGGACTTGCAAATTTCTTGTCTTTGTTAGCAATCTTCAGATAATAGAAATTGAAGTGAAAATGATTAAGTGATGATTTTACCAAGCCCAATTGTTTTAAAATTTGTTCTATATTTTATCTTTCAATGATCATTTTAGGATACCTTTTGTTTTTCTATCAGAGCCATTTAGTAATATGTTACTACCTACCCACACAAGCACAGCTTGTATCAAAGAAAAATAGATAAGCAAAATCAACTGACTTAATGATTACATGTAATAGGGTATGCATTGTTTTGGGCCCAAAGTCTCCCAACTCTTCAAAAAAAAGGAGAGAGAAACCACAGCAGTTTTTTGCTTTGCCCAGGTCAAATTCACTCTTGTATGGACACTACCACATTCCTGATAGAGGAGCTTTTTCCAGAAAGTTAACCTTTATGGTAAAGCTCACTTGTTCACAATGTCCCACGCAAAGAATAGAAAATTAAATTATTTGAATAAGATTGATCTTAACTCCTTGAAGAAATTCAGCAAGTTAAACTTCTGTGAGGTAGATAAAGAGTGTTTCATAACACTAAGCGATAGAACACAAAAAACATATGTCAGAGACAAGTGATTTTGACAGGATTCCCCTTTAGTCAGTTAAATTGATCTCTATAATAGCCTCACATAATAGCTATAATTACAGTAATCATTCCCAATTTGTAGATGAAGAAACACCAACACTATTGTACCTTAAACAAGAAACATAAGCATTTGCTTTATTTTCCTAATTCATCTCAACTCAATCCCTCTAGACACTCACCATAAAGCTGTAAAAATTTTATGCTTCTGTCATTTAGATTTATCAGTTAATATATCTAGAAATTAAAACCTTAACTACTATTCTATACTTGATTCTGATGTTCTTTGTTATACAATCTGTTCCTGCTTCTGCTAGGCCCTGGTAAGTAAAAAATGAATTTTGGACAAGAATCTCCCCCACCTCCCCCATCTCCCCATATAGATGATATCTTGCATATAATTCTCTTTATGCCTTGGTTTTGATATGTTATTGACTTGAAACAGGTACATATATACCTACAATATAAGTTGTTATTGTTGTTGTTGTTGTTGAGTTGTGTCTGATTCTTCATGACCCTGTGGACCATACTGTCCATTGGGTTTTCTTGACAAAGATACTAGAGTGGTTTGCCATTTCCTTCTCCTTTTTGTCAGAACTCACCATTATGACCTGTCTCTCTTGGGTAACCCTGCACAGCATAGCTTAGTTTCATAGAGCTACACAAGCCCCATTGCCATAACAAGGCAGTGTTCCATAGGTAAACCAAGGTTAAGTGACTTGCCCTAGGTCACATAGCTAGGAAGTTTCTGGGGCTAGATTTGAACTCAGGTTTTTCTGACTCTGAGCCCAGCACTTCAACCACTGTGCCACCTAGCGATAAAGATGGTATCTCTCTCTCTTTCCACCAAGACAGAATTAATGGAATTGGGAATTGAGAATGATAAAGACAAAGAAGGGTATGGTGTTTTGTCTGTGTATCCAGAGCTTATCTAGCATCAAAAAACAAGAACAGTTTTTAAAAGAAGAAAAAAAAGAGTTGAATTGAAGCAGATTTAGTACTAGTAAGAGGTAGGTTTTTTAGGCAGCCCAGCTTTAAATTTAGCATGGGAGACAGCAATTACAGACATTCTAGGAGGAGCCAGGTGAAAAGATCCTAGGCTTAAGGTGAGAGAGTTGAGAAATTCATTCAGACCGAGTGAGGAAAGCATGAAAGAACCATCATGAAAGCTAGATTTTATTTACTGTGCCCATCTGTATTGCCTCATTACCTTAGCAGAACAGTTATGAAACTAAACCAGTGGTTTTCAAAGAGTATGCCATGAAATTCTAGATGTTACATTATTCCACGTAAAAGAACATTAATAAATAACTTGTTAAACGAAACTTACCAGCATGCTTAGTATCGGTAAAGTAAATAAAACCTGACTTTTACAAATAAACACCAGCCTCAAGACATGTCAGACCTCACATTTGCTAAGAATTCAACAAAATGGCTGGCCTTATTGAAAGGAAATGGAACATGCTTGAGTCTTCTGGAGAGCTGCTAACTTAAATGTTCAGAACCCTCACTGCAAAGCTTACTGTACCATCATGGTGAAAAATTGAGGACCACAGCACCAAACAAAGTGGCCTGTATATGTGATCCTGGTAGGAGCAGCAACAAGAGATGGGAGAAGGCGGATGTTCTCAAGGTCATAGTATAAGAAGAAACCTCATACCCTAAACCAACAGGCACCTAAGTCATGGCAGCCCATATCCCAATCCTTTAGCAGCATCAAAACAGTACATTTGTTGAGCTTAGCCGCTTTCCTCTCCTGACAGCCCCTTCAACAGTGCCAGGTGAACTTCATGGATCCTAGTCCTTTATTCCTCCCTGTCCCAGGGTTTCCAAAGGAAAGAAAGGCAAAGGACTTCCAGAAGGTCCCCATGGTTTTAGCCCCATGATACGTGAGGATTGATGAAATCACAAGGTCTTGAGGTGTGGAGGTCCCATACCATTCAATACACCTTTATTTATCCCCAATTTATCCCCAATGCCTCCATATCCACATGTGTGTGACCCAAAGTACCCATCACCATCTCTTTGCACTAAAGCTGAGTGAGATCCAGGATTATTCAAGTATAGGATAGCAAAAGGCTGAGACCTACAAAATTGTAGTGTTGGGAACCAGTACTGACCTAGACTGGGCAGACGCCCTTTTGCCACTGACACCAATGGTCCAGACGCATTCTGGTTTTTTGACTTTCTCTATCTCTCTAGAAATTAGCACAGTGTCTGCTGCATAGTTATGGCAAAAGAATCCCCACAAATTCATGTGATTTTGCCCCTATTCTGTTTGTGACGAGTTGCAGAAGGGGAGAATTTCTACTTGGCCCAGGTCGGCCAACATATTCTCTGGCTCTCCACCCACACCTTGTGGTTTATTCTTCCCCAGATGCAAATATAAGGCTCTGTTCATAACTCTTCTTATCACAGAAAGAAAATGTGTATTTAGGATGGGAACACAAGCAAAGATCTTGTTCACTGAATTGAAAAAAATCTAGCACATTAGCAGTGCCTCTCTGACACTTGAGACACTTAACATAACTATTAATTAAGCAACAATAAATCTGTGCTCTTATTAAATAGTAGTCTTTATTTTCCATGTAGGCAGATCTTTTCACTGCTGCTAGAGTAATATACTATCTATCCACTACAGAATTCAGCAGAGTGTGAGTTTTTATTTTAATCAAAAGACTCTTTCATGAACAGTTATCAAGATTAACACCTCAAAGTTATGCAGCATTTTTAGATTCTATGAAAAACTGAGTTATATATTTTTTCCTTGTATTTTCTCCCCTACCATAGGCAGATGACTATCTATTTAGGGTCTGAAGACATTTCATTCTGTAGTATCCTTCCAACTAGGAAAATAGAGGAAAGCCTGTCTCTTTCTTAGGCCATACAAGATTAGATGAGAACATATTACCGGGGCTTTTGTTGTTGTTGAAATTGTTACAATAAATACAGTTCTCCTAGAAAACAAGTATTGGTCCTATTTAGTCAAAGTAAAATCCCAATAAACACACAACAGGACTTGGTAAAATATATTCAATACTTGTAATACATACTCATATCATGAATATTCCTAACAAAAAAAATCATTATTCTAACGATGTTTAAAATTGCGTATTCATCCCTGGACAACATGTAAGTCTCACTTTAAAGTTTTTAATGTTTTTAATAAAGTCCTCATTTTATATTTGTTATGAAAGCTCTCATTTAGGATTGAAACATATCCTTGAAGAAATAACAAATATGGTCTGTAAACAATACAATTTACATCAACTACTTATAACTAAGAATTTTAGTCCATTGAAGAAGTCTGTGAAATGTTGAACTATGCTGGATATAATTAAAAGAATTAGGAGAACAAAACATAAAGGAAAAAGAATTAGAAATGCTATTTTTTTCTAATTTTAACAACCAAAGAACGAGGTGATGGAAGAAGGGATGGGTTTGCAGTTGGGGATACTTGAGCTGGCATGACCTCCTCTACCCACTAGTGCTAAAATTCTCCTCCAACTTCAGAACCATAAATTTGTTAGTCCTCTCCTGTAAATAGCCATCACCCTTCCCATCTGGACTATATTTTCATACTTTTAAAAGGCTTATCTTCTGTTCCCAGGCTATAATCTCATTCAATGTCAATTCGACAAGCTCTGTCAAGTGCATTTCAATGTGTTAGGCACTGTGCCAGGTAGAGTAGATAAAATATAAAGATACAACAAATATGCTAAAGATTAAAATATAATTAGAGGAAAGAAAAAAGAAAAGTCCACAAAAAACTATGATATAAGGGAGTGTGAAATTTGCAAAGGAAAGGTCCAAACAAAGTGCCGTGAGAAATTTAAGGAAGGTAAGATAATTCTTACCTGGATGGTAGAGGGAACCAAGGAAGAGCTTCGTGGAAAAGGTAGAATGAGAGTTAAGTCTTGAAAGAAGGAACAAATCTCCTTTCAACAAATAGAAATAATGAATTTTTCTGGGTCTGTAGAGATAACTAGAAAAGGTAGGTGATCAATATCTCCTATCCTTATTATTTCCTACATTTACTACCAAAAGCTTATCTAAAAGTAATTTTTATTGTAAATAAGTTGCCACACTGGGAAAGGAAAGACACAAACCAAGCTGTTAGGATACTTATGAATCCTAGTAAAATATGTTGAAGAGCTAAGGAGACCTGGAGACAGATGACACTGTTAGTTGTTAAGTCTGTGTCTCGAGATGGGCCACTTGTGGTGTCAGATCGGCTTGTGGGAGCACAGCCACAAAATTTCCCCTTTATACAGAGAAAATGTCCCATCTCTGATGTTTATTAGTAATGTTTCACCAGTGTTCTTCATATCATAGGGGCTTCTGGATAGTAAATTCTGGGAAAGTAAGGAATTATCTATTACCTCTGCTCCAAGATTCATGCTCTGGGATTTTGGAGCATATAATAGCTGGAGGTACCAAAGGAGGGGAAAAGGACTTTTTGTTCAGCATTTCATATATTGGGATAGACCAAGCAGTCTAGAATAGACTCTAGAACCAATTATGAGGAAAAGGTGAGGGTATAGGATAAGCTGGAAGGCCCAAGTTAAAAACCTGCCTTACTTAACAAGCTACGTCACCCTGGTCAAGCCACTTAATCACTGTCTGCCTCTGTTTCCTCACCTGTAAAAAATGAGGATAATGAGAGCCTACTTCATAGGGCTGTTGTGAGGAGCAAATGTAAAAATATTTCTAAGATGTTAAACCTGGTGCCTGGCACATAATAGGTGCTTATTCCTTTCCCTTCCCCTCCTTCCTAAGAATGGAGCCAATGTGAACAATGTTGTAGAAATAGGAGAGAACGGGTTAAAAAATGTGAGATGAAGAGTAGGTTTAGTTTGGCTGGCACAGAGAATGGATGAAGGTGATTATCATGAGTCAAGGTAGATTGCAAAAGCCTCTTTGCTTTTAAGTAGGCTGCTCCCATGCCTGAAATGCACTGCCTCTTCGCAAGTGCTACCTCCTACAGGAAACCTAGCCTGACACCTACTTCACTCCACTTTAATTCTAGTGCTCTCCTCCTGGAAATTAATTTGTGTCTACTTCATATATGCTGTGTATTCATTTTCTGCAGACCTATTGCGTCCTTCCTATAGAATATAAGCTCCTTGAGGGCAGTAACTGCTTCATTCTTATGTAATAGTGGCCTGGTCCATGCACTGATCTCATCAGTTTGCTCAGCTGGTACAACTGCTATAGTTTGCTACCTGGAGAATTGTGATGATACACCTTGGAAATACTGGAACATGTGTAGACATTTCGTAACTGCTTCTAGTCAGCTAATCATATGATGGAGATGAAGCTCTTTGATTCGTTGCAGAAGCATTCAAAAAGGCTTGATAGTTATGGCACAGTCCCGCATCACATTCCAGGAGTGAAAGAGGCTCCAAGATCCCCCAAGAGCAAATGATGCCAAAAAGGGAAGTGGCTCTAGCTAAGTGGCTTTTTTAAATGTCTCCACAGTCAGTCCAAGAGTCTCTTCTCCAGCACTTGTTGAGCTGACTGGAACCAGTTATGGAATGTCTACACCTGTGCCACAATCTCTCCAAGGCATTTCTCTTTTATATCTACATGATTCTCCCGGAAGCAAACTCCCTGGCCTGTGTCAACTGAGCAAGCATTGTACATGCACCATTACATGTGTCTTTGTAACTTCAGGGTTTATTGCAGAGCCTAGCAGGTAGCAGACATTTAACAAATGCTTATTCGATGAAATGCACATATTCTGTTCCCTTTGCCCAAAATACTTTCTTCTCCCTGGAGGTACTCTTAAAATATTACCTACTTTAGGCTTTAAAAAACCTTCTATGAATCAATGGAAGAAAGGAGATGATTTTTCCTTCCCATCCCAACACACAATCAAATCAAATCAACAGATAATTATTGAAAGTAATATAAGGCTATGCTAGAATAACATAGAACAATAAACACCGCATCCTCCATATAAGGTGAATATAAAATATATAACTATATTTATAATATGTTTAAGCGAAATGTATATAAATACATAATTGTAATGATGTATTGAGTTATAATATAATTATATAAATATATAATAAAACATATATTTAATAAAATATATATCTTTAATGGGCCTAGCTGTTTCTATTATGTATTTTACAGTGTTTGTAAAGTTATTTTTATTGGGACATCTTTCTTTTTCTTTGTCTATGTTGTTTCTTTATGTAGTATTTCTTAGATCATTAGCACTTTTGCCAAAATATCTGACCAAGTCAGACATAAAATCAGTTATTCATGATGCATCAAACATTTGACTGAATTGGATTTTGCCTTGCATTAGTATTTTATTTTTCTCCAGTGACATGTAAAAACAATTTTTAACATTCATTTTTAAAACTTTGAGTTCCAAATTCTCTCCCTTCCTCCCTCCCCATAGCCCCCTCATTAGGAAGGCAAGCAATTTGATATAGATTATATATGTGCATTAAATAAAATTATTTGGCATTATGTGTAGTCTTGCCTGAGCCAAAGCCAACATCGAGTCTAAAATACACCAAGGCTTGACAAATCTCAAGTACCAGGTCACCATAGTGTCTCATAATTCATTGTGGTGCCTAGAATATTTGGTGAGGCTTTAATTGAAACTATACCTACCCATTTCTTCTTTAACCCTTATTTACATTTTCCTAGGAAGGAAGCACATGAGTAAAGAGAGATCAGGACTTAGAACCAGAGAGCCTGGGTTCAAGCACCAACTTCAACTTTTACTAGCTGCATGACCTTGGACACATCCCTTGACCTCATTAAGTTCCAGGTTCTTAATTTATAAATTGTAAACACTTGTATTTTCTACCTTAAAGGACTGTATTAAGGAAGTGCATTGTAAACTTTAAAACATTATATAAATGTGAGTTGTTGTTGTTACCTATACCTGTGATTTCCTTGGTTTAGGAAACTCCTGGTGAAGGAACTTCCTCTGCCTATAGAGGTCTGTACTTATTTGGAGATTCCACAGTCTTAGAAAACTTCCTGGGGCATGAGAGTTAATTGACTTGTCTATAGTCACATAACCAACATAGGTCAGAGATGGTACTTGACCCCAGTTCATTCTGGCTCTCAGTTGACTGTGCATTATGCAGTACTGTCTCATTATTATTATTATTACAACTTAATAGATGGTCTTTAATGGAAATAATGAAGATGACAATGTGGTCCAGTCAAATGTGTACCAGTTCCAAAATCAAAGGATCTGAGTTACTGAGAACAAGGAAGTAGGAAGAAAAAAAGAAGGCTTTGGAACTCCAAATTATTTCTCACAAAGTCACACATTTGACTTATAAGAAGGCCCTCTAACGCACTCATGTAGCCTGTTTACTCATACCAGATACCACTAAAATAAGTTTTATCTGACTTCTCAGATATAGCAAATCAGGACCTGTTTCAGAGGGCTGAGGAAGCATGGCATGGTAGCACAAATTAAGAACCTGGAGTTAAGAAGACCACTCATTAATGCACTGTTGGTGGAGTTGTGAACTGATGCAACTGTTCTGTAGAGCAAATTGGAACTATGCCCAAAGGGCTATAAAACTCTGCATACCTCCCTTTGACCTAGCAATACTACTACTAGGTCTGTATCCCAAAATAGATTTAAAAAAAAAAGGAAAAGGATCTATATGTACAAAAATATGTATACCAGCTCTTTTCTGGGGGTAAAGAACTAGAAATTGTGGGGATGCCTATTGATTGGTGAACGGCTGAACAAGTTGTGGTATGTGAGTATGATGGAATACTATTGTACTATAAAATATGATGAACAGGATGCTTTCAGGAAAACCTGGAAAGACTTGTATGGGCTGATGTGAAGTGGAATGTACTGTGTACAAAGTAACAGCAATATTGTAGGATGATCAGCTGTGAACGACTTAGCTATTCTCAGCGACACAAGGATCCAAGACAACTGTGAAGGACATGACGAAAAATGCCATCCACCCCCAGAGAAAGAACTGATGGAGTCTGAATATAGATTGAAGCGTACTGTTTTTACTTCCTTTATTTTTCTTGAGTTTTTTTTTTTTGTCTATGGTTTCTTTCACAACATGACTATTGTGGATATGTTTTGCATGACTACACATATACAACCTATATTGAATTGCTTGCCTTCCCAATGACGGGGGAGTAGGGAGAGGAGAAGGGAGAGAATTTGGAACTCAAAGTTTTAAAAACAAATGTTAAAAATTGTTTTAACATGTAACTGAGGAAAAATAAAATACCAAATAAAATACAAAAATTTGTAAAAAGACCTGGTCTCAAGTCCTACATCTGACACACATACCAGCTGTGTGTCCCTGGGCACTTCTCAGTCAATAACTTCTCAATCACTCAAGCTGCTCTCTCAGAATAAAAGTTACAGGTGCTCCCTACATGAATGAAATCACAAGTCTGGATCTCCTTTTACCCCAGAAAACAAACAAATATTAGAGGGGAGTTGAAAGAAGATGATAAACTAAAAAGTAGACAGACAAGCTCAAAAAGCTTAGCTGAGATCATTCAGTGTCTAGGTATTCAGTACCTTCTACCTGAAATGAGCCCAAGAAAGCACCACCATTCTACAGCACAGGATGAGTTGTTGTTGCTCAGTTGTGTCTGATTTTTTGTGACCTCATTTGGAGTTTTTTCCTTGACAAGGATACTGAAATGGTTTACCATTTCATTCTCTAGCTCATTTTACAGATGAGGAAACTGAGGCAAACAGGGTTAAGTGACTTGCCCAGGGTCACGCAGCTAGTAAGTGCCTGAGGCTGGATTTGAACTCAGGAAGATGAGTCTTCCGGACTCCAGGCTTGACACTATATCCACCATGCCACCTAGCTGCCCACAGGATAAGTAGTACCTCCTTCTAATGATGGCCACGATTTCATCAAGGAGACAAAGAACTTCTTGATAATCCACTGGAACAGAACCTTTCTTAAATGGTTTAAGCATGTAAAAGAGGTTAGTTTTAGTTATCTGGAAACTTACTCTGTGAAAGCCATCATTCCCACTGTATTATACTTGAACTAACCCGTTGTCAAAGCTTATTTAGCACATGGTAACATGATGTGTAGTGGCATCTAGGTGGTGCAGTAGACAGAGTGCTGGGCCTTGAGTCAGGAAGATTCATCTTCCACACTTCCATCTTCCACACTTACTAGCTGTGTGACCCTGGGCAAGGTCACTTAATCCTGTTTGCCTCAGTTCCTCCTCTGTAAAATGAACTTGAGAAAGAAATGGCAAACCACTATCTTTGCCATGATAAACCCCAAATGCAGTCACAGAGAATCAGACATGACCAAAATGACTGAACAACTGTGATGCGTAAACTACAGCTAGCTGTTAGAACTGTAACTCTGCATTCCAAAACAACTAAAGTCAGAATGATTCAGGTCTTTCTTTTTCTATAGCCATGTGGCTAAAATTGGTTGCAATCCCTATCAGTCAATTAATGTCAGTCAATAAACATTTATTAAGTGTTTCCTATGTGCCAAGCATTGTGTTAAGTGCTGGAGATACAAAGAAAGGCAAAACATAGTCTCAGCCTTCAGGGACTTTACACTCTAATGAAGGAGACAAAATTCTATACAATTCTATGCTCTGTACAAAGTATGCGCAGGATGGAAAGAAAGTAATCTTCATCGTCGAAGAATTAAGAGGTATCATTGAAGGAGATAGATGGGATCATAGATCCATTAAGCATTTAAATATGTATGTAAAATGTTATATAACTCTCATGGAATATTCAATGGAAACAAATACAGGATATCACAAAACTGATTTCTTGGCACATATTCAATGTGCATATTAAATGCCCACCTGTAGAGTTTGGGACTTTTTTCCTGCCTCTCTGTTGAAAGGTATATTTTCTAAAATAGTTCAATCCTTGAGCATCAAATATAGAGCAGTAAAAATGATGTGGGCATTCAAGGGTGATAGTCAATCATTTGTGAACATCCTTTTTTTACATGGAAACGAGATGGAAAACTAGCTTTGGGTATTACCCTTTACATTTAAAGGGCACATACCTTTTAAAAACTCAAGAGGATTCCCCCTGGCAATTTTTAATAGTGACTGAAAAACTGCAGTATGGTAATATGCAATAAAACACACAAAGAACCTTCTGTGGTTATACTATTTCTAAAAGTCTGGGCTCCTGGTAACTTATTTATAAAGAACTCCTACACATCTCTAATGTGTATTTTTTTTTAACATCCCTTACAGATTATTTTTGACTTGGCCAGGCAGGGAGCCTATTTTAAGCCCTCAATTTGAAAATCATGGAAGCTTTATAAAGTCCTCCACCTGCATTTCTTTTTAGGAACACAGCTCTTTATTCTCCAAAGGATGAAAACCCCCAGCATATAAAAACTTTGTTAAGCTGTCACTATCAATAGAGTACAAAAAAAATAATGGTTGACAAAGAAGAAACAAATTGCATCTTCGAATAAGTTTTCTTCAAGCTCTTGTTAAAAGCTATAACCTCTGATGTTAACTAAATTTAACCCATTCTGACCCTTGTGGTGGCCCTTAACCTTTTCTTTATTCTGCTTCCTGTGGTTGCTGGAGAAGCCTGGCCCAGTCATTGGAAAAGCGTTCTCTGTCACACACAAAGGCCCAGCCTCACTGCTACTCTGTCAGGAGACACAGAATAGACTGAGGGGTCAGCACCTGTGCTGAGAGCAGGTGACAGTGAACTGGCTGGATCATTCTAGGGCAAGTTGTAATAGTTTCTACCCTTCAAATATCGTACTGCAGTTTCAGGCATTCAAGACAGTGAAGTTCAGGTTTTCTTTGTAAATGCAGACTTTAAACAAATTAATCTATTGCTGTTCAACTGACTGTAAAATTAGTAGATTTACTGTTGCAAAAAAAGGGGGGGCTTTCACTTCCACTTTAATAAGGTCACGGATGTGTCCTAGGCTGCCAACAAAGCAGCCTTTAAAATCTTTGCAGCTGAAATCAGCAACTTGCAAAAAAAAAAAAGACTGAAAAACAATGTGTCAAATGTACAGTTGAAAGTCTTTGCCATACAGTTAACATGTAAAAGTCCCTATCTGGGAAGCTTCCTCCACTGGGATGTTTGCTTTTAATTGTATTTCACATAACCATAGAGGGAGGAAGAGGGGGGAACAAACTTGATTTATCACTAACATTTTAATATGTTGTCATTCTTACTTTTCACCAAGGAAAATAGCCCTTGGTTAGTATAGTTTCATCAAACAGCCAGAATGATATAACTGAAAGATTCTGATTACTTTAAATGTGCTTTTAATTACTTTAAAATTAATTATTTAAAATTTTATATAACAATTATTATATATTTGATAATCATATTTAATATTGTATATTTAATAACAATAGCAAATTTGGTTCTGTTATACTTGAGTTTTCATGTTGATTTTCTGTAAGCGAATATTTTGTAGGGTTTATGTGTCAGGTCTGTTTTTGTTTTGTTTTTTCCTCATGAGTGTGAGCAAAATTATTTATCTTAAAATACTATTTCAAAATTACTTACAGATAAATGAATTATTTTTAGAATCCATTTGCTGGATGTTAAAAAGATTTAAATATATTCTGTGTCTTCACAGAGTAAATAGACTTCTGAACTCTATTCTTCACAAGAGACTGTTCAAAGAAGACAAATAGGATGTCCATTTGTAAATGCTCTTTTATTTAGCAGACTTGAAAGTCTCTCTCATTCATTATAATATATGTCCCTCATTTTAGACAAATTCAGTTTGCTTACTCTCTGGCTCAGAATGTTTTAACAAATCCTGCTGTCCTTTTCTGACATTAGAAATGATGAATTTGGGACCTTAAGTCTTGGTAGGTCTTAAACGTGATAAAGAAATTTGTTTTAAGTGTAATACTTTTGGAGGATATGGGGAATTCTGTCACAGATATAGTCAGAAGATATTTCTCAACTCTGCTGAGGAAATGGATTATGACTAGTTTAAAAAAAAGTATCTCCTAAGTGTTTTAAAATATTGAAAAAGATTACTTTGCGAGGTGTGATATTTTATTTTTTAAAATGAATAAATTTTTGCCCAGCCTGGTTAGTTTGGTCTTGGTCTTTGTCAAAATATTCTTTGAAAAAGTTATCTGTGTTTGACACTCCCAATTCCTTACCATTCGTTCTCCTCACAACATTGCAGTCGGGTTTCGGTCCCCAACACTCTACTGACACTGTTCACTCAAAGGTCTCAATGCTCTCTTAACTTCAGATCCAATGGCCTTTTTTCAGTCTCTATCTTCTTTGATCACTTTGAGTCCTTAACACTACTGACCTCTGCCTCCTTCTGGGTACTTCAGGCCACATTCTCCTGATTCTCTGCCTATATCCTCCTAACTGTTTCTCCCTTTATTGGGCTGATTCCTCATCCTCTTCTAAATCTCTTAAGGTGGATGTTTCCCAAACCTCTCTTCACTATCTTTTTTTTTTTCACTTGGCAATCTCACATATTCTCATGGCTTCAGCTATCATGTCTGGACAATGATTATCAAATCTCAAAGCACAATATTAATCTGAGATATTTATTATTATTATTGTTATTTTTATCACTAGCCCCAATTTCACTTAATCTTCAGACCCAGATCAAGAATAGCCTATAGATCATCTTTACCTATTATCTGAGAATGGGAAGAGACCTAAGAAATCCAATTTCCTCACTTTATAGATAAGGAAATCAAAGCCTAAGGAGTTTAAGTGAGTTGTTGATAGTCTCAATAACTGACCTTTACATGTAACACTTTGTGTGGTATATCACATATTTCATGTATTATCTTATTTGATTCTCACAGGTACCCTGTGAGATAGGTGCTATTTTCATCCCCATTTTACAGATGAGGAAGCAGAAGTTGGAGAGAGGTTAAGTGATTAGCCTAGGGGCACAAACTAGTAAATTTCAGAAATGGGATTTGAACCTTTATCAAGTCAAGTCAACAAATATTTATCAAGAACCATGTGCGAAGAACTGTACTATACTAGTAGTACTAGTTAATAAATAGAAAAATAAATCAATGGAAGAGGCTCAAGAAAAAAGAATCAGAAAAAACCAGATTCACCCACTTGGTGGGTGAATCCCCAAACATAAATTACCTAGGAAAGAACTCTCTATTTGACAGAAATATCTAGGAGGTGCAGTAGATAGAACACTGGACCTCTAGTCAGGAAGACCTGAGTTCAAATCTGCCTTACTTGCTATGTGACCTTGGGCAAGTCACTTAACCCTATTTGTCTCAGTTTTCTCATCTGTAATATGAGGATAATAATAGCACCCATTTCCAAGGTTGTTGTCATGATAAAATGAGATAATATTTGTGAAGCACTTTTACAAACCTTAAATGCTAGTTATTATTACTTGACAAGAATTACTCAGAAACTGGAAATTGCTAAGAAATTAGACCAAAACATTATCCCAAAATGCGATAACAATACACTACAATACATTTAAAATGGATATATTACCTGGTATGGTAACTGTTATATTATTTAAAAAAAAAAATTAGAAGACAACCAGATTAGGTACCTTTTACAGCTATGACTAGGAGGATGAATTATTAAGTAAATAAAGGATAGAGGCAGGAGTATGCTAGTAAATGTTTAGCAATTGCCTTCCCCCCAAAAAAGTGTACAACTACAAGTTTTTAAATTTAATCTGCATTATTAACATTTTCTCCATCACTATCTTAGGTTTAGATAATTAGCAAAAAACTAAATAAATTGAGCCCTAAATTGTAGCATTTGCTGATTTGCGAGGTGTAAATGTTCACGATAAAACAAAAAACTTAATAGTAGGTTCCGGAGAGTAGGTATGAGCTGGCTCCAGCATACCCTGAGTAAAAGTAATTATAAAAATAAAATAAATAATTTTGATTAGATTAATTTGAAAAGCTTAATTAATAAAATTAATGCAACTAAGATAAAAAAGGAAGTAGTTACTGGGAAAAAAATCTTTGTATAAAATATCTCCGATAAGGGCAAAATAAATAATCATTAACAGATAATGGAAATATGTAAATCCAAAAGTTATTCCCCATCATAATAAGTAGTCAAAAGATATGAATAAGCAGTTCTCAAAAGAAGAATCACAAACTATTAACAACTTTGTGAAAGTATGCTTCAAATCACTATTCATAATAAAAATACAAGTCAATACAACTCTGAGATTTGACCTTACACTTAGCAAATTGGCAAAATTGGCAAAAACTAGGTAGGTGTTGTATGCGTTATAGAAAGATGGGCAAAAAAAGGAAATGACAATTATAAGAGAGAATATGGGAGGACAAGCATGATAATATACTATTATAGATAAATATTTGAATTGATCTAGTCATCCTGGAGAGAAATACATACCTATGTATATATGCATGTGTATGTGTGTGTGTATACACACACACACACACACATATGAAGGGAAAGACGAGTACACAGACAGAGACAGAGAAACAGAGAGAGAAAATAAAAAGGGTAAGGACCCATATGTATAAATTTATTTTTTAAAAAGACACAGTTGTGGACCTCTTAAAATACATAGCAAGAGTGGACTTTACTATTGCCAGATTGCAGGGAGAGGTCAGGCAAAACTGCCTTTGATTGGATCTTTTAAGTGTGGATTGGAGCACTGTGCTATAGAACTGTCAGCAATTTAAAGCAGGATTTCTGGCAGTTTTTAAATGCTTCTGCTATAAGTAAGTCATGAGTTCCATGATGGAACTTCAACAACGAGGACTGTCTTTGGAAAATCAGCAAAGATGGAGTAGTGAGAAGAAGTAGTACAGTCCAGTTCCCCTCCAAACCTTCTCCAAAAAAGATCAAAGAAGAACACCAGACTGAATAGTGAGGAATGAGGAAATCTAAGGAGAAACCTCAGTGGGTCATTTTTTTCCAGACTAAGATCACCAATTTGGTTCACATGCAAGTGACCAAGGCAAGATCTGAGGGGAAAAGGCAGGCCTTCAGTGCTTTTACTCAGACTTCAAAGTGAGATTAGGGACTCAGATCCTGGATCAGACCAGAGCTAGACTTCTCCAGATCTGCAACTCTGAACCTATAGGCATTTTTAGCTAGGTGACAGGGGCTATATCTAGAAGCTATCTACTGGATCTCCACCTAGGAGTAAGTCTGTAATTGTGTGGCCTAGACCCAACAGGGGCTGGAAACTGAAAAGTTCAGGGAGGTAGTGATAAGACTGTCTACTAGATCAGACTATTTGGGCCTGCTGGAAGTTGGCAGTTCCCTAGTCCAAGCCACCTCAAATACCCTTGAAGAACACAGCACTCAATACTTGGAGAAAGAAGTAGTAGGATTCCAGAAAATACAGATCAGGACCTGGTCCTAATGCAAGCTCCAAATTCAGGAATTAAAGCTGGAAGGGCAAGTAAACAAAAAATATTCCCCCCCTTTCCCTAATAAAGAGTAATTATGGTGCCAGGAACTCCCAAGACACAAACTTAGAACAAAAGAATTACTCCAAAACACATACATGTGAAGTCTCAAAGAAAAGTATAGCTTGGCCACAAAATCAATTAGAATTCCTTGTAGAAATGAAGTAAGAAGTTTTTAAAAAAGTTTAAAATTATTTAATGAAATGAGAACATTAGAGGAAAGAAATGGAAAAGAAGTGAGAGATAACAGAGGAAAGACCTAGAAGAATTACAAAACTCTACTCAAGCAACAGACACCTTGAAAATTAGAATAGACCAAACAAAAGTTATGAAACAACAAGAAATCTTAAGCCAAAGGCAAAAGATTGAAAAAAAAGAATAAAATGTAAAGTATCTCTTATCAAAAACAAATAATCTTGAAAATAGATCAAGGAGAGATCATTTAAGAATTAGTGGACAAGTTAAAAACCAAGACCTAAAAAAACAGCCTGGATATTATTTCAAGAAATCTTTAAATAAAACTGCCCCAGACCTATTAGAAAAAGAAAGCAAAGTAAAAATAGAAAGCATCCACTAATTACCTCCAGAAACAAACCCTGAAATGAAAATTCCCAGGAATATCATAGCCAGAATCCAGAGCTTTTAGGTTGGGAAAAAAAAAAAACAAAAAAACTGCAAATGTCTGAAAGGAAAGAATTCAGATGCTGAGAAATCACAGACATAATTGCACAAGATTTAACAGTTACCACTCTAAAGTAGCAGAGTGGAATACAAGACTCCAAAACATAAAATTTAGAGGCTTACTACCAATAATAATTTACCCGGCTAAATTGAATATAACCCTACAAGGGGGAAAAAATCTTTAGCGAAATAGAGGCCTTTTAAGTATTCCTGACGAAAACAGCAGAGCCGAGAAGAAGCTATGAAATACAAATACAGAAACCAAGAGAAACATAAAGTGGTAAATGCAAGTGGGCAGTACAAAGAGGAAGTGTTTACATTCTAGTGGAGGATACACATATCCCTTCAGAACCCTAGTGCCATCAGCGATCATAGAAGAAATTAAACAAAACAGAGGCCCTAATAATGGTTTTGTTATATTTTGGTGATCTTAAAATAAAAAAAAAAGTGAGGGGGAAGACACAACAGAGGAAGAAGGGGAAGGAAGAATGGGGGAATTTATGTCACATAATCAGGTCATGAAAGTAGAAGCCAATTCAATGAGAAAGGGATGGTGGGTGTGGGTGAGAGGGGTAGGCATCACACAAACCTTACATTTATCTTACTGATAAAGAGAAGCAGAACGTGCTCATGAGCATGTGAACACAGAGTTTGGTGTAAAAATTTCTATCTCAACAGGGAAAGAGTAGGGAAAAGAGAGAGGAAAAGGGAGAATAAGAGGGAGGATAGATTCAAGGAAGATTTAGTCATAAGCAAAAAACCCTCTAAACTAAGAGTGGGGTCATGCAGAGAGTTTAAAAGGAAAGTGAGGATGATCTTTGAATATATGTATGTATATATATATTATATGTATATATGTATGTATGTATGCTTTCCATTAACTGAGAACATTTTGGGGCTGAGAGGAAGTGGTGCTGATTTCAAATTTAGAAAGGGACTTAATGAAAAATTAAGTTGCTTAACAAAGTATTCTATGCCTGGAGATAAGGATGCCTTTCCTGATGACAAGTAACTTGAATGGCCACTAAAAAAAAAAACCAAAACAAAACAAAACAAAAAAAAAAAACAGGAAAAAGCAAGTAGGAATAGGACTGGGAAAATCTTACAGAGAACTACAGGGAGAGGTACAGGAGAAACCTGAGCTCATGAAACCAGGGGGATTGATAAGACATTATAGTCAGTAAACAAATATTTATAGTCAGTAAACAAAAGTACATAGTGCTTACTATGTACTTTTATACATAGCACGTTGCTGGGATAATAATATTGAATTTATCCTGGTCTGTGCTTCTAGTGTGGCACTTTCTCTCACCTAGTCCCATAGCAAAATGGGATCAGGACAATACAAGAAAAATTTTAGGAAGGTGGGGAAGAGTCACGATTGGGCAAAGAGAAGCTATGTGGAGAACTCAGCCTCCCAGACTAATGAACATACCAGGATCAGTGGAACCAATGCTTCCAATGTTGGGGCTCTAGAACACTTGATCCATTGGAGCAGACAGCAATTAACCAGGCATTAAGAGGGCCATCAAAAGCAGGGACATGTAGAAGGTATCTTTGCTTGACCCACACTGGAAGTTGTATATGGCCAGAGGTCAGAGTAGATAATATAGGTAATGAGAATACTTGCCTGACAGGGGTAATTCCATGATCACGAAGGTGGTTTCCCCAAGGTGAGGCTTATCCATTGTACTCTGGATGGGGTGACCCCTGCGATTTCACCAAATGTGAGAAACTTGACTGCATAATTTGTGGTAGTGGAGGACTGTGTTCAATATTCTTCCTTGAAAAATTTTAATAAGTAAATATATAGGTAATGAGATGGGATATGCCATTCATGAGGAACACCATGTTTGAGTCATGACTGAAGGAGAATCACTGGGAGTGGCACTTTGCATGTAGCAAGGCATGAATTCATTCCAGCTTTGTTGTAAGATGATAAGCATAGCCTGGAAAAGGATAGGGTTGAGGCTCTAGTGGATCAGGTAGCAAAAGCCCTGCATCTATTGGACCTGGCTCACAAGTGCAAGTACTCAAACCCTCCTGAGACACCAGTATAGCAGCTGGATCTTTGAGTCAAGGCAACCTAGAGAAAATGGCCGACTAATACACTTGCCATGAAGAGATCAGTCTAGGGGACATTATTTATAAGGGTAAAGAGACACTTCCAGTGAACAAGACATTAAAATGTAGCCCTCTGCCCTGGGTTAGGAAGACCCAAAGAGGGAAGAAGACATGGGAAAAGGAACCTCTTTGCCAAACTCGAAGGTATAAAAGCACAAACCAGCTCTTCAAGAGAAGAGCTGAAGGAAGTTCTACAGCAGGACAAAGGTACAGAGAATTCTGGATACCAGAGCACCGAGATGCCTTGTACACATGTGCTTAGGTATGCTGAACATCTGACTGAAAAAAGTGGCCTGATCAATGACACTAATGCCAATGGACAAAGGAATCCTGTGATCTTGGTGAGAGTGAGTCAATTTCCCTTATGTAAATAGGTCAAGTCACATACCCAGAGAGAGGAAGTAGAAAGGGGGAGTCTTAAAAGGGGAGATACTTCTACCATATTAAGGAGGTAAACCATTGAGCTATAGGAGCTGGAAGAAAGCACATGTCCCTGAAACGGAATAGAATCTTCTTTTTGGTAAGGCAAATGTCGGTGTCTTTCCCACTCTGAGGCTGCTCGTAGGTAGTGTGTTAATAGAAGGAGAGCCCAGGCTTCTGTGCTAGTATTCTTAAATTGGCTCTTATACTGTGGCAGTAGAGCTAAATGTTTGGATAGGAGTGAGAGGAAGAAAAGTTGGCAAAGATATACAGCTCTGGCGGCCTGAATACTGAAGTGGTCTTCCCTGTGGGTCTTTTGTGTTCCCTTGTATTGTGTGTTCCTGGGAAAGGCCTGTACCTTGGACTATATAACAAGCTACCTAAGACCTGGGACACAAAATACACCAAAACACTAGATAGCGATGACTCTGAGTAATAATGTCAGTAAAGCTATATCTTTATGTTATATCTTTAATGTTCTGAACTCTTCCCTATTCTCTTGGACATTCTAATGTCATAGATTGTGAAACCCCAGACAACTGCAGTTGCAGGACCTTGTTCCCTGTTTTATCTAATCTCTTTTATCTCAGCTAGCCCTTAGCAGTGTTCTGAACAGCATAGGCATTTATCAATGTTCGATTAATTGAAATGAATGGATGAAATGATACCTCATGATCACTTCTTGCTTCACGACTTTATGATTCTATAAGAATTGCTTAGGTTGGGATCCTTCTTTGGGAGCATGTCAATCAACCAACCAAGCAATCAACTAAAGATTATTTATTAAGTGCTTACTATGTGTCAGGCACCATATGATTAGGGAAAGTTTCGTTGCAAACCATTCTCAGACCCTAGGGAAGCCCTACAAGGACCCAAGGATCTGGATGGATGGATCTTAGGGTACTACTTGTCTATATTCCTAGAAAGAAATTCCTCAAAGAAGAAAAAAAAATCGTCTTACAGATCCTGGTGGGGTATGGATTGAGCAGAAAAAGAGGGCTTATACTTTGTATGTGGCCATCTTGGCTGTCTGAGAGCTGCAGGCATGGACTGGAATATTAGTGAGCAATGGTGGGCATTAACATTTCAACTAGTCATGGAAGTCATGATCGATTCCAGGAATAATCAGAAACTGAAGAAGCAAGTGGAGCAGAAAAGGGAATGAGAATTTGTAGGGGGATTGGGAACAAAGTAGAACCATGTCATAGTTGAACCTGAAATTGGGTGAGAGCTGAAAGCTCAGTTAACAGAGATTAGAAGAGGACAAGATTAATCTCCATTAACTTTCAAACCAGTGAAAAACCTAACACGTTTTTGCAGGCTGCCAGGTTCCATCAGAAGAAAATAACTGAAAGCTATTACCAGGTCAGAAGAGGAAAAGGTCAGCTTCCATCAGCTTTTAGACAAGGAAAAACCTTAAATTGTGCTTTATTTGACAGAGCTCGTTTTAGTGGAAAATCTCTTGGAGATCCACATGGAAATGACTTAGATTGAACGATGCTTTGTTTCTAAAGCAGGTCTAACATGCTAATTATTTCACTGTACAATGTTACCCCAGACACCTACAAAGGATGATCTGGCAAGTAGAAAACAGTTAATCCTGTGAAGTAAGCTCCTTAAGAGAGAGATGGTCTATTTTTAACAGTCCTCAGGTTTGTCACCACTGAGGTGATACTAAGTTGTCTACACTGGCTTTTCTTAATTGTCATGGACAGTTTTCAGCAGGGGGCTACAGCAATGTCTGGGGAAAAGCAGAGAAAATACAGCTGCTCCTCTTTTCATACTCATTATCACTACCTTTCGTTAAGTTTGTTCATCCTCATTTCATGCACATCTTAGAATTAAAGTCTGTCAATGACAGTTTGGAAGGCCCACCCCCCCAAATCTTTCCTGGAGACTTACACATTCAAAGGAACAAGAAAAGGCTACAGAGAGAATGCTGACAGGTCAGACAGACAGAGGATTATTTGTTTTCAAGGATCTATTTGTAATGTGACTGAATTTCTGGAACCCACTTAGGCATTAAAACTCTACAGACTCTCTTTGTACATTTTAGCTCCTTTCACATCACAACTAGTGCTTTTTAATTTAAATCCTATTTTCAGGAGTTCATTCTTGTTGATAGTAATAGGAGAGACAGCCTGGTATGGTAGAAAGAATGCTGGACTTGGAGTCAAATAACATGGGTTTGAATCCTGGCTCACTTCATGTGTGTGCCTCAGTCTCCTCATCTGTAAAACAAGGGTGCTGGACTAAATGATTTCAAAGGTTCTTCCCAAACTATAAAGCTATGATCTGGAGTATAAAGATAAGGAGCCAGAGGACTTCAGTTTGAATCTTAAATTAGTCACTCACTACCTATGTGACCTTGGGCAAATCTTTTACCTCTCTGGGCCATGGTTTCATTAACCCAAAATTATTCTCCATATTCAACTCTGAAATTGTGTACATGCAGATACTAAGCCATTACTCAATATTTCTTTTGTCAAGTGCCGTTTTGTGTGATATTGTGCTAAGCACTCCCCTGCCCCCCACAAGAGAAGGAAACAAGCATGAATGCTAGGCACTGTCCTTATGGCTTTGTAAATTTTATCTCATTTGATCCACACAACAACCCTGGGAGGTAGATGTTATTATCCTCATTTTACAGTTGAGAAAACTGAAGCATACTTACCTGCTGAAACCCTGTACTGCTTTCAAGGTCTGCCATTTTTTTATTACCACAGCTCAAAGTGAGACCCGTCCTTTGAACTCTCAGAGTACACATTTTGGACTGTATTTGTCTATGTAAAAATTACCTCCTCCCATCCCATCCAATCCGAGATTGCAAACTACTTGTGGGCAAGGACCATCTCTTATCCTCGTTTGTATTCTGCCCCCTTCCCATGCACCAAGGGCAGTATCTTGTGCAAAGTATGTAATCAATAAAAGTTTTTGTGAATTTGTTGAATTTGCCTACAAGTTTTAAAGTCTTTATGTGATATAGAGGTCTATCTATATTAATATAACATCCTTCTTTCACGCCTATTAATGTCGTTTTTAAGACTCCATTAATGAGGACTAGATGGAGCTAGGTTCAAATGCAGACAGGTTCTTTACTGTGGTACCCAGTAAGGGTGGAGCTGAACAGCTAGGCTCCTATCATGTGAGGTGAGGTAAGATAAGGAATAAGGCAAGGCAAGGCAAGATAGGGTAAGGTAAAGTAAGGTAACGTAAGGTAAGGTAAGGCAAGGCAAGGCAAGGCAAGGCGAGACAAGGTAAGGTGAGGTAAGACAGGGTAAGGTAAAGCAGGGCTCATCAGCAGAAGGTTGGCCACCCTTTTCAGCCCCAGCCACTCAAGAAGGCGGGGCTGTTAGGTACGGTTTGTGGGACGCAATCATGGATCCTTTTTAAAGCATCACCCTAACCGATCTCAATAACTGCCTCACTTGTGCAGGGCTTGTGATTAAACCTTGGGTCACTGAACTGGACTGGCTGCTGAGGGTCTAGTCCAAACCTCTAATTTTATTTTATTTTTTCACATTTGGAAACCAAGTCCAGAGAGGTTGAAGGATGTGGCAAAGGTTATATAGAGGACAAGGGCATATTCGAACCCAGAGTATCCAGACTCCAGACCCTGGGCCCCTGTCAACACACCGTGCGATCTCCTGCACTACGGCCTCACCCCTACTCTAGAGTTGCACATTACGGGTGAAGGGCTGGACACATCCGGTCCCAGCTCTTCTTCCCTCGGTAGTCGCGCGACGTAGAGCGCATTCTCAGTTGAAGGACTTTAACGCCCGCATATTCGGTCGGAGGACTTTAATTCTTCCTACACAGCCCATTTCCCCCCGCCCACAGGGCCGCTTTCCCTTTAAACTTCACTCGCGGAAGCTCCGCCCACTACGGGAGCCGCCAGAGCCCTCCGCTTCCGGTGCTGCTCTGGGTTTTCCCTCCAGTTAATTCCCGTCCCACAGCAGGTAACTTGCGCCCGAGTCTGCAGCTCCGGGGTGGGCGAATGTGGGGAAGACCCGCGTCACGGTCACCTCCTCCCCTCCGGGGTGAGGCAGGCTGTGGGCCGGCGTCCTGAGGGGCCCAGCCTCCCTCCTCACGTGCCTCGGACCCTGCGCCCCTGTTCTCCCCCGAGCGGCCCTGCCAATCCCCGCTACGGGAGGGACGTTCCCGGGCCAATCCACAAGCATTTAGCGAGAGCGCACCCCTGCAGTCCTAGGCACTGGGGAGCCACAGAATGTTATTGAGGAGCGGGTTGTGGAGGTGATAGGCACAGCGCTGGGCATTGAAGGATCTTGTCCCCGCTCGCCGGGACCTTACGGCTTAACGGGAGCCTGGAGCCGGGGGTGGGGCAGCTGGGCAGCTCGGAGAAGGAGAGATCACTTGGAAATGAATCAGAAAGAGCTTCGTAGAGGAAAGGACACCGGAGTTATACAAGGAATACAGATTTAACCCATAGGTCGGGGTGCTTGTCCCCGAGGTCCCTTAACAGTTGACAAAAGGCCCCTTAAACCCGCCTCACTAGCATTTCACAGCCACCCTGTTACCTAGGTATCTCTTCTGCCAGATAAAGTGATTTCCTCAAGATCACATGGCTAGCAGTGATGCATTCGAATCTGGCTCTTCTGGCTCCGGCCACCGGTGGCTTCCAATAAGCAAGAATGGGGGCCAATGCCTAATCCTAGACAAGGGGGGCCCATGTTGAGAAAGTACTGGAAATGTGGATTGGAGCCTAGTGGATGCGTGGTCTTGAGTTTAAACTTCATTCCGAGGCAATCGGAACCCGCTGCAGGTTTTTGAGGTGAATGCAGTGAAGGAGATTTATAGAACTGGTAGTCTGAAGACAGGAAGACTAGTTAGGTAGTTAACAATAGTTAGATGAAAAGAGTATTTGAAATACGGTGCTAACAGTAGGAGTGGAGAGGGAAGGCCACGTAAGAGATATTTCCTGGTCTTTAGCTTCACTAAACCACCTAGGAGGGAAAGGGGGTAGAAAGGCTTTGAGTGTGAACAACCTTGAAAGTTTTGACCGTGAGTTAGATATTATTTCTGAGTGAGGGAGAGGCAAGGTTAAAAAGATAAAAAAGAAACAGGCACATTTCCCCTAATTTTGCCCTTTTGCTTTCTCATATATCTCGGAAGGAAAGCCTTCCAGAAGAGAAATGAAGTTGCGTTTTTCTTGGATACCCTTATGACATCAAGTTTTCTGAAGGAAATAGAACTGTGCTGCTGAGTTGCCATTCAATGCATATCATATATGCCAAATGAGGGGGTTAATATTTTTAGTATCTACCTCATCCAATTCTGAGGAAAACACCTGATAAACTTTTAAGCTCAATGGAAATGTGAATTATCTCTTTTGCAAGTAAAGAAGTGAAAGAGGCTAGGCAAGTTGACCTAAGTCATAAACACTAGATCATTGTGTGGAATGAAAAGAAAACCTCAGTTTTCCTTTCACACTGTTTCTCTGCTTAGCTCTTAGCATGTATTATTACTAAGAGTACTTTACTTTCTTTGTGTGTGGGCAAAACCCAAAGGCTGCAAATGAAAGCAGGATTCAGTAGTTTAGTAACAGTGTAGCCAAGACAGCTTTTATCAGGTTTTCCTTCCAAAGCTCTGTTGATGCAGAGCAAGTGAGGCACTTTGTAGTGTATCCACTTAGCTGGTCCATATAGTAAGACCATTATTGCACTATAACTTCTATGGGTAACTTTTATGTTGAGATAAGAAAGAGTTTAACTATGAATATTAGCCAAATGAAAAGAAAAGCACTGAGTAAACAGCGAAGAGGTTATGACAAAACGGTTTTATCTCTAGATCTTTCTCTAAACAATAAGTGTGTTATCTCTTACTATCTGCTTCTAAGTACATAGAAGCTAATTAATTTTGCAATATGATGATACAAACCAGTAACATTTCCTATGACTATTCCCTACCAGCATGACAGTTACTTGGTGGTCTGCATACAGTATTTAAAATCCATAAGCATAACTTATGCTTAACAGAAAAATCTGGTCATTATAAAGAAAATGTAAATATCTCTAGTTTTTCCTCACAGGTGCAAACTTACTATTTGGGTTCTTAAAAGAGGTTTACAATAACATTTAATAAATTGCTTTATTTTGAATTCAGGAATATTTGTCCCCAAATAAATTAAAAATATTCATTTCTTGCTAATACTTAAATACTTTCATGCCAGTCAAATAACCGTTGAACCACTGTTCTGAAAAAAAAAAAAGGCTTTGATAGACCTAAACTATAAAGTTGATTGTTTTATTCATTCAATAAATATTTATTGAGCTACTTTTAAGACACTGGCCTAGGTGCTGCAACACCAAAAAGCTCACTTGGCTAGGTAGTTTTTAAGCAAACAGTTGGCTATTGATTATTTCACTTCAACAAACATTGAAGGCCTATAATGCACAAAGCGCTGTGCTGAGCATTGGAGATACAAAAGAAGTTCTAGCCCTCAGGGAGTCTGGTGGCAGGTAGACGCAGCAACTTCCTAACAAATTAAATTAGGCTTTGTAAATAGTAGCTAAAGCTTTAAACCAAAGGCCAGTCTGGTGCAGTGTGGAAAGGATTGTTGGTCCTGCATCAGTCCTTTCAACTACTCTCAGTACTTCTGTCTTCACATATGAGAATCAATGGTATATTTTCCTGGGGCCCACATTGCTCTACAATCAGATGCTGCAAAGCTGGAACATAAGAGATTATTATGTAAGTGTTGGTTCAGTCACTCATTCAGAGGAACAGAGAATTACTATGCTGAGGAATAGCATAGGTACATCTTTGCACAATACACTGCTCAAGCATCGGCCCAGGGGATGTTGTGTAGGAGAGAAAGGCTTTCTTTGATAACTTCAAACTCCAAATGTAACAGGGATAGTTCAGCCATCCTTTTTATCTACAGTGATTCAGCCAGAAATACGAGAACTTTCTTCATCCTCTAAGTGATTTAAATAGGTGTTACTTGCTGTCCCCAAATTATTAGGCTTGTTGATTCCAAAACTCCATCTTGCTGCAGGGAATTTCCTGATTCTTATATCTTGATTCCACACTTCTTGTGTGGAAATACTTTGCTCTTTATTTTCTTCTCCAGAACCTACCTTTATGCTATGTCAATTTATTCCCCTTGCCTCGCACCATGTCTCGAGCAAGCCTCTCAGTTATCATCAGAAACTACCAGTTCTGACATATTGTGCCAAATGTTTTGCGTACATTATTTCATTTGATATTCACAATAACCTTGTCAGGTAGAGCCTACTTCATTGGTGAAATGAAGCTCTGAAAGGTTGATTTGCCCATGGTCACACAAGACTTAAATGTCAGGCAGGGATAAGATTCAAACTCAGACAAGAATTAACCCCACTGGCTCACAGCTATACCTAGCTACATCATCTCACATTTTTAAATGTCTTTTAAGCATTTAGGCAGGAATGCATTCAGGCAGGAATGCATTCAGGGTTCTCCCATTGTTTGGCCTACTACACTTCTGGGTTTCTCTTATGTTATTAAAAGGAAGAGATCCATTCACTCCACACTTTAAATGTGTGACATTACCTACAAAGACATGAGCTCTAAGTAACTTTGCTAGAGGAACAATAATGAGCATCTCCCCCAGGGTCTGCTATTTTATTATGTTCTTAACAACTAGAGGGTGATTGATATCAGAAAGACATCCAGCTTTAGCTTCCAGAAGTCAAATAGTGACTGGCAAATTTTGGTTTGTCCTTTCCCCTCTAATTATCTAATTACTTAATTTTTTCAGTGGGCCAGCTTTTATAGCCCATCCCATTTAGAATATTCCTGGGTTATGTATAAAACCAAATACATTGGCCTTTTGTTAATCAATAAATGATATGAAATGTGTAAGATGCTGTTCCTATATCCAGTGTTAGATACCATAGTATCTTGGTAAATGTCATTTATATACTGAAGATAATTTATGCATCTGGAATTGAAAGACAGCTAGGAATTGAAAAACGGGTGAATGGCTTATGAGTGCAGACAGGCTAATAGCCACAGATACCCTCTAGTCTTTGGTAAAGACCCGATGTGAATTTCCCATGCGTGGATCTTCTTTTCCAGAAACCACCATTCTCCTAAATTATGTTCACTGGAATGATGTAGTACCTTCTAGGTGCCACAGTGCCAGGTTAAAGGGGGAAAAAGATTGAATTTTAATAACTTCATCTCCCTGCTTTCCTAGAATGACAGCTTTTATGAGGAAGTTCATACATCAGACTGTGAAAACTGGAATTAATTGCAGTGATAGATATTTTAGTACACAGATTGTGCAAAAGGCAGCACTAACACAGTTTTGGGCCATCACTGTTGCCAAAAGATTACCACTGCCTGCATATGCTAACGCATTTAGTACACTTGGAAACACAGAAGATGAACCGGATAAGAAAAAAGTGTCAAAATCAGCTTTTGGCAATGTTGGGAGAAAAATTCATCACCGAATTCTTCAGCTACTTGATAGTAATGGGAACGATTTGGGAACAATGCATCGAGTTGCAGCGATTCGTCTAATGGAAGAGCAAAACCTGAGACTTGTTTTACGGAAAGCCACTACAGATCCTCCAGTGTACCAGTTAATGTCAGGAAGCCAGATTCATGAAGAACAGCTTCGACTTAGAGAGAAAGAAAAGGCTCGATCAAAAACAGGTACTGTTTCATTTAAACATCAATCATATTGCTCTTGGAAGTTGTAAAGATCTTAAGTATTGTCCTAAGTCATCTGGGTGACTTATTTCCTTGTTTATCTCTCACTTTACTGTTTTTTCTCATCTTAATGAGACTTCTATTGCCTCCATTTTTTCTATCTCTTAATATCTCTGTTTAAAAAAAAGATTAAGCGAAAGTATCCAAACAAGTACTTTCTTGCCATTAGGGGAAGGAAGGAGGTCCTTCTTAGGTATTTTCTTTTCTCACAAATTCCTAGGTGTTAGACACTCTTTTTAAAAGTAAGGCTAGATCTCAGTTAACTATTATGCACAACCAGATAGGTACTTAGTATTATTGGTGTTGCTAACATGAAAATATTTACTAAATTATTAATTGCTTGTAATAGTGAAGCATTTTGGAGAGCAACGTACACTGAACCTAGAATTAGGAGATCTGGGTTTTACTTTTTGCTCTGCCTCTTCCTAGACATATGACTTTAGAATAACCTGTTTAATCTTTCCGAGCTAGTATCCTCATTTGTAAAATAATGACTTGTCCATGTTATATTATGATGTCTGGTGAAATTATGTAATTTATTATAAATTATGAAAACTAGAAGCCTCAATAAAAACAAAGTATCCTCATTATTTTCTTCTACCAAAGTGGTACTCTAATTCCTTTTTTGTTTATCCAGTTACATGTTCATTGAACAGAAGGGCTAAGGAGGTAGCAATTAGCAATTTGGATCCCTGGTCTAAAAAAATGAAGTGGGTTAATAGGCAGAAATTCTAGAGGTGACTCAGGATTCTCAAAGAGTGTGCAAAGAGAGTATGAGCTTTTGAGTGCAGTCCTGGTCTCCCATTGTGGTTGCAAGACTAGCCTAGCTAAGTTTTGAAAGTTTTATCAATAGAGGGTTCATCACAAAGTTAGCTTTTTTTTTAAGGCACAGCAACTTATAAAACTGTTAATGCATGGAGAAATTCTGTATCAGTGGAAGGAATACTAAAAATGCTGAACTTGCAGATCTTTTAAAGTATCATTATGGTGATAACTAGAAGAGATTCAGCCCTATCTCATTAATAGTATGCTTGCAAATATCATTGTCTTTAATTAGGACCTCCCCAGTTAAAGGAATTGATCTTTTCTTCAAATATTGCACAACATGATTTGGACACCAAAATTAAACAGATTCAACAGTGGATTGAGAAAAAATATCAAGTCCAAATTACAGTAAAGAAAGGAAAAACCACAAACCCAGAAGATAATATGGTAAGTAAAATCAGGCATAAACACTTTTTACTGAACATACTTTTTTTTTCCTTTTAAATTTATTTATTTTTAGTTTACAACATTTGGTTCCACAAGCTTTTGAGTTCCAAATTTGAACATACTTTTAAAGACTAAGATAAAATTACATGCAATTAAATGTCAAAACATTTAATTTTAAAAGTCAGCTGCTGGGTCATTATCTAAATGGTGTCATAGGATCATATATTTAAAGCTAACGAGGGAACTGGAACACAAGGAAGGTTAAGTGACTTGCCAGAGTCCTCCTTCATAGGCTAATCCTTCATTTACCTGAGAGCAGTGTGGCTTCAGAAAGGGCAGAGGAACAGTTGATAGGGTGTTTGCTGCCCGACAACTCCAGGAGACATGCCAGGAGCAGAACAGAGGCCTATACACAAGGTTTGTAGATCTGACCAAGGCCTTTGGTACTGTCACTTGTGAGGGCTTATGGAAAATTATGTCAAAATTTGGTTGCCCAGAGAAGTTCATCAGTATTGTACGTCAGTTTCATGATGACATGCTTGCTCCAATTCTGGATAATGGATGGTTCTCTTATGCCTTCCCAGTCACCAGTAGAGTAAAACAAAGCTGCGTGCTTGCTCTCATGCTGTTTTCAGTCATGTTGTCAAACAGCTTCAATGAGGACAAACATGGCATCAAGGTCAGCTACCACACAGATGGTAAATTCTTCAGCTTGAAAAGGCTACAAGGCAAGACCAAAGTGGAGGGAGTCGTGGTGAAGGATTTTTTGCAGATGTTTGTGCACTCAATGTAGCCTCTGAAGCTGTGTAACAAAGTATGGATCAGTTCTCCACTGCTTATGCTAATTTTGGCCTAACAATTAACACTAAGAAAACACAGGTGCTCCATCAGCCAGCACTGCACCAGCCCATACGTGGAACCATTGGTTACAGCAAATGGAGAAGTTTTGAATGCTGTGGATAAGTTCACTTACCTTGGCAGCATACTTTCCAAGAAGTACACATTGATAATGAGGTTGACACACATATTGCCAGAGCTAGCTCAGTGTTTGGGAGGCTCTGAAGGAAAGTGTAGGAAAGAAGAGGTATTAGACTGACTACCAAACTGAAGGTCTACAGAGCCGTTGGGCTGACCTTATTGTTCTATGCTTGTGAAACCTGGCCATTATACCAGCACCATGCCAGGAAACTGAATCCCTTCCATATGAATTGTCTTAGGAAGATTCTGAAGATCACCTGGCAGGATGAGATAACAAACATGGCATTCAAACTCTACTGCAGAGAGCACAACTCCGATGGGCTGGTGATGTTGTTCGAATGCCAGATGTACACTTGCCAGAAAGATTACCTTATGGAGAACTCACACAGGACAAGTGCTCACACTGTGGTCAGAAAAAGTGATACAAGGAAACTCTCAAAGTCTCACTTAAGAACTTTGGAATTGATTGCATGACATGGGAGACACTGGCACAGGACTGCCCAGCATGGCATACCCTTATCAGAGAAGGTACTATGCTGTACGACCAAAGCAGAATTGAAGTAGCTCAAAAGAAATTTGAGATGCACAAATATAGAGACTCCACCCCAAATGTTCCCATGGAGTATTTGTGCCCGATCTCTGGTAGAGCATTCCGAGCTTGTATTGCTCTGATCAGCCACAGTTGGGCACACCATAGCTTGAATTTAACATAGTGATGTCATTTGGGTTGAAGGACAACCATACTATGTACCAGGCACTAACCTATACAAGAAAAAAGGCAAAACCCCGTGCCTGCTCTCAAGGAGCTCACAGTCTAATGGGGCAGAAACTATGTAGAAAAAGGATAGAGATGGGATGAGTTGGAGTAATCAATAGAAGGAAGGCACAAGCATTAGAGATCATGAAAGGCTTCTGGTAGAATTAGCTACAATTAGCTAAAATAAGATTTAGCTAAAAACTGAAAGGACCCAGGGAAGCAAGAATGAGAAGATGAGGGAGAGAATCCCAGGCCTTCAGGATGGAAAGAGAAAGTGCCTGGAATCTGGAGACAGAATTGTCATTGGACTGCAGAGTTGGAGCAGAGCAAGTTTTAAAATAGAGCAGAAAAATAGGAGAGTACCAGGGTGTGAAGGGCTTTGAATGCCTAACAGGATTTTATATTTGATCCTGGAGGTGATAAGAAGGCAGCAGAGAATGAGAGGGCATATTAGTATTAAAATTGACCAGTCAGTATTTTTAACTTAATTCCTCCTTATTCCAAGTCCCATACTCTAGGCACTACACCACCTGGCACTGTGAAAATTAAACAAGTTTGGAGGTAGAAAGTAAGGCATGTCACCTGTCAAGCATAGCTGCTTCTGATTCCTGGCAGTTACCTCCTCATTACCCACAACTCTCCCTTCCCTGCTTCCAAAGGAGGTTTACAGACCAATATGCAGTGCCAGAAACTAGTTATGCTGAATACAGATATAGTGTTACCCTTGAGACAATCAGAGGTTATCATTTCAAGCTCAGTGCATTTTATTTTTCATTTAACCCAGCCTTCACTTTTTAATCACTTTGGTTATTTTGTAGGTTTTCATTGATTATAAGTTGGTATAGATTATTACATTATTTTGGACATGCACAATTGATTCATTGGATTTACTCAAGATTTACACCATGCTCATTTCCAAAAAGACTTAAATAATTAAACACCTAAAAGAGGACAATAATGGACTAATTTATGATTAATTAAGCTAGAAGGAAAGTAACGTGGTCTAGTAGAGTGCTTCTCGAATTAAAATGATATACTTTAATTGCATATTACAATTGTATTACTACTATTAGCCAACACTTTTCAGAAAGGCTTGTCATCCTAACTATATAGTTATCTGAAAAAAAGGACTTAGGCAGGCAGCAACAAGCATTCTGGCTTTGAAATCCCTGGTCTTCAGGAAAGGAAATGGGTTAATAGGCAAGCCTGGGTTTAGTTTTGTCACTTGACAGCCTCTTGGACCTCTAGTTTCTCCACATAGAAATTAGAAATAGAAAAACTGCCTTGTGTGACAGAAAAATTGTTAAGATAAAGTATCAAAATGTAATACAAGGCCATTTGTATATTCAATAGATATCTAATGGATAGCTACTATTGTGCAAGCTATTGGTAGGCATTAAAGAAAGGAGAGGAATTCAGAGATTTGTCAGATAGACTTAAGTCAGGCTAGTCTAGGATTTTCATGATAGTTCTACTTTTGAGAAAATAAGCCTTACTTTTAAGAAGGCTTTACAAAGGGGATAACCTTTGTGAGGCCATATATTCTAATTTTTTAGTTCAGAAATATGGTCACTGAAGATATATTTTCTGCTTTCCAGAAGCTTAAATTTTAGAAAGAGCAGGTCAGGTATCAGACAAAATTGAATCAATGGAAAAAAAAATCTGTTAATTAAGCACTTCCTGAGTGCAAGCTGTGTGAGAGAGAGGCACATGGTGCCTCTTACAGAATAAGGAAGGTCTCTGTTGAGTCCTGCCCTAGAGTCTCTCAAAGCTCCAGGTAACTGTAGCTGTAAGTTACAGAGGAGTTGCCAATCTCTATCAGTGGAGGGACTTTTATACTTGCCTGCCTCCTTCTTCTCCCACCCTCTTAACTCCCCCCCCCCAACTTAGTGCACAGATACAAAGATAAAACTGAACACATTCTCTTTCTTCAAGGACTTTCAATTTGGGGTGTTTGGAGGGATAGGCGCAGGATAGAGGATTATGTACAGATCATTGGTACAGAGGTGCTATAGCAGTGGATAAGATTCTTAAGGGAGAGGGAATTGAAAGAAGAGGGTCAAATGCAAAGACTTGAGGTCTTTGTAACCTTGTGAGTTCCTGAAGAATTGAGGATATTGAGACCAACTAAAAGGCAATTTTAGTAATCCATGTGAGGAAATAAGGGCCTAAATCACAGTGAGAATAGAAACAAAGGAAAAAAGATCCTTAAAGAATGATTGGATTGGGGAACAGGATGGGGGGGAGGGGGAGAGAAGGAGAACAAAGTAAAAGATGAACCCAAGGATACAAGACTAGAATGATTGTGGTATCATTAATAGAAATAGAGAATTATGGAACAGAAAATCCTTTGTGCAAAAAGATGACCTTGGTTATAGAAACCTAACTTTAATGTTATAGAAGGATATTCAGGTAAAAAGATCTAAGAGCCAATTAATTCTATTATTAGGTTGATGACTAAGCTTTCCTTAAATTAACTTAGATATATGAAGACAGCGAGAATCAATTCCATAATACTGCATATTGCTAGCTCATGTAAACATTGTCTTTATACACGTTTCCTGATTTGGCCATTCAACTTGTTAGCTCAGGATTCTCTAACATCAGTACAGGTGACATAAAAACGGTTCATAACTTATTTTTTTTTGTACTTCCTTGAATTTCTTTTTCCAGTCATAGTTAATGTTAGTCAGCCACTATCTGGCACAGTTCTTTGCATATAGTAAGTACATACTGAACTAAATTAGATCTATATAGGTAAATTCCCTCTGGGAGCCTCTTTTCTTTTTCTTTTTTTTTATTATTTAATATATTTAGTTTTCAGCATTGATTTTCACAAGAGTTTGAATTACAAATTTTCTCCCCATTTCTACCCTCCCCCCC
>CM053622.1:663147586-663174836 GCA_028646595.1 Phalanger gymnotis
GTTTGTGGGTTGAGAAGTCTGGTAACTGCCACAGCTCACTGATTCAGGGCATTAGGGCACACGCTCCACCCAGCTCCTGGTCTGGTTGGTCCGTGCCACCCATGCTGGGCTCTGCTCTGCTCCTGGCTCCTTGCGGAATAGACCTTACCCAGAGACCATCCAAGCTGTCCTGGGCTAGTGTCCTCCTTCCCTCTGCTGTTTTGTGGGTTCTGCAGTTCTAGAATTGGTTCAGAGCAATTTTTATAGGTTTTTGGAGCAACTTGGTGGGGAGCTCATGCTAGTCCCTGCTTTCCAGCTGCCATCTTGGCTCCGCCCCCTTTGGGAGCCTCTTTTCAATTAACCATGCTACACATATCTATAATTAATCTTCACTTTTGTGTCAATGCATGTTATTTATATAATGGTTTATCTTGCTTATGTGTTGGTAAACAAAATGGGCTCTTAGCACCGAGTTCAACTAAGTGCCCTTGAAGAGTTCGGCCTTTGTTTCCTTGATTAGATTTGGGAGTCCTTGGTGGCCTCCTTGCCTCAGGGGAAGGCCTAGTTTACACATGAGTTTGAGTGACACATTTGGGACATCAGAGGCTTTTAGACCACGTGGATTTAAGTTGCTTCTTTGTGACAATTCTAGTTCACATGGGTGAGTGGCATGTGTGACTCACCCTTGATCCTGAAAAAGATATAAAACCAGCGGTTGGATTTCTCTTTTTCGGAGCTCTTACCCACAGCCATGGTGGCACGTGTGACTCTGGGCCAGCCCTTGTTATGAGCTCCTGGGATGAACCTAGATGTTGGTAACTATCAACTGTATTTGGTCTGTCCGTGGATGTTTGTAATTTGTATTTGTTCCAAATTCAGGGTGCTGGCTTTTTCCCCTGAGCTAAGTGAATGATATTTGTATGCTGAATTAAAGTAAGCTTGCCAACCCCTTAACATTGCTTTCCTTACTAAAGCAGATCAAAAGAACCTGGGCTTTTGCAGCATTCTTGTTGTTGGGCTTGTGTTGGTCTTTCACCCCCACAGCAGCTGCTAGCCGGATTCTTGAAACAGCTTAGTATCTTTAAATGGTGTTTAAAGTACATTGGGCAAAACATTTGAGGAATTATTCCACACAAAGTTTCCTCAGTAGGAGGTATTTCCATGGGAGGTCAGAATTCATACTCTAAAAGCTTAAAATAAAACATTTTGTAGAGTCTGGATATTATGTGATTTTTGTAATGGTAATACCACCTTTCTTTCTTGTCAAATCTTCCCATTATTTTCTCATTGACAAGAGCACCTCACTAGTGGGTGGGGTAAGAGGGAGTCATCCCCCACAAGTGTCTCCCTATCTTTTGCAGCCTCAGGGTATGGGAGAAGTAAATAGATCATGTGTCAATACACCAGGTTTCTTGAAACCATGTCACGTCCTCCCAGATATTTGCCATACACTTGCACTACCATACACCAGTATCATTCTCAGCCACAACAAAATGACTCACAGCACTTACCATGAGCCTAGTTCCATCTTTGGGCACCAGTGGCCCCTCCCAAACAGGTTAGAGACTTCTTAAAAGGAATAGCTCTCTACCAGGTGATGTCCCTTCATGATTTTCTGCTACTAATGTGTAGCAATTATTCTGTGACTGGCAGCAGTATATAAAGGCTTCTGGGCACATTATTGCCACTGTTGGTCAGGATAATTTCATGCATCCTCAGCTTTTCTGTAATATCTAAGCTCTGTGAGGAAAGGAATCATATCATAACCCAAACTACACAAACTCCATAGTATCTAGTATAGGGTCGCATCTAATACAGGATCAGGAAACACTTGACAATTTTAATTTTTACAAATGTTTTAACATGCAACAGTATACAAGACAAATAACTACATATAAACTTGATTTTGGTTATTTTTTAGGAGGAGCTCTTTAATAAAATTCTCAAGACTATGCCTGAACTAGCTACCTTCACATCCAAGCCCCAAATCACCAGAGGTGGAAAAGCTGCAACCTGTGTTTTTCGACACTTGAGCAACAAGGAATTGGCCGAATATAGGAAAAGCAAAGAAGAGACTCAAAAAAATAGACACACTTTGAATAAGGAAAATAGTGATGATATGGAATCAAATGTTCTGCAGCAGTGATATTTTAATAAAGAAAAACTTTCAAAAGTGAGCGGGAAAGTGCTATTTTTTAATTTAAAAAAAGCTATTTACATAATTCTACATATGTGATGTTTAGCCAAGGGTAAGTGTTGCAACAGTTGAGAGCATGTTTTCTTCAAAACAGTCAGATGACTTGCCATTTTTAGGCAATGTTTCTTTAATTTTGGGAGGAATGTATCCACTGAGGCGAGAGGCCAGGCTCCGTTTTGTAGAGGATCGTTTCACCTTTGGGAATTTAAAATAAAATCAATCCATACAGGTTATCTCCATAAAAATCCATAAATCCATAATCCATAAAATCCATAAAATAAAATGAAATCCATACAGGTATTTCTTTGACTAATTTTCATAAATCTAAGCGACTTCTTGAAATCTGAATATGTCCTTAGTTTTTCTTCTTGTTCTGGACCTGCGATTTCATTGGTGTAAAGATTCCCTACCAGTACAGCTATATGGACAGCTCATCCATAACTTACGAGTCTTAGAAAGCTGCCCGGGGCTCTGAGAAGTTAAATCATGTGCCCATGGTCACACGACCAGTATGTGTCAGAGACAGGACTTGAACCCAAGTTCAAGCACTTACTGTTTTACTGTCTTCTTTTAAGAGCTACAGTCAGCATCATTAAATTAAAAGCAAGTTACTTTGGAAGTTCAACAGAGAAATGAACCTGTTTCCTAAGTTATATGTTAACATGAAATCACGCTTTTCACAAGTTCCAACTTACTTTGATCTTTAATTTTCTCTTGTCAGGATCGTGTATAACGGCATGTCTTGTAAGACTTTGCTGCAATGAAGGGAAGTTGAAAGGTCAAACCAGACATTCTTTATGTACAAATTTTGAATCTATTAAAAATGTCATGAGCTAAAAATCTCAAAAATCTCCTGCTAGCTATACTATCATGAAAGGTCTGTCTCCTCTCCCACTCACCAGATACTCTCTCTTACTGGAAATACTCATCTTCTCAGGTACCAGAGGGTCAATTTCCTGTAGCTATCAATTTCATCTCTCTTCTTCACACAAGCTCACCCCCTTGCCCCAGTATTGACTGTTTCCATGAAAACATTAAAAGGAAGAGTGCCAGAAAAACAAAACTAGAAAACTAATGAGCCCACACTCTTGGTCAAATCTAGGAAGGCCAGTCTTAAGCAAAAAATGAATCTCTACATCTGTGTATCTCATCTAAACTTCACTTTATTCCATGTGCTCTGTAATGCCAGTTTTTTCTATCCTCATGTATCAAGAAATGTCCAGAAAAAGTAACCCAGAGTCAAAATGAACATACAAATAAAAGTATCCTTCATGGTGAAAGTAATTTTACCTTGTAGTCATTATTTAAGTTTTCCTTCTGGTTCTACTCCACTTTACAACAGTTCATACAAGTTTTCCAATTAATGTTAAAAGGACTTCTTAGGCAGGTGTGGTATTGGCTGTATATTTAGTAGCTGGTCATTGGGAAAAATGACAACTTACTTTCATGGCAAATGATTTTCCACAGCCAGCATGTTCACAAGTAAATGGGCGCTGCTCTTCATGAAAGGAAAGAATATGGCTTTGAAGATTGAACACAGTTGTATATGATCTGCCACAGCCTTCTCTTGGGCAGCGGCACACATCCCGTTCTGGAGCATGAATTTTCTTGTGCTGTTTAAGGTAGTCTTTGCGTTTAAAGGTTTTTCCACATAGATCACATGTTATCTCCTCTGGTTGGGAGCAGGGGAGGGGGAAGAAGAGAACAAAGCACAAAACTAAGTTAAGTTACAAATTATTTTTCCCTATCATATAGAAAAAGTCAGCGCTGAGTTAATGTGACTCAGATCTTGAACTATAAAGTGTTAATTAAGATCACTATCATTTGTAATTAGGGTAATTCAGAAGGGAGAAAGGGATAAACATTTATATTAGTGCCAACTATGTGCTTTTACAAATATTACCTCATTGGAGGGTACCTTAATCCAGTTTTCCATATCAATCAACGACCTTGTTCTTTTAAATTTTGTAAAGGTTTCTACACTATATAATCCAGAGAGTCATCCCATTCCCCTGCTATGAAGACCTCAATATGATGACTATGGAAAGATGGCATCTCGTTCTTTTTTATTATTTTTTTTCCAATTACAAGTAAAGTCAATTTTTAACCTTTGTTTTCTACAATTCTGAGTTCCAAATCTCTCCTGCCTTCCAATCCCTCCCATTCCTTGAGAAAGCAAGCAATATGATAAAGATGACTTCTTTTTTTTAAATCAAACTAACCCATAGTTTGTTTTAAACAAAAACCAGCTCCTACTTTTATTTATCAGCTCAATTTCTTAATTTGAGTTTTATTAATCTCTCAGCATTTCCAATTTGGTGTTTAATTGGGGGTTTTTAATTTGTTCTCTTTAGTTTTTAGTTGCACACCCAATTTGTTGATCTTTACCTACTTTACTGATGCAAGTGTTTAGCAATACAAATTTCCCCCTAAGTACTGCCTTGGCTGCAATTTTGAAATGTTGTCTCATTGTTGTCATTCTTTTTAATGAAATTATTTATTGTTTCTATGGTTTGTTCTTTGACCCACTCATTCTTTAAGATTAGATTACTTCATTTCCAATTAATTTCAACCTATGTTTCCATGGTCTATCAACTACATTATGATTTGAAAAGGATGCATTTCATATTTCTCCTTTTCTGCATTTGGCTGTGAGGTTTTTATGCCCTAACACACAGTCAGTTTGGGGGGAAGGTGCTATGTATAGCTGAGAAAAAGGCATATTCCTTTCTATTCCCATTCAGTTTTCTCCAGAGGTCTAACATATCTAACTTTTCTAAAACTCTACTCACCTCCTTCACTTCTTTCTTGTTTTATTTTGTGGTTAGATTTATATAGTTCTGAGAGGGGTAAGTTGAGGTCCCCCACTAGTATAGTTTTATTTTCTATTTCCTCTTGTAAACTCATTTAAGTTTTCCTTTAAGAATTAGATGCTATACCATTTAGTGGATATATCTTTAGGACTGATATTACTTCATTTTCTATTTTACCTTTTAGCAAGATGTAGTTTCCTTGCTTATCTCCTTTAATCAGATTTATTTTTGCTTTGCCTGAGATCATGACTGCTATCCTTGCTTTATTTTTACTTTTGTATTTTTTTTTTCATTTGACCAATTCTGCTTTTTTTAAGAGTTCTCGTCAGTGGATTTTTTTTTTTTTGCCTCGTCATTTGGCTTATTCTGGTTTTTAAGGTGTTATTTTCTTCACTATTTGTTGTATTTCCTTTAACCAAACTTGACTCTTTTTCATCATTTTCTTTCATTTCTTTTCCAAATTTTTCCCTTACCTCTTATTTTTAAACTCTTATAATCTCCATCTGACCAGTGTTCTAACCCTCTTACTGTCTGTGGGCTAAGTGCTCCAGAAGCTGCTGTACAGATTCAGTTGCCCCCAGGGTCCAAGACCTTGCTGCTGGCTTTTGAGAGGCTTGGGACCTCACTGCTAACTTGGCAGGTGGCATGTGCTAGACTACATTCTCCTTTTACCCCAGTAAGACAGACCTTTCCTGCCAACCTTCCAAGTAAGTTGACTTTCTCCCTGATTTGTTCCACTGATTTTCAGAATTTTTATTTTGGTCTCTAATTGGGTTTTTAAAATGTTTGTTTTCTAGGTTTTTTTAGTTGCACACCCAATTCATTGATCTGTTCTTTCTCTGAAGAGACTTGATATCATGGATTCAAGTTTTTCTGTACTGCTAAATATTTCAGCTTTGCAGCCTCTAAGTTAGAACATTTGTTCTCTCCTACTGTCCTTTTTGTGTACTTTTAATTACTCATGAACCATTCTGGAATAGTTTGTTGTTAATCTATACTTTCTTAGGATTCCACAAGGTTCTGTGTTTATCAGGTGTTGGTTCAATTTCCTTTCTTTTATGATCTTTACTTACAAAATTTTTTTCCTTTTGAAAATTTTATTGGTTTTAGTCTTTCCTCATAATATTCCCATCAATCACTTTCTGAATCCTTTCCTCTTTAACAGTACACATACTCCTAGGGATGGAGTGTAGAACTGCCTCAGCCTCTTCCAGTATTGGGGAATTTGCTTTTCACTGATCTTGGTCTCTGTTGTAAGTAGCATAGTAGCTTCTGGGAGTACAGGCTCCCAGGGAGGACTGGCCCCAATTAGATTTAAGTTTCCTTTCCTTCAGGTTCAGTGCAGCCACTCAAACTGACCCCCTGCCTTAGTTGCATCCCTAGTTCTCATTCTTTCCTTCTCTGCTTAAGCTGAATCAGTTTCTACAACTTTTTGCAGAACATTAGGGAGAAGAGGATGGATCTTCTGGGTGACTGCATGCTTCAAGGTCCCCCACCATAGAGGCCATCCCAGCTAGAAGAAAGCTCAATCTCCTCTTCCCCTCTAATCTACCTCTCCCTACTAGAGGCAGTCTTACTGCTCTGTGCAGCAGTGTGGGGGAATAGGCAGTAGGTGAGAGGGTGCTGGCAATCTCTACAACAGGTTGGTAATCCCTTGTGAGTCTTAGGTACAAGTCTACTGGCTAATCTGTACACTCTGCTGGGGGATGGAAGATGGTGGGGGAGGAGTGCTGAATGAGCACTCAAGTATTAGTGATCTCCAGTGTTAATTTGGTAGGCTGCATCTGTTGGGGTTCCTGCTTTCTTGTGCTGTGGATTTATCTATGTTTGTTCTACTTATGCCATATAATTCCTATTTTGGGTCGACTTTTTTTGCAGGGGGGAATTTAGTAGGACCTGGAGAAAAAAATGTAGTTCACCATCTTGTTGGTCAAAAGGATCAATAGTGACATGACATTAACATGATATGACATATCATTTTTACCTTTATGAGTTTCCTTCATGTGTTTCAATAGCTCTGTCCATGTCTTTGCCACGAAGGAACAACCCTTTTGGCATATATAACCTTTTTTTAAAAAATGGCATATTGTTAGTTTAGCATAGATGATTTCAATCAACAGATTTACTAAATTATTAGACAAATGCAGAAATTATATGATACTAGTTTTACAATTTAAAAAAAGGGGTCTCTAGCATCTTATCTTGGGTGAACTTATCACAGTAAGCTTATGGAAGAATCTTGACAAGAGCTGAATAGGATGACAGGTATGGATAAGATGATATCTGATCTGTATCACTGGAAGACATTAAATAAATAAAATCACAGATGCATTTAAATATATAACCATATATTCATAAACTGTATCTATATGTGTGTGTATGTGCACACACACATACTATATATGCGCATGAATTTATATATGTATATACACACGTCACAGACATGTGCATGCACATGCACACTCTATACATATATACACACGTATATCAGACAAATATGTGCACGTGCAAGCACACTATATATGTATATACACACATATATCATAGACATATACATGCATGCACACATATACACATACACACACACACATATGAAAGAGACAGCATGGCTTGGAGGATAGAGGGTGGCCTTGGAGTCACACCTTCAACACCTCTATCCTGAAATCCAACATTTCACTGCTACATCAGATACATTCCAGGCAACTCCAATTACCAATGAAACCATCCACTAAATGATTAGCTTTTATTTTACCATCCCTCAATTAATGAGCCCAGCGTACAAATATTAACAACTGCTCCTATAAAAATGTAATATTTGAATAGAACGAATGAGTATGATTGCAGCATTACAGATTAAAATCTAAAATCTTGGATGAGGAACATAGTGATGTTCAAGGGGAAAAACATGGATCCAGGATTAGTTTTTCAACAAGGAATGAAGCTATTCATACAAATTAAATTTGAATCAGGACCTCACATCATTAGGTCATGGATTCTCCATTTTGCACAAAACTCCCTCTTCTAGGAAATTGACTATAGCTATGTATGATACACCTAACATGTGACTATGTCACTTTTGTATGTTAATATGTCTGAATGCTATTAAATAAGAGCTTCATTTAATAAAAGGGTATTTCATTTAAAAAAAAAAAGTCACTTAACTCAATCCCCCAGGCAACTCTCTAAGACTTTAAATTGCAAAGAAATTACCAATCTTTATTGGAAGATGGAGTCTCTTCAATTGGAAATCATAGATCTAAACCAAAAAAATGGGAGGGCAGGACAGAAGCAACTTAGCAGACACAATTAACATACCAATTATGTCGGACAGTTTATGTGATATTTCACACCTTTAATCATTCACCTTTGCAATGAAGGGTGTGAGATATATTTTCTCAACTCTCCTCCAGGGGAAAACTTGGTCATTACATTTATACATTCTCACTTTCATTTTATTATTTCCATTTGTATGGTTGTAGTTGTGTATTTTGTTTTCCTGGTTTTGTTCCCTTTGATCGATATCTTTTATAAGTCCTCCCATGCTTTTCCGAATTCTTTATACTTATCAATTCTTTTGGTACACTAATATTCCATTACAATTATGTACCACATCTTTTAGCTATTCCCCAAAAGGTGGGTACCCAGTTTTCATAGTATAAAAAACACTGCTTTAGATATTTTAATATATGTGAGACCGACCTTTCTCTCTCTGGCCTAGCAGTAGATTCTTTGCATCAAAAGGTACGAACATTTAGATCCTTTAAAAGTACTATACAAATTGCTTTCTAAAATGATTAGATCTATCTTTAGCTCCACCTGTTTTTAGCATATCACTGTTCTAGTCTTTCCAAAACCCCTTTAAACATTGTCTATTTTTTACCTTTGTCAATTTTCTGAGTGTGATATAAAACCTCAGTTATTGATATGCATTCCTCTCATTAACGATTAGGAGCAATCTTTCATATGATTGCTAATAAGCAAGTGTTGTTTATACCTTTTGACCTCTTATCCACTAGAAGTAATGTATATGGGCCTTGTATATTTTATTAACTCCTTAAATACCTTGGATATCAGAACCTTATCAGGTACTTAATAGAGCTAAGCAAAATAACAACAGTGTATTTGGAGGGAAGTGATGAGGGAATGCAGGGGAAGTAATGAAGGGAGAATAGCACTTGCACACCTCCAATTCTTTTACGCAATAATCAGAATTATTTAGCATTTCCTGAGGCAGCAGTTTCCTTTCTTAAACTACCTGCGTCGATATTTTCATGCAGAAGCTTTTCAATTTAATACAAGCAAAATTAACTTTCTTAACTTTTGTGGTCTCCTTAACCCTACTGGGTTAAGAGTTCTCCTCTTGGTTATAATTATGAAAGTTTCTCCACCTATTTTGCTTTAATTTTATTTAATGATATGAGTTTTTAAGTTGAGTTCTTTTACAACTTACTGTGATATGGTGTAAACTTAAAATGTAATGGAGAAATGTTTAACAAAATAAGTAAAAATACAACATAGATAATGTTAATATGTGGTTTTCTAAGCCACAGGTTTTCTTGCCTATAGGGATCAGTTTCTATTGAGTTTGACACCACTAGTATAAAATCACATCCAAACCTATTTTCTCCTAGACTACTTTCTAGTTTCCCAGAAGTTCTTGGAAAATGGTTTTGCTCCCAAGTACTTTAATGTTCTCTCACGTTGGATGAAATTAGATTATTTTCTGATTCTTGCTTATCTAGTCTGGTTCAGTCATGTGCTTTTCTATTTTTAACTAAATAATTCTGATTATTGCGTAAAAGAATTGGAGGTGTGCAAGTGCTATTCTCCCTTCATTACTTCCCCTGCATTCCCTCATCACTTCCCTCCAAATACACTGTTGTTATTTTGCTTAGCTCTATAAATATTTCCTCATTGGTTTAACTGGACAGCACTAAAGGGCTTGGAGCCTGGCACAAGACCTGAGTCCAGATCTTGTCTCAGACACCAGTTAACTATGTGACCCTTGGCCTCTCTAACCTCTATGCCTCAGTTTCCTCATCTATAAGACAAGGAAGCTGGACTTAGTGATTTCAATGATTTTTTTTAGCTCTACACTATGATTATACTGTGTCATGGCCAAACCACAAACAATGAATTTCCTTCCAATTAATGAGGTCATTATTTCTTTTAAGAGTATTATGTCGGTGTATTTACATACACTTTGTCAGGTATGTTTGGTAGATTGTTTACCTTCATTTTACCCCCTTTTGGTAGTCATTTCATTGGCCCTACAGAAACAAAAGCCCTTTGGCTTAGAATTGCTGACCTACCCATGTGGGTTTTCCCATTTTCATCCTCTCATAAGTTTCAAATTCTATGCATCAGCATGAGCAAAGGGAGATATTACTTTGGTAACAGTGGACTTCCCAGTGGCACCAGGTTCCAACATATGGCCATAGAACTTCCTACAGCACCAGGATTGGATTATTCTGAAGCCACGTTGTTGCTATTTAGAAACCAATAGAAAAGACTGTACTCTCCTCTCAGCTTCTGTTACCTTATCATTTAAAATACCCTTTTAAAAAGTCTGGGGCCTTATTCACCAAAGAGCTCAAAGAAAGAAGAAAAATATCCAAAATGTGTAGCAGCTCTTTTTACTTTAGGAAAGAACTGAAAACAACAAGGGTATCCAACATCTGGTGACTGGCTGAACAAATTATGGTATATTAATGTAACAGAATATTATTGTTCCATAAGAAATAAGGAAAGGGATGGTTCCAGAGAAACCTGTGAAGACTTGCATGAACACTTTCAGCTCATTTGGGGGTAGGGGTAAGCAGGAAGTCCAGACCAGTGATATCACTGGTGTACAGAGCTTGAAGTAAGGAAATTTCTTCTGTCAATGCAGATTAGCAATTATTTTGCAACCTAATTTTAGATAATTCCCAAGAGGTTAAGTGAATTGTTCGGGTTCACAGTACCAGAATACGTCAGAACCAGCATCTGAACCCAGCTTGTCCTGATTCCAAGATTTACTCTACTATCCACCATTCCACACTCTTTTGAAGTCACTTAGTATATTAAAAAGCATACCTATAAGGACATTAAGATATTTTTGAAATTTATATAGTACTTTTTCTTCCCCAAACTCAAACTGTATTAATGTAAATTTCAAAGAACAAATAGTACAAAGATTTTTTTTAAAGTTAAAAACAAAAGAGATTGCAAAAAGTTTGCATGGTAAACTTACATAAAAAGACAGATGGTATTCCCTCCAAAGACCTACTTATTATGAATACAAAATTCCACAGACATATGATACTGTTGTGTTGACAGAGAAATTTGGAAAAAAGATACTTAAAATTTAGAATAACCACACTCAGATAACAGTTTAGGAAGATTTGATACTTGATATATACAGTACAGAAGGCCTATTTGATAATATGAATGAGAGCTGAAAATGCTGCCAATTATTTCACATCGGAATTAAATATCAAATCTTTTTTTTAACCTATGTATCCAGGGTGAAGATGCAAAACACTAGAGAAAAACATTCAACATTCTAGAAAACAAACGCACATTCTCTGCAGTATTTATTGTACAGTATAATGTGACTGCTGCAAGGGAAAAAATTTAAATTACCTTCATGTATCTTCTCATGTCGTTTTAGATGGCCGGGGGAAGAAAAGTGTTTTCCACAGCCTTCATTGTTACATCTATATAATCGACATATTGGATATTAGCCAGGCTAAATCTCCAGTCACACTGAGTACATAGATCAAAATTTAAAGATGAGGCACAGATTAGTTTGTCTTCATCTTCCTCAAACTTAACATGTCCACATCAGTTTAGTACCCTTTCTCCCAAACCTTACCCTCTTCTGAACTTCCTGTTACTGCCCCCGCTATCACCACTGAAACCTCACGTCATCCTCAACTCTTCATTTTTACTGTCTCCATATATCCAGACTGTTGTAAAATCTTGTCACTTCTACCTTCTCATCTCTCTTCTATGTTCGCTTCTTCCCTGTAATCGCCTTCTAAATGATCTCCCTGCCTGTGTTGGTAAGCAAAATGGGCTCCTTAGCACTTAGTGCCCTTGAAGAGTTTGGCTTTTGTTTGCTTTGAGTGTATTTCATTAAGCCTCACTAGGTGCTAAGCCCCAGGCCCAAACCCCAATTAGGTGTGGAAAATATGTGGGTGTGGACTGGTGACTGGGGTGGGGTCCAAGGTGGGGCTGGCTAACCCCCATTAGGTGTTAACCTAATCTATGTGGATGTGAACCTCCCAGGGTCCTAAGTGGAAGGGCCAACTCAAGAACCAATCACCAGAGCCTAAGCTCTGGTCATTCAGATGACGCTTGATGATGTGAAAAACTCTGTAAGAGGAGAGAAGACAGCTTGGAGATTGAGATTTTGTTGGAGCCAGGGACAGCTACAGCCTAAGCCGAAGCGAAGACGCAGGAGCTGCTGGTAGCAGGGCTGACGCACGTGGAGTGCTGAGCAAGGGCTTGAGGCCAGGGGGTAATCTTCTTACCAGAGGGGGGAAGCATGAATATGATTTGGTTTAATGCCATCATGTTTTTCTGTGGCCTCCTGGTTACTCTTGTGAGGTAGACTTATTGGGCTTGGAAGCTTTTGACCAAGATATCAAAATGGGGACACGGGTTCGTGGGTCTGCTACTTTGGAGCTTGAATAAATGCTTTAATTCTTCTGCCTTCTGCTTAGGGAATTCCTCATATCCTGCAGTTCTGAACCATTCAGACTGATATCTGAATCTGAAAGATATATATGATTCTCTTTGAAATCATAAATTCTGCCTTCATGCTACACTGCCTCAACTCCAATCTATCCTCTACTCAGCTACCAAAATAATTTTCCTAACAGGTCTGCCCATATTCCTACTGCTTCCATGAGCTGAGAGGCTCAGTACCTTCAAAATCAATTATAACAGTAATAATCAGCAAATTTACACAGTGCTTTAAAGTTTGCTAAGTACTTTACATGTAATCTAATTTGCTCCTCTCAGTAACCTTGGGAGGTAGATGAGGAAACCAAAGATGAGAAAGGTTGGTTACCCAGGGTCACACAGCCAGTCTTCAAGTCCAATACTCTATCCACAACGCCATCTAGACACCCAGTCCTCCATTTGGCTTTTCACACCATGGCCCCTTCCTACTTTCCCAGTCTTCTTACATTATGCTTCTAGCTACATTGGCCCACTTGCTGTTCCTCACTTGATACTCCATCTCTTCTCTCCACTTCTTAGCACTGATTTTTCCAATGCCTGGAATGCTGTCCTCCTCTCTCCCTCCTTAGTTTCCTTGACTTCAAAACTCTGCTCAAATCTCACCTTCTGCAGGAGGCCTTCCCTGGTTCCTGAGATTATATTCTACTACGTATTTATCTTTTATATACTGATTTATGTAGATGTTGCCTCCAGGGGCTGTCTTTGCCTTTGTTTATATCCCCAGCACTTATCACAAAACCTAGCACACAGTAAGTGCTTAATAAATGCTTGTTGTACTTGACTTCCCAACAGTACATCCCTCTAACCCCTAGACATACCGAACTTGAAAAAACTGAATTTGCAAAACCTAATGAAGTCCAAATCACAGGTAAATTCAAATTACCAAGCTGAACAATCTTGACCAGACTAATGCAAGACTATTACTGGGGGGAGGGGGAGGACATAATTTATCTTATGTTCTATTCTCAGCTGACTTTGTGATTACATATGACCCTGAAATGTTACTGTATTTCTTCTTCCTGCATATAAGTGAAAGGCATAGATGGCTAAAGGAGAGGTGGACTGCTTAGTTTACTCATGGAACCACAGGACTTGGTAAGGCCCCCCAGAGGTTATTCCTTCTCCCAGATGTACATGTCACTTAGGACAGCCCTAGTCTACTTAAAATGATACCACAGAGTTGTGGATTTCTGTGGGAAACAAGGTCAGCAGACACTTCAGTCTGAGGTGCGGCCATAAGAAAAAAAAGAAAACAGGGTGGAGCTGCTTAAGCAAAGGCAACAAGAAAAACATGAGTCAAAGAGGCAGCTTGGCAAGCAGGGGCAAGATGCAGTAACAAGAACTGCAGCCACAAGCCAAAGGACCCTGCTGCATGTGCAGTGTGCAAAGGAGAGCTGGCTGAGTGTCAGTCTTTCCAGCCACACCTGCTCACGGATGGGAATCACCATCAACAAAGTTTTAAACTATGTTATGTGTCATCATCTCCAAGCATGGAACTTTCCTTGCAAGCCTATTCCATGTGCAATCATCATTCCATGGGTCTACCAACTCTTCTTTGATGATACTTTAGAATAATTTCCTTTTGTTCTGGTAGTATGCAGAGTGTAGAGAGAGGACAATTCACCAACATCTTCTTCACATTCTCTTTCGTATGCTTAAGGTCCAATTTGAGCAGTCAAGCCTTCTTTTCTTCTTCAGGCTAAACCACAGTTCCACTAATGTTCCAATAAGCTATTTAATCCCCTAATTCATTTTTCATTTGGACAAACTTAGCTCATTCAAAATCCTTTGAAATATAACTGATGAGAGAGTATAAAACAATCTTTAATGGATTACAAGTACTTTAAAATACCTACTTGAATAGTGGTTCGTTAGTATGTTGGCACTGATGGACTTTCAGCTGCTGATGTTTCTTAAAAGACTTGCTACAACCTTCAAAGTCACACTGTTAAGAAAGATTTGTTAAAATTTTAGAGCAAATATCTATTATAAAAAAAAAACAAAACCCAAAACCACAGCCTACAATGTAATTCCCTCTAGTGAGTAATATATAACTGAGGCCATATTTGCTACTTTCTCCATTTAGTAAGTATTAAAGTCTTGCTTCTGGGTTTTAAAGAGGTCAGAAACTTTTAAAGAATTTTTAAAAGTTCTGCAATGCCAGTAATATATAACAAATACTTACTACATATTGTTTTTGTTGATTTTCATGTTTGCGATCAATATGTTTCTTCAAGTTTGATTTTGTGTTGAATTTCTGACCACAGCCACCAGCTGTACAACTATAAGAAATCATTAAAGAAAGTGAAAAGGTAAAAAAAGCAGTTTTACTTTACATCTGTCCACCTTCATATTTGCCTTAAAAAATTAACTATCCTATCAATATGCAGTTACTATGTGCCAGGCACTATAACAGATGCCAGAGATACAAAGATAAAAACAGAACAATCCCTGAAATCAAGATGCTGCCAAGAGCTGCACTGAATTAAGCTATACGGAAATTGAGGATATCCTCAAAGAATACATTACTGGGAGCAGGTAAGCAATATTTGACAATGCTTAGCAGTAAGAGTTTAATAAATGCTTTTTCATTCATTCATTTGTTCAATCAGCAGACCTCTTCTTTACCATCTCACATTTAACTGAAAAAATGTAGTGAACATGCTTATTATCTGCTGATTGTGGCAAAGTATTTGATTCAGTAGAGCAAAATACAACCTTAAAGGTGTTTCCCACTCATACATCAAGATCATTCGATACACCTTGAAAGATATGGTAACAGAACAGAAACAAAACTGTTTGATGACCCTCTGATTGTAAACATCAGGTACTCAAGGAAAGTTTCTGCCACTGTAATACACCAGATGCTTTTGTTTGTAGATGACATTGGGCTCCTAAGCACTGCAGAACCCTCCACAAGAGATCTAAACCACTCAAAAGAGTTTGGTCTGACCATTCACACAGGAAAGACTAAAAGGATAAAGAATGTCCATTGCCCAGATTATGACATGTAGAATGGACAGTTTATAGACTATCAGAATATGCATTTGAGACAGAGAATACAAATGCATAGCACGATGGGCCCGGATTTAAAAACAAGGATGGGGGCTACAACACCTTTGAGAAACTGTAAAGCTCCTTTAATGATGCCAAGATTCTTGCAGAAATAAAGGCTCATCTTTTTAGTATCAATATTCTATTGGTGTTGTATGGCTCTGAGACACAGAACACAAGTGACTCCAAAGAAATGAAAATGGGTATCACAAAGATGGCAGTAAGGAGGTAGAAAAGGCACTGAGGTTGCGAGCAGGCTCTAATATATAACCAATGGGGAACTTTAAAGAGTAGAAGTAAAAGATGCCATTCAGGCAATGTATGACAGAAAGAAAAGGCAGAAGATGGGCTGGTCATTTATGGTAAAGGATGACAAGCAGTCAGATGAGTACTGCATAGGGACATGTGACATAAGAAGAAAGTGAAGAAGATTTATCAAACAGAAGGTAGACTCCCGGGGTGAATTTAAAGAAGGACATGGACAAGAATCAGACAGGATGTGCAGGCATGGACTAGCTGAGATCGGCATCTTTGGAGGAACTATCTCGACTGATGAGATCATAAATCCATGTAAGCATTTTTAGCCTATACCACTTCTTGGCTGTCAAGCGATCCTGATATGCCTCATCATGGCATGGAGGCAACCCTATATCCATTAAGACTGCACCAATGAAGTACAAGCTCTGGCAGGTATCATCAAGCAGGAAAGGCTTTAAGTACAGGCCTGGGGACATGGTGATCTACCCCTCAAAAAATACTGACCTACAAAACCCTTCCCCCATCCATTAAACACACACATACACACACACACACACACATACATACACATGTGTGTATGTGTGTGTGTGTGTGTGTGTGTGTGTGGTCATTATCAATTCATATCAGAAGATGAAAATATTGGGAAAATGTGTGTTCTTGGACATGTGAAGTAATGGCAAGGTTTTCTTCTACCTGGCCACTCACAAGTCACCAACCTCCTTCCAAAGCCTCTGAAAGATAACAATCTTAGACTTACATGAATGGCTTCTCTCCAGTATGTGTCAGCACATGGCGACTCAGATGGTAGTCTCTGATAAATGCTTTGCCGCAGCCTTCATAATGACAAACAAATGGTCTCTAACAAAGAGGAAAAAAAAAATCATTATTTTAATCATGCCCTAGTTGACTGTTGTAATCAAGATACTTATGCAGTAATCTTTGGCATCATTTAAGAGCCAAATTTACAAATTAAGGAAAGAAAGCTAGTAAATGCTTTCTTATATTGAGAGATGTACAGTTCTTATTCAATCAACAAACATTTATTGAACACCTACTATGTGCAAGCCTAGAATTCTGTGCAATTCTTAATTATTAGCCATAACAGATCGCATAAATGCTACCACTCTCTTCACTTTAAATATGCCATTCAAATCTTATCACAAGCTCCAAGACACTACTCAAAACCTCCTACAGAAATGAAATGTGCTCCTATGAAATACTGCTTGAAATAAGTGAAATATTAGTGAAAAGTAGGCCATCTTTTGGCCAGAGACTTTCAGGGTGCTGGTACTAATCTATAGGAAAGCTTACTTGTAAAAACACAGTCCTTCACGTTCAAAAGATGAGGACACATTAATAATGCAGAGTTACGTTACATTAAATGTTGAGATTTTTTTTCAACATAAGATTATACTGCAACCAAATATAGCTGCCTCTTCGATCGAGAGTCTCCCTGTCTGCTCTTGGTGTGCCAGATCTCCGCCCCATGGTATGATTTAATCTGTAATGACAGAACCTGTGGTAAACATGCAAGTCCTACTTCATCCCAGACAAGCCCAATGACTACACTAAAATGAAACCTCATACATACCACACCTGAGAATACACACAGAAGTACTAGTAAAGCATGGAAAACACCATTTGAAAAATGGCATCATAGTATGAATGATAATTTACAACTAGGTCCCTAAAGACACTCATTAGACCCTGGCATCAGATCAAGATAAAATAAATTATTACCCAGAGTGGACGTCCATGGAAAATTTAACAATCCAGATGTCAGGAAGTCAATAATGGTTAGGAATGTACTACACCTATGGGTAATAATGTGTATTTAAACCCAATTCAACCATCACCATAATATGAACTGTTTTTTGACTGCTGGTTTTCTCAAGGCATATTTTTAAAAATATTTGCTGTCAACTATTCTCTTTGGCCATATGTAAACAACATAGATATAAATAAGTAGTTTCAGGAGACAAAAAGTAATTTCCTGGTCTAACAATGACCCTTTCCCATTCACTCCCACTACATGTTGAATGAACACTTCTGCTACTTCTCTTATATAGAACAGTCAGTCCTGAATTTACAAACATTTTATTTTTTTTTCATATCTATGGGGTTTCATGGTTCACCAGGTTGTTTCTCATTCATACATGACCACTTAGGAGCATGCTTCCTATTCTGTTCACACATGTTCTCGTTAATGCCTTCTGGGCCAGTTCTTTGGTGTAAGAAATCACTGGTAATATACCTATAAATCTACCAATTATTTATAATTTTGGTTCTTCTGAGTTCATGGTGTTCCGTGATTCATAGTCATACAGCAACACCTGGAGAATATTGGTGTTAATAAAACAAGCAACAAGAATATGGGTTGATGGTTTCTTGGCTGCCTTTTTTTTCTTCTTACTATAAGAGTCTTCCAGTATTGTTTCCTTTCTTTTATCACTTTCACCTCATTGAGATCACAGAATTTTCAAGTTGGAAGGGCCTTTGAAATCATCTAGCTCTTTCCATACCGGCAAAGGAATGCCCTCTGTCACCACTGTACACTATGACCAACATAGCAACTGATCCAACCTACAACCTCCACATACAGAAACTGCCAATCTTGCCTGGTGCATCACCTCTAGGCCCCCAACAAGCTATTCTCCCCCATTCTGAGTAGCCATTTGCTTGGAAAATGATCTCGAGGTCAACCCCCTGGCAAGTGCTTTACCTGCTCATTATTATCCACATATTCAAAAATATGCTCTAACACTATCTGAATGTTTACTTCACTTTGCTGAAAGCACTGGATTTAGTCAGAACTGGTTCAAATCCTGGCTGTGCTTTCTTATATGGGCCTGTGTGACTCTGGACAAGAAAATCTACTTTTCTAGGATTCAGCTTTCTTATCTGTAAAATTAGAGTTGGACTAAATGATAGAATCTTACATTTCAGATCTAGAGTTGTAGGGAGCTTAAGATGAGGTCCCATACAACTCTTGTGATAGTTCAACAAGTGGAGGTTCAATTGGGTTGGCAAGCAACTTAAAAAAAAAGATATATAAATACCCATGAGTGGGAGGGTTAAGAAGATACGGACATCTACATATTACTGTGGAACCCTAGAATCTTATTGTTTCCATCAGACATCTAAGGCTTCCACTGGAATCATTTGCAGAAAGGAAATAGGAGCTTGGATTAGAAGGAAAAGGACAGAAAAATAAATTGTGAGACTTGGAACATTCATGAACGGGCAGACATGGATAGAACATAGTAGTGATAGGTTTAGAAGTCTGAGGGCACTGGAAGATGTATGTATGCTATCTGAAGGCCAGCTTAAATTCATTTTGAAAAGTTTATCACCAGACAGTTGACCATAAAGGGACCATGCATTTTGGCCATGGCAACCTATGAAATGGACAAATACCCAAACTAAAATAGTCCTCAGTCCTATGCAGCAGCCTCCTTCCAGGGACAGTGGGAGAGTGGGGGCAGAGAAAGCAGATGGTGCTAAAAACCATATAATGTGTAGACGGCTAAAATGGCATTTGTCGATAGTTGTTAACTTTTCACCTCTGTTCAAAGAGCAATGGAGATGAGGATACTATTAGAGGCATTGAACCATATCCCCACTGACACTCTCATGATCAATGAAACTAAAAGACATGAATAAATTACAGCTAGATGGAAGGACAACTCAGTTTTCCTTGGAGAAACAGCTGGTTTATCATTTACCTGCCAGCAACAAGAAAATATGACTTCCTAAGTTATCTGGTCATTCTGCCTTCATCTATAAACATAGGGGTAAGTAGATGAGCTCTAAGGTGCCTTCTAGCTCTAAATTCTAAGAACTTTGTAAGACAGACATGCTAGCTATCACTATCCCAATTTTGCTGCTGAGAAAACTAAAGCTCAGCTGTTAAATGAGTTTTCCACCATCACACAGATGATTTGAGTATCCACATCTCTCCCAAATCCAAATTGAGAATTCCTTCCACTCTCCCACACTGTTTCTCTCTTACAGTAGAGCACAGGCTTTTCAGTATTTCAGAGAATGAAAAGAGAGAGGGAAAGTCTGGATCAGCCACTGTGGGAAGTTTTTGGTGATGGTATTGAGGGTACTCCTGTTCACAGAAAGAACTGTACGATTTCCAAGGCCCTTGCAAGTTGGAAGTTGTATGATTTCAATGAAGGGAAAAATACCACAATCATGCAACAGTTTTTTTCATTAAGGGGAAAAAAAGCAATCAAGAAACCATGAACTCCTATCTTGCTGCCCGTTTTATCAATGCCAATGTCTTATGAGTGTTGCTATATGCCTGTGAATCAGAATACCATGAGATAAGAAGAACCAAAATTATAAATAATTTAAAGGTTAATGGAAAGACGCATGGTGGATTCATAAGCACATTACCAATGATTCCTTGCACCAGAGAAGTAGCTCAACAGGCATCAAGAATGTGTATGAACAACATAGGGTGTGTGCTCTATCGAGAGGGAGAAACTCTAAGTGGCATACTGGAACTCCCTAGATATGAAACGAAATGAGAGGAAGGCCTCCAAACAAAAGTTCCCATTTGGAGGACTAACGGAAAGACAGAGGAAAGACACACAGACAGCAAGGAGGAACGGAGAGGTGGTGATGTATGTAAGTGCAGGAATGCCCATGCACATGAGCAGAAATGTGTCATAGTGCCCACATTGATGAGTCATAGCTCTCTCATGTTCAGGAGAGGGCACTAAGGACCTAGGGAGAAGGATGCTTTGAGAGTTCCCAAATGGGATCCAGTTCATCTGATGCAGAAAGCAAAGAAGTGCCAAAAAGTAAACTCCCCTCATTTCAAATTTTGCCTACGGCATCTCTGCACCCAAATGATGTACGAACAATAGTTCCCCTCACTCCTTTCTCAGACCCTGAAAGGCTTCCTACTCCCAAGAGTAAGAACTAAGACTGGTTCTATTACTCACTAATCAAACGTCTGCTAAACACCCATTACGTGTAAGAAAATGCAATAGACCCTATGACACTACAATTAAATGACATTATGGCTAAAACATACGGCTTTTGTGGGCTAATCTTGGATCTAGCCTTGTTTTGAAAACTGCATACCTTAAAGCTACATATGAGCAAAATATTTTACATATATTATCCCATTTGTTCCTGAAAACAACTCTCTGAGGCAGATGAATATTATTCTCATTATACAGATGAGAAAACTAAAGGTCCAAAAGGTTAAATAAACTGCCCAAAGGCACAAGACTAGTTAAAGGTCTCTGGTGTGATCTGAACATGGGTTTTCCTGACTCTATTTCCACTGCCCTATCTACTGTGGCACACTACCTGGCATCAGAGAATAGATTCTTAGGATACAAGGAATCTTTTTGTAAGTCCAATTTACTTATGAATGAACTTTTTGGAACACAATCCTTTCTTAGGTTGATAAGTACCAATACTGTTCTGTACCATTCGCCCACTGAGCATTTTGATATTATTAAACCCTGTTGAGGAACATAATTTCCATCTATTATTTCTACTAAAAATGCCTATTTATCTAGTATTTTAAGTCTTGCAAAGCCTTATCTCCACAACAACTCTGAGAAATGAGTGGTGTGTGTTTAAATGAGATAAATGTGTATAAAAATATTTTGCAAACCTTAATCTATTATATAAATGTCAGCTATTATTATAATTATCACCACTGAGGAAACTGTGGGTATAAGCAGTTAACTGATTATCACCTAGTATGTGAAAGGGGTAAGAGCTGAAACCTGGGGTCCTGTCCAGGACTAGCACCCACCTACTACCCCTAGGATGTACCAAGAACATTCATAACCAAGGTGTGTGTTTAATTGAGTTGAGCAACAAATGAGATAAGAGCATCTTTGGAGAAGGAAGAACTTCATGTCTATTCCTAACCTTGAAGAAGTTATACAATTTCTTTAGGTCTAAGTTTCCTCCCCAGTTCAAGAAGGGGGTTGGACCAGTTACCTCTAATGCCCCTTCAAGCTCTAAATCATGACAGAAAAGGTGGACAACAACCCTAGACAGGATTTAATGTTACAACTTAAATGAATCTTCAGTGAATAGTCAGGTGTAGAATGAGAGATCGTAACTAGGGTAGTAAACTTGGCCTAGGAGATAAAAGCCCTGGACTTGGGGTCAGGAAGATATGGGATCAAATGCTGGTGTGACCTTTGGCATATCGTTGATCTACTCTTGGTCTCAGCTTTCTTATCTGTAAAATGGGGTGGTTATAAGAATTAAATGATGTAACATATAAAACTAATTTTTGTTGCTGTTCAGTTATTTAGTCATATCCAACTTTCTGTGACCCCATTTAGGGTTTTCTTGGCAAAGATACTAGAGTGGTTTGCCATCTCCTTCTCCAGCTCATTTTATAGATGAGGAAACTGAAGCAAACAGGGTTAAGTGACTTACCCAGGGTCATACAGCCAATGTCTGAGGCCAGATTTGAATTCACAAAGATGAGCTTTCCTGATTCCAGGACCAGCCCTCTATCTTTACCTGCCCATCATTCGAGGGTTTTCCTGAAAAAGAAACTGGAGTGGTTCGCCATTTCCTTCTCCAGCTCATTTTGGAGATGAAGAAACGGAGGCAAACAGGGTTAAGTGACTCTCACCCAGGGTCACATAGCTGCTAAGTGTCGGAAGCTGAATTTGAACTCAGGAAAAGGAGTCAGCCTGACTCAATGCCCAGCACTCTATCCACTCGGCCATGTAGCTAGTGAAAAAGCAAATCAGTGCTACATAAATGCCAGCTGCTACTTTTATTAAAGTGTACCTATCCTCAGGCAAGACACACTATCTCTTGCCCCCATGAATTTTCACTGGCTGTCCTCTACCCTTGGAAAGCTCTCCTTCATTTCTGCCTCCCGGCTTCCCTCAAAACCCGGCTGAAATCTCAGGAAACCTTTCCCAATCTCCCTTAGTTCTAGTGCCAATCCCACTGTTGATTTTCCTATTTATTCTGTATATAGCTTGTTTGAACATAGTTGTTTGCATTCTGTCTTCCCCATTAGATAGTGAGCTCCTTGAAGGCAGCGGCTGTCTTTTGCCTTTTTTATATTCCCAGGGCTAAGCATAGAGCCCACACATTATAGGTACTTAATAAATGCTTACCAATTTACTTTATCAACTGGTTAGGCCTCAGAACTGGGGCAAAAGAAACATCCGGGTTCAAACGTGAGGCATGGTATATATGGTTAACAAATGGTTCTCTAATGAGGCATGGTATATATGGTTAACAAATGGTTCTCTAAAACTAAATGTACAGGCAACATATTTTTAGGCTTAATCTGCGTTATTAATATATTCTCTATCACTTTAACTCTAGACAATCAACCAAACAACAAATCAAGCCCTAATTGACAGCTTTTGCCCATTTCTGAAGTGTAAATGCTCACACTGAAAATTTAACCGTGCAGCTAGCTAGGCTAGTAAGCTGGCTCTAGGCCACCTCTGGGCCTCGGTTTTATAGGATCCTAGACAGAGTTGGAACGACCCACAGAGATAGTTTAGTCCAACTTGCCCCTAGTAGGGAAGAGGAAATGAAGCCCTGAGCAGGGAGTGACCTACCCAAGATCCAAATGGCCAATTAGTGCTTTGGCTCCAAACCTATCACTTTACCACACTGCTTCAACCGGTTAAAAACAAAGGGGTTGGATTGAGATGCCTACCTAGGTCTCCTCCCGCTCTGGACCTGGGCTCCTATATGACTCGACACCTAAATTATGAATATTCCTTGAGAGCTTTGGGGAGGAGAGAAGAGGATGCAAATGGATGCATAAGTCAGGGAACAGACTCCTGGACCGCATTCTGGTAGCAATAATAATACACAGCTCTCCTTTAGTTACTAGAATTTCCCGGAGATTTCAATGCACCTCTGAAAATCCCCGGGCAAAACCTGGATAATTAGGGCAAAAATCGGGGGCAAAGAAAGCAACATTTCAGGACGCTATTGCCTCCCACGGCCACAACATCCTTCTCCTGGGCCAGTCTGAATTTCAGAAGCGACAAATTCTAAAGTGTGTCAAGTCCTGGCTTAGAGCCTGACACTTTTATTGAAAGAAGGGGAGATGCTGGAGGGACAGGTACCCAGTGGTTTCTTAGACTGAGAGCTCTGGGAGGAGAGGAAACACTACCAGCGCATCTGGCTAGCTCTATTTCAACTTGGTGTCCCCAGGGGGTGGGGAGAGGGGGGACCGGAAGGTTTAGTGCTGAATTATATACCAGAGGTAGCACCTGAACTCAGGTCCTGGCTCCTAGACCCACTGTGTATCCACCACAGCACCTCGCCTCTGCCTAGAATTCCCTGGACATTTCATAAAAGTCTGCTAAACTGACATTTAGTCACTCCGTGTTCACTTCCAGCTTGGAAGGCAATGACAGATAGTGAAGCTTTTATCAAGTGTTTAACACGCACCAAGCACTACGCTAAATGACAGACACAAAGCTCCGGGTACAAACAATACTACAACCGGTTCTCCACTCGTCCACACTTTCCCTCCCCCTGCCGAGCAGGCGCCCCCACCCACTCTGGAAAGCACTTTCCGTCAAGCACCGAAAGCAAGGGGAAACAAAGTCCCAAAGGTGGGGCCAGCCCACTCCAGCCCGCGGCGGCGGGGCACGGCGCGCTAAAGTCACAAGACTAGCCTCAAGGCTCCAATCCCCGCGCGGCGGGCGACCTTCGTCACGCCCACTCCGCTCGGCCCGCCTCCTGCGGGGGGGTGGAACGAGCGGGACAAGTCGGCGGGGCTCCCCTGTTAGCTGTCCCGCGGTGCCTTTACCTCCCCCGTGTGCTTGCACAGGTGCGCGTCCAGCTTCCAGGCCTTGTTGTAGGTGGCGCTGCAGTCAGGAAACGAGCAGAAGTACTTCTTACGGACAATGGGCGGAGAGGACGAGGAGGCTGAGGCTGGGGCAGCCGGAGGCCCGCCGGACTCCTCGCCCCCTACCATGCTTCCCAGAGGAACCTTAGCGCTTCTCGTCGGAGTACAAGTCCGGACTTGCAAAGCAAGCCCAACAAAGTTCCGGGATGGCCTCTTGACATGTAGCCTGACGTAGGCAGCGTTAGGTGGCCCGAGCATGCTGGGAAAGCGAGTTTTTAATTGCGTCTGGCACTTTCCAAGTGCGCAGGCGCAGAGAGTATGGGCCTCTCTTTGCTTCTAGGTCTGGTCTTCTTCTGGTCTCCAGTTCACGAAACTCCAAGGAGTCCGTGGATGATTTCAGAGGGTCCGTGAACTGGAAGGAAATAAACTGCATACCCATTTGCACTAACAAATGGTTTCCTTAGTAGTCCTATGAATTTTATTTTATGCATTTACAAAAGTGATTGTGAGGAATGGTCAGTAGATTTCATTAGACTTGGAAAGGGTCAGTGACACAGCCCTGGATGAAGAACCCCTGCTGTGGAGGCAAAAAACAGGAAACCTTCTTATGATCGGAGCACATGTCTATATTTCCTTGCCACAATAAAAGGGAATGTGAATGAAGAGGCAGTTAGGTGGTGGGCTTAGGAAGCCCTGAGTTCAAATCAAGCTTCAAACCTTACTACCTGTGTCACCCTGGGCAAATCACTTAACCTCTGTTTACCTCAGTTTCCTCGTCTGTGCAATAGGGATAATAATAGCACTTACCTCCCAGGACTGTTGTGAGAAGCAAATGAGATGATAATTGTAAAGCACTCAGCACTGGTACTGTATAAATGTTAAGTATTATTATTACTGAAGTTCACCCTGTAGGGAAAAACCTTCTATTTTTCTTGGCAAACCAAATGCTTGTGTGAAACTCCCTTGGTGTTTGTGGTACTTTATCATCCCAGTTTGTCTCCTATCTCTGACTCCTGCCAATCAGTCCCCTTCACCTGTGGCCCCACCCGTTCAGTTCTCAGCTTTCTAGTCACCTATCAACAATGCTTTCTCCTTTAGTGAATCCTTCCCACCCTCCTTGCTTCAGCCATCCCTATGCAGATGACTAATACATTAACTCCACCTCTGCCTGTTGGTGAAGTCCAATTTTGTATCTCCAGTTGGCTGTTCAACCAGAGTCTTGGTCCAGCCATACTTGTGCAGGTGACTAATGATGTATTATCTCCAACTGTTGGTGAAGGCCAGTTTTGTATCTGCAGCTGGCTAGTCAACATTTCCATTTGCCACCATGGCAAAAGCAACATGTACAAAATAGAATCATCTTATCTTCTCCAAACTAAGTGTACTTTCTGATGTTCCCTTTTCTGCCACAGATGTTATCAGTCTTCCAGTTCTCCAGCCTTAAAACCTCATGATTATTTTTTGTTTCCTTCTTCCCTACCTTCCTCCCCTCCTCCATCCCCTACAACTTTCAGTACTGAAGTTCTGTTGATTTTAATGGTTTTCATCAATGTTCTGCCCAGCCTTACCCTGCCACCACTCTAGTCCAGGATCCTTTCATGCCATTACTACAGCACTTCTTAACTACAGTCGTTATTTATAAGTCTTGCTCCTCACCCAAAGCCATAGATCCTGCAAGCCAATGCCAGATTAATCCTAAAACACCTGTGATGGTTTCAGTCTCCTTATAATGTGAGCTCCTAAGGCTCATATGTAGGGGTTATTTCCTTCTGGGCATTCTGCCTGCAATTCGTTTCCAATTAATCCTTCATGTGGCTGCCAAAATCATCTCCCTAGTGTATAGGTCTGACCTTGTTGCTTTCCTCCACTAAAAAATCTCAGTGGGTTCTTTTCCCCATTAGGATAGACTATAAATTCATTAGCTTAGCATTTAAAGGTTTTTACAATTTGGCTCTAACCTATTCTCCAGCCTCATTTCACATTACTGCCCTTCATGCACCCTACATTGCAGCCAACCTGAATTTCTAGCTGTTTCTTGACATTTCCCAAACCAAGAACTCCCTAGGATGAACTTCCTCCTCAGCTCTTCCAGGATCCCCCTCCAAAGCTCAGCATGGGTGTTGGTTCCTATGGGAAACATTTCTTGTTCTCAGCTAAAAGTGTTCTCTCGCCCTCAGATTTAATTACTGCTTCTTTTGGACCTTTCTTTTACTCTTATCACAATCTAAGTAAATAAACAAGTTAAGTAAAATATTTATTAAGCTTTATTATGTGTTGGGCACCAAGCTAAGCTCTGGAGACAAAGAAAACAAATACGAGCAAAAAGAAAAGACAGCCCTTGCATTCTAATGGGAGAAGACAACACAGGGATGAGAGGAAGGT
>CM053622.1:663175336-663195602 GCA_028646595.1 Phalanger gymnotis
AGCCCTTCGATCCCTTAATGTAGAAGCTGCAAGATCTTGTGTTACCCTGGTTGTGTTTCCACAATACTCAAATTGTTTCTTTCTGGCTGCTTGCAGTATTTTCTCTTTGATCTGGGAGCTTTGGAATTTGGCAACAATATTCCTAGGAGTTTTCTTTTTGGGATCTTTTTCAGGAGGTGATCTGTGGATTCTTTCAGTTTGTATTTTACCCTCTGTCTCTAGAATATCAGGGCAGTTCTCCTTGATAATTTCTTGAAAGATGATGTCTAGCCTCTTTTTTTGATCATGGTTTTCAGGTAGTCCATGGTAGTCCAATAATTTTTAAATCATCTCTCCTGGATTTATTTTCTAGGTCAGTGGTTTTTCCAATGAGATATTTCATATTGTCTTCCATTTTTTCATTCCTTTGGTTCTGTTTTATAATATCTTGATTTCTCATAGTCACTAGCTTCCACTTGCTCCAATCTAATTTTTCAGGTGGTATTTTCTTCAGTGGTCTTTTGGACCTCCTTTTCCATTTGACTAATTCTGCCTTTCAAGGGATTCTTCTTCTCATTGGCTTTTTGGAGCCCTTTTGCCATTTGAGTTAGTCTATTTTTTGAAGGTGTTATTTTCTTCAGTATTTATTTGGGTCTTCTTGAGTAAGTCATTGACTTGTTTTTCATGGTTTTCTCTCATCACTCTCATTTCTCTTCCCAATTTTTCCTCTACTTCTCTAACTTGCTTTTCCAAATCCTTTTTGAGCTCTTCCATGGCCTGAGGCCAGTTCATGTTTTTCTTGGAGGCATTTAATGTAGGTTCTTTGACTTTGTTGACTTCTTCTGGCTGTATGTTTTGGTCTTCTTTGCCACCAAAGAAAGATTCCAAAGTCTGAGTCTGAATCTGAGTTCATTTTCACTGCCTGGCCATGTTCTCAGCCAACTACTTGACCCTTGAGTTTTTCATTGGGATATGACTGCTTATAGAGTAGAGTACTTTGTCCCAAGCTTGAAGGGTTGTGCTGTTGTTTTCAGAGCTATTTCTACACAGCAAGGTCTGCCACACCAGTGCTCCTCCTCCCCCAAGAACTGCCAACCCAGACTGGACTCAGATCTAAGCAGGCTCTGCACTCCTGCTCTGATCAGCCACTTAATTCCTCCCACCAGGTGTGCCTAGGGCAAGAAACAACTGCAGCTGTAGTTCTCCTCAGCTGCCCCTGGGGCGGTGGCCAAATCGCAAACTCCTTTCAACTCCTTTCATTCTGTCTCCCAAAGTTTTTCCCACTAACCTTCTCTGTTGTCTTTGGTGTTTGTGGGTTGAGAAGTCTGGTAACTGCCACAGCTCGCTGATTCAGGGTGCTGGGGCCTGTTCTGCCTAGCTCCTGGTCTGGTTGGTCCGGGTGCAGCCCACGCTGGGCTCTGCTCCCCTCCACTCCCAGCTCTGTACAATAGACCTTACCCAGTGACCATCCAGGCTGTCCTGGGCTGGAGCCCTGCTTCCCTCTGTTATTCTGTGGATTCTGCAGTTCTAGAATTTGTTCAGAGACATTTTTATCAATGTTTGGAGGGTCCTGGCAGAGAGCCCTAGGCAAGTCTCTGCTTTCCAGCTGCCGTCTTGGCTCTGCCTCCTAGGTTCCAAATTCTATCTCTCCCCTGCTTGTCTCAGTTTCCAAAAAATGGTGATAATTGTAGCACCTACTTCACAGGGTTATTGTGAAGATCAAATGAAAAAAAAATTAAAGATAGTAATTGAAATAATATTGAGGTGATATTTAAAGATAATAACTAAAGCACTTAGCATAGTGCCTAGAACATAGTAGGTGCTTAAGAAATGTGCACTTCTTTCCTTTGTTCTCAATTATAGGATCATTAAACCTATATCTCTCCATCTTTTCTACAGCAATACCATGGTATATTTTATCAAAAAAGATTTGTTAACATGTAGGTTAATTAAATCAATAGCATCCTTCTGACCTACCAGTTTAGTCTCCATCAGACCAGGAAATATATTTAATCTGACATGACTAATTGTTGTTAAGGCTATGGTTGGTTCTTTATGATTCATTTTTTTTTTTAAGGCAACCAGGGTTAAGTGACTTGCTCAGGGACACACAGCTAGTTAGGGTCTCAGGTCAGTTTTGAACTCAGGTCCTCTTGAGGCCTCCATGGCTGCTGCTGTATCCACTGCACCACCTAGCTGTCCCCATATTCCTTTTCTAGAATTTTACTACTTAAATATTCAAAGAGATCTGTGATCTCATTAATTCAGGAGTTCTTCTCAATGATATAGATTGAAATCAATCCATGCCTGTTAATCTTGTTAAACAGTTTTCAACTTCCTTCCAAAATTTCTCACAGGAGAGTCCGCCCAACACACTGGAGTTCTTTACTTTTTTGTGACATTAGGAAGTTACTAGCATAGCACTAATCCTTGCTCTTCTTCCCTTTCTCTTGCCACTTGACCAGCCCACCTTCTCTTCTTAGCATATAATTCCTTTACCCCTTCAGAGTTCCTTGTTGACTATCTATTGCAGCCTACTTACACCCACCGTGTGCCTCTCCGTTGCACTCTTCACAATGCTCATTTTTGTAACAATTCTGCTAAAAATGTTAGTATTGTAGAGCTACGTCCTTGCTTTCATGGGAAATTTGGGGTCAGTGAAAGTTCCCAAATGCAATTAAATCATAAGCCCAAGATGTTCCCTAATGATGTCTTTAATAATATGCTCCAGGATTTTCCCAGAAATCAAAGTCAAGTTCATTGGCCTACAAGTTACAGAATTTATTCAATTTATTCTCTTCCTTTTTTTTAATCATGATATTTTCCTTTCTTCTGTCACGTAATTCCTCTTCTATTCTCCCTGATCTTTCTAATATAACTGACAGTGATTCAGCAGTAACAACAACCATTTCTTTAACTGCTCAAGGATGTAGTTCATCTGGGACAAGTGACTTGAATCCATCTGGAGCAGCTAAGTGTTTTCTTACTATTTCCTTATTTATCTCAGGAATCGCTTTTGTTCTGTCCTTGCTTGTCATGCTCCTTTACAGAGAAACAGAAACAAAGTAAAATTTGGGTGGCAATTCCTTCTCTCTGTCCCCTCTGTCATCATTCCAACCACTCTGAGCTATTGTACTGCTCCCTTCTTCGGGCCTCCTCTTTTTCCAATTTTAATCTAAATGAATATACACCTCTCCCCATTTTTTTGTCTTTACTTTTCCTTACCAGCCTCAGCTTATACTGGATATTATTCTTATAGTACCTTGCTACTTTTTTGGTACTCATCCTCTGTAATCGCCCATGCATACAGCTTTTAAACTTAACTTTAAAAAAAATCTAAGTTGGTTGGTGAGTTCTCTGTGCATCAATATTGGTTTCTTCAGACAAATTCCATTTTCCCTAATCAGAATTGTGGTGTTTTTTTTTGTTCTCTCTACCCAACTGCCATATTAATAGTTTTAAGACCCAGATTTCTTCCCCCATTTAAAGTTCTTCAGTGGCTCCTATAGCTTTTGGGATAAAATACAAAAATCTCAGCAAAGCTGAGAACCTTTCTTGATGATTATGATTAAACAAAAAGTACTGTCCTCTACCAAAGTCTTACTCTTTGTTGTGGCATTGAGGTGACCTTGGGCTCTCAACATCAGTGCTAGTATGCACAATAATAATAGTTGACATTTAGTGCTTTAAGTTTTACAAAGCAATTTACATACATCGTCTCAATGGATGGTCCTTGTTGGAAAGAAGGTACTATTATCCTTATTTTATAGATAAATAACCTGAGGCTCAGTGACTTCCCTAAGATCACACAGATAAAGTCAGAGGCGAGATTCATACCTAAGTCTTTTCTAAATCCAAATGCAGTACTCCTTTTCAATGTGTTATGCTACTATTGTGTAAATTCTAAAGGGTCCTACCAACTTGGAAAGGCTTCAAGTATATACCCAGAAACAAACCATATGACTATACCTATAATTACTAACAATGTTCATCTACCTTTTAATTATGTGTTGTTACTGTTATTCATTTGTTTCAATCATATATGATTATTCTTTATGATCCCATTTGGGCTTTTCTTGGCAAAGATACTGGAGTGGTTTGCCACTTCTTTCTGCAGCTCATTTACAGATGAGGAAACTGAAGCAGAGTTAAGTGACTTGCCCAGGGTCTTCCTGACTCAGGCCCAGTGTTCTATCCGCCACACTATCTAGCTATTTGCTTAACTATATGCTCATTTATTATGTGCCTTTTTGGCCTTCTGTTCCTCTTTTTTTTTAAGCCCAATTGTATCAATCACCAGTTTAAATATTACTATCCTGTGACTATTTTAATCACCCTGCCTAATAGCAGTATTACATCATAATGAAGATAATCATAGTTTAAAAGCATCTATCATGTGTTTCACTTAGGAGGCAGCGTGGCACAGCAGAAAGAATTCAGAGTTGGAGTTGGGAGAGACAAAGATTTGCTTTGCCACTGTGGGTTTTCATTCTGATCTTTGTGTTCTGAGGATTATCCAGGTTTTCTAAGCAGATAGTCTGCTAAGACTACGTTCAAAGTTTTTCCAGCATGATGTACAGAGCCTGATCGAGCTTACCCTTCATTAGTACAGCTTTGGGGAACTCAGGGTCAGTTCCATGCCACAAGGGGGGATTAGAATATTCCTGAAAGAGTAGCCCTAAATAGTTCAATGTTAACTTGGCACAATACCTTCAGAGGGACGCCCCAGAGATCTGTGCTTTCGTCAATGACACCGGCAAAGGTATAGATGGCATGCTCATCAAATTCGAGGATGAAGCCAAGCTGGGAGGGAGAGCTAACATACCGAATAGCAAAGTCAGGATCCAAATGAGCATTGCTAGGAATCTAATAAGATGAAACTCAGGGGAGATTAATGTAAAATCATACACTCGGGTTGAAAAGTAAGTTTCACAAATGTAAGACAGGGCAGGCATGGTTACACAGTTGCATGAAATGCTGGGGGTTTTTGTGGATTGCAAACTCAATATGAATCAGTAGTGTGATATGAGAATCAAAAAATTTAATATTATGTTAGGCTGCAATGAAGATTGGAAATAAGGAGTCCGTGTTTCTGTACTGGTTTGGAGTATTGTGTTAGTTCACAGATTGTAAACTTCTTGGGGGCAAGGATTGTCTGTTGCCTCTTTTTGTGTCCCCAGCTCTTAGCACAATGCCTGGCCATAGTAGGCACTAAATAAAAGTTGGTTGGTTGATTGATTGATCGATTGGGAAATACAGTTCAGGAAGGACACTGATAAGCTAGAGGATGTGCAGAGGAGAGCAATCAGTATGGTGAAGGGTCTTGAGTGCCTGCCACATGGGGATAGTTTAAAGGAACTGAGGATATTTCAACAGAAGAAGATTCAGAGGAGACATGATAAGCGTCGTCAAGTATTTAAAGGGCTGCCATGTATGTGGAAGAGAGATCAGACTTGTTTTGTTTGACCCCAGAAGGCAGTACCAGTGGAAATTACTGGAAGTCGCAAAGAGTAAATTTAGTCTCACTGTCAATAGAAGCCTCTTAACAATGAAAGATGTTCAAAAGTGGAATGAGCAACCTTGAAGGTAATAAGCTCCCTATCACTGAAGGTCTTCAGTCAAACTCTGTATGACCACTCACCAAGCGTGTTATAGTGAGGTTTTCTTTTGGGTTATGGTTTCAACTAGATCCCTTCCAATTCTAAAATTCTGTGATTCAGTGAACAGGATACTGTTCACAAAATTTATTCTTGAACGAGTGAAAGGAATAGCACTAGTGAACATGACACAAAATTCATGGGCTTTGCTTATGTATTATCATAGGTTTTAGTTGGAATCATCTAACTAACAAATATTACATAGATCAGGGTTTCTTAACCCAAGATCTCTGAACTTCAAAAATGAATTTTTCAATAGCTGTATTTCGATGCAATTGGTGCCCTTTGGAATTTGATGTATTTATGGATTTATAAATGTTATTCCGAGAGGTCTATAGGCTCCATCAGACTAACAAAGGAGTCTGTGACACATAAACACAAGAAGGTAAGAACCTCTGATCTAGTCCAAATTCTTCATTTTTTAGCAATGAAGAAACTGAGACCAAGAGAGATCAGGGTCACTTGCCTACTTCAGGTTTCAATCTGGTACCAGTTAATAAGGAATATACACCCAGGCAACATCTGACCATCTCCATTCCCTCACCCACTACTCAGTAAACTCCAGTTGCTCTCTATCACCTCCCAGATTAAATATAAAATCCTTATAGAATATTAAATATTAAAAATAATAGATTAGGAGCTTTGTGTGCAATCATTTTTTTTTAGAGTTCTACTATATTCTGGAAATGTTTGTTTTATTTCATAAATTAAAAATGAAGTAAATAAATTTTAAAATCCTCTGTCATTTAAAGCCCTTTATATCCTCCTCCCCACCCCACTCTTACCTTTCCAGTTCTCTTACAACTTATACCACCATCCTCCCCTACCATTTCATCCAATGACACTGACCTTCAAGTTACTCTGTCTCCCAAACTCCTGGGGAGTCATTTTCTCTGGCTGACCCCATTCCTGAAATGCTCTCCTTCCTCATCTCTGCCTGCTGGCTTCCTTGAATTCCTTCAAGTTCCATCTTCTACAGGAAGCCTTTCCCAATTCCCCTTAGTTCTAACGCCTTCCTTCTGTTGATTATTTCCAATTTATCCTGTATGTTTCTTGTTTGTACATAGTTGTTATCTCCCCAATTAGAACGTGAGCTCCTCGACAGCAGGGTCTGTCTTTTGCCTTGTAGTAGGTTCTTAATAAATGTTTATTTACTAATGGACTGACTTCTTGATCTGACTACTGTTGCCACCGGCATATACTTGACCATTCTTTGAGAGGAACTTTGCATTGAAATGAAGGATAATGCCACAGATGTCTTCTGACTATCTCTGCTTCCTCAAAGGTTGGTCTCCACCAACAATTATTCACAGTGACTGTGTGTGCATGGTGTGTGTGTGTGTATATATATGTGCATAATATATATATGTAATATACACACATACACATACATACATATGTGTATATTTACAGTTTATTAAGTATCAAATGTATAGTTTAAATATATATGTGTACATGTATATATGTATATTTGTATATATTTATACATATACCTATGACTTAGGAGAGATGAAGGTTTGTAATCAACAAATCTTTGAAAATTAAAATTGCTTGTTCAATAATATTTATACTAAACCTTCTCTCTCTTTCCTGTGTCCTTAGATTCAGAATTTGACCCTTATGGCTCACTCTCTCCCTTAGTACAAGGGACTTGCATTGTTTTAAAATAGTACATTTCCTACTTGGTTGTCAGCTCATCAAGCAGTTTATAGTTCATTTCTCTAATTAGCCCTCTTCACTTCATTGAATCATCACATTTTTACCTACTGTTGTTCCATCCCTCCCCTGGGTAAAGCTGCAGGACTGTGTTTAATCACCTCATATCCACTTTAAGTCCATTTTAGTCTTGAAGAGCCAGAATCCATCTAGTGAGCAGTGTCTGATTTGTACTAATTGCTGCCTGATTACCCAGAGGGTCAGAGATTTGAATGTGCACAGCATTTCAGTATTGGAAAGTTTTATGTGCCTGATGATTTCTTATGATAAAAACTCTCTTCATGGAGTCATTGGAGAGATTTGTGGCAGCGCATTAGAGTCTTGCTTACTTTCTAAGTAGTGTCTTCGATCACCTTACATTATGAATTCCTTACTCTCCCCTCAAAAAATTCTTTTAAACTACATAAGCCACCATTAACCAGCAGAAATTACAAAGACATCATTATCATTATACTTTTCTTCAGTTCAGTGTTCATTGATCTAGAAGACATTTCTCATGAACCACATTTAATTTTTTTCATTGAAGTATTTATAATGTACCATAGGGTCCTATATGGCTCCAGGATTCTTTCCTGTCTCCAGGTTCAGTATGGGGCATTTGGGGTAATCATAGTTATGTATTTATGGCTCAGATGACCCTCTAGTGCACTCTCTCTCAACAGACAAGGAACCATAGATAAAATAACAAAGTTTTTAATTGAGGCAGAATAACAAGAAAATATGAAAGGAAAATCCATTACACAATGTTTGCCATGAGCAAAGGGCATAATTTCCCAGATTGTCCTACTACTGGTAAGAGAAAGAATACTCCTCAGAATCCCCTTCCTGGATTCTATGGTTCAGTGATAACAATTTAACAAATATTTATTGAACATTTATTATGTAAAAGGCATTTCAACTAACCAGGGAAATCAGAATCTTCCATCTGAGGCAGTTATATACAAAAGTCCACTTCTGTCCATAGGTTTAAGCATGAAATTGTTTATTACAAGTGTCCTAGAGGAATTTCTCATGAAGGGACAGAAACCAATCCTTTCCTCTGCATTTCTCTTCTGGGGAGAACTGGGGACAAAAAGAATGAAAGAGATATTCTATCATCCCTGTCTCTCTGTTTCTGATTATGCCTGTCTGCTTCTTCATGTCTGGAATATTGGAAATAGTGCCATTGAATATATGGTTAGAATGAGCTAAGGCATGGAGTTCAAGGTACCAGCTTGGATCTAAGGTACTTTGCCTCTAAGCCAATTTGTTGAGGAAAGGATATTTTACCTTCCTAAGTCTTGTTATGCTTAATCATAAAAGTGAGGTGATAAAAATATTTGATCTTTTTCACCTATTCTTTTCTCCTCTAGTGTTTGTCTCTGAAGTTAGTTGCCTTGGCACTAGACCTCAGACACAAATTGTCTCTATTCGCAAAGAGGAAGGACCCTATCTTGCTTCTTGTCCTTCTCTCTGTTCCTCAGAAATAACTATTCCTTGGATGGCTATTGAAGATGGTGGAGCAAAGTCCATAATGGGTGACTTCTGTTCTAATTTTTTCAATGGTGTACACCAAAGCTAGGCCATAGAAAGGACTTCAACATAATCCTCTAATGGGATTCAGGTTCCTTTGGAGAGGAGAAAATAATTTGCCTAAAATGTTCATTCACTAAAAATAGGAATTTTGACAGATGCTTGAACAGTTGCTCAATATAATTTCTACCTGACCTGTCTGACTCTTCTCTGTAGGGGAAAAAGGGGGTGGAGGAGGGGAGAGAGAATGATAAGGGAAAAGGAATCTAAAGAAAGAAAATACCGTGTTCTTCTGCAGGTTACTGCAGTTGATGGCGTGCAGGGCCCCATCTCTGGGAGAGTGCAGCATTTAATTTCCTCTCCATCGCTCACTGGCTGAGCACTCTTCGGCCCAGTCACTACATTTCTCCAGGCCTTATTCGCCTCTTCTGTAAAATGGGTGTGATGAAATTGCTGATCACTCATGTCTTTTCTGGGTATAATGACGAGATTATTTCTCCAGCTTGTCCACTTGCTTCTTTCTGCAGCTTGTCGACATCTCCCATAGAATTGTGTTAGATGAAACCAACTGTGTCTTGCCATTTTGCTGGTAAAGTGTAGAAAGGATAAATTACCTGAGCACCATAAGCTTCTCCCTTGGGAATCATTATTATGTGTAGTTGGTCAGTTCTCCAGATGTTCAGCAGAAAAACAAGATGTTTAAATTAGACAGCACATGAGACAATGAAACTGGGAAAACTGGAGTTGAATGGTGGCTGATTTGGTTTTTCTTAGTTGTAACCATTTCAAACCTTGTAAACTGTGATTGTTTCAGGCTCAGGTTTATCAACCAGAGGCAAGGAGGAACCCAGTGACTTACTGTAATCTACCTAGCAAAGCACCAGAATGTGGCTTCTTCTTAGGAGATCAGCGGTATGTAATTATCAGCTTATAGGAAAGCAATGTGCTTTTTGAATACATTGTCAGCTGTAGGGGCACTGTTTATCCCCATCATACTGAGCTAGCCAATATTTCCATAGGGATACATTTGTTCCATGATAGAAACAGTGATTATAATGGGGAGGGAAGGGGCAAGAAAACACTCATTCAGTTGCTTATGTGCAAGTTTTAACAGTCATTCAATAAATCAATTACGGGCTTCTTATAGGCATAACACTGTGGTAGACAGCTAGGTGTCATAGTGCATAGAGCACCTGGAGTCAGGAAGATTCCCCTTCCTGAGTTCAAATCTGGCCTCAGACCCTTAATCCTTTTTGCCTCAGTTTCCTTGTCTGTAAAATGAGCTGGGGAAGGAAATGGCAAACCACTCCAGTATCTTTGCCAAGAAAACCCCAAAATGGGGTCACAAAGAGTCAGACATGACAGAAATGACTGAACAACAAATATATATGTATATATACTATATATCAATACAAAGTGTTATTAATAGTAAATGCAATAAAATAGTATGTAAATCTATAGTAAATTCAGGGCATTGTTCTGCAAAAGGAAATTCCACTTCCTATCACATTTATTTTAGTCAATTCTTATATAAATATTGATTTTATTTACATATTTAAAAGTTGATGCATTATTAATACTGAGGTTATTTTTACCTAAAAGGCATTGTTCTAATTAAAGAAGTTTGATCATGAGAAAGAGAAAGGAAATGAGATGTCTTTTTGATAGGAGAGCCATTCATAACATCGGATTCACATTGTCAGAGTTGGAAGGCAGAGGTCAACAAGTTCAGCCCACATCTGAACAGAAATCCCTTCTTCAGTCCCAATCAGAGGAACTAGACTTGAAGATTTACACTGATAGGAAATTTAATACCTCTTGAGGCAGCTAGTTACTTTAATTGCTAGGAAGCTTGTTTCCGTATTGAGCTGAAATCTGCCTCTCTCCAACACCTACTAATTTCTTCTGGCTTTACAGCTTAGAGCAAAGCAAAGTAAATCTAATTCTTTTCCCACAGGTACTTCAAATATTTAAGGGTCCCTATCAAGTTCCCAAGCATTCTTTTCCCCAAGCTAAACATCTCTACTTCCTTCAACTGATCTTTCCATGACTTTACTTCCTATGACTTCCCATGACTACCATTCTGGTGGTCCTTCTCAGACTGTGCTCTACTTTGTCACAGTAAGTAAGGTGTATTTTAATGTATACAAGGTGGATTTTTGTTATTCTTTCTTAGAGTTTAGTTTCTGAGGATCCATGGCCGTAACAATCTCTATTTCCCAGGCTCATGACTTGTAAACAAGTGTACCACACTTGCACAGTGTTATATAATGATAAATAATGTAAACATTTGTGCTTAAATTGTAAATATCCATTGCGACTGCGCTAACAGTGAGATAATGTAAACTTGTGAGGCTATTGCTAGCGATATGCCTTCTTTGTCTGTTGCCCTATAAAACAGGTGGGCACTTGTCAGTGAGTGGGGAACACTTAGGGTTGAATGCATAAGCTAGAATACTATGTGTGTCTTGATTGACCCCATTGAGATGTAGGGGTACTTGCCCTTCCTTCTCACCCACCCTTGTGAGAAGGGTGATTAGGGAATGCTGTAGGAGTTGGTGCTCCCATTTTGAGAAGACTAGACTAGAATAAAATAAGATTATTAACACCTTTCAAGCTGTCTTGCTGTCCTTACAGCATGACCAGATCAAGAGTGAACCTCTTAGAGTCTAGAGTCCAAAAACCTCCAGTGCCTCCCGTGTGTTGCTTAGAAATAAACAATACTTTACCCAGACATACAACCTCTCTTATTTTGGTGGCTATGTTTCCCCTATCCAGCCTAAGATCACAATAGCTTCGTTGGCTGCCACATCCCACTGTTGACTCATGTTGAACCTATGGTGCCTTAAATCAACCTAATTTATTTTCCCCACTGATTGCTTAGTTACATTTCCCATCCCACTCCCAATAATCTTGTGTCTGTGAAGATAACTAAAAGAAAAACAACCTTCATATTTGTCTCTCTTAAAATTTCATCTTTTTTTGGATTTGACTCATCAGTCTAGTCTAAGATATTTTAGATCCTAATTTAGTAATTTAATGTGTTATTCATCCCTCTCATCTTTTTGTCATCTACAAATCTGAAAAATATGTTATTGATGCCTTTGTCCTAGACATTGATAAAAATTTTGAATAAAATATATGCAAAGACAGATCCCTGGGGACCTCAGAGATTTTCCTTCAGTTTGACACTGGTTCTTTAATCATTAATCTTCGTGTCTAGTAATTCAATCAGCTCCCAATCCACTATGGTCTAGTACATATCTCTCTATCTTGTCTAAAAGGATTGACATACACTTTGTTTAATACCTTACTGAAATCCCTGTATCCTGTTAATATGGAATTTTGATCTACCAGCCTGGTAACCATATTAAAGAAGGATAGGAAGTTATTATGACATGACCTGTTCTTGATGAAGCCATTCTGACTCCTAGAGATAAACATTTACCTTTCTAAATACTCACAAACCATTCCTTTCATAATACATCCTATATTTTCTCTAGGAATTAAATCCAATCTCACATTCAATTATTATTTTTGCTTTTATTCTCTTTTCTGCCAAGGAGAATAATCTTTGGGCCAGAAAGGATAGAGTAATAATAAGAAAACAACTTTTTACTCTTGAAGAGTTCAAGTCATCAAACCCAGATAAACTGAATCTCTGTGTAATACTCAAGCCCAGGAGATAATAAAATAGCCCTCATGGTTCACTTAGTTTCCTCCTCTTTGGCCTTAGGGAATTTATTTTAGTTGAAAATTCCTGAGTTCAATCACAATCATTCTAAGTCCAAGTTAGGAAAAATTGCAATACTTGGGCAGAAGTTGGGCTCTCTGACTAAACTTACATTTATATCTCAATCTAGTTAACCTCTGGTGTCTTTATAGATGAGGCAAAATTCAGTTTATTGAAGCATTTGGGTAATGAGACAACTGATCATTTTATAATGTCTGTGGATAGACAGGCATTGGGAAGGGAAATTGGGGAGAGAGCTGACCTTTTCTTGGGACTTCTCTTAGCCTAGGTCCTCCTTGCTTTGATGTTCATATTGCCAGGGACTTTCCCTTTTATGCTTGCTCCAGCCTTTGTAATCCAGATGATCAGAGCCTCTTCTTCACAAGTCTGAGATAGCTTTCTCCTTTTATTCAAAGTGCTAGGGCTTGATTCAGTCTCTCACAAAATGATTTTGATTGATTCAATAAGGTAGTACAGGCCTTGTTCATTCTTAGTTTTGAATGTTTCAAATAAAAAAAGAGCCAAATAGAGTGGTTTCCACACCACCCATATACTTGTGTGCCGAAAGCACTTGTCCATATCATTGCTGAGCCAATGTCAATGTTTTCTGAAAAATTTTGGAGAATGGAAGATGTTCTACAGGACTGAAGAAGAGCAAACATCATCCCAATTTTCAGGAAAGGGAAGAGAATATCATCCACAAACTCTAGGTCCCAAGTTTGACTTTGATTCTTGGAAAATATTCTAGAACATATTTTTAAAGAGATGTTTAGTGATCATTTAGAAAAATAAACAGTGACCCCTGAGTTAGCAGACACAATTTCATCATGAACAGGTCATGCCAGACTAATCTAATTCACCTAGACCCATGAGAAATCAGTGTAGCATAGTGGATAGAGATGTGACTTTGGAGTTAGTAAGACATGTTCAAGTCATGACTGCATGACCATGGACAAGTCATTTAACTTTTCCATGCTCCAGACAACTTTCTCAGACTGTAACTTACAAATGAATTCTAATTATCATAGGTGGAGGGAGTTTTCACAGTGGAAATTTCTCACAGTGATAAAATCACAGCCTGGATTTGAAAGGCAGAGTAACACTAGAATTATAGATCAAGTGGATGATGTAACTATAGTTTACCTAGATTCTGCAAACCATTTGACAAAGTCTGTCATGGTAAAAAAAAAAAAACCCACTCTTCAAAGTTAGTAAAAAAAAAAAAAAAGCTTTATCGATATTACACACCATGATAGGGTCAGTTCATTTGTCTCATAGTGAAAATCCCTTTAGGGCAGGTGGGATCTGAATACAAGCCATTCTCCCAAAATAAACACAAATTAAAATGAAGAGAAAAGCAAGGGCAGTTTTCTGAGTCATACACTGTTCCCAAGTACAAGGAAATAATGTTCCCAGAAAGGAAAGATAGGACTGAGAAAGCAGTTCTCAGATAGGGATGGTTGTGTGACATCTTAAAACCTTATTCACTGAAATGATAACAAGGACAGCGGTGGTGAAAACATGTTATGACAAGCTTTGCAAACAGCCTGGAAGGTAGAGAAGAAGGAAACACAAGGAGGAATAGACATGGTTGCCCATTTTGCACTAAAATGGAGGCAATTCAAAGATGGGAAAACTCATGCCAGTACAGAATCTCTCTCTCTTCATCCCTAGTTTCTAATGCTATTCTTATTGAAAAGATGGAGAGATCTAGATTAGATGATAACAGAGTTAGGTGGACTTAGAAGTGGTTGAAAAGCTAGAACCAAAAACTAGTCATTAAGGGTTGGATGTCCACTTGAAAAGAAATCTGTAATGGAAGGAGCCAGGGATCTCAGCAGTAACCCCATGCTATTGGCTTAGATCAGGGGTGGGGAACCTGAGGCCTCAAGGCCACATGTAGCCCTCTAGGTGCTCAAGTGCAGCCCTTTGAATTCAAACAACTGTGAAGTTTGGATTCAGTCAAAGGGCCACACTTGAGGACCTAGAAGGCTGCATGTGGTCTCAAGGCTGTAGGTTCCCTACCCCTGGCTTAGATGATATATTTCTCCTCAATAGTATGCAAACTCAAGAGCAGAGGTTATTTTATTTTTGGTTTCCTAGATCATAGATATTGAGCTATGAGGAACTTCAGAGGCTATATAGTTATAATCTACTTAGTTTACAGTTGAGGAAGAAGGCCCGGGGAACTTAATTACCCAAGGTCACACAGGTAGTTACGTGTCAATGACAGAATTTGAAGCAAGTTTCTCTAAATCCAGAATGCTTATTAAATCCAGTCAATGCTTTTTCTGACTTATATTTATAAGTAATATGTACAAAATTAATCCAAAATAATTTTGGAGCTGGGGAGGTGAAGCTTACTGCTGAAGGTAGTGCTTGAGCTAAATCTTGAAAGTAATTAGAAATTCCAAGAGGATGCACTGCAGGCATGGGAGACAGAGGGGAAAGGGACAGAAATGAGATGGAATGTCATCTCTAAGGAACTATAGCAAAGACAGTTTGGCTGAACTGAGAATGTATGAAGGGGAATAATGTATGATAAGGCTAGAAAGGCAGGTTGAGGCTAGGTTATGAAAGGCTTTAGAAGCCAAACAAAGGAGTTTAAATGATACTAGAAGTTCTAGTGAACCACTGGATTTTATTAAATAGGGAAATGTTATTTCATGCATTCATTTTAGAAAAATTTTCCTTGGCATCTCTGTGGAGCAAGGACTTGTCTCTGTCCAGCAAGACTTGAGTCAGGGACAGCAATCAGGTGTCTCTAATATTGCAGTAACCTAGGCAAAAGGTAATGAGGGCCTGACCTAAGGTGATAACTATGTGAGTAGAGAGAGAAAAACATTTGATAGATATTGTAGAAGTAGAAATGATGAGATTTTGCAACTGATAGAATATGTGGAATAAGACCGAAGATCAGGGTGAGGGAATGATTATGGAAGCAGTTTTCAGATTAAGGTGGGAAGGGAAATGATCAAACGTATATGTTAAGGGCTTGGCATTGGGAAGGATAAGTTATCCTTTAAATCAAATAGTAGATTAAAGGAGAAAAGAGTGGAGGTTGATGTAAAGAGGCTGTGAGGGGAGAAGAAGGATTTCATATTGAATGATTCCTATTTTCTTGGTAAAGTATAAAGTGAGATTTTCAACTGAGAGAGTTGGGGTTGGAAGTAATGTGGTAGGCTTGAGAAAAAAAGAGACAAATTGGATCAGCTGCTGTAGAGGGTAGGACAGATAATCTTTCCAGAGAAAGAAGAGGGATTGCCTTGCTATGGTGAGGCCCCAGTTGAGATTAGATAACATAAATGTGTAATGGACCCAGTCATTATTATTTTGTGACTTCTTCCAGTCCTACTGAACCCCAAACAAGTACAAATGGAGAAGGCAGGTGGTGGTAATAATCCAAGGATGGGGTTTGACAAGGCCAAACATGTTGTGCTTGGCTTCCCAGGGATTATTCAATTAAAGCAGCATGTTTATCACATTTTCCTTTGACACAAAGCTGGGAGGGTAAGCGAACATGATAGGTGACAGAGTAAGCATCTGGAAATAGTTTGACAGGCTGGGACAACAGCTTGAAATGAATAGGATGAAATTTTATACGGATAAATATTTTGCATTTGGCTTCACAAAACTTAAATTCATGAATACAAGACATGTAGGACTGGGCATGAACTGTGCACGTCTAGAGAATAGTTTATCTTAAAAACCTGGGGCTTATAGTGGACTGCCAAGTTCAATATGTGTCAGTACTGATATGGCGTCCCCCCTCCCCACCCCAAAGCTAATGAGTTGTAGTGGGCATTAAAAGAAGAGCAGTGTCCAGAAAGATGACCCTAATTGTCCTATTGTATACTCTGTCCTGATCAGACCACATCTGGAGTTTTGGGTTCTGTTCTGCATGCCGCATTTTAGGAATGACATTGATAAGCTAGAGAATGCCCCAAAAGAGGGTGATTCAGATGGTGAAAAGACCAGAACATATGCCATATAAGGATTAGTTGAAACAGTTGTGGTTGGGGGTGGGGGGAGAGGAAAGGTGGATGTTGCTTAGGTTAAGTAAAGGGAAGATTAAGGAAGGGTGTTATATCTTCAAAGATTTGAAGGTGTCTGATTTGGAACAGGGGTTAGGCTTGTTCTAGGTGGCCCCACAGAACCAAACTCTGAGCAGTGGGTGGAAGCTATAGAAAATTGATAAATCAGTCCCAAAATGGAATGGGCTGCCTGGCTTCCCCCTCCCTTCCCCCTCCTCGGGGGTCTTCAAATAAAGGCTAGGTGATCACATGTTGGGTGGGGATGTTCTAGAGAAGATGCTCAGTCAGGTATAGGTTGAACTCGGTGATCTCTAAGATTCCTTTCCAATGCTAAGATTCCGTGATTCCCTCTGGATAGGTTTCCTTTCACTGTAAAATAAAGAGTTGAGACTAAATGATCTCTACAATTCCTTCCAACTCAAATTCAGTGATCACAACTAGGGGTAAGTGGAGGTGGGTAGGGAAATCATGGAGCTAACATATCTCTCCATTATGGACTTCTTACTATTTCTATTCTTTGATGGACCAAGGGCTTTTTCTGGTACAGACTGAATTGTTCTAGGTCTGGAAGTGTGGAAAGTCTGTAGCTTGGAGGTCTCATCCTTAGGTAAAGGTCAGAAGCATGAAAATAGTGGAGTAGAGCCAGTGGATAGTGTATAGGTCAGAAACAGGCATCTATAATAGTGTTGGTCAGCCAGGAACAAGAGAAGTGAGGTTGGAATACCAGAATAATGGCAGGGATCTGAGTTTCACAGAAAGTTCACACAATTTAATTCCCTGGGCATCCAGTGTGTGTGTGTGTGTGTGTGTGTGTGTGTGTGTGTGTGTGTGTTTATGTACAGTCACATGAAGCTTTGTCTTCCAACTTCCTTAGCTGTGGCTGGAGAATCCCTTCTACCTCTTACACAATATAGATCCCAGTCTGCCAGGCAGTGAGAACTATCAGGAAAATTTCAAATACTGAAGGTACCTAGGGCAACAGACCTACTCAGAAGTCACAGAGACAGTGAGATTGGAATTTGGTGCTGAGATCCCAGGGACAAAGAAAATGCAGAGAATCCATCTTCCTGAGTCACAAGGAAGGAAAAGTTTGAGTGGAGGTGTTAGAGGAACAAACCCTGGCATTGTGTGCCTTTTTTTTTCCTTCTCCCCTTGCCTCCCAAGGGTGTGCTGGTAAATGTTTAACAATCAACCCTCCAGAAGTAAAAAAAAATCATAATGTATGTATGACATACTTTTAAGTTTAATCAGCATCATTAACACCTTCTCCATCACTTTTCTTACAACTATATCCTAGACAATCAACAAACAAATCGAGTCCTGTTTTGTAACATTTGCTGATTTCTTGGGTGTAAATGCTCACACAGAAAATCCAACAATTAGATCTCAGCTGAGTCCCATATACCCCTGCCTTCTCCCCACCTGACCCTGCACAACGTTGTTATTGTAGAGAATGGCAATGTGGTTTCCAGTGACACAGTGGAAGAAGCTAATCTTGGAGTGGGCTTATGATCATCACACATAATCCCCCAAATTTTCTTTTCACTTCCTTCTCCTCATCTGAATTCTTTATTGCCTATTCTTCTTTCCTGGTGAAGAAGAGCACTTAGGAAGAAATGTCTATTCTGTTCCCCCAGGTTGCCAGCCAAAAACTCACACTCTTGTTGCTTTGACTATAACCTTTTCAACTCTAATGTTATTCTAGTTGTTAGATATTTTAAAAACTATATTTAAATTAAAATTAAATTTTGTTATTTGCTAAATTAAACTTTAAAAATTGTTAAACTTTTGGCAGCAGCTAGGTGGTGCAGTGGATAGAGTACTGGCCCCTGGAGTCAAGAGGTTCAAATCTGACCTGAGACACTCGACAATTACCAGCTGTGTCACCCTAAGCAAGTCACTTAACTTCGATTGCCTCCAAAAAATTTTTTTTTAGATTTTTTTTTAAAGTTGGCAACCAATAGAATCCTGACTGGTGTGATCTAGCGGCAATGGGGATACGTATTGTCCCTTTAAAGAGACCAGAGACCCTATTCCTTTTAAGTAAGAGTTTAGAAGGGATATGAAGAGAAAGGCTCTGGAGTCATTACAAAAGAGAAACAAAACCAAACACATCTGAAGATTAGTAAGAGAAACCATTGGCGCAATAGAGTATTATTATGTTAACCACTACTAGTGCTGCCCTACATAAGCACCCTTTTCACAAGTGAGATCTAAGAGCTCTTTTCTCTGTGTTCTGTATATACTGTGACTGTAAATAGTTCTTTGAATGTTGTTTCTCCCATTAGATTATAAATTTCTTGACAAGAGAGGTGGTTTTGTCTTTCTTTGTATTTCCGGTATTCAGCACAATACTTGGCACATGGTAGGAGTTTAATAAATGCTTACTGACTTGACTCTACATGTGGAGACTCATCTTTCATAGCACAGATACACATGGGAATTCATTCTATCTAGACAAGAATTGATTTCAATTTGATTCAATACAACGATTGAATTCAATTAGATTCAACACTTGAATTCATTCAATTCAACAAACATTCATTAAATGCATACTACATGCCAGACATTGTGCTAGGTAGTAGGGATACAAAGTTAGTTAAGTCAGTCCCTGTCTTCAAGGAAGATACAGTCTACTGAATTGTTCAGATTTTTCTGCCTCAAACAGGAGTCTACAAAGACTTTACTTACAAATACAAAGAGACTAAACTCTTAATTAACACACCTAGAATAGGAGAATTCTAAATAGGACCTTACTTTCCAACCTGTCCTGAGTCAATGTCTAATGCTGCTGTCCTGTGAAGGACATACAAAACTCATAATCAAACGAAAAAAAGTTGGTTCACTCGGAGTTGCAGGGTGGGGGTCCTTTGCAAGCCTACTCTAGACTCAGTGTTAATCCTCTGAATAACCTTCTGGAACTAAGGCAGACACGTCCCTGGAGGGCTAGTGAAACTCCTCTTGTGTCCACACATTTCTTTTACCATATTTCAAGCATTTCATAGACTAGCTTCTTTTAGTTTTGGCAATAGTATATCTTGACTGATTGTACACAACAATTTATACTCTCATGTGTCTATGTAGGGGTTGAATTGGAGTATATCCCACACAAACAGGAAGAAGCTGTCCAGGAGGCAGCTTAAGTTTGAACTTCACTCACCTTTGAACTGATCAAAGAAGGGAAGACCATGCACACACAGATTTGGTTATAGAAACAGACTGTACTCAACAGGAGAGAAAGGAGAGAAAGGAGAACGGGGCATGAGAGGGAGGACAATTTAAGTGAGGAGTAGTCCTAAGCAAAACAAGCTTTAAAGATGTACAAAAATATTTATAGCAGCTCTTTTAGAGGTATTGAAAACTGAGAAGGCACTCATCATTTCAGGAACAGCTCAACAAGTCATGGTATGTAAATGTAATGGAATTACAGCATTTTACAATCACATTTACAGTAATTACAGCACTTTGTGCTGTAAGAAATGATGAAAGAGGGAGGCAGAGCCAAGATGGCAGCCGGAAAGCAGGGACTACCGTGAGCTCCCCACCAAGTCCCTCCAAAAACCTATACAAAATGGCTCTGAACCAATTCTAGAACTGCAGAACCCACAAAGTGGCAGAGGGAAGCAGGGCTCCAG
>CM053622.1:663196102-663255492 GCA_028646595.1 Phalanger gymnotis
CACCTACCCAGCAAAACTGAGTATCATGCTCCAAGGCAAAATATGGATTTTCAATAAAATAGAGGACTTTCAAGCTTTCTCAGTGAAAAGACCAGAGCTGAATAGAAAATTTGACTTTCAAACACAAGAATCAAGAGAAGCATGAAAAAGTAATCAAGAAAAAGAACAAGAAAAAGAAATTGCAAGGGACTTACTAAAGCTGAACTGTTTTGTTTACATTCCTACATGGAAAGATGATGTGTATGAGACCTCAGTATTAGGGTAGCTGAAGGGAATATGCATGTATGTATATATATATGTGTGTATATATATATGTTTATGTATATATGTATGTGTGCATATATAAATATAAATACATATATATGGAGAGAGAGAGAGAAAGAGAGAGAAAGAGAGAGAGAAAGAGAGGGCATAGGGTGAGCTGAAGATGAATAAGGGATGAGAGAGGAATATATTGAGAGAGGGAGATAGGAAGAGATAGAATGGGGTACATTATCTTGTGTAAAAGTGGCAAGAAAAAGCAGTTCTGTAGGAAGAGAAGAGAAGGCAGGTGAGGGGGAATGAGTGAATCTTGCCCTCATCAGATGTGACCTGAAGAGGGAATACCATACATACTCAATTGGGTATCTTACCCCACAGGAAAGAAGGAGGAAGAAGGTTAAAAAAAGGGGGGATGATAGAAGGGGAGGGCAGATAGGGGTGGAGGTAATCAAAAACAAACACTTCGAAAAGGGACAGGGTCAAGGGAGAAAATTCAATAAAGGGGGATAGGTTAGGAAGAAGCAAAATATAGTTAGTCTTTCACAACATGAGTGTTGTGGAAGGGTTATACATAATGATACGCATGTGGCCCATGTTGAATTGCTTGACTTCTTGGGGAGGGGAGAGAATTTGTAACTCAAAGTTTTAAAAGATAGATGTTCAGAAAGAATTTGTAACTCAAAGTTTAAAAGATAGATGTTCAGAAACAAAAACAAAAAAGCTTTTGCATGCAACTAGAAAATTAGATACACAGGCAATGGGGTGTAGAAATTTATCTCGTCCTATAAGAAGGGAAAGGAAAAGGGGATGGGAGGGGAGGGGGTGACAGAAGGGAAGGCTGACTGGGGAACAGGGCAACCAGAATATATGCCATCTTGGAGTGGAGGGGGCGGTAGAAACGGGGAGAAAATTTGTAATTCAAACTCCTGTGAAAATTAATGCTGAAAGTTAAACATATTAAATAAAAATAAAAATAATATATTACAAAAAAAAAAGAAATGATGAAAGAGATGATTTCAGAGAAACCTGGGAAGTCTTAAACAGATGCAGATGCAGTGACTAGAACTCGAAAAATATATGCAATAACAATAGTGTTGGAAAGACAAACAACTCTGAAAGACTTAAGAACTCTGATCAGTATAATGACCAAACACAATTCTAGAAGCTTGGTGTTGAAACAAGCTACCTACCTCCTAGTAGCAGGTTTCCACTAGATTAGAACATTAATTAGATTGTGAGCCACTTAAGGGCTTTCTTCATATCTTCAGCCTTAGTACAGTGTCCAGCACTTAATAGGTATTTAATAAATGCTTTTAGACTCATTGGTAGAGAGGTAAAGGAGTGTAGAATGAGACTTTTTTTTTTAAACATGGCCAACGTGGAAATTTATTTTGCTTGACTATAGCTGGGCTATTTTTCTTTCTTTCTCATTTGGGAAGTGGGATGTAGAGAAGGCAGATTTTTACTGATGAAAGATAATTTAAATTTTACAAAGTGATTGCAGTTTAACATTTATACACAGTTTTTAGGATCAAATAAAAGAATCGGAATATATGTATATGTGTGTATCTATGCATATGTATCGCTATATACAGGTGTATATATACTTCTATGTGTATATATATATATAATATATATGTTATATATATGTTTATATACATATATTATGTATATACAGAGAGAGAGAGAGACAGACAGACAGACAGCCTAGACTTATTGAGGAGAATTCTAGGGTATCCCTGAGGGACAGGGTGGTTATTTCTTCTCTAATGTTATTGCCTTGAGTCCCCCACCGCTTGTATCCTCCCCAGCCTCTAATAATTAGCAAAAGTTCCATTTAACCAATTAACAAATAAGCTTTTAAAAGGAGACATTTACTTATTTTAAAGATTTAGCAAAAACAGAAGTACAAATATATTCCCCCCCCCCCAAACAACAACAGTGACAACAGGTAGCACCCTCTTGTCTATACTGTATTGGTCCCTGGGGATTATTGGCTCAGATTTAATATAATTTCTTCACAGCATTTGTCCTACCAAGTTGACATCCAAATGCAATATGGCTGATGGGTGAATGAGTTGGCGTCTTGGTGACTGAGAGACTGGGCTGGGCTGTTTGCTCAGTATTTCACTTTTCTCTCTCTGGTGTCTAGCAAATCCCAATGGGATTTTGTTTTCCAGACATCTGATGGCTCATTCTCCTGACCTTTGAGGGACAATGGGCCTGAGCCAAGCCCGTTTGACTGCTTGGAACATTCTGCTCATGAGTGAGGAAACTGAGGCCCCCAGAAGGAAAGGGGCGCGAAACTGGGTAATGTGCTGGCCAGTTAACTTTGAAGAAGGGACCAGACTAGCTGTGCTTCTCTCTCTGGGCTTTACCATGATTAGCGGAATTAGGTACCAGCACCCTTCCCACCTCTGACTCCCAGCTCCCTTTTATCTATTATCTCCCAGTTAGAATATAAACTCCCTGGGGGCAGGAACTGTCTTTCTGTTTGTGTCAGTATCCTCAGCACTTAGCAAGTACTTAATAAATGCTTGTTCTCGTAGCCAGACTGTAGAAAGCCTTGAATGCCAGGTTGAGGTACTTAGACTTGATGCTGCGGGAGGTGGGCAGTCATTGGAGATTCTTGGACCAGCGAGTGACAGGGTGAAATCTATGCTTTAAGAAGACTAATCTAGCAATGGTTTATAGCATGGATTGGAAGGGAAGGAGATCGTAGGCAAGGTAACCGACTACAGGTTGCCTGTAAGCTATTAAATTGTTTAGTCGCGAGGTGACAAAAAGCCCAGATTAAACTGGTAATGGTGGGGACGAAAATCACAAGATACATGCAATAAATGTTCCAAAAGAATCAACAGAATTTTGTACTGTCTGGGGAGGGGAAGAAGGAATGAATGTACGTGCAGTCAAGAGACACTTTACTGAGAACAAATTTTGTGACCTACAAACTGGGGTAGTTGGGAATGTTATCAGGGCAAAGATGAGGAAAGCAGGCCGGCATTGAGGGAAGCCCCTGAGAAGGCACTCCAGACGCAGAAAGGGAAGGCTGAGGGAATAAACCATATGCTTCCACTGCGAAGCTTTGCTTAAAGATGCTCTTTACCATCCCCCACTAATTTCTCCCCCCACCCCCATAAATAACATTAATTTGGGGCTTAGTCCTGGGTGGAAAGAAAATGTGCTTCTAACAAGGCTTTGCAAAAACAATATCCTTTTTGTCAGGTCATGGTTTTTTGTTCAGAAGTGGTGCTTTTAGGTACAGTATGTATGACTTTTGAGAGGTAACCAAGGGATAAAATAAACTAGATAGAGCCATCTTGTGGTTGAAAAAAGACAACACAGCTTTCTACTTGGGGCTGGAGTTATTTGTGGGTTTAATCTGTCATTCAGTAACTTTTGTCAATCTAATCTCCGGCCTGTTTTCACCCACATAGTTAGGCAGCATTTAGAAGTAGTCATCAAATGCGTATTGACATCTATACTTGCTTGCTAACAAACTCTATAGGTGAGTAACTATCTGATTTTTTTTAAAAAAAAGTAATGATAGTAATAATAGATAAAAGTGATGATAAAGTAATGGAGTTAAAACTGTGGTATAAAGGTGTATAAAGGTATGAAGGTAGGACAAATGCTCTACCCAGCCGCCCCCATATCCTTGACTAGATTTATATAATATATAAAGAAGTATCAATTTGGCAATTATTTGGTGATTTTGATCAATGTAGAGAGCCAAGTTGGGTTTTTTAAAAAATTGTTAGCTGAGGGTGCAAGGGGTAGGGATATAGATGGGGAAGAGGCAGAATTATCTGGTAGTTATGTTTATTGGGGCAAAAATACACTAGAGAACTGTCAAATATCCATTTGGTGCTATCTTGCCATAGCCTTAATGGTGAGTGAGACCTAAATCATTAAGCATATTTATCAAATAATCCATTTTATAACTCGTAAAGTTATAAAACCACATATAACCACATATCATTGTCAAAAGAGTGCTGGACTTGGTGTCAGGAAGTCTCGGGTTCAAATCTCTCTGAGATCTGAAATAACCCAGGCAAATCATCTAACCTCTATGTACCTCAGACAGCTCTTGAGGACTTAGCAACCGACTCACAGACAGGTTGCAATTAGATAAAGTTACCACATCATGATGAGCTCCTTACATGGATGAAATCAATAAATCCTTCATATTCTCCAGCATTTGATCAATAGGGTCATAGGATTTTAGAATCAGAAGGAAACTTACACGTTATATATTCCAACCTCCCGAGAAAACCAAAGTCCTAAGAGGTCGAATGACTTGCCAGAGGTCACACAAGTGCTAAATGATAGCGCTAAGGCTGACTCAAAAATGGTGCTCCCATAGTAATATAGAAATCAGTCATTAACTCTATTATCTTAGCTTAAACAAACAACAACAAAAGTTTAGTATTTTACAACCAAGTCCTTACAAGCAGGTAGCTGCTGAACGGCAATCCAGAGAGTGCTCCATGATGCGGATTTAACGTGGCTTGTTCTGCTTAGACCCAGAGCTGCCACATTCTCCCTTGTGAGAGACTTTGCCAAATGTTCTGCCGAAATCCACGTATACTACAAATGTGGAATTCCCCTGATCTACCAGCCTAGTGAGCCGGTCAAAGACTGCAGTTTTGGATTAAGATGCCAGTGCTATAGGTGGCACTGGTGAGAATGTTCCACTGAAAAGCTTGGTCAGAGAAGTCAAGTACAATTTATAACATATCTACTTACTATGTATATGTTTAAATGACATTCAGTCTACCTTGCTGTTTCTGTATAACAAATAGCAGCAGAGTCATTTCCTGTATCTAAGCTTCAATTTTCTCACCTACAAACTAAAGTACTTGAACCAGATGAGTGGTTTTCTTTTTTTTTAAAGCACTTTACAAATCTTTATTTTTTTATTCTAATTTTTTTCCCATGTGGTGAACTAGATGATTTCTAAGGGGCTTTCCAGGTCTGAAAATCTATGAGCCTAGGATGTCCAAGTCTTTTCAAAAGTCTATGTTACAATCAAACAAGACTCAAGCACGTAGTACTGTAAAAGTCTTTGGGTACCTTTTGAAATTTGTTATAACAGGACTGAATCTTTAGTTCAAAAAATACAAAACAAAGCAGATACTTACCCCAAGAGGCAAGTTACTTAACCTTTATGTGCCTCAGTTTCAACTATAAAATGGAAATAGTAATAGCATCTAGTTCCCTGTGTAGTTGTGAGGACAAAAAGAAGGTAACAAAATGTATATAAAGCACTTTGTAAATTTTAAAATGCCATATATATGTGTTAGCAATTATTTCTAAATGTCAGATTTTAATAATTTGAAATGAGCAAAGCTTGTAGCAGTCTAAATATGAAAGGTCAAAAATCACCTCTTTATCCAACAACATTGCTGCCCTTCATTAGCAGTGTCTGTAGAGGCCTGGGTACCTTGTCTTTCTCCAGGCGTTCTACTAGCTTAGAAATCATGTTATTCAGCTTCACTGTCATCTCTTGAGCAATTGACTGTTCTAATCATTGACTTATAAGGATGACTAAAAAGTACAAGGACGTGGTAATCCAGGGCAATTTTTTCAAGTCTTCCTGAGTAAATGATCTAGCTGGCATTTAAATTTCTTCATATATTTTATTATGGAGTAAAGCAACTATCTGTTGACCAAAGAGATGTTGGAAGTGAAAGGAGGATCGAATAAGATAATGAACATGAAAGTACTTTTTAAACTGTTAGATGTTATATAAAACAGGAGGTGTAATCAGAGAGGCAGTGTGGTGCAGTGGTGAGGGCTCTGGGCTTGGAATCAGAAAACCTGGCTTGTAAGTCTGGTTCAGCAAGTTTCTAGTCATGGGACTGTGAATCAGTGACCTATAAGCTTTCTGTCATATTGCTTCAATAAAACAGGGAAGATAGTATTTATACCACCCACTACGACCTTGTACTAATAATTTGTTTTGGTGGTTCTGTGATTTTATCTGGGTGGGCACTATCCAACGAGATCATAGATTGAGAATGGGAGAGTACATCAGAGGATGTCAAATACAGCCCCTTTATTTTACATCTTCAGCCCTCCAAACCTTTCTGTTTTCCTGCATGTGTTACTCTATCCCTTACCTCCTAGGCCTTTACACAGGCTGTCCTCCATGCCTGGAATGCTTTTCCTTTTTATCTCTGGCTCAGTTCTTAGTTTCTTTCAAAGCTCAACTCCAGCACAGTCTATATAAGGCCTATTCAGAACTTCTCAGTTTCTGGTACTGTCTTTCCCACAAAGATTACTTTTTATTTACTGTCTCTGTATCTGATATGTACTTATCCGTATATGTTTTTCTTCTCAATTTTGTTTACAGCAGCACCTTGAGTACAAAGTCTCTCTTTTTCTTTCTTTCTTTCCTTTTCCTCTTTTTTCTTTTCTTTTCTTTTCATTCTTTTTTTTTTGTATCCTCAGAGCCTAGTATGGTGCCTGGAACATGTTATGTGCTCAATGAATACTTACTGAACTGAATTAAATTTTTGTCTACGTGTTTCCACAAATTCTCCCAAAAAGGATCCATCCAATGCACTGGAAATCTTCCTCTCATTCTCTGGGGAATCTCACAGGGACCAATATCACATTCAGGCTATTTGTCGGTTGTTTTGATTCTCGGCACAAGGCTGGCCCTCCTCTTTTTCTACATCTTTATAGTCTCATACCTCTACTTAGGTCCTACTCCAATGCCTCATCTCGGCATGCAGGTGACCCTAGGTTCTCAAAAGCTACGCCAATGGAATTCAAGCTCCAAGATGGAAAGCCTTCATTTATGCTGAGTTTGGGGAATAGCAAATAGGTTGTGACTGGAACATGGAAACTGACGGGAGTGATGTGAAGCAAACTTGGAAAGGCAGTCTATAGCCAGATAGTGAAGTTTTTAAATGATAAGTTGAAGACTAGAAGGTATAGCTGAATAATCATTGAATCAGTCCATCAACACCTATGTTGTGCACAACTGCAACAGAAAATGAGCTGGACCCAGAACTGAGTGGGAGGAGAACAGGTTGGATCACATTTGGTGAACTACACAGTGTTTTCAATAATCCCAAACTGCTTGCTGCTATAAAACCCTTAACACCAATATATTTTCCCAGAGGTGCTGTACCACTCTGAATCACAAGAAAATTCTCTCTATCAAAGTCCTTGGTTTATTGGTGCTCATCACCAGCAGTCTGCCTACTTAGTAATTTTTGTTTTGATGCAATCCATAAAACAAAGAAAAATGCAAAATGGCCACCAATTTTAGATGTCCCTTTCTGATTATGTAAGGTGTCAGGAAAAGGACCAGAGAATGCTAAGAATCATCATTTTTAGGCCTTTTCGTGGACATTAACTTAGCTGTTGGTACTCTAAGTGCATTTATTTGTATAAATATTAGATATTGTTATCACCAAAGAAATACGATGTCCAGGAAATGCCACCAAGATGGGAGTGGAGAGTGGGAAGGACCGGAAAACAACACAAGAGTTGGAAAGAATCCAAAGGCAGAATCAAAGTTGCATGGCTAGCCAGCCTTTATATATACATATGACCTCATTTGATCCTAAGTACCACAGGTGATGCTTTTGAGATATGAAGTGAAAGGATATTACAAGCAAAAAAGAAGTTTCATTCATATCCTTTCACAGAAAAATCTCAAAGTAATTTTCAAACATAATTTCAGTATTGATGAAAAATTCATTATCTTAACGGTTACAGAATAGGTAGAAAACTCATCCTTGGGGCAGCTAGGTAGCACACTGGATAGAGTGTTGGGCCTGGAGTCAGGAAGACTCATACTGAGTTCAAATGGACACTTAATAGTTATGTGACCCTGGGCAAGTCACTGAACCCTGTTGCCTCCTGAAAAAAAATCCTTGATTTGTCGACCTATCCTTTTAAGTCTCTCTCTACCTATCCAAATCCTACCCATCTTTCAAGGTTTAACTTAGAAACCGCATCTTCCTTGAAGCCTTTTCTTACCACTCAGGTACACAATAATCTCTCCCTATGATGTTGTCCAATGGATGTTATTGCTTCTACTCCACAACTTACAGCCATTTAATCTTAGACTTTAGTCCAAGCCCTAACTGCAACATCCCTAACTAGTGGTCAGCAGGCTTCTGCTTAAAATCTCCAGTGAAGGGGAGCTCACTCCTCCAAAGGCAATCATTTGACTTGTGGCCAAACTCCTCTGGCATTTAAAGTTCTCTACAACCTGGCCCCAAACTCTCTTCCCAGACTTAGACATTACTCTCCACACACACGGCAGTTCAGCCAAATTTCTTGAATACGACATTTCATCTCTCGTCTCCATGCCTTTTATCTTAGATCAGGGGTGGGAAACCTGTGGCCTCAAGGGTGCATGTGGCCTTCTAGGTCCTTCGGTATAGCCTTTTTGACTGAGTCCAAGTTTCACAGAAGAAATCCTTTTATTAAGGGGATTTGTTCTGTGAGGTTTGGATTCCGTCAAAGGGCAGCACTTGAGGACCTAGAGGGCCACATGTGGCCTTGAGGCTGCAGGTTCCCTACCCCTGACTTAGATATTCTCCATGTCCAGAATGCGCTCTCTCCTTATCTCTCCCACTTAGTATCTCCAGTCTGTTTCAAGGCTCCTTCAATGCCTTCTCCTCTCCTCCAAATCACTTTGTATTTATTTTGTGTGTATCTTTATATACTATATAATAATGATAGTAATAATTGTTGTTCAGTCATTTTTCAATTATGCCTCTCTCTTTGTGACCTCATTTGGGGTTTTCTTGGCAAAGATACTGGAATGATTTGCCGTTTCCTTCTCCAGCTTATTTGACAGATGAGGAAACTTGGGCAAGCAGAGTTAGGTGACTTGCCCAGGGTCACACAGCTAGTAAGTGTCTGAGGTTAGATCTGAACTCACAAAATGAGTCTTTGTGATCCAGGTACAGCACTCTATCAAAGGCACCACCTGACAGTCCCAATAATAACTTGCATTCATAAAGCACTTACTATGTGCCGGGCACTAGGCTAAGCACTTTATTGTAAGCTCCATGAAGGAATCTTTACCTCCTCAGTGCCCAGTACAGTGCCTGGGACGTAACAGGCACTTCATAAATGCTTGGCAGCTAGGTGGCTGATAGGCAGTGGATAGAGTACTGGGTCTGGAGTCAGGAAGACTCACTTTTGTGAGTTTTAATCCAGTCTCAGACCCTCACTAGCTGTGTGACCCTGGGCAAGTCACTTAACGCTGTTTGCCTCAGTTTGCTCATGAGCTGGAGAAGGAAATGGCAAACCTCTCCAGTATCTTTGCCAAGAAAACCCAGATGGGGTCACAAAGAGTCAGATACAACTGAAAATTACTGAACAACAAATAAATGCTTGCTGATTAAGTGATTAGACGGCTGTAGTTTTTAAGGATTTCCCCCTTATATTTTTCCCCTTGATATTAAGCTAAAATCTATTAATCCTCCTCTTCTCTGTTGTTACAGAGCAAGTTTAGTCTTTTTCCCACGGGACAGATTTTTAAAGGCAGAGATCACATTTGACTCTAGATTTTTTCTTTTCTAGTTCAAATATCACTATGTTCCTCTGGCCAAGCATAGTATGATGATTTTAAGTCACCTCACAGTCCTGCTCATCAGTGCCTTTCCTAAAATTTAACATCAAGGACTGGACAAAGCACTAGAGATGTGGTTGGAGCAGACTAATGTACAGTGGATTGATTATTTCCCTTGTGCCGAATGCTATTGATGCAATGTCTTTGACCACATATGGAAAGTCGATATGGCAAAGGAGAAAGAGCACTGGGTTCAAATCCTGTCACAGACACTTGCAAAGCTAAGTGATCATGGAAATGCCACTTAACCCCTCAAATCTCAGTTCCCATTTGTGAAATTCCCATCTGTGAAATAAGGATAATAATATTTGTTCTAATTTATATCACTGAGTGGTTATGAGGAAGTTATATGCTAAGTTATTATATACCTTCTTGTATTAGGGAAACATTGTGACACTGTAGAAAAGGAGGTCTGGATTTGGAGTCAGAAGACCTGGATTTGAATCCTGACACTACACCTTTCTATCGATGTGACACTTAAACCCCTCTGTGCCTCAGTTTCCTTATCTATAAAATGAGAGTGTTGGACTAGATGACCTCTGGAGTCCCTTCCAGTTTTTAATCTATGATAATTCTTGTATATTGTCTTGCGTTGTGTTGTGTGTATGTATATCTATATACATATACACACATATATATGTATATATATACACACACATATACATATATGTATATATATACACACACATATACATATATATATACACACATATATCCTCTCTTTCCCAATGAGGTCACAAGTTTTATGAAGGAAGAGATCGTGTTTTATATTTCTCTTGTATTCTCCACAGAGAAGAGGAGCTTAGTCCTAGCACATAGTAGGGGCTCAATAATCTTCATCAACTTGAATTTCATCACCTCTTACAGATCAAGTTAACTCAGGCACAAAGTAGGGTAATGGAACTAAACTGTGGCAGACTCAGGAGTTTGGAAATCTCGCCCCTGGAAACCTAACCCAAGGATCTAACCTTCTTCCCCTCACCCCCTTTTTAGGGGTTCTAACTTGGCTACTTGGTTGTTATTTTCTTTCTAGTATACAAAACAGAAATCAATGAAAATTAAGAGATTTAGATATGAAGGTCTGACAAAAGCAAATATTTGTATGGTTAGCTTCATACGCTGTTATATGGCTAAGCTTTTGTGTGAGTTTCAGAATTCTCCCTCCTTTGGGTAGTCACAACTCTTGTCACATCACTGCCCAGATCCATGTATGAAAACCAGATTAGGGGATCTTTCAAAGTGACTCAAGTAATATCTTACCACAAGAAGGAACAGACTTTCAGAGGCCTCAAAGGATTTGTGCTTGACAACAACTCCAGTCATCAGGGGATCATGGCAGATGTTCTGCAGGCAAAAATTTTGAATATCTGCAGCAAGCAGTTCGCTAGTAAGCATTTTTAAGTGCCTACTATGTGCCAGTCAGAGTGCTAAGTAAACACCGAGGATACAAAGAGAGCCAAAAGACCATCCCTGGCCTCAAGGAGCTCAAAATCTGCACTGTCAACCCTACCTTGCGTTTGAAGGTCCTGAGTGACTTTCTTCCTGGCCATGGCACTGGATTTACCAGACTTGGCTCAAGGGCCCAGCCGATGTCTATATGGGTCAGTTAGGGTTGGTCATTGGATGGACAGGTGTTTACCTGCTCAATGACCTGGTCTGGTTCATCTAATTTTCTAATTCACATGGGTTGGTGATGTAACCTTTCCTAAAGTCCTATTGTGAGGCCTCATCATGGTGTGAAAGTGACCCTGGGTTCTAAACGACTATGCGGCAGATGTTCTGGCAGATCTACCAAGCTAAAAATCTCAGATTACTGTCCTTGTAATGGATCATCAGACGGTCATCTGAGCTCTAGCCCCGGTAAGTTTAGCAAGGCTCATCACCAGAATGTTAAATGCTAGATGATAATTTTTTTTCAGCCACTCAGTAGCTCAAAGATTGTATACTAAGACACAAATTCAAGTCAAGTCAATAAACATTTATTAAGCACCTACTGTGTGTTGGGCACTGAGCTGAGCTCTGTGGATACAAAGAAAAGGGAAAGGAAAGGAAAGAGAAGGGGACAATAACTTACTAAGCACTTTGTGCCAGGCTCTGTGTTAAGTACTTTACGAATACTTAGACAATTTAATAACTCTTTGGGCATAATTCCAGATTGTTCTTATTCAGAGAAAGAACTGATGAATAGAAGTATGTATAGAATGGTTTTACATATATATACATCTATGTATGTATGTATGTATACACATGTGCATATTTGTGTCCAATTGTAGCCATCTCTAGGGAGGGGGGAGGAGGAAAGAAAAAAAAGAAAGTTACATGAAAATTTTATTATGTACTTAAAAAGAACAACAAGTTGTACATAATAGATTTGCAATTCCATGTACAATCATCTTTTTTTCTATTCTACTATGTTATGGGAATGCTTGTTTTATTTCTTTAGCTCAGAATAAAGCAAAACAAATACTAAAGCAAAAAGAAAAGTCCTTGCTGGCCAAGAGTACACTCTAACAGAGGGATTCACAATTTAAGCTCACAGTGGGGTTGTGAACTATGTTGGTGGGGGGATTACCCATGTGATTGAAATCATAGATCCTTAAAGCCTGGTTTGTGTAGTTTGCAGGTTTGAGTTAGCATGAACAGCAAACCTCTGAAGGTTTGCGTTATTTGAATTTGCACTGTATATTTCCATTGGGCTGGAACAAATGACCTTATTTTACACAATTTCAACTTCAAATAGTGAGAATGTGAATACATGCAACACTCTCAGGGGATTGATTATTCACACCAATAGGGACCTCACTGTACTATAACTATAGGAGCCTATCTTCTTTTTTGAATCCCCCACCGTGCATACAAGAGCTCCACTGAGATGAACCATCCTCTTCCTTTACCTTGGACGGGAACTCCAGCGGGCAGGACAGAGTCACGCAGATCATTTACATTTCCAATTTTAAATTGCCTTTAGCAAACCCAGCTAACAACATAAGACAAACAGGATCATCCAGTTATGTTACAGAGAAAGAAGGAAATTGACCCACCATTAATGTTTTATTACCTCAAAAACTGTAACTTTGAAACCTAAATTTTCTAGGACATAAAAGGCACTGCTCCAGAGTAGGCTTAGGGTGATCAGCTTATCCCAGTGACAGCCTCAACTGTTCCCTTTCACCTGCAACTGACAATAAACTGAGAGAGAAATGATTTACGCCCGAAGCAGCTTACCCAGACTTTCCAATCTGGATGTGATGAGCCACTTTTCCATGATTCAATATGAATACAGTCTTTCCAACTATAGCACTATTCCATCTTGGGAATCAGTCCATTGTAGCAGCTGAGAAGTAATTAACTAAGGGTAGGATCATGAGAAATTAAAATGACACTGTGTGGGGCGTGGGGAGGGGCAGATTTGGGCACATCTCACGGAGCATGCCTGGTGACCGGCCTTCTGAAGCCATTCCATAGACCACGTATGGAACTCAGCCGGCGCCCCGGCCACTTAAGGTCATCTATGTGATTCTGGCTAGGGCAAGTCACATGGAACTTATCTTGTGCCCTGGCCAGTTCTAGCAAATATGCTCTGTCTCAGTCTGGATAGATTTGTGTTTGGAGTGATAACGGCAATTTCTTATTGGTCCCCTTGGTCACTGTGATTATAGGGGCTATGTTAAGGAGGACAGAGCTGGCTAATGGCTAAAAAGAGCAGGATCTGCCTTGACCTTCTATGTGAGTCTGAGGGACAGCTCAAAAATCACAACTTATTGGACAGACAGAAAAAGAGAGAGCTCAAGAAGGTGAAATCATTCTTTTTAAAGGTCTGTGAGTGTGTAGCTCTTCCTGGCTTAACGGTCAATCCTCTTTGTTATTCCAGCATCTGAGGGGACCAAAAAGGAATTACTGTATCATCCCAAACTAGGATGGGGATTCCTAAGAGGCTGCTGTGCCACCTCAAAGTTCAAAGTTCAGCACTGAGCCAGAGAACATGTTTTGGGACAGCAGCAAAGAGACAGGCTTAGCTCCAGGAATTCTCTATAGGACGGTCCCAGCAAGTCCGTTCCAATTCATGGTGTGCTCCATTTTGAGCATGCTGCCATAATACAGTGGTAAAGGCAGCTAGATAATGCAGTAGAGAATGCTCTGGCTTGGGAGTCAGGCTGTCTTTAATCCTACCTCAGATACTGCCCAGTGACACCGGCCAAGTCACTTAAACTGAGTCTGCCGTAAAAATGAGGACAATAACCTACTTCACAGGGTTGTTATGAGGATCAAATGAGATATCTGTAAAGATCTTAGCACAGTGCCTGACACATAGTAGATTCTGTAGAAGATTATTCCTTTCCTTTTTTTTTTCCATTTACAGGTAAAAATATACACCCTCAGATGGGAAAAATTATTTGCCCAAGATGACTCAAGAAGTGAAGAAGAGAGCCAAGATTTGAACTGAGGTTACATTAGGGCAATACTACCTGGAGTAGAGTGAATTCGTGCTTTGGTGAATGGAAGCAGGATAACCTTGTAAATATCCTTGGTAGGAGGAAAGAGATGATTTACCAGCAAATATCCCAAACTTACTGCCGATTACTACCAGTAAGTAGTTTACTTAGGACAAAGAACTACAGATAAGGATCTTCTGAGCCAAAGCTAGTCTCTCATGACAAGGTTGGTCTTTAAAAGAGGACATTAACTTAGACCAGGAAGAAGCTATTTCATACACCTTAGCAATACTGTACTAAAGGGTCCTTTTGTACCTAATCATACTACAGTGGAGCTTTATGGGAGTAAAATGAAGTGGAACTTAAGGTCAAATATTAAACTATTTCTGGAAAATATTAAGGTCAAGAAAGGAGAAAGATGACCTAAGGTGAAGCACAAAGGTATAAAAACAGGGAGCAGACTCAGTTAAGGCAAGTCTGAGTTCAACCGGAGCACGAGACAATGGAAATAATGCCCCAACACTTTCCTTAAAAACGATATTCTTTCTCCAATCACATGTAAAGACAATTTTTAGCATTCATATTTTAAAAAAATTTTTGAGTTCTAAGTTTTCTCTCTCACTCCCTCACCTCCCCCTCTCCCTGAGACAGTAAGCAATTTGATATAGGTTATACATGTGCAACAATGCAATTAATCACGTTATAAAAGAAGACACAGGCCAAAAGGAAAAAAAAATAAAAAAGTGAAAAATAGTATGCTTCGATCTCCATCCAGACTCCATCAGTTCTTTTTCTGGTGGTGAATAGTATTTTTCACCATGAGTCCTTTGGAATTGTCTTAGATCATTGGATTGCTGAGCAGAGCTAAGTCATCATCATTGTACAGTATTGCTGTTACTGTATACAGTATTCTCCTGGTTCTGCTCACTTCACTTTGCATCAATTCATACGTCTTTCCAGGATTTTCTGAAATCAGTCTGCTCATCACTTCTCATTGTATGATAGTATTCCATTACAATCATATGCCACAACTTGTTCAGCCATTCCTCAATTGATGGACATTCCCTTAACTTCCCATTCTTTGTCACTGCAAAAAGAGCTGCCATAAATATTTTTGTGCATATAGGTCCTTTCCCCCCCCTTTTAAAAAATCTCTTTGGGATATAGACCTAGTAGTGATATTGTTAGATCAAAGGGTATGCATAGTTTTATAGCCTTTTGAATGTCCCAACTTTTGAACAAAATGGCATTATATAGTTGGGGAAGTTTTGATTTGGGAGTCAAGGGGTCTGGGATCCATTCTAGTTTTACTATTACTACTTGTATGACCTTGGGCATGTGATTTAACTGCTCTGGCTGAAGATGGGTCTCATCCTATAAATGATGAGGTTGGTCAAGATGACCTCTTAGTGCCCTTCTAACTCTAAATCTATGATCCTTTCACATAGGAAGTTTTTCAAGAAAGCATGTCCTACCAGCGGAGGGTATGGAAAATGGACCAGATAACTTGAAGTTCTTCATTTATTCTTTCATCCAGCCAGTCGATTAACACAACACCATTCCATTTGGATATTGTCAGGAGAGTAAGACACACCACTCTGATACAAGCTACAGAGGCTTCTAAGGCCTCATGTTCTTGTTTCTCAGAGTAGGAAGCAGCAAGAAACAAGGGCCTGGATGTCCGACTCCAGAACAGAACAAGAGGTAGACTGGGCAGCTGGAAAAAAGACTAATTAATTTCTCAGTAGCCAGGATCTTCTCGTTGCCACTCCTTTTTCCAAGCGTTTTCCTGCTAACATCTAAACCTGTTTTCATCTCCCTTCCAAGACAGCCCATCAGTGCCTGAGTCATGGCTGGGGCTCTGCTCCCCACTACCTCCAAAGAGGGGCTTGCTGCTGCACATCCTGCAGCCAAAATAAGCCAGGACAGGTTTTGTACTTCTGGCAGTACAGGAAGCATCGCCCCTACCATAAAATGAAAGCAGTTTGGAAATTAAGAAAAGTGCCAGTCATGACTAAAAGCCTAATTCAGCCATAAAAAAAAAAATTGCTTCAGGCTACATCTTGAGAAACAAGGTGTCGGCTATTTTTAAAAGTGTTTGTTTTTCCTACTTAAAAAATTATCTAGAAAAATTTTAATGGTTAGCAAGTTATAAAACCCACTTAGAATTCCAAAGGAAGCTTCCAAGTATGTGTCTGTGACTTCTGCATTTTGTACTGCTCCCTTCTGCCTTCTGTGACTGAAAACAGTCTTCCTTCTGAACTGTTTTGGTCCTTTTATCTTTAAGATGTATGTTTATTTTCATTTTATTTATGTGTATTTATTAGATTCCATGAGGCCATATCTTAGTGTTCTTCAGAATGATGCGTTCATTTTAAATTAATAATATAACTTTGACTCCAAAACAAACCAGGGTCAAAGATGGAGGATTTAAGGAGGGAAGTTAGTTTCCACACTTTATCTTCAGGAGTTTCTCTTACCAATGAAAGTTATGATTAGTGTTGAATCCCTCCTTCCTTCCTTCCTCCCATTTTATTTCTAACCATTGAGGAAAGACGGAAACCATTTTCTATTTTTAGACAAGTGTCAGAAATTTAACTTTCTGGCTTTATTTTTTGGGAAAAGTTTTAAAGGGAGCCAACCTTGTGATTTTAACGCAATCGTTAATGGTCTTGAGAGACACGATCAGGAAGAAACAGGTCACTTCCCTTTTGTCCCTTAACTTTCTCCTATGCAAAGTGAAGAGGGCTGGCCAGAATTGTCTCCAAGGTCCCTTCAATAAGCTTATCTTCTTATGAGCCTTTCTTTAAACTCACAGACAACTGGACTTTGAGTCAGAAGAGATGGATCTGAATCCTGACTCTGCCACTTCCTAACTTGGTGACCCAGAGTAATCCTTTTATCTCTTTGGGCTTTGGTCTGAGGAAACTGAAAATGAAGTTAATATAAAATGAAGCTCTGTAAAATAAAGGCGTTAGACTGGTTGACATCAGTTCTACATTTATGATATGATAAGCTATGACCTTAAACCCCAGTGAGACGTAGTAGAAACTTAAGAATAGGTTGGGGGAGAAGACATGTCTAATCCTTCCCATGGTTATTTGAATAATGGTACCTTTAGGTCTTGGTTTTCAGAAAAAGACTGGTTTCTACTCCATTACTTTGAGTAAAGGGAGAAGTGACCTTGGGATGGAAGAATATGGTTCGAAAGAGGCTCTTTCAATACCTAAGAATATTGGCAAGAGAAACAGAAGGAAAACCCAATAGTCGCTTCATCCAGAACGTTTTCTCCCAGTAGCAGGGTGCCTCCATGTTAGGTGATCTAGCCATGTGCAAAGCCCCTTTATATTAATAATATTGCTTTATATCTATATTTACTATTTTCCTTATTCCCAGATAACTTTTTTAAAACATTATTTTCCCAATTACAGGTTAAAACAATTTTTAACATTTTTAAAACAGTTTTGAGTTCTGAATTCTATCTCTCCTTCTTCCCTATCCCTGACAGTGTAAGCAACCAGATGACTTATTGACACAAGCCTTCAAGTGATAGGGTCTTTGGATGACAAATGTATTTCATTCTTGAGGCAGCCTTCATTCCATAGAGGAACAAATTGCTATATTTAAAATGGGCAATTAACTCTACTAAATCAAGTTTTCAACCTGTTAGACATTGTTAAAAGGCTATGGTGAGTAGACAAGTGAACTGAGGAGGCTGTATTTATGTAGGTCACCCCAGGTACACCAGTGACTTCCTGAGAAATCTCATGTAAGTCATGGACTCATAGGATCACAGAGTTAGAGCTAAAAGGGATTTTACTCATTACTTAGCCTCATTTTGAAGATAAGGAACTAAGGCCCAGAAAGGGTGACTTATCCAAGCCTAAGAGATTAAGTAGTAGAACCAGGATTTGAACCCAGGTCCTCTGACTCTAAATTCATCATGCTTTCCAATGTATCACTCTGCCTTATTTCTAAAGCTCCGTTTTCCCATGTGCTCCTAATACAGCAGTCAGTTTTCCTCTTTCTCTTGGGGAGGTTTTCTCCATTAATTCAATTCAATCAACTTTTATGAAGTACCTACTCACCTGCTCTGGGTAAAGCACTGGGGATACAAAGACAAAAAAACAAATGAGCCCAAAAACCATTCCCTGCCCTCAAGAAGCTTACAGTTTAGGGGAGAAACTACAAATGTAAAATATATGAAAAATAAATACAAAGTAATTTTGAGGTGGGGTGCACCAACAACTGGGGAATCAGAAAAAAAAAAGCCTGTTGGAAAGTGGCATTTGAGCTGAGTCCTGCCCAGCTTTCCCACCACCACTAGGTGCTAGATGCACTCTTTCACGTGGTGGATAGAGCGTTGGACTTGGAATCAGGAAGACCTCAGTCAAGTCCTGCCTCTGGATAGCTGTGTCACCCTGGACAAGTCAATTAATTTCTCCCATTTGTAAAATGGGTACAAAAAAGCATCTACCTGCCTTGTAGGATTGTTGTGAAGATCAAATGAGCTAATATATATAAAGCACTTTGCAAACCTTAGCGTGCTGTCATTATTATTATTAATTATTATTCTCTAAGTATCTCTAGAAAATACAGCTGAGAGAGAAGGTTCCTTTACAATAGCCCAGAATATACGTGCTGGACCATCCACTCCCTACATGATATGGGTCATGCTGGCCTTGTACTGTAGGAAGACAGTGGGGTGGGCAATGCTTAGATCAAAAGGAAAATGAATCCTCTTCTTGTCTTCTCATGCTAGTGTCTTGTCCAAGATGGCTGGCTAGACACCTAAAGTATTAGGACCTATAGGTGTTCCCAAACTCCCAAAACATATATGATCCTCGAATATCAAAAGTCCAGTGATCTCCCTGTCGCCTTTGGATGTGGAGAAATAGCTCCTCTGACACAGTTAGGACCTGCGCCAGGAGCCAGTGAGAGAACGTGCATTTAACGCCCATTTGCTGATGGTAGAATGGGAGATGCTGAACAAGATAAGCCCCCAAACCCCAGCTAGGATCAGAGCACCTCCTCCAGAAAGGAGACCAAGCACATTCCCTGGATGGCTGACCATTCCCAGGGGCCGTGATTTCTCCCTTTCATTTCCCTCAGACAGAAAAATGTAAGGCACACAGGTTGCCCCACAGGCCAATAGGAAAATGCCCTATTGTCCTCTCCTGTGGACTTTTTCAGCCTTCTGGGAGCTTTCTAGGAGAATGTGATTTTTTTCCATTTTTTTTGGAGTTCTTTTAAAGGGTGTTGCCAGATGAATTTTAAGGAAGGCAAAAAGCTGGATAGCATTCCCTGTGGTGGGGGAGGGGAAACTTATGACCATTCCTTAGGGACACATTTGAGTGGAGGGAGTTTTTCAGTTTTCAGTCATGTTTGACTCTTTGTGACCCCATCTGGGATTTTTTTGGAGATACTGGACTGGTTTGCCATTTCATTCTCCAGATGAGGAAACTGAGACAAACAGGGTAAAGTGACTTACTCAGGGTCACACAGCTAGTAAGCATCTGAGGCTATATTTGAACTCAGGTCTTCCTGACTCCGGGCCCAGCACTCTATCCACTGCACCACCTACCTGCCCCCACTCCTATCTTTCATATCACATCTTCCCAGTCCCTCAGGCTCACAATTAGGAGCCATCCTGGATTCATCACCATCTCTTACTCTTCCATATTCATTCCTTGCCAAGACTATTGAATTCACCTTTGCAGCATGTTTTGTATGTGTCCCCTTCCCTCCTTGGACACTATCACACTCTGGTGCAGGCCCTCATCACCTCGTGCCTGGATTATGGCAATAGCCTGCTGGTTGGTCAGTATCTGCCCATTCCTCCACTCAACCATCCCTTCTCCGTTCAGCCACTAAGATGATTTTCCTAATGCACAGGTCTGACCATGTTACTCCCCCATTCAATAAATTCCAATGGTTTCCTATTGCCTCCAAGATCAAATACAAAATGACCCGTGTGGCATTCAAAAACCCTTCATAATTTTACCTTCTCTTGTCTTTTCAGTCTTCTTATACCTTACTTCCTGATATGTACTCTCTTTGATCCAGTGATGCTGGCTTCTTGGCTGTTTCATGAGCAAGATGTTCCATATCTCAGTTCTGGGCATGCTCTGTCCTCCCTGTCTGAACCGTTCTCCCTCCTCCACTCTGACTACTGACCTTCCCGGCTTCCTCTAAGTCCCATCTAAAATTCCACCTTCTACAGGAAGCCTTCCCTAACACCTCTTAATTCCAGTGTTTCCCTCTCTTAATCATCTCCTATTTATCCTGTACGTACCTTGTTCTGTATGTGTAGATAGATAGATAGATGGATGGATGGATGGATAGATAGATAATTTGCATATTGTCTCCCCCATTAGATTGTTCGATTTTTGAGGGCAAGGATTTTTTTTGCTTTTTTTGGTATCCCTACGATTTAGCACTGTGCCTGGCAAATAGTAGATGCTTAATAAAGGTTTCTTGATTGATTCCAGGCACTGTGCTAAGCGCTTTACAAATATTGCATTTAATCCTCACAACCACTCTGTGGGATAGGGACTATTATCCCCATTTTACTGTTGAGGAAACTGAGGCTGACAGAGGTTAAGTGACTTGTTCAAGGTCACCCAGCTAGTATAGATTTGAGGCTGGATTGGAACTCAGGTTTTCCTGACTCTAGGCCCAGTTCTCTATCCACCATGGAAACTAGCTGCCTTGAAGGAAGGGGCAACTTGTCACCTCTTGTGACAGCAGGATTTAATTTTTATTTTGTTTTTTTTTGGAGGGGGGAAGAGTTGGGGTTAAGTGACTTGCCCAAGGTCACACAGCTAGTGTGTCAAGTGTCTGAGGTCAGTTTTGAACTCAGGTCCTCCTGACTCCAGAGCCAGTGCTCTACTCACTGTACCACCTAACTGCCCCAGGATTTCATTTTTAGATAGTTCTAATTGTTAGAAGATTTTTTCTGACCTCTTTGTAACTTGGCCTCTTTTTGTAACCTCCCTTTATTACTGACCTCTAGAGCCAAGAGGACAAGTCTAATTCTTCTTCCTTATGTCATCTCTCCAAATACTTGAACACAGATATCACGTCCTTTCTGAGTCTTTTCTCTCGGTTCAGTATCCCTAGTTTCTCCAACCTATCCACAGATGACATGGTCGCAGGCAGGACAGTGCTGGAGCTAGTTTGTACCTCCTTTCCAGAGATAATTTTAAAAATTGTCAGTGTGAGTGTTTACACTTAGAAATTGGCAGACGCTACAAATCAGGACTTGATTTATTGTGCTGATTGTCTAGACTTAAGAATGTGATGGAAGAAAATGTTAATAGTGCAGATTATACTTAGAAAAGCATGTCTTGTATATATTTTTCCCCAAGGAGAGCCAAGTATTAAAAATTTACCAGCGAACCCCTCTACTCGAGAACCCCTTCCTTATCCTCTGGTTGCCCTTCCCTGAATGCTTTCCAGCTCATCAATAGACATCTTAAACTGTAGTGCCCAGAACAGAACATAATACTTCAAATGTGGTCAAACCAGAGTAGAGTTCAGAGGGGCTGTCACATTCTTGTTCCTCCTCAAATTCTTTTTTAAAAAAAATTATTTATTTTAAAGATTCTTTTCTTTCAAAATTTTGAGTTCCAGATTCCTTCCTGTCTTCCCACCCTTCCACCACCTGCTGAGAAGGCAAACTGTATTATATCAATTATACACTTGAAATTATGCAAAATGTATTTTCATGTTACCCATATCACAAAAAAATAAAGAAAACAAGAAAATTATACTTTAATTTGCACTTAGAGTTTATCAGCTCTCTCTCTGGAGGTGGATAACATTTTTTCATCATGAATCCTTTGGAATTATCTTAGATCATTGCATTGATCAGAGAAGCAAAGTCTTTCAGAGATAAACATGACGTTGCTGTTACTGTGCACAACGATCTCTCAGTTCTTCTTACTTCATTTTGCATCATATAGGAAATTTACTCTTAATGCGATCACATCTTTTTTTTTTTGGCTGACATATTATACTGCTGTCTTATATTGAGCTTAATTCTACTAAAACCCTAAGATTTTAAAAAAAATTTTAGATATATTTTATTTTTAATTTTTGGAATAAAACAAGCATTTCCATACCTCCCATGTCTCACCTTTGTGAGATTTCAAATCTAGCTCTGCTCCTTATTACATACGTGACACTGGACAAGTCATGTAACTTCTCTGTCCTTAGTTTTGGCATATGTAAAATATAGCATTGAACCCTATAACTTTGAAGGTTCCTCCCAACTCTAAATATATGGTCACATGAATCCATGATTTCTGATAAAATCTGCCATCCTACCTATATGAGGAGTTGAATGAATGAATGGAGTTAATAAAACTATATGACTAAGAGCCACTATACAATAGATAAGTAGTCAGAGGATATGAACAAGTTTCTAAAGAAGAAATGTAAGCTACCAACAACCACATTAAAATGCCCTATATCACTAATAATTAGAGACAAATTAAAACAACTTAGAAATATCACCTCACAGAGCTCAGATTGAATAAAGATGAAAATACCCGGTGTTGGAGAGACTGTGGAAAGACATGCATACTAGGTCCAATCATTTTGTTTGTTTGTTTTTTTGGAGGGGGGAAGGCAGGACAGTTGGGGTTAGGTGACTTGCCCAAGGTCACTCAACTAGTAAGTGTGTCAAGTATTTGAAGCTGGATTTGAACTCAGGTCCTCCTGACTCCAGGGCTGGTGCTCTATTCAGTGCATTACCTAGCTGCCCCAGGTCTAATCATTTTGTAAAGCAATTTAGAATCATGAGCAAAAATTTACAAAGTTATTCACACCTTTTAACAGAATGGTCCCACTGTGGGGCTTATAGCTGAAGAAGATAATGGCAGAAAGACAGGGACCATGCACGTATAACTTAATAGCAGGACTTTCTACGGTCAGAAAAATCTGGAAATGTTTTGTACCCACCAATGGGTGAATGGCTGAACTAATCGTGATATATAAATGTAATGAATATGGCTCTGTAAGGAATGAATATAAGGAATCCAGAGAAACAAGGTAAGATTTATATCAACCAATGCAGAGTCAAGAAAACAGAACCAGGAGAAGATGAGCACAATGATTACAGTAATGTAAACAAAGATAATCAAATTCAGACCAAATATAATGATTGATATTACTTCCAGATAATTGATGCCAAAGTACATTTCCTTTCTGTGTTAAGAAATAATAAGCTATCATCTAAGTGTAGAATGTTAATTGCTCTTGCCTTTGCAGTTGCTATGTGGGCAGCTTCGTGTCATTGTGGGTGTTTTTCAAAGGGAATTTACTATGTAGGATGTGTGTGTGTGGGAATTGACGGGGGAGGAATGGCTCATAGGAAAGTAGGCAGCTGGTGGTGCAGTTGATAGAGCACTGGAGTCAGGAAGACTTGTATTCCAATCTAGCCTCAGACATTTACTACTTGTGTGACTCTGGGCAAGTCACTTATTTCTGTTTGTCTCAGTTTCCTCAACTGCAAAACAGGGATCATAATGACATCTACCTCACAAGGTCGTGAGGATCAAATGAGATTTGACGTTGTTTTTCAGTTGTTTTTCAGTTGTGTCCAACTCTTTGGGACCCCATTTGGGGCAGAGATACTGGAGTGTCTTGACATTTCCTTCTCCAGCTCATTTTACATGTGGGGAAACTGAGGCAAGCAGGGTCAAGTGACTTGCCCAGGGTCACACAGCTAGTAAGTGTCTGAATCTGGATTTGAACTCGGGTCTTTCTCACACTATGTCCATCTGTCTATCCATAGCAACACCAAGCTGCCTATCACAGCAACAACAGACCATAGTAATCAAAGCTGGAGATGGCCAGAGTACCAGGCCTAGAGTCAGGGAGACTTATCTTTCTCAGTTCAAATCTGGCCTCAAACACTTAGCAGCTATGCAACCCTAGGTAAGTCACTTAATTCTGTTTGCCTCAGTTTCCTTATCTACAAAATGAGGTGGAGAAGGACATGGCAAACTACTCTAGTATCTTTGCCAAGAAAACCCCCAAATGAGGTCATAAAGAGTCAAACACGACTGAAAACAACTGAACCACAAAAATCAAAACACATCAAAAAATATTCTGAAAACTGGGAGTTACTATAAGTACTGCTTATCTCAGCCTGGGGTCTATTGAGAGTTTAGAAGATTTTCTCTTGACACCAAATCTACAGATCCTTATATAGGGGTTTTTTTCTCCCTTTCCCCAGGTGATTTATACACAGGTTGAGTGGAGTACCTTGGCCAGAGAAGTTCCTCCACAAATATTTTTTTAAATAAGACTACCTGCCTAGTGAATGCTCTGCATGTTATAGACTATAGCCTGAAATAAATTAAATGACCCATATTTCTTTAGTTTTGTAAGCATTGTAAGGCATCTACCCCATAACAATTGTGCAAAATAGGCAGTGCCAGTATTATCATCCACCTTTTACAGATGAGGTAGACACTGAGAAATAAAATCACACACATTGTCCTTGAGGTCTGAATTAAAATTTTAATCCAGATCTTCCAACTCAATGCCCAGAGCTATTTCCACTACATTGTACCACCTCTCTTTATTAGAAATTTAAATTTGTATTGATTTTGTTGTTTTTTTATATAACCTTTATTTCTCTCTCCCCTATTCAGTGAGCCGTTGTTGGGGTTGTTGTTGTTGTTTGTCTTTCGTTCTTGAAGAGGACCATGACATCAGGAAGGGGGTGTTGTGACTTGCAAATGAATTGGATTTAAGTGGAGAAGAGCTGTGACCAGCCTCACTCTCCTCTGGAGCCATCTGGGTCCAGTGGCCAGATATAGACCGGGATGACTGGAGCTGCCCACCCTCCACCCCATTACTAGAATAAGGATTGGGACTAGACTTGTCATCTAATGGGCACAAGGAACTTCTAGGTGAAGAAATTTGGTCCACTGATGCAGGTCTGTAATTTCTAGCCTTACAGAATTGCCAAAGCATGAAGAAATTAAGTGACTTACCAAGGGCCACTATGTGTCAAGGACTGGACTTGAATTCAAGTTTTCCTGGACTCTAGGCTGACTCACTGTCCTTTGTTACAAATGGGAAAAAGGGGAAATAGACAAAAAAGTAGTTCAGCAAATCTAATCAGCACATATGTGCAGTGTTCCACATCCACAGTCTCCCACATCTGGGAAGAAGGGAGGTAGTAATTCTTAGTTTTTATTGAATTGAATTGACTATATAAATCTTCATTGTACATAGTTCTTATTAATTTAGAAGACAATTAGAGAAGCAAGGGCAATGTCCCTTACTCTGGCAAAATCCCCTACATTTATAAAGAAAGAACCTTTATAAATATTGTTTGATGCCAAAGATACCTCCCAGTGAGTATGTAAATTACCTATGTAGTAGATTAGTGCAATATTAATTAAGGTGGGACCTTTTTATTGCTTTAGAATGCTAAATTAATTGTCTTTGATTGAGTCTAACTAGGTGCTAAATCCAGGCTCAAACCCCTATCTACTAGGTGCTAAGCTGATGTGGGCATGAAGCCTCCAGGGCTCTAAGGGGAGTTGCTAAGACCAGAGCCAATAGTATGGGCCTAAGTTCTGGTCACTCAGATGATGTTTGATAACATTTAAAGACTGTATAAAAAGAGAGAATAGAGTTGTCTGCTTGAGGCTCTCACTTCTGGAGGAGTGTTGGCATGGGACTCTGGGCAGCAGCTTTGAGAGCCTCCTGGCTCATCAACCCAGATGTTGATGGTTTTTTGGTAACTATGAATTGTGATCTGGTCTGTTTATATTGCGTATGTTTGTAACTTGTTTGTATTTGCTCTGAAGTTCAGGTTGCTGGCTTTTCCTCCTGAACTAAGTGACTTCATATGTATATGTTGGATTAAAGTAATGTTGTTAACCCCTTAACGTTACTTTCTTTAGTAAAGCAGATCAAAATAATCTCTGCTGGCAGCTTTCTTGTTGTTGGGCTTGCATTGGTCTTTCACCTCCACAACAGCTGCTAGCTGAATTGTTACAACAATTAGCCATGAAAAGAACTGTTGGACAATGTACTCAAGACCTAAAGAATACCTGACCAGTGTAGAGCACTTTGTGTTCCAAGCACTTAGCAGCATTTGATCCTTGGACCAAATCTCTTAAGTAAGGCATGATTACCTCCGTTTCACAGATGGGTAAAGTGAGAGCTAAAGTGAATTAGGGATACAATCTGAGACTTCTGGTATTTTATTGCTAGAGTTGTCCATCATTTGATACTATTTCCAAAAGATTTTAGGGTAGGCCTTCAAGAAATTCATGAAGGAATTACTTTAAAAGCAGGTATTAGGCTTAAAAGACATTAATGTCTTATGTCTTTGTCTTCTGATGCCTATTCTTCCTAGTTCCTTGGGAATCCAACGTTTGCTAAAGATAAGGAATGTTTTCATTTGTGACAGATGCTTACGTGCCTCTTACCTAAGAAGAAAGGAGCAATATAAAAACCTATCTTTAGGAAGGTAGTGACCAATGGGCTTAAATAAAAATTTGTTTAAGTCCAAGAAAATTTTTAAAAACCTGTTTACATGGTCAATCAATATTTAAATATAAATGAAATCGGAAAGAGAAAAAAATAAATGCTTGTTAATTGGGAAAAAACAAGAAAGGAAAATATAGCAAGAAATTGATGTTTAGAGATATGGGAAGAAGATGGGAGAAGGCAGGAAGCGGGGGAGGAGAGAGAGATAGAGAGGGAAAAAAGGAAAGAGAGAAAAGGAGAAAAAGGGAGAAAGAAGGATATAGGAAAAGGGGAAGAAAGGGAGAGAGGGGGAGAGAGATTATAAAATACAAATATATCTCCCTTACTCATTTCCATGTATTCATTAATCTCAGTACCTTTACCCAATTCCTCCCCTCTTAAAAATATCTCCATATTTTACTAAACATCACTTTTGTCAGTAGCAATACCTATCACTGCATTCCTAAGGTGCTCTGTAAAGATTTCACTTAAAAAAATCCTCTCCACTCTTTGTCCTTCATCTTCCTACAGCAGTGTTAGACTCATTTCGCTGCATGAGGTTCTGAGAGAATTGATGAATTGAAATAGGTCTGCAGCCGAACTGCCCCTCTGTCTATGCATCCTAAGTGTCTTAGAAAGAAAGCCCTGAGTGTCTATTGATAGCCCCATTTGCTGGAATCAAACCAAGCAAGTGTCTTTATAAGCAGAGGGACTTTAAAGTGGAAGCGACAGACTAAAAAGCAATTAAAAAAAGATTCACCAAGACTGAGTAGCATAACACTGGGGGCAGGAAAGACATTCAAGATCCTGGACATTTTCCTTGTAAACTTTATGGGCTATGTCAACTAGGTCTTGAGGTTGCTAAAAAAAAATGGATTTATTTCTTAGAAAATGAATTTGATTTGCCAAGTGAAAAAAAGTTAAATGAAAAATCTCAATTTGCTTTCCATTGCTTTTTTGGTAGGTATGAAATACAGGTTTTGATTAAATCTATAGACCAGATGTTTACAGGAAGACATTTGTTTAGAAAAAGAGAACTGTCACCTTTCCTATATACTAAGCATGTGCATGTATATCATTACATAAATACATACGGAAAGAAAATGTATACCCATGAAATTGGGCAGGGTTATTCATTGATCTCATGCCCTATGATGAAAGATTTCAAGCTGACAGGAGTGTCCGCTGAGATTCCTAAAACACTGGCAGTAACTACCTATATTTGACTTTGACACCTCTTCAGCAGTGAAAAGAGGCATTTGTAAGGAACCATAAAAAGTCATTACATATGCAGCACAATTGAACCTCCTCAGCATCTGGGGGTAGGAAACACATCTGTCTTCTGTCTATTTCTTCCCTAAATGTCTCCCTGAATCAACTTTTATGGAGGTGGGGGGGTGGTGGTCGTAAATATCCCTTTCTATTCGAATCTAAGAGTTAACAATACCCCCTGTGACTATAAACACAAGATGTTTCATTCAGGAAAGAGGTGCACTCAAGTAAGCAGAGATCTTTGTGACAGTGTCTCCCCGTATGGCCCACATGCACAGCTAATCACATTAACATGAGAGTGGAGAGGTGGCCAGTAGACAGCCAAAGAAAGAAAAGGAGAAAAGCAAGACTAATCTTGTTAAAAGGAAAGCAAAGATAGACGCTACTTTTACATAGCAGCTTAAAACGTCCCAGTTTTCCCAGGATTGGGATCACCTGTACATTTTAGGAGCATGTGGGCTGGTTTAGTAAGCATTGTTCTGAGCTCTAAATGTTGGGGGCACATAAGCACAAACCGAACTCATCTTGGAGAATGTTCCCCGTGAAACTACAAACAAACAAACAAAAAAAAAACCCTTTGAGAGTCATCGGATTTTTCTCACTTCTGCTATTGATTTTACTGAAGGGGTAGCCTTGTAAGGCCTGTTCAGTTATTTAAGAGGAAGCCTAAACAAAGAAATAAACGGTACACATCTTGAAATTTGAAGAAATCGGGCAAAAAATTCTGAAGAAGTCACTCAACATAAAAAAACCCCAAATTCAATTGTAGACACCACCCATAGGGCTGAATACCTGAGTTCATGGACAGGGACGCTTGGACCTTTGGATCACAATTCAGGTGAGCATTGGGGATCTCCCTTAAACAATTATATTCTATTTGGCCTAGGACTTCCAAAGCCAAAGTGTTGAATCTAACAGGTGTTTATAGGAAGCTAGAAGAGGCCTCAAAAAAAAAGTCATCTAGGCCAATTATGTCATTTTACCGATGAGGAAACTGAGGTCCAGAGAATTCGAATGACCAGCCCAATGTTGCCTAAGCAGTATCAGCGGTGGAGTTTGAACACACCCCCTCTAACTTAGTAATCAGTGGTCTTTCCATTATACCATACTGTGGGATACTGGCAGGTCCATGAACCAGCACGTTCAGAGATGGGGTACAGAGGAAACGTATATGAATCATTTAATCTGAGTATATGGTGTATTCAGAAGCTTCATCGACTTGCCTCTATCACTGGCTCTTTGTACCTGTCATTCTACTCTAGTTTGACTGTCGGGGCAAGAGTGTGAGTGTAGACTCATTTAAAAATAAAAAAAGACCTTAAGCTCATTGTACTTAAACCAGCCCTGTAAACTTAGGGAACTCTCTTATTTTTGCAGAGCATTTCAGTAACCTGTATATACTATTTGGCCATAGTGGATTGGATGCTGGATATGGAATCAGAAAGCTCTGAGTTCAAATTAAACACTTATAACCAATAATGCTGGCAAGTCAGTCTTTCAGCCTTAGTTTTCTCATGTGTAAGAATATCATCTATCTCATGGGTGTATCATGAGAATAAAATGAAGGGATACATGAATGTGTTTCACAAAGTCTTTGATAAATGCTAGCTATTATTACATGTGCTAATGAGGTCACTTATACTACCTGATTATATGATAAAGACACTAATTAACATTATTGATATGATTACAGTAGGACAACACTGTAAAAATTCAAAATGGCAGCTTTGGGTAACGTTAATAAATTGTGAAGTATAATTGGAAAATAAGAAGTATTATTTCAAAGACACTGGTGTCACAAAATCCAAAGAGGAATCTCTAGGATATAGACTCATTTCAAGGTTAAAGGATAAGTGTGAGAGAGGTACCTATGTAGGGTAAGTAGGGGGAGTTAGGAAGGCCTGGGCTCATATCTTACTCTGGCACTGGCTGCGATCATAGCCAAGTCATTTAATTCTCTTAGCATCAGGCCATCTGCAAGTTATATATGAGTTGCAATTCTATCTACATTATGTTAAAGTATGAGGCTAGAATAGTCTGGATCCTCACCTGGCAGATGGAAGGGCCCTAGAGGAAACGTGAAAGCCTGGGCTCAGTTTTTCTAGTGCAGGCTTAAAAAATTAATAGAAGCTGATGGCAATTATTGAACATTTGCTTCCAGGACCTATGTGCTAATAAAGGAAAGGAGTAAGCACTTATTTAAGGGCTAGCTATGTGCGGACCATTATGCTATGTGCTGTACAAACATTATCTCATCTGATGCTCACATCAACCCTGTGAGTAGCTGTTATTATTATCCCCATTTTACATTTGGGGAAACTGAGGTTTGGGGTCACACAACTAGGCAGTATGTGAGACTGCATTTGAACTCAGGTCTTCCTGATTTCAGGCCTACTGCTCTATCCACTGTGTCAACTCATTGTTATAGAATTTTATTACAAATACACATATTATTATTACTATTTTATAGCTGTAGAAATCAAGGCTCAAAAAGGTTCCATGAATTTGCCTGTGATGACTCAGCTAGCAGAGTGAGAGGCAAGAGTCAATGAAAGAATTTGATTCCAAGTCTAGTTTCCACTGGGACACCATGTGGCTTGTCAGGTAGATAAAGTAACAACGAAGATAGGGATAGGATAGGGGTCCTTAACCTGGGCCCATGAACTTTTAAAAAAAATTTTAAAATTAAAAAAAAAACATTTTGGTAAAAGTGGCTTTCTTGTTATTCCATGTATTTATTTTATGAACCATGAGTTATAAATATATTATTCGGAGAAGAGATATAAAGGCTTTACTAGACTTCCAAAGTGGTCCATAACACAAAAGGGTTAAGAGCCCCTTGGTCTAGGAATCAGAACTGTGATTATCTTGGTATAAAGAGCTCAAAAGTAAGAAAACCCTCTCTATCAATGCAGGTACATTCTAAGCAATTTATAGTCCTAGAGAGTTGCCTAGGATACTGACAGATTAAATAACTCTCATAGGGTCACACGGGCCCTATGTGATGGGAATTGAACCCAGATTTTAATGCCTTCTGGGTCAGATGCAAAATAAAATGTAGTTCCTATGTGATTTTAATGCATTGATGTATTCATTTAAACAAAAAGAAATATATGAACATGTGTGGTTTTCTTGAGTATGCAGCCTGCAGGGATCTTTATGTACAGTTTAGTGGCCCCCATTTTTATTTGAATTTAACATGACTCCAGCACCCTATACTATCTCTTTTTATGCTGAAGAACTGTAACAAAAAACCTGCCCTTAGAGTGTCCTTAGGTTGCGTGGGGAGAGAGAAGTCACCCAGTACTTGCTTTGTTATTAAAGAAGGATCCTGCCCTAAAGTCCTCCTGAAATGCCTCTTTATGGTATGGAGATGGCCTTGGGTTCTCAAAGGCTGTTCTGGCAGAGCACACACACTCTTGGTACTGGGTAGGACTTGAACGTTTGGCCTAGCAACGTTCACACGTGGGAGGTCTGAGGAACAGCCTGTCCCATTTCAGAGAGGCTCACTGACACAAAGGTGGCTCCCTCCACTCTCCCTTCCTTTTTTTTTCCCTTGGCCATCCCATTCTTTTCTAAGAAGTTGGTAGTGGCAGTAAAGTGAATTATGTCAGCATTATTTTTTTTATTAACGTCCATAAATGATTGCTCATTCTGAACAATTAGACCTATGAGCTCTTAATCAGAGATTAAGAATTAGAAGGAATCTCTTGGGCCTGGAATTAGGAAGCCCTGAGTTCAAATGTTCCCTTAAATACTTACTGTGTCTGCCTTAGTTTCCTCTACTGTAAAACAGGACAACAATAACACCTACTTCCCAGGGCTGTTGTGAGTCTCAAGTAGAGTACCTGGCGCATAGTAAGTAAGAATGCTTGCTGGCCTCTTTCATTTAGGCAAAGCACCTCATTTTACAGATGAAGAAACTGAGGCCCAGAGAGCTCAAATGACTTACCTAAATACCTAACTCTAGTAACACTGAGGAATGGTACTAAGGAAATGCAGAAGAACAGCATCTGGATTTTTATACCACTTATATGTAACTTGAGGTCAGTAGAATATAAGCTGTTTGAGGTCAGGGACAGTTTTGGTTTTCATCTTTATGTCTCTGGTGCCTAGCGCAGTAGTAGGCTAATTGATAAATGCCTGTTGAACTGAATCAATTGCACCCCAGTGTGCTTTATTTAGCAGCAAGAATCAGTGATATTGTGATCTTCCCAACACTAATGCCAGGATGTATTTAAACAGATGATATTTTCATTGAATAAAAGTCCATGGGAAGTTGTTTTCCTGGAAGTTTAAAAAATGATGGAGATTGCCAAACCCTAGTGGGAAATGAAAAAACACTTTGTTAAAATAGCTTATTGGCTGAAAAAAGGGACCTTCTAATCCTGCTGTTATCATTCAGTTGTTTTTAAGGTGATGTCTGACTCTTCAAGATCTAATTGGGGATTTTTCTTTTTGGTAAAGGTATTGGGATGGTTTGCCATTTCCTTCTCCAGTTCATTTTACAGATGAGGAAACTGAGGCAAACAGGGTGAAGTGACTTACCCAGGGTCACCTACCCAGTAAGTGTCTGAGTGTGATTTCCAGGCCCAGCACTCTACCCACTGTGCCACCTAGCTGCCCCTTCTAATCTTAGGGCTAAGCATTAGCATCAACCATAGCTATCACATTACAAAACATGCCATAGACTTTGAAAATCTGATGCCCTATTTTCAATTATGAATAATAATAGCTGATACTTTGACATAGTCCTGTAAAGTTAACAGGAAGCATGACCTCATCTGATCCTCACAACAACCCCTATGAAGTAACTATGAGTGTCATGATGACGATGACCATGATCATCATCTCCATCATAATCACCCCCATTTTATAGATGAGGAAATGGAGGACTGGAGGTGTAAAGTGACTTGTGCCTGATCACAGAGCTACTAGTGACAGAGGCCTGATTCCTGTGCTTGCTTCTCCCAGGTCCAAGCCCAGTTCTCTTTGCAGATCAATATATGTTATCCCACCCCCACCCCCACCCCAATTGGTCCCTTATGGGTGGTTGGGTGGTTACTTGCGTGGCATAAGAATTCCCCACCTTCCAAGAAGATTCAAAGCAGGAATAATTCAGATTACAAACTCCCTTACTGCATTTAAAATAATTTACCAAAATTCCATTGAGATGTAACTTTTCAGGAACATTATATATTATGTAAATCTGAAGAATTCCTATGCTTGACCTGAATGAAAGGTTCTGAAAAAAGGTCTGGTTCAGTAATAGCTAAAATGTTTAATATGGTCATCTTAGATCCTCTTCACTGCTCCACTGAGCCTAGCACTGGGCTGAACAGGTAGGAGGTGGTCACCAAGTGCTGTTTGTTTGTTTCCTGAAGAGAACTGATATAAAATCCAGTAATTAAACAAAAAAAAATATTAGCAAATGGCTTAGACCTTGAGAGAGGCATTACTTTGTAACCAATGCAACCATTTTCTTTCCTTTGTACCCTTTCCTAAGAGTAAATGGACATAGGCAATAGATCCCCTCCTTGCTAAATCGGAGAAGAAAAGTCTTGTGTGGCACCAAGTGTCAAAGCCCTTAAGACTTTAGGCCATGGATTCTTCGTTTAAACTTTCTTAATCTGACCAGTTCTAAGCAAAATAGATCTACCAAAATAGAAGAGGAAACATTCCATGTTAAAGCTACCTGGATGGAATAGCTAGGATTTGCCATAGAGAGAGGAGGCTGAGCTACTATTCATTCCAATAGCTAAGAGCTGTTTTTTCAGGGTAAATTGGTAGAGGGGAGAAGGAAGGGAATGAGGTTGACAGTGTCCAAAGAACAGAAAACAGAGTTTGTCTGAGCTCACAGCATTGCTGAGCCTGTGACATCAGTGCCAGTATAAAACACAGATGAGATTGGGTAGCACCACTCCCCAAAAGAAATCTGCTTGAGAAAGAATAAAAGATGTCAGTCTCAGAACACCCAAAGTGAGTCATGCTCATCTGCTTAAAAATTATGCACTGGCTTCTTCCTCCCCTTCCTTACCAGGCTACCCTCTCATCCGTTAACCACTCTCCACACAGACACTCTATCTTTCTTCTCCCGTTCAGACAAATACAGTGACTGATGTGCAGAAGAGGGAGGGGAGGGAGAGGAGAGAGGGCTCGGGTTTGTGCATTGCCTTTCACCCATCTCCTACACTTTTGATGGTGTGCAAACTGCTCCTGAACCAACCATACCTCTCACCTTTCCTCCTTTGTCTTTCTGTCCTCTTTCTCTTCTACCCAAGCCCTGAAGTGTATGTGTGTCTCTACAGTGGTGTTGGGAGTGGGAGTGGGTAGGGGAGGGATTGAGCTCCTGAATGGCAGAATTGGGGCTTATGGAGGTGATCAGTGTTGGTGGGACTCCAGTTCTCTTTTTCCATCTCCACCTCTGCCCCAGAAAGTACATATACACATTAAAATGTTTTCATGGAAATGTGGAAAGAGAACGAAAATGAAATAAGAACCAGCCATTAACAGTGCATTTTCTAGAGGTTTCAGACACTGTGATTGCCGCATAACTGGCTTCGTAATTCTCCCACTCCCAAGGAGGCCAACAGGACATTTCTTTTTGTTTGATTTTTTTTCTTCTTTAAGAAGTTGAGATGTGTCACTCCAGACCAAGATGTGCATTATCCCATTTTCACCCCCCACCCCAAAAATGGACACTTTTAATGCCTGCTTTTCTTTTCTCTCCCAGATATTCTACTGAATTTCAAAGATCACCATAGCAAATTCAGGGCGACAGATGAAGTTTAATCAATCTATCCCTACGCTGTGCTTGAAAACAGCTGAGTAACAGGGATGGATGTTACAAGAGATAGTCCCCACCGTTACCCCCAGGGCACCTGCTGGAGCACATGCACCGGCTGATAGCTGCTGACTGACTCAGGAAATGGGCTTGGGCCCTTTGGGGAATTGGTGATATACAAACTGAAACCCAATGGAGCTGTCCAATTACTGGCCCTCCTCCCCATAGTGGCAGAGCAGTGGTACCTCCTAGCTAATGCATAGCAGAGCCCAAGTTCTTGACATTGAGATGAAGTAAAAAATTACATGAAATGTGTTCATGTTTAACCCACTTATGCGCCCCCGATTTTTCAGACAACTCAATGTGTGGCAATCGATTAAATTTAGCAAAAGTCCACAGGTTCATAGATTTAGAGCTAGAAGAGATCTTGCCAGCCATCTACTCCAAGTACCTCATTTTGTTGTTAGGTCATTTTTCAGTCATGTCTGACTCTTGGTGACCCCATTTGGGGTTTTCTTGGCAGAGATACTGAAGTGGTTTGCCATTTCCTCCTCCAGCTCATTTTACAGATGAGGAAACTGAGGCAAACAGGATTACCCAGGATCACACAGCTAGTAAGTGTCTGAGGCCAGATTTGAATCCATGAAGCTGAGTCTTCCTGACTTCAGGCCCAGCACTCTATCCCCTGGGCCACCTAGCTGCCTCTGTGGCAGTTAAGTGCCCAAGGTCACACTAACATAAATGGCAGATCTGGAATTCAAACCCTGATCTTAGCACTGGAAATAGAAGATGCTTTCATTGTGTCATCCCTCTTTCTATAGAAAGGACACTTTGCTAAGCCCTAGGAGAGATACGATATAACATGGTGCTTGGTGATCTCATCAGCTCCCACAGATTTAATGATCATCTCTATGGTGACGATTCCCAGATTCACTCATCCAGCCTCCTTACTCTCTCCTAACCTTCAGTCTTACCTCTCCAACTACCTGTTGGATAATTCAAACTAAATGTCCTGCAGACATCTTAAACTCAAGATGTCCAAAACTGAACTTACTGGCTTTTCTCCTAAGCCCTTTCCTTTTTCTAACTTTCCTGTTAATATCAAATATTAGTTAATTAAAATATTAAGATCAAAGTCATCACCACCCTCCCAGTCCCCCAGGCTCACAACCTCATCAGCCTTAGCTCCTCATTCTCTCACCACCACCCCCCACATCCAATCATTTATGAAGTCCTGTCAATTTTACCTTTGTAATACCTTTGTGGTATCTTTGTAACATCCTTCGATGCCTCCTTTTCTCCTCTGATACTGTTATCACCTTATACCTGGACCATTACAATAGTTTTACAGTTGGTCACTGCCTCAAATCTCTCTCCAATACAGTCCATTCTCTATTCAGCTATGGAACTGATAAAGCACAGGTCTAACCACATCACTTTATCATTCAATAAACTCTAGAGGCTCCCTATTATTTCCAAGATCAAATATAAAATCGTCTGTTTGACTTTAGAAGTCCTGGCTCAGTCCTGCCTTTCCAATCAATTATACCTTATTTCCCTCTATAACTCTGTGACACTGGACCCACCTTGCGGGTCCTCATTCAAAACACTCCATCTCCTGACTTCCAACATCTTCACTGCCAGAATCCCAGTCTTGTCATTTTCTCCCTCTTTAGCTTTGTCTCCTGGACTCCCTGGCTTCCTTCAAGTCCCAACTAAAATCCCACCTTCCGCAAGAAGCCTTTCCTGATCTTTCTAATGCTAGTGCCTTCATTCTGTTAACTGCTTCCAATTTATTCTGTATATAGTCTGTTTATTCGTAGTAGTTTGTATGTTATCTCCCATCCAGGGCTTCTTAAACTTTTTCCATTCGAGACCCCTCCAGCTCTTCTTAAACTGTGGTTCACAAACCTATATGGGCTACTAGACTGTGAGCAACTTGAGAGCAGAGACTGGTTTTTGTTGTTTGTTTGTCTCTTCATGCATTCATTTATTTATATATTTGTTTGTTTTTATGTTTCTTTGTATCCTTGGTGCTTAGCAAAGTGCCTGGCACATGATAGGTCCTTAATAAATGCCAGTAAATGGATACAAATGCTAAATAAGATGCAATTCCAGCCCCCATGAACCTTACAATCTAGTAAGGATTGGTATGACATATGTACAAATAATTGCAATACAAAATGAAATTTGAAAAGAATGCAAAAAAAAGTTAAGAGGGCAAATCCTTTAGAACTTGGAAGGGAGAGGTAAATGACATAACATTTCAAAAGATGTTTTATAAACCTCTCTTCTCTGTTAAATAGCAGGGCTAATGTTGCAAATATTAATCATTTAGAAGTTAGATTCAGACAGGCAAGTTATATTAAATTTTATTCAACAACTATTTATTAAAATGAATCAGCATTTCAGAAAAACATGGAAAGACTTATATGAACTGATACAAAGTGAAATGAGCAGAACCAGGAGAATATTGTGCACAATAACAGCAGTATTACATGATAATCAATTATGAATGACTTAGCTATTCTCAGTAATACAATAATCTAATTGTACAATTCCAAAGGATTCATGATGGAAAATGCTATCTACCTCCAGAGAAAGAATTGTTGCAGTCTGAATGTATATCGAAGCATACTATTCCTCATTTTCTGTATTTTTTCATGTTTTTTCCCTTTGGGTCTATGTTTCTTTTCACAACATGACTAATATGGTAATACATTTTGCATGTTGAACATATATAACTATCAAATTTGTTTGCTGTCTCAACAGGAGTGGTGAAAGAGGGAGAGAGAAAATTTGGAATTCGAGTTTTTTTTAAATGAATGTTGACAATTGACTTTACATGTAACTGGGCAAAAAATAAAATATTATTATTTTTAAAAATCAATCAGCAAGCATTTATTAAGCCCCTGCTATGTGTCAGGCATTGTACTAGGTACTAGAGAAACAAAGACAGATATCTTCCCTGACATTGTACTAGGGCCAAGATGAAATACAAAATTTATCTAAGAAAAGGTACTGGAATTTATAGTCTAAGATGGGGATTAAAGAGCAGGGTTGAAGGCTAAAAAAGAAACCACTAAAGATTCCACAGATTCTCCTAGCAAGTCTCCACTAGATAACATTTCTCTTCTATTTTTTCACACTGATGCTGTATCAATCCTCCTAAAACACCGCCTTTGTCATATGGCTCCCCTCCTCAGAGACCCACAATGGCTCTTATTACCTAGCAAACTAGTTACAAAGCTATTCAGCATATCATCCAAGGCCCTCCATCATCTTCCCTGCCCTGACTTAGACAACATTAGTTCCTGTTATTCTTCAACAGGGAGCACTGGACACTGACCCTCTCTTCATTGTCTTTTCCCCATACCCACATGCTGGGCTAATACTCATGTCCTTACCTTTGCTCCTAATGTAGTTTCCCTAACTTAGAATGCCCCCTTCTTTCTCTCAGAAAATAGAAACCTTGAGTATCTGCCAAAAGCCAGCTCAAGCTCCAGCCTCCTCTGAGATATTGCCTTGCCCCCTCTGGATGCTAAGAAACTTGACATTTCTCTAAACTCTTTAGATCCTCACATGCCCAGAGTCTGTTCCCCACCACTTAGCAATGAATTATTCCTTCTTTGCCCTGTTCTCTAGTTGTTTCGTGTACACTAGCCTTCCCTCCCCAACTAGACGAAGTACTTTCTGATGATGTATGGAACACATAGACAGTATTCAATAAGTTCACTGATTGATTGATTTTCCTATCTTCCTCCCTGGTTTAGACATTGAGACTTACTTTGTTGTTGTTGTTGTTTAGTCATTTCAGTTGTGGCCAGTTCTTTGTGACCCCATTTGGGGTTTTCTTGGCAAAGATATTGGAGTGGTTTGTCATATGCTTCTCCAGTTCATTTTACAGATGAATACTGAGGCAAACAGGATTCAATGACTTGCCCAGGGTCACACAGCCAGTAAGGGTCTGAGGCTGGATTTAAACTCAGGTCTTCCTGGCCCCAGGCCTGGTACTCTATCCATTATACTCTTAGATAAAGCTAAATGAAATAAACTACTGTGTAAAGTATAGTGGGTTCATGTGAATGAGTGAGAGAATAAAACATTTATTAAGTGCTTACTATGAACTATATTGATAATGTATTTTTGCTTAATTTGAAGATCTTTCCATCCATTAATAGGCCCATGTGACCTGCTTAAATCACTTGGAAACCTAAGACACATGTGGTCGGAAGAGCTTGCTGAATGGGTGGAACAGAAAGGAAATTGGTCAGAGCAGCTAGAACTGAGAGAGTGAGAGGAGGCAAGCTATCTCTGCAGTGAGTGTTTGTGGGAAGGGCCTAGCAGGCGGAAGGCTATGGAATACAGCTGCTCTCTGCTGTGATAATGCATATTAACTTCTTTGTTGCTATGATGGATTTGGCTTTCTGGTGTCTGAATAAATGTTTTGCTTCTGTCTTCTACGTGGAGAGTCTGTTAAATTTTGTGATTCAGAACCATGACAGTATATTCATAGCAATAGCAACTGCTGTAAATATTGCCTCGGCGATACATGTACAAAGCACCCTGCTAAACACTGAGGATATAAATAGAATTTTTTCAAAATGTATGAATATATCAATATGTTAAAATATATAACGTAATATAAAATACATAAATATATTTATATAATTATATGTAAATATAAATAGAAAGTTTCAGAAGCAAGTCAGATGGAAAATTCCCACCATCCTTAGCATGCAGTGGCAAAGCAGATTGTTAATACCTCTTCTTTAGCGTCATTTCCACTGATAAAATTCTATCAGTTGCTGATGTTGAACCATTTGACAGTGCCAAAGATTCTGGTGATGAGAACTTTCCTTTCTGAGTCTTTGAAGGATGGGCAGCTGGCTGGTGCAGTGGATAAAGCATCTTCAAGGAGTTTACATTTTACTGAAATGAACCAATATAAACCCAGACATGTACAAAGACAAATAAATACAAATAGCTACAAAGGAATACTCAGAAGGTGAAAGCACTAAGAGCTTGGGGGACTAGGAAAGGTTTTCCATAGGAGATAACCCTGGAGCTATATTTGAAGGAAGCAAGAGATTCTAAAAGACAGAGATAAGGAAGAAGAGGTATATTCTAGGACTGGGAGACAGTCTGTGCAAAGTCCCGGAGATGGTAGATGGATGGGACATGACAAAGTAGGTCAATGTGACTGGACTTCCAGCTATCAGGTCCCTTCCACACTTAAGATTCTATGATTCTATGAATGTTGTTCCCAAAAAAGCACATTCTCTTGACATCTTAATCTGTTAATTATGTTCAAAAAGAAATGTTGCCAGGAGTCACACTAAGAACACATGAGTACTCTAAATAAGGGGAATGACTCATTTGGGGCAAACAAAAGATTTGTTAGCCCTTTTAGAGTGTCACTGCTGATTTTTTTTTTACATTTTTCCATCATAGAGTCTCCACGTGCTGAACTTTCAGAAATATGCATACCCTTTTGAAAAACTGATATCCAAGATTTCCCATCGCCACCCCCACCCTCAGTACTTGGGTCAATTTTACTAAATAAAGAGCCTCTCTTGCTTTGGAATTCCTCGATACACCGGTATACTTTCTAGGAAGTTAGGGAAGGTCAGTTAGTGTGGCAAGACTTCTGGATGTGAAGTCAGAGGACCTGGGTTAGAAGCATAGTTTTGCCACTTACTAATTATGCCACCCTTAGCTAATTTACCTCTCACTGCCTTGTTTTCCTCAACTGTAAAATGGGGACTTTGGACAAGAAGGCTTTTAAGGTCTTTTCCAGATCCAAAGCTATGGTCTTTAGTGACAGCAATTAAGAAGAAAGTGATTTTTCCATGTAACATACTTGACCTTTTGAAACATCATCTTTCCTGTTTTCTAAGCATTTCTAGATATAGATCTACCTATGGGACTTTCCACACTTCCCTTAACTTCCCCGGTTCTAAACTTCATTGCCTGTAAAATGATATAATTGATTAAATGATCTCTCAGTTCTCATCTAGCTTGAAAATTCTCCAACTCTGATGAATAAATAAAGGGTGGTGTTAGTGCCAAGAGAAGAATAGTATGCTGTACTCTTTGCTTGCATAAATAGTTGCTGAATCTCCAATTCCCAATGGCTGTGAGCTGGGACCCCTCTTGGACCCTGGCTATGGGGAGACATGTTCATTCATACTGCTTTAATTATCAGAGAGTTGCCATGGTGTTACAATTCTCCTGGCAAGCTGGAAGACCACTCTGCCTTTCCATCTGTCCGGACACCGTGCCCTAAGGACCACTTGGCCTTGACATCTGCCCTGCTCTCCCTTCCATACCCTCAGGCATTCTCATGTTCCCTGTGACTGCACCCCAAGGACCATCCACCTTACAGGTGAATCTTCCTCTCTGTGCTGTCTCATCCAATCAGAATGTGAACTCCTTGAGACCAGGGAGTGCCTTTGTTTTCTATTTGTTGCCTATGTATGGCACATAGCTTAACATACAGTAAGTATTTAATAAATGCTTTCTCATTTATTCATCTATTCATTCCAGACACTGGGTAAAATCATAGGATCTAGAGATCATTTAATCTAACAACCTACTGTTTCACAGATGAAGAAACTGAGGACCAGAAGAAACAGTTTGTTTAGGATTATACGACATGGTTGGCATCTGAACCCGGGTCCTCTGATTCCAGAATCAATCCTCTTTGCCCTATGCCATACTGTCGCTCTAAATAAACCCATCATTTACATTTTAAAGGAATTATTGTTGCTATAAGTATAATATGTATTCGTGATGAATAACAATAAGCCAAACATTGTTGGGGAAGGGCAGGAACAATACTAGACAAACTTCAACCCAAACCTTCCCATCTTGTACCTTTTATGTCTGTAGCAGAAAGAACGCTAGATTTGGGTCAGTGCTTCAGATTTCATGCTGTTCAGTCATTTTTCAGTTGTATTCAACTCTTCCTGACCCCCTTTGGGGTTTTCTTGGCAGAGATACTGGAGTGGTTTGCCATTTCCTTCTCTAGTTCATTCAACAGATTGAGGAAGCTGAGGCAAATTGGCTTAAGTGACTTGCCCAGGGTCACACAGATACTAAGTGTCTGAGGCTATGTTTGAACTCAGAAAGATGAGGCTTTTTACCTCCAGGCTGGTACCCTATCCACTGTACCACCTGGCTGCCTTACAATGCTTCAGTGTATATATGGCTCTTCTAATTCTGAAGATCTGTCTTTGTATCACATTTCATATAAAGTTTTCCATATTTGACATTTTTGGTCCCAAATTGTTCCATTACACTAATTTATTCAGCCATTGTCTAATTGCTGGATACATTGTTTCCATTTTTTCTATTACTAATAAGATATTTATGAAAATTTTTATGTGGATAGTGCTTTTCTTCTTGATTTAGAACAGAGTCCCAACAACAAACTCTCTGGGTCCAAGGTTGTGACTTCTACGGAATATATAGATGTGGCACTGTTATTCAGTTGTATCCAACTCTTCATGACTCCATTTGGGTTTTTTTTTAGCAAAGATACTGAAGTGGGTTTGCCATTTCCTTCTTCAGCTCACTTTACAGATGAGGGAACTGAAGCAAAAAGGGTTAAATGACTTGCCCAGGGTCACATATTCTTCTTCAAAATTTTTGTGCTAATCTCAGTCCTACCAGTACTATAATATCTTTCTCTGTGGCCCTGCCAAATATTTGCTTTATTTGGGGGGGGGTTGCTATTTTTTGCTAATTTAGTGGGTATTAGATGATGAGGTTGTACTGATTTGCATTTCTTTGATTATTAGGGAATTTAAACATCTTTTCATGTGATTAGCAAAAATGTCTATTTCTGCCTTCAAAAATTATCTGTTTATGTTCTTTAACCATTCTTCCACTGGGAACTATGAATCACTTTTAAGGAGTTGTATCAGTCTCATACAAATTCTGGATGCCAAATTTTTTGTCAGTTGTATTTATTGTAATCTTCCCCAAATCTATTTCTTTTCTTTTTATTTTCTTTGTGCCATAAAAATTCTCTAATCTTTATAGTGACAAATTTGTCTCTAACATCTTCCTGGGATTGGTATTAATTAGGCATAGGTCAAGGGACCAATATTCTACAAATTTTTAGGTATAATTCAGTTTCTATAAAACCCAGACTCCCTCTTGAGGAAATCCCTTTATCCAGGAAGTGCTTTTCTCCATTATTGATATTAGAGATTATATGAAATTCCTCTTCTCTCCAGGCCACCTCCCCACTCCAGCTCCCACCACCCTAAAGTCACTTTGTTCTTGTATCCCACACAATCAGCCATAATGCTTCACATGTGGTAGATCCTTAATAATTGTTTCTTGAATTGAACTATAAGGATCATCTAGTCAGATAATTACCAATTTAGAGGGGATTTGGGGGGGATCAGGGTGAGGGGGGACTCTAGTGGTCTAGTGCAACCCCTCATTTTCTAAATGGAGACTCTGAGGCCCAGGAAAGTTAAGTGATCGTCAGAGGGTATACAGCTAGTTAGTGGCTGACATGGGACTACTGCGAGGTCTCCTTTTTAATACTAATCTTACCCTGGATATTATAAGCCTGTAATCTTTCATCACTATTGAATGTTATTCTTCTCCCAAGACGTCATGCTACATGTGACAGGAGAAAGAGAGCTGGACTTAAGTGTTGAAGAATCTGTGTTCAAACTTGACTCCTGTCATTAGAACTTTTGTCTAATATTCCCCTTGCTCTCTTCCTTCCCACCCTCCACCACCAGGTATCCTGAGCCTTTATCCTGACCTTGGACAAGTTCACTTATTGGTAAAATCGGGGAATTTATACTGTTCGATGATCACTATGATTTAGACTCTAAGATGATCTCTTACAGCTCTAATCTCTGATCCTATATGCAGTTTCTTCTGAAGACTTGAGAAATCTATACAAAAATGGGCATATGTATATCCAGGGGACAACAAAACTAAATTATGTCAAACATAAAAACTGTGATCACAAAAAAATCAGCCTTCATAAAACATTATTGAACCATCTTTTTAACCTGACCTATGACTTAATCAAGGTAGGGAGATCTTGGGAAGGAATTCCTGTAGCTCAACACCTTCACAGCTTATAGTCTCAGAGAGTTACCTGAAGCAATGACAGGTAAAGAGACTTGCATGAGGTCACACAGTCAGAATATTGTCGGATGGGGCTTGAACTCAGGACTTCCGGATTTTGATCTTGGCTCCTTCTTAACTGCAACTTGCTACGTCATATTAAATAGTCAAGTATGTGCAGGACCTCTTGGCCACCCCACTCAGGAAACTTCAATATTTTTGTTACTGAATTCTTTTTTCTTTTCCTGCTTTTCCTATCCCATTTTCCATAGATTCTGTATGAGAGTTTTCCTGGAGAATGTTCTTTGCCAGAAATGACCTCTTCATCCTCTGAACTCTCACAGCACTTTATAAGCCTGTTAGGCACAGCCCACCTGGTATTATAGTTATGGGTGCATATATTTTATTTCTACTAGATTTTAATAGTTTCCATGAGAATAATGATCAGGTATTATTCAATTGTTTGTGTAGCTCTTGCAACCTCTCTATGTCTTGTACATAGAAGGCATTCCCTGGTTGAAGGAAATGAATTATCATCCCCTGCTTTCCACAGCAAGGCCCATCGATCTGATCTGGTCAGGTAATGTGTGACAAAGAGAGCAGAGGCAGCAGAACCCTAATTACAGCAAAGGGTTGTTGAAAACAAACATCACTGACATCCTTCTAGCCTGGGTCTACTTTTCCCACAGTACCAGAGAGGCAGGTACTGCTCTGCTACTGGACATCTGCCCTGTTATCAAGGAGAGAGCAAAGGAATGACAGCAGATGGGGGAATAAGGGCTGCCTTTGGACAACTGAGAAGCATCCTGAAAATCTCATATGCTTCACAAATCTCTAAGGGCGATGAAGTGCAGCTCTTTCAGATGATACTGATAATACTTCTAAAGCTTGACTTATTTTCTCTTCTTAAATTAGCTGAGATAGTCAGGCATAGCTCTTGCTCAGACAGGCTTCTCAAGGAAGGCAATCATGACCTGAGAATGTAAAAAGAAAGTGAATGGTTCATGCAAAGTCTATGAAACTGAGTTTAATTTCTCTTTACTTTATTCTAGCTGACGGGTTCCACCTTGCTTCAGGTCTTTGTTCAAAAGAAGAATGACTGATGTACTTTTGGGGTGGGGGAGCTGACATAGGTTCCTCTTTCTCAACTGGTCCTGGCCAGTCCATTCATCCTCAATATATTCCATTTATCCTTTCATTCACCAACCATTTATTAAGTGCTTATTATGTGCAAATATTCTTTGGGTGATGCAACAGGGCTTTGAGTCCAGATGGAAGATCATTGTCTTTGAAGAATTAAAGGTGGTGGGGAGAACCACGGTGGCATGAGAAGACTGCAGTACATTATAGTGAAGAATTATACAAAAGGAGCAATGGAAATTAGTATACCAGTGAGATATGTGTAGGCACTGAGTTTTAGTGGAAAATGTGCTGAGTTTGGAGTCAGGGGACCTCAGTACAAATCCCAAATCTTCTGCTTCCTAATTGTGAGACCTTCAGCAAGTTACTTAAGTCTCAATTCCCTTATCTGCAAAAAAGAAACAGTTGGACTAGATGATCTATAAGGTCCCACCTAGCTCTAAATGGATATTCCCATAATCCTGTGCTGGACCTGAAAAGAGAGTGGGCCAGCCATGTGACGAGGGAAGGATAACCCATCAAGAGATTTAGGGCAAACCCCTACCCTTCCCCTTCCTCCATACTAGGTATACCCTCTGTGGAGCCTGTATGAGAAGACATGGGCAAGAATTACACAGGATGAGTTACTATCTCCACAACTGGAGGGAGTGCCCACATCAATGAGACCATTTGCTGTTGTTCGGTTGTTTCAGTCATGTCCATCTCTTCATGACCCTATTTGGGGTTCTCTTAGCAAAGATACTGGAGTGGTTTGCCATTTGCTTCTCCAGCTAATTTTACAGATGAGGAAACTGAGGCAAAAAGGATTACATGACTTGCTCAGGGTTATACAGCTAGTAAGTGTCTGAGGCCAGATTTGAACTCAGGAAGATGAGTCTTCCTGGCTCCCGGCCTGGCGCTCTACCCGCTGTTCCACCTAGTTGCCAATAAGGCCATAGATTCATGGAAGTATCTCAGTTTGGGCAAAACATTATGATGGATGGTAGGAGACAAACATTGTCTCTGCCATCATGGAGCTCACATACCAGTGGGAGAGAGGAGGTACAACCTGTACTCAAATAAATATGAAATACTACACACAAAACATGCAATACTACAAATTGATCATAATGAGAAAGACAGAAAGAACTTTCCTCAAGTTCTGAGGAAAGAAAGATCTTTTCTGATTGTGGGAATCAAGAATGCCTTTATGAAGAAGCCTTTTCACCACAGAACAAATGAAAATAAATTACCCTTATGAAGTTGCCAAATCTTCTTGACTCTACCTCACCAAAATCTCACATCTCCCCCTTGTACAGCCACCACCTTACTTCAGGTCCTTATCTCTTGCCAGAACTATTGGTCTCTCTATGTCTAGGCTCTCTCTTATCCCAACTATCCTCCACACAGCTGCCAAACTAGTATTCATAAATCACAGACTGGTCCTCTCACCATCCTGCTCAAGAGGCTTCAATGTCTTTCTATCACCTCTACACTAAAATACAAAATCCCCTGTGTGGTATTTAAAGTCCTTCACAATCTAGATGTCCATTATTTTTCCACACTGACTTCATGTACTCCATAGCCCAACCAAAATCGCCTATTTGCTGTACTAAATATTTTCTTCCCACCTCTACACCTTTGCACGGGCTATACCCTTATCCTCCCTTGTCACTTCTTCTGCTTACAATCTCTATCTTCTTTCAAGCTTAAACTCAAGTCACCTCCTATAAGAAGGTTTTTCTGATTCCCCGTAATTTGTTCTTGATTCCCCCCAAATCACTTTGTCTTTTCCTTTTACATATTTTGGGTTAACTTCTCTGTATGCATGTTGTTCCCAGTCTGCCATACCACTAATAGAATGTCAGCTCATTTATTTTATTTTTTGTCTCTATATTCCACAGGTTCATGCCTCAATTTTCCTTCCTCACAATCGCTCTGAGTTTGCTGTCTGCACCTCAGATTCCCATCTGTAAAAGGAGGGTATTTATTGAGTACTGGTCTGCTTCATTAATAAGAATATTTGTAAAGCAATGTGGAAGATGCCATTCCCCTAATAGCCATTAGAGTTCAATTAAAATCAATTTGATTTGCTGATCATTTAGATTGTAAGCAGACTGTCTTTTGTTTCTTTTTGCATCCCCAGGTTTAGCACAGTGCCTGGTACATAGTAGGTATTTAATATGTGCTTACTGATTGTTTGAGTCATTTATTAAGTACCTACAATGTCTTTGAGAGGCAGCTAGGTAGCAAAGGAGATAGAGTGCTGGACCTGGAGTAAGGGGTCAGGAAGACCTGAGTTCAAATCTGGCCTCAGATACTTACTAGCTGTGTGACCCTGAGAAAGTCACTTCACCACTGTTTGCCTCACTTTCCTCATCTGTAAAATGGGGATAATAATATCACCTACTTCACAGGGTTGTTGTGAGGATCAGATGAGATAGTGCCTGGCACATAGTAAGCACTATCAAAATGCTTGTCATTATTTTATTACGACATAGAGGGCAGTATGTTAGGGACAGAGGGGTACAAAGATAGTTATGGTACAGACCTTGCTCAGAAGAACCTTGAAATCTAATGGGAGAAAAGACAAGTACACAGATAACTATGACATAAAGGAAATTGCAGAAAGTGAAAAGGGAAGGTTGAGGTAGTATTATGAGAAATTCCAGGAGAAAGAGATTGCTTTCTGCTTGGGGGAAGGGGATCAGTGAAGGCTTGATGGAGGGGGTGGGCATTGATGTGAGTGGGAAACATGCAATGTTCACTCCAGATAAGGGGGACTGAAGGAGTTAAGACATGAGAAGGGAAGATGGAAAGGGAACAGAAAGTCATCCAACTCTCCACAGACCTCCTGAGGTATCGCAGTGAACGAGGCTTAGGAACCTTCAAGAATAAGAGCACACGGAAACCATGCGGTTGATTTGGAGAGATATATTCTAACAGGCATTCAGAGGGGCACCAATGAAATAAATCTGGGTGAAATCACATTCGGCCCCCTTTGGCTGACCCCCTCCCCCGTATCACCAAAGAAGAAATTCAGAGATGTTAAAATAATCCTACTGTTTGCAAAAAACACAAACACCCAATATTACTGAGAACTTCAAGTATTTAAATTGCTTTATGCTCAGATATATACATATATGCATATATACACACATGCACATGAACATATATATGTGTACATATTACATATGTACATGTGTATAGATACATACAGTTCAGTATATATTACCTGCCGGCATAGCACCCCGATCTATGAAAGAGAATCTTTTCAGGACATCTCCTTTAAGAAATTCTTCTGCCCTTCCAGGCCCCATCTTTGCCGCTGGTCAGTTTCTTCATTCTATGCCTGGCATTGTAGTATGATTTGAGAGAGCCTCACCCAACAAGTCTGAAACAGGTGTGTGTCCTTATTCTCACCTGAGCCAGAAGCCAGACAAAGGGTCCCCTTCTCTTGGTATTAATGGGAGGCAGGTGGACCTAAAAGGAGGCTCTTGTTTGCAGGCTGGTTTTGGGAACATCCCACATTATCTTCCTGAATTGCTCCAGTACTAATGTTGCAAAACAGTTAGCCCAATATTTCAAGTTACCTACCTCATAGTGGCCTCATGAGGAAAAACAGTTAGGAACAATAGTTCCCATTTATACAGAGTGACACTAGGCCTCTCAACTCCTAGCCAACCAAACTTGGCCAAAGACCTGAGCTTCAACCATCCCAGACTTCTTCTCCTTCTTCATCTCTCCCTACCCCTATTAGGCAAAGAAAATTAAATCATCATCCTAGTTGAGGCCTGGGTAGGATCTACTACTCCTTACTAGGAAAGGGATGATAATCTACTGTGATATTACTAGAAAATTCTGTCTTCTTCCTCTCCAAACCCCTGTGATTAGGTATGGAAGCTTGCCAAGGTGGAGTTTCCCTCTCCTTGCTGCCCTTCCTAGCTAGCTTACCCTAAACTGTCTAAGCCCTACCCTCTTCCCTGTTTCTAGGTCACTCTACTTTGGTTCTATTGTGCCCTTTGGACTTCTACCTCATTCTTTTGTTAACAAAAAGCACCTCATATTAGACCCCACTTTTTAGCCACCTAATCCCCCTGGATTGAGATTCCTCATCTTTAAATTTGCCCAGGGGTTTAGGGGTAGTGAGAGAGCAGAGTTGGACAAGGTGGCATCTGAACTCCGAAGTGCCTTCTGGTTCTAGACCTGTGATTCCACTATCATCCTCCGACACACTTTCCATCTTCTTGTACTTAGGGAAATCTGCTCCCCTAGAAGATACTCTAGTCTCTCTCTGCAGTACTGTACACATCTTCTTCCATGTCTTCTGTCACACTGCGAGAGGAGAGGCGGTAGGCATATTTCTTGCTCCTCCCTGTCCCTTCTAGATGCTTCCTTGGTGACCATCGTTTGATAACTTTGCTTCTTTTGAGAACATCGTATTTTTTTATTGTCCTGTCCAGGTCCTGTATGTTATGAACTGACCCCAGGCCCCCGATCATTCTTCCTCTCTTCTCAAGGCATTCAGCATCTGACTCAGACTGTTCATCTACCCCCGCCCTTGGAATTGGGATTTCGACATACATGCTGATGATCTTCTCTCAAATACCCCGGCTTCCCAGTTCGCTGACTTCCTCAACTCCCATGACCTGTGCTGTCATAAATTAAACCACGCACAGGAAGGATCACACCCTTGATTTCACCATCATCTGTAGCCGTTTGGGCTCCTTGATCCAGGACTCTGAAATTCCTCTCTTGGACCATCACTTCTTATCCTCTTATTTCTCCCACTTACTCACTCCTAAAGGTGGGGTTTAAAGCCTGAGAGGTTTCTTATTGTCTGGAGCCAAACCTAGAGTCAAGAAGACCTTAGTTCATATCAAGCTTTAGATACTCTGTGACCCTGGGAAAGTCACTTAACCTCTGCCTCACTTTCCTCATCTGTAAAAGGGGGATAATAATAATAACACCTACCTCCTAAGTTGCTATGAGGAGCAAATAAGACAGTATTTTTAAAGTGCCTAGCACAATACATGGCACATTATAGGCACTATATATTAGCTATTATTATTATTATTATTATTATTGTGCTTCTCTCTGTATTCTCCACCTCAACAGGGGAATTTCCTTCATAATTTAAAGAAAAAATAGAGGCTATTCTTTATAACTCCCCTTTCTCTCCAATTCTACAACTCAAATCCCTTTGGCATCATCCCTGCTTTTCTCATCTTTTGTTTCAGTCTCATTGGAAGAGGTGGCTTTTTTGCCAAGGCTTTTTCTTGCTTTTCTTTTCTACTCATCTCCCTGATTCTCTCCCTTTCGTCATCTTCCTATACCAGTCTTCAGTTTCTCTTTATCCATTGGCTTCTTCCCTGTTGCCTATCAGTATAAACAAGTCTCCTCTATCAATAAAAAAGCCATCCCTTCAAATTGTCATCCTGTAACTCCTCTCTTTCTCAGTCAAACTCCCAGGAGTTTCAAGTGCAAGGTAGCCCTTCCCCTCATCTCTTCACTCTATGTTCTCCGGGCAATCTTAAGCATAGGCCTTCTAGCTCCAATTGGTATTCTTTTTATCACACTACAATGGAGCTAGAAACAGTTGATTTTCATACAAATGTTAATTAAGCACTTACAATGCACAGACCAATCTTAAACATACAAAAATAATGTAATATACTAGGTGTCTATTAATGAAATTGTTTCTAATATTCATATTAACGTGATGAAATAACTATAATATGATTATTAATATGATATGTGGGCTTATTTTTAGCACAGTTTTTTTTAAATATAGTATTGCAGACACCAGCCAAGATGGCAAAGTGAAAGGAACTAATATAGCTAAGTTCTCCTCACCAAGCTACTCCACAAACACTGAGAGTCCTGATTACAAACCATAAGAAAAAAACCACAAGTAATTTTTCCAGGCCTGATTCACGGAGGGAGATGGACAGAAAAGTCTACAGATAACTGGGAACAGGGTATATCTAAGAAAAGAAAGAAAAGGGAAGGGAACAATCATTTGTTAAGAAACTATTCTATGCCAGGCACTGTCCTAAGCACTTTGCAAATATTATTTTTTTCATATCCCAATCTAGGTAGCGAGATGACTCAGTGGACAGAGTGCTGAGGCTGGAGTCAGGAAGACCTGACTTCAAATTTGGCATCAGACATTTACTAACTGTGTGACCCTGAAGAAGTCACTTAACCTATGTTTGCCTTAATCCACTGGAGTAGGAGTTGGCAAACCACTCCAGTATCTTTGCCAAGAAAACCTCATGGATAGTATGATCCATGGGGTCATAAAGAGTCAGATATGACTGAATGACTAAATAACAACAGCAATGCTAATCAGAACCTTCCAGTGCACTGATGGATTAGGGCTTGCTCAAGGTTGTGAATCAGGGTAAGAAAAGGTCTCTGATACAGCATAGAAAGACCTCATATGCTTTGTCACTCACTGCCCAGTTCTGGGTCACAGGTCCAGTGTGGACTGAGGAGGGGACCTGTGCCTAGAGCAGAGAGTCTAGAGGTCTGATGTTGCATACTAAGCAAGGAACAAGTATAGAAACAAGAAGCAGGTATGTGTCTCTGACCTTGAGAACAGGATCAGGTCTCAGATCTAGCCCTAATCTGAAGCCTACAGTAGAATAAGCAGGGCACAAAGCCCAAACCAAATAGAAGCCTGCTGTTCTTTCACTCTGAACTTCCAAAGCTTTCCAGCTGGCGGATGGTGGCCAAGTCCAGCAGCCATCTGCTGGTGCTCCAACTAGGGGCAAGCACACAGTTGTATTGCTCAGCTGCAAATCCAAGTCAGAAATTTACATGACTCTCTCCAGGAGGGCTGTACTCTGATTTAGATATGTATCAGACTTTGGTGGAGTACTGAAAGCTTGTAGATCCCCATCCTGAACTATCTTTGAGATTCTGGAATAATGTGATACTCAATATCCTGAGAAAGAAGCAGCAAGAAACAAGAGGATGCAGAAAAGGACCAAACACAGCACAGCTGGTCTCTGTAGAAGTGTGCAGAGCCTTCAAGATGTAGGAAGCATTACCAAAGGAATAGACTCCTTGATAATTAGGATGGAACAAATAGAAGTTAATGACCCCATGAGACAAGAAATATTAAAACAAAATCAAAAGAATGAAAACATAGAAGAAAGTATAAGGTATCTCATCAGAAACAACTTGGCTAGAAAATAGATTAAAAGTATATAATTTAAGAGTCCTTAGACTGATAATTATGGTTTCTTAAAAAGTCTAGAAATCTAATTTCAAGAAATAATAATACATTTTTAAACCTCAGATCTCTTAAAATCAGAGAGCAAAATGAAGACAGAAAGAATCCACCAATCACCACCTGAGAGAAATTACACATAAAAATTCCCCAAATCCAGAGCTTCAGGTCAAAGAAAAAGTACTGCAAGCAGCCAGAAGGAAAGAATTCAAGTCTTGAAAAACCACTCAGGATCACACAAGATTTAGCAGCCACCAAGAAAATGAGCGGAGAGCTTGAAATACAATATTCCAGGAGGCAAAAGAACTTGGCTTATAACCAAGAATAAATTAATGAGCAAACTTGAATATAACCCTAAAAAAGGAAAAATAAACCTTGAATGAAATAGAGGACTTTTAAACATTAACAAAAAGGCCAGAGATGAGTAGCAACTTTGAAACATAAACACAAGAGTCAAGAGAAACACAGAAAGGTAAGCATGACCAAGTATATTGTTGGGGGAGAAACAAATGTAGAGGGGGAGAAGAAAACCCAGGGATGCAGGGATCCCAAACCAAAGTCCCCAGGAAGGGGTCTCCTGGAATGAATTCTCAGACACAAGCATTCTTTAAGTCAAGGAGGCAAAGATTTATTAAGCCTTTTCAGCGGGCAAGAGTTCTTAGGAAACCTGCAACCATACAGAAGTGCAGGGGGAATCTTTGTAGAGGGTTAATAGGCAAAACATGTCATTTTGGTGTTTGGGGATGGGATTAGGGAGTAGTTTAGGGCGCGTTCAGGGAGTGGTTAGTTCTTAAAGAAACATGCACATTTAATATCTATTTCGAAGGTATATTACCCAGAGTTCTCTAGGAAATAGCCCACAGGAGGGTTACTGGGGGGTATGGTCTTTACTGTGAAATGTCACTAAGTTCACTCTCGCTTGGGGCTAAAGGGAATATTTTCTCATCTAGTGTCTTGTTAGACAAAATACTATCTCTAAGATACATGTTAGAAAGGTCAGTGAATAGTAAATATGGTTATGACTCAGTGTTCAGTCAATTCACATAGCTGCTTACAAAGGAAGAAGCAGAGATAAGTTGGGACAGGCTGCCCTTTAGCTAGAGACCGCCTGGGATAGAATGTTATGGGAACAAGATATGTTTATGAGAACTGGATGTTTTGGAATTGGGGTTCAGGCACAGGCACCCAAGCAGAGGCTGTTAGAATTTAGGGTCCAAGCACAAACACCTCATCAATGTCACCAATGTGATTGATACCCACAGCATATGCTATAAATATGCAGGTGAATTCCCAGGTTTGAATCGCAAAATATAACAGATTCTTTTCATTGAAGGTGAAACCAAAACATTTATTTAAACACCAGAAAGCCGAATCCATCATAGCAACAAAGAAGTCGATACACATTAGCACTGCAGGTGGTACCAACATCCCCAAGCCTTCCCTCTATTAGGACCTTCTCACAAAACAGACTCCCTTAAGAAAAATCATTCCCTTTCTCATACCAGCTCCTACTCTCTCTGCCTGCCCCCTCTCTTTCCAAGTTGCAACTCCTACTATCTCTCTCCCAGCTCTGATTCACTCCAACTTCCTGCTCTACTCCTTCCTGCTCCACCCATTCCACAAGCTCCTCCTACCACAGGCTCCAGTTACTCAGACTGATGTGACTCAGACTCATGTGACTTAGGCAGGTCACATGGGCTTATTAATGGATGGGAAAGATCTTCCCATTTCCATTAACATAACACCAAGGAATAATAAGGTTCTAAATAACAAGATGATATCTGTGTCCTCTTAGAACTATTATCAGGGGTTATAGAAGGAGTCTAATAAAACAGGAGGTCTGAAGATTATTGGGGTTTTTTTTTTAGTATTTTGAATATTTTAAAAAGAAAGGAAAAGGAGGGCAAAAGAATACATAGGGCAGGGAGTGAGAGAAAGAATAGGAGAAATACTCATATAATTTGGGTATACAAGTAGAAGATTATATACATAAAGAGGAAAAGGTGGGGGTAGGAGCAATTTAAGCCACATTAGGTGCCTAATTGATTCCTTACTTTAAGTACCTAAGAACTAGTTCCCAAGACCTGAGTACTGAAGTGCCTAACCAAACGCCTAAGTACCTAAGTTTCTAAGTAAGTGCCTGACTAAATGCTTAAGGACTAGGTACTTAAGTACCTAATTAAATACCTAAGTATCTAAGTGCCTAATTGACTATTTACCTAAGTATCCAATTACCTAATTAATTAACTGATTATTTAGGGTAGTTTGAACCAGACTGAACTGATTTTGACTGGTTTGAGCCAGACAGAACAGGTCTGAACCAGTTTGAAAATGACTTGAAGTTGTCTGAACCAGTTTAAACCAGACTCATCTACTTTAAACTAGTCTTAACTGCATTGGGCTAGTTTAAGCTGGACTGAACAGGTTTGAACTCGTTTAAATTGGATTGAACATAGGCGTATATTCAATATTTTTAAGTATATGTTAGATAAGTTAGTTATTTAGATAATTAAGTATTTTGTTACTTAGAAACTTAGGTACTCAGGCACTTAAGTACTTAGGTAATTACATACATTTAGGCACTTCTTACCAAGGTACTTAAATATTTAAGTACTTAGGTAATTAGGGATATAATCACTTAGGTGTTTAGGTAATTAAGTACTTTGGTAGTAATCATTTAAGTACCTATACTGTGCTTGATGCCATGGGAATTCCTACCTTAAGAAGCTTACCATTTAGTTGAGGAGACACATTAAACAATTATAATCACTCTATTAAATTCTCTTTTGAAGTCAGCATATCATCATAAAGGTTTTTGTGGATCTGGAGAAATGGCTCACTAGAATGGTAGCCTAGGTCTTATACTAGAAATTCCACTGCTCTCTCATATTCATTCTTACTTTCCTATATTGAAAGCTGCAATTCTCTCTCACACACTCTCATTTTTACTAAAACATTGGATGATAGAATCTGGAGCCACAAAGATCTCCACATCAAGTCCAACTTAATAAGATGTAATTTAACCAATTTATTCAACAAACAGTTATTAAGCATCTATGACACGTTAGATGATGGAGATATGACAAAAAAGTCCCTGACTTCAAGGAATATAAATCTACTACAAAGAAATCATACAATCACAAAATACATGTAAACAGCAGCAGTTTATTTGAAGAAAAAAAGATCTTGCAGTTCTAAAGGACTGCTAGTCCAATATGAGTGAACAGTAGGATTGAGTTCAGTTTGGGTACTACATTTAAGGAAATCTATTGATAAGCTGGGAAACATCCAGAGGAGGTTGACTAGAATGTTGTCAAGACTGTGCCAGGAGCATCTAGAGAAGTCTTGGGGAGGAAGAGGCGAGAGGATGGCTATTTTCACATCTTTGAAAGCCTGGCTTGTGGAAGAGGAATTAGAGTCATTCTGATTTGCTCTTAGAGGGCAGGAAATGTGTCGTCACTGTAAAGAAGCCAATTTAAGTTTGCTATAAAGAAAACCTTCTGAAGAATTAGAGCTCTCCCCAGATGGAATGGCCAGGCTCAGGAGGCAGTGAGCTATTTCTCACTGGAGATCTTTGAGCCAAGGCTGGGTAACAGACTATTTGTTGGGAATATTGGAGATGAGATTCTTGTTCAGTTATAGGTTGGGCAAGATGGCCTTTGAGATCCTGTCCAACTTCCTTGTAATGACAAGGCTAAAAGAGAGTTTGGGTTCTTGAAGAAATATGATTTAAAAAAGAGAAATTTCACTGTTGCTCTGAAATGAATTTATGGGGCAGGTATTTCTTTTTTTTTTTTTTGGAAGGGGGAAGGCAGGGCAATTGAGGTTAAGTGACTTGCCCAAAGTCACACAGCTAGTAAGTGTGTCAAGTGTCTGAGGCCAGATTTGAACTCAGGTCCTCCTGACTCCAGGGCTGGTGCTGTACTCACTGAGCCACCTAGCTGCCCCAATAAGTGTATATTTCTTGATTTCTCTTGATTAGGGGCGGATTGTGAGAGAGCAATCATTTGCCAAGACTTTCTTTAGAAAGACAGAAGAAGGGCATACGGGGTCCTGAGAATGAAGTGATAGGAAAAGTATAATTTAGATATCTATTTTTCACATGATAAAATGATATCTCTCCATGTTCACGGTCAAGGAAAATTCCCACCTTTAAGTCGGGCACACTGACCTGGAGGTATTTTATGTGGACTTGGGAATAAAGATTGTGCTGTGCTGTGGCATAAAGATAGTAGGATTTGTGTATCTGTACAGTCCTAAGCACAAAGAAGTCTTGAGATTCTTTTGATTTTTTGCAGATGCCAACACACCAGAGAGTGTTATTTGGCACCTCCACCTCCCAGTAACATCTCTCTGAAATGAAGGACTGAGTACCAAGAACTTGTGCAAAACCTACTCATCCTTAGCTATTGTCAGGTGCTTCCTTCCGGACACCTCCATATCTCACACTCTTCAAATCCTCAGATATGATGAGACCTGGAGCAGCTGTGTTGCAATCCAGAGTGATGTTCACTTTAAAATTGAAAATCCATTCCATAACTCCAGGGATGGGAGGGATAGTCATGTATACATGGAAGGGCTCTATTTCCTTTTGCAGCACAAATGCATTCTTGCTTAATACTCCTTTCATATCCCGGAGCAAATCCAGATCTGGTTTCTTACGCTCTTCCTCTAACTCTGGGATCTTCTTCCTTAAGTCTTGATCCTGATGGGACAATCCATGAATTCTCTTGTTCAGGCCTTCTAAATTGGCCACCCCCTGTGTTTGTACATATCATAGATAAGCATCCTTCTCCTCATTTAGTAATTGTTTCGTTTTCTGCAATTCAGACAAAATACTCTTCTTTTGAATTTCTGTTTCCTCTTCTATCAATGCAAATTTAATCTTCTCTCTGGCCATTTGTTGAACAACGTTCTCAGTTTTCCTCCACAAATTAGTCATAGTTTCTCGAAGTTTCTCCCTGAAGTTCCCAGCAGCTTAGTCTATGCAATAGAGCTTGTGAGCCTCATGCTCCTGCGATCGAGAACAGGACACACAGACTGGACTCTGGTCATCCTCATAGAACAGCATGTGCACTTTCTGATGTATCTCATACTTGCCATGTTTTTCAGGGTACTGCAAACAATGAGGTCCTAGTTTTTGGCAATCGCTGCCAGTTTCCTGAGTCTCACATTGGCTTTGAAATCCCTTAGCTGAGAAACACTCTTGCACTCCGGACAGGAGAAAGGGGTTGAGGCTTTCTGCCAGCAGCTTCTGAGGCAACTGTGGCAAAAACTGTGGCCATACTCAATGGGTTTGTGAAATAGTCCAGGCAGATGGAGCAGGTAAGCTCTTTCTGGAGGTCTTCAATCAGCTCTGGGGAAGAGGCCATGTTTCTTTGTTTTTTTGGAGATTTTTTTCTTCAGCCTCAGACCTCTCTGCCTTTTTCTCAGCTTACAACACACACAGGGAATTTCTGAGTCTGCCTTATCCCAGTCCTTTTATATATCCCTGGAATCCTGAAGCTGCTCCTTCCTTCAAGGTGTGAATTCCTGGTTATTACCTTGACCTGAGGCTTGTTCACATAACTGCTTCCTAGTAGAGTTGAAAACCGAGGCATTCACAGACCAAAGACCCTCCTTTCTTTCCTGATGTTCCTCACTTTTCAGAATCTGGAGAGAGCCAACACTTTATAATTTATAGTAATACTTAGTATGAGAGTATTAAGTATATAGTAATACTTAAAGTTTTAGACAACTTTCCATAGAGAAACTTGGGTCTTCTCAGCAAGAATGCATTCTCATTCTTAGTATAGGATACTTTGTTAAGGGGTTTAAGAAGAGTAAAGAAGTAGAGACAATGTTTATTTTTTCCTATTTCCACTGAAAGGCTAAAGTTGATGACCTCAACCATTTCTAACTTTCTCTGCCTCCATCTTTGATTCCTTTTTTCCAATATGGAAAGAAAATCAAATCAGCGTTCTTGTTGAGGCCTGGGGCAGATTCCTTACTAGGGAGGCTATACTAATCTACTGTCCTATAGCTAGAAAATTTGGTCTTCCTCCTTTCTAAATCCCTGGAAAGAGATAAATGCACATCCTTTTATACTAGGAGAGAAGTTTCTTTTAACAGACAGATAATAGATCTAGGGGAAAGAGGGCAAGGGAGAATCTATCTTTGCAAATTAAGACAACAAAAACTTGGAAGAAGTGATTTCACTGTTACAGGAATCTGCTGGGTAAGAAAGTTGGCAGGTACCCTCTCTGCAATTTACAGTCTTAGAAGGATACCTAGAGCACTAAGAGATTAAGGGACTCATCTTGATAGTATGTGTCAGAAGCAGGATTTAAACCTAGGTTTTTCTGCTTGGAGGTTAGCTCTTGTTTAAATACAAAACATATGCTTGCCTAAAAGACTATTTTATGGAGAATTCACACACCGCAAGAGTATACATTGTGGTCAGAAGAAGTAATACAAGGACCCTCTCAAGGTTTCTCTTAAGAACTTTGGAATTGATTGTGTGACACAGGAGACATTGGCACAGGACCCCCCCTGCATGGCACACCCTCATCAGAGAAAGTGCTGTGCTTTGTGAGCAAAGAAGAATTGAAGTAGCTCAAAAGAAATGAGAGATGAGCAAATTTAGAGACGTCACCCCAAATCTTCACACTAACTCAGCATTCCGAGCTCATATTGGTTTGATCAGCCGCAGTCAGGTACATTGTAAACTTGACTCTAGCATGGTGATGTCATTTTGGTCCTCTTTGAGAATGAAGGGCAGCAACTAACTGACTGACAGAAGGATAATGGATATGGAAGAAGGGCAAGGGAGACTCCACTTCTCCAAAGAACTTGTTATCAAGAATGACTCCTGATCCCTTTTGTCTATATTGATGCCTATAATTGCAAATTTATAGGAAGGGCAGCCATCTTCTCAGTAAATGATGATTCCCATCCTCATTAGGGGCCTAAAAACTGTGGCCAAACTGTTGACCATCGAGCCTTATCATTACAGGTGTCTCTGAATGGCTAAACCAGTTCATTTTTCATAATGGACATACTTGGGCACTGTAGTAGGAAGGC
>CM053622.1:663262139-663288787 GCA_028646595.1 Phalanger gymnotis
CATGAAGAGCTACCTGGTAGTATCTGGGGCCCAACCAGATGTTCATTCTCATTGCTGCCATACCATGGGACCCAGCTGCTTATGTTTCTGGCCCCAGGAAATCTCAAGGGAAGATATTTCACTAGAAGGAAGCAACGTTTTACTAGAGCAAGGCAAGGCTTATGAAGTGGGAGCTCAGAGATGATAAATCGAATGGGTGTAATTGCCTAAATTTGTTTCAGAAAAAAGGAGATAAAGGAGACGAAGGTGGTGAGATCAATACATGGAGCTTGTCATCCTGATTGGATGGTATATGTGCTCCCTTTTTTCACCTTAGTTGTTGCTGAAACTGTTTATTGAAAGGCTGAGCAAATATGATTAGCCAGCCCCAGAACCATTAATAATCCAGCTGGACAGTACTTACTCAGTTTCAATTGATTTTTGAATGGAAAAAAAGTCAAATTTCATGTAGGAGAGATGAAAGCCTGGGGAGGGCTTAACACTATAGTGTGAAGCCTTTGGCTCCACTGGAGCAAATCCACTGGATTTGACAGAGATCAAACATTGTCCCACAACCATTTGCTTGGCCATCTAAAAAAAAGCTATGGTCTTTAATGTAATTCTTAGTAGAGAGGTTATGTCTCACAAACAAATGCTTCCATTAACTAGTCTCCTTGTTCCAGGAGAGATTCAGTTGAATTTCATTCCTTCACCTATCTCAGTATCTATTGAAGGTCTTGGGGTGCAATGGAAAGAATACCAGCTCTGGAGGCAAAGGTCTTGAATTCAAATCCTCTCTCTCTTTTTATTTGTATTGCTTTCTCTGGGCCTTGGTTTCCTCATCTGCAAAATGAGGGTGCTGAACTAGAGTCATGGATCTGGAAGGGATCGCAGGGGTCATGGAGCCTACCCCCATTTTGCGGGTTAAATGACTTGCCATGGTTCATGTAACTAGTAGAGGTCTGAAGTAGGATTTGAACACAGATCCTCCTGACTCCAAGTCCATTGCCCTACACACTATACCTACTACATAGCCTCTAAGGCCCCACCAGCTGTAAATCTATATTGCTATGTGCCAAGCACTGTGCCAGGGGCTGGAGATAAGGGCAAATATCAAACATTCCCATCCTTCAAAGACTTTACATTCTACTAGCAGGATATAATATGTTTTCTGATAAGTAAATAGAAAATAATTTTAAGAGAATAGAATGTTCTGTATTGAATATATTGAAATAGTATTTTTATAGAAATAGAAACACTATATTGAAAAAGCATTTCAAGAGAATAATTAAGGGAATGAGAGTGGTAAAGAAATCAGTCAAAGAAGGCATTGTCATTGTATGTCGATGGAAATTCAGAAACAAAAGGGGCTACTGGGAATGGCTAGTTGTGGGTTTCTTTTAAAGAATTAAATTCCTTTCCCCACTGCACCCACCCTCTGAAGGTACATTTCCTAGCTTGTGCTTCCAACATCCATCAAGATCTGCTTTCCTGAGAGATCCTGCTTCATTTCTGTCTCAGAGATTGACCAGCAAGGTATAGTAGATGGTGAACTTGGAGTCTGGAAGACCTAGGTTGGAATCCTGCCTTGCACAGTTACTAGCTCTGTGACCCTGGGTAAATCACTTACCCTCTGTGGGCATCATTTTTCTCATCCATGAAAGGAAGGGATTGGACTCTATGATCTCAAAGATCCTTCTCGGATCTAAATCTTTGAGCGTGAGACATCTCAAGCATATTTCTTGAGTTTGACTGCCTGGATCAGCACTGTCTGAGACTTGAGCTCAAATCAGACCTCAGACACTTCTTAGCTGTGCCACCCTAGCTAAGTCACTTAACACTGTCTGCCTCATTTTCCTAATCTGCAAAATGGCAACTATAATAGTACCCACCTCTCAAGTAGAGATAGGTAGAGGATGCTGAGAGGATTAAATGAGATAATAAATACTGTAAAATATTTACAAACCTTAAAGCTCTATATAAATGCCAGTTACTACCACCACCACCACCACTACTACTAGTACTACCAGTATTACCACCAGCACCAGCACCACAACCACTACTACTACTTCTACGACTAGTAGTAGTAGTAGTAGTAGCAAAATCTTATGATAAATTATGTTATTGGTTTGGTACTACTGAGTCTCTGCATCACAGGAAATGCTTTCTGTTGCTTGTTCACTTAGGATTCAATGAAATTGCCAATTATAGAGCAAACATCATCATTTACATAGTGCTTTATATATATATATATATATATATATATATATATACATTTTTCTCATTTTTTCCTGACAATCTTATGTTAGGCAATATAAGAATTATTATCCTTATTTAACAGATGAGGAAACTGAGGCTTAGAGTCATTAGGTGGCTTGGTCACAGAGCTAATAAGTGACAGACCCAGGCTCTCTGATTCCATAGTCACCACTCTTTCAAACACAACATGCTGCCTTATTCGGCAATGTCCTCTGAAGGATGGGGAGAGGTAACCTGATGTCAGAGGCTCTCCAAAATGCTTTCATCCAGCCATCATGTACCAGTTGCCCTTAGAATCCTTCCACTCATCCTTACTTCAAACATACATCTCCTATCACCACTGGAAAAATGATCCATGATTTAAGTTCTTCATCTGCTCACCAGGAACAATATACAAAAAGATTGTGAATTACGTTTCTCAACCCATGTTTCGGGGCACATCGGTATCCAGATCAAACCCTGCTTATCGTCAGTGAGCTTGGGGAGTACCACTCCCTTCAGATGTACCATGACAAAATTAGAAGTTGCTAAGTGTAAAGCAAAGTAAAAAAAAAAAAAAATTTAAATAGTTGGCTATAAAATAATGGCAATAGCAATTATGTAGCACTTCAAGGTTTGCATAATGTTTTATACTTCTGTCTCATTTGATTCAGAAGAAATGGATGAGACTGGTGTGTATGTTCTATTTCCCTCTCTCCTACTGAGTTCAAAGAACTTTTTTTCACTTACTCTTTCACTACACAGATGTCAGTTGTCATTCTTGCTGTGTCAACTAAGCCTCGGATTTCTGGTAACAGCATATTCCTTCAATTCCATCAGTTGAATTGAGGCTCTTTGTTGCAAGTATTATCCCCATTTTACAGATGATGTAATTGTTTAAGGTTAAATGACTTGCCAAAGAACATATTATCTCATCAAAACCAAAATGGATTGAGAAGATTGCACCAGCTTAACTTTTTACTGCAGAGTTCCCAGTTTACCAAGCTTCTACTATAAACTCACTATAAACAAAATCCAAACTCTTTCAGCTAAAGTATCTTCCATAACAATTGCCTAATGCCAGGAACCTAATTTAAAAATCCATGTCTTCAGGGTAACATGTCAAAGACTTACGATTTGTTGGTTGAACTTCTTCCACCCACGAAGAGATAATTTACACTTACGGATTGTTGCTTAAGGCTCAGAGTTGCTAAGGGCCCTGCCTATGACTACCCAGCTAGTAAGTAAATGCCCAGGGTGGGATTTGAACCCAGGTGTTTCTGTCTAGCTTTCTATCAACATGCTGTCTTTGAGTTAACACACAGAGCTGAAAAAAAAATGAATAAATTTAAACTTTTATATGATCTTTGAAGTGAAACTTTTATCACTTCCATTTGTTGAATTTATTTTTTAATTCAGTAGAAGTTATTTCTAAAATTAACCTTTAATATTTGTTTTCAAATCCCTGACTCAACCATTTTTCTAGGCCTGGCAGGTTCTACCTGCCAATATTCATTTGCAAATTTCTGATTTTTCCATCTGGATTTTAACATATTAATCATAACAGATTATACTGCCAATGAAACAATTCCACAGTACCTGTAGAGGTTGTTAAAATGGTATTTTATCTCCATATGCATCTTGTGGTTCCATCTGTGCCTTTATGTTGCCATATCCCCATGTTCCCAAATGTTTCCTTATCATAGAATAAAGAATCTGTGTAGAATACTTTATTCAAACTTAGATTTAGGTTTGGTCTTTGAAGGGAGCTAAGGCAGAACCCTAGGACAAACAGAGAAAACAATCCTTTTTACCATTTTGATGGTTTGTACTCTAATTTAAGAAATTACTTCAGCCAGATGCACCATTTACCTACCGGCATTTCATAGATACTGAATTCACAAGTGCTACTTCAAAGTTCACCCTAAAGGAACCCCAAAGCAGTATTATTATATTTTGTTATTATCATTAATGTAACCTACTTGTCTGTCTCTGATCTTTGACATGAACTGGGTTCAATCTAGGGGACACAAATAATCTTTATGACTTGTAACCCCAGCCAGGTTGTCCCCCTAGGAATGTCAGTATGACAATCTGTTTGTGATTCTTAAAGAGCCTTCAAGCCTGCCTACAAGCTCTCAGGCAAACAACATTATCAAGATTATAACAGGTTTAGTTAAGGAAATTATGAGTGAAGAATTTGAACACTTGCCCTTAACAGTGCAATTAAGAGCTCCTCCTGATGAGCTGTTTCTCTTCTTAGAGACTTAGTTGCCAGTTACTGCAGACTCACAGCACTATTGGTGAAGTCCTTGTGTGGTGAGTGGAATCACCAACGTGGAAGCTAATGCATCGTTGTTGTATGGTACTAGCTTCTACCCTTTGGTAGCTCTCAATGGCTATATTGGTTTCCTTGCTTTGGTCCATCACTGGCCTCCCACTCTCGGTGTGGATCTCTCTCTGCTCCTGGATGCCTGACCTTTTCCTACATGGTGTCCTAAGCTCATCTCCTGCCTGGAAACTCCATTCTCATGCTGCATCTATGACCTTTTGTATTTCTTTTCTCTCCCATGCAGAGGGGGACTGAAGGGAAAACAACAGTGAGAAAGGCAGGCGAAGCTTGTCTCAGTTCCAATTGGTACATAGCCATTACATGAAACAAATGAAAGGACTAGGACGGATTCAGTATTCTGTGTGGGAAGTCTCAGTCCTGGAGTAATGCACAGAGAAGATCCTTTTTCATTCTATAATATTAATATTAACTCACTTTCTTGTGGTGTTTTAGCGTTTGCAAGGCACTTTCCTCACAACAGTCTGATGAGGTAGGCAGTGAAAATGTTACTATCCTCATTTACAGACGAGGAAATCGAGGCTTGGACTTAGCCACGAGTTCTTAGCTCTTAGCTCCAAGTTCTATGTCCTTTCTTCTCTACCTCTCTGACCCTCATTCTAATATTGGACAGCTCTAATTATGAATAAGATCCTCCTGATACTGAACTGAAATCTGCTTCCCTGTCATTTCTCCCCACTGATTGTCCTTTGGGTGCTAGAATAAGTCCGCTCTCTGTTCCATGTGACTCATTTCAACTTCACATGACAGCCCCTCAATATGTGGAAAATTATTTCACCTCTTTAATCTCTTTGTTAAATAATACCAGTTGCTTATTCCTTTACATGGCTTGTTTCCGGGCTAGTGCCTTCACTCTGTTGATTATTTCCGATTTTTCTTATATATAACTTGCTTGTACATAGTTGCTCCATTAGACTTGTGAGCTCCTTGAGAGCAAGGGCAGATTTCTGCCTTTCTTTGTATCCTCATAGCTTAGTGCAGTGGCTGGCACATAGTAGGGGCTTAATAAATGCTTGTTGATCGACTAACTGATTGACAGAGCATGAAGAAGAACAATAGAAGGTTAGCTTGACTGCTTGGGGAGATAGTGTAACAGTAACAGATGACAGAAAGAGGACCGAACACTCAACTCTTTCATTATCATCTTCCCCAGCAAAGAGATTAGTCTCCAGGCTAGAAAGACTACAACTTAATTATTTACTTTGAGACACATGATTTTGTTATCGTGACTGCTTTCTCCATCGCTGCAGATTGTACCTCCTCCTTGTTTCATAAGGTGGCATGATTGAAACTCATTACCTGATGACCAACCTTTGGATCTTGGGATTGGGTGTGTTAGAGCTAGAAGAGATCATGCAGATCATATAAGATTTTGTTTTATATGTGTACACACACACATACACACACATATATATATACACACACACACACATATATATATATATATACACAATTGGGGATAGAGTGCTGGCCCTGAAATCAGGAGGACCTCAGTTGTGTGACACTGGGCAAGTCGCTTAATGCTGTTTGCCTCAGTTTCCTCATCTGTCAAATGAGCTGGGAAAGGAAATGACAAACCACCCCAATACTTTTGCCAAGAAAACCCCAAATGGGGTCACAGAGAGTCAGACATGACTGAAACAACTCAACAACAACAAAATACACATATACATAGTGTTACTTGTGTTCATTTGTTCAGTCATGCCTGTCTCTTTCTGATTCTATGGACCATAACACTCCAGGTCCTTCTATCCTACTTATTTTATAGATGAACAAATAAAAGACTTAAATAAAGTCATTTAGGTAATAAATAGCAGAGCAGGGATTTGAAACCAAATTTTGTGACCATAAATCTAGTGCATTTTCTTTATAATGCATGATAAAGAGTAGAACAAATATATGGAAAGTGTTTAATAAATACTCATTAATTGCTCAAATGAACTGAATCATTGTTGAATTTGATATTCGCTATCATAGACACCCTGTTCAGGTTTTAACTTTTCCCATTCTGTCTTGTTCCCTGGGGCAGGATTCTCATAGACATTGACTGAATTAAATCCATCAAACACTATTAGATATTAAGCACCAACTCTATGCAAGGCACTGTGCTTGGCCTCATGAAAAATGTCATAGTTTCTGTTCTCAATGAGATTAACTTAATAAAGGGATAACATATACAAACACAGATGAATATGAAAAAAAATAGAATGTGAAAAGGGCATAGGAAAGATCCAGGCAAAGTTCTATAAGAGAACTGGAAAATGGAGAGATTGTTTTCAGGTGAGGGAGATCAAGGAAGGCTCCTGAGCTAAGCAAAAAGATAAGAATTTCCAGAAGTGGAGGTAGATCACTTTGGGAACTAGGAATAGCCCCACAAAATGCAGGAAGGCATGACCATGACTGGGAATGAAAAGAGTGGGGATTGCGGGAAGTCCTAGATAACTAGATTACAGAGTACATGAAAGGAAGTGATATGAAATAAATTTGGAAATGTGTAGAAACCAGATTGTGGAGGTCCTTAAACACCAGGTTTAAGAGTTAGTATACTATCTAATAGGCAACATGGAATCATTGACACTTTTCGAACAGAGGAATAATATTCCAAACCTATGTAATAAGAACCTATGTATGTGTATATATGTATGTATGTACATATACATATATATGTACATATATATATTTATGTGTATATGTATATGTCTGCTCCTGGATCTCTGCCTTGTGGTGGAAGGGCTTGTGTAACTCAATGAAGCTATGAGCTATGCCATGCAGGGTCACCCAAGGCAGACAGCTCATAGTAGAATGTTCCAACAACAGGTGGTCTACTGGAGAAGGAAATGGTAAACCACTCCAGTGCCTTTGCCAAAAAAACACCCTATGAATAGGAAGCTTGAGCAGATTTGGGGATATAGAGGAGGACAGAAGGGCCTGGAGTGCCATGGTCTATGGATCACAAAGCATCAGATGCAACTAAATAACTGAACAACAACGACAATATGCATGCATGTACATATATATATATTGTTTTTGTTGTGTCGTTTCAGTCACATCTGACTCTCCTCGAACCCATTTAGGGTTTTCTTGGCAAACTGAATGAGGAGGCAAACTGAGTCAAGTGACTTGCCCAGGGACACACAGCTAGTTACTGTCTAAGGCTGGAATTGATCTCTGGTCCTCTTTATTCCAGGGCCAGCACTTTATCCTCTGCACCACCTAGCTGCTCTTATGTACATATATATGTATGTGTATGTGTATGTGCATGTGTATATGTATGTGTATGGGTATGGGTATAGGTATGGGTATGTGTATGCGTATGCATATGTATATATTTTATATATATATATATGCGTCTGAACTATTACATATGAACTGAGAGTGGTTCTTACATTTTAAAATACGGAAAAGCCATTCTGATCTCAATGGGCTATACAAAAAAAGGGCAGTGGGTTGGAACTGGGGAAGGGAAGGCAACAAGCCTTTATATAGAGCCTACTAAGTACCAGGCATTTTGCTAAAGTGTTTTTTATGAATATTATCTCATTTAATCCTCATAATAATATTGGGAGGTAGGTGCTATTATTGTCCCCTTTTTACAGTCGAAGAAATTGAGGCAGACAGAGGTTAAGTGACTTTCCCAAGGTCACACACATAGTAAATATCTGAGGCTAGATTTGAATTCAAGTCTTCCTGACTCTAGGACCAGTGCTCCATCCATTGCACAACCTTGTGGTCTCAAGGATTTGGCCTCAGGTTATAGTTTGCCAACCCCTGTTATAGCTCATTTATGAGATAATAAACACCTGGTTGAGACTGGTGGTAGTGTTAGTTATAGAGATCATAGGATCATGAATTTAGAGCTGGAGGGGGTCTCAGGGTCATCTGTTCTAACCCCCTCATTTTACAAGTAAGAAAGCTCCCTCTCCCACCCTCTTTTCCCAGATTTAGCAACTTGCCCAAAGTTACAAAGACATGAAGGTATGGCGATGGTCTCCAATGAAGCTGGCCAGGGATTTTTTTTGGCCCCTTGCTCTTTAACGTTTTCATCAATGTCTTTGATATAGGTATAGATGCAACCAGAGACCTGTTAAAGACCGTATCTTGAAAAGGCCAAGGTCCCCCACTGCATCCTGGCTATCTTCAGTTGTCCTGATCTATATCTGGCCATTGGACCCAGATGGCTCCCAAGGAGAAAGCGAGGCTGGTGACTTTGCACAGCCCTCCTTCGCTTAAATCCAATTCACTTACATGTCATGGCATCGCCTGCCTGATGTCATAGTCTTCTTCAAGAATAAAGGACAAACGACAACAACCACAAGATGGCGTCCTTTTCAAATTTGCAGGTGTAAAGCTGAGAGAAATAGTAGACATACTGGATGACAGAATCAGGATCCAAAAAAGACCTTGTTAGGCTAGAATAGGTAGCTGAATTTTACTAAGGTGAAATCCAATGTGGAAAAAATGTAAAAGCTTACACTCAATTTTTTAAAAATTGATTGCACAAGTACAAAATGGAGGAGGCAGAATTAGGCAGCCATGTGTCTGCAAAAAGATCTCAGGGTTTTAATGGATTTTAAACTTGGTACAGATCAGCAGTGTGATGTGATCTGGGTCTTCGCTGAGAGGGGCAGAGCTTCCAGGAACAAAGAGGCGATGGTCCTACTGTACTCTTTGGTGGTTAGACCACCTCTAAAGCACTGTCCTCAGTTCTGGCACCACAGTTTAAAACCAAGAGAACACTGTATGCAATAACAACAATATTGTTCCGAGAACAACTGTGAATGACCAAGTTATTCTGAATATTATAAATACTCAAATCATTTACAAGGACCTATGAAGTTCTACCTCCAGAGAAGAAACTGATAAATGAAAGTGTGTATACTATGGTTTTACATATATTTATACATCTGTGTCAAATGGTAGTCTTCTCTAGTGCAGGGTGGGAAGAGAGGGAAGGAGACAATTTGAAAGTTAAAATCTAACAAAAAAATTAATTTAATTTAATTTTTAAAAAGATATTGCTAAGCCAGAGAACACCTGGAAGAAGGCCAGCAGAAGAGTGAAGGGCCTTGAGTCCATGCCATGTGAGTGTTGACCGAAGGAACTATGGATGTTTACCTTGTAGAAGAGAAAATTGGGGGGAGAAAGGGGTAGGACCCGTTGGCTGTCCTCAAATGTTTGAATGGCTGCCATGTATAAGAAGGAGGAGACATCCTGCTTGGTTTCAGAGGGCAGAACTAGGACCAGTGGGTGGAAGTTACGAAAAAGACAAATTTAGGCTTCAAACAGATAAACAAATGAATAAGATATTAAAAAAATGTTCTCTTCCGGGCACATCACACATTATTTGATGTTCCCAATACATGAAATTTTACCCGCCCCTCTGTACCTTTGAATGGTGTGTTCTCAAAGCCTGGAATATCTCCCTCCTCTAGCTCCCTGTTAGCCTAAGTTCCTGCCTCTAGAAATTATATTTATTTTGTATGTAATCATCTGTGTACATGTAACCCATAGTAGGTGCTTAATAAATGCTTGTTAACTTGAATGAGCACATCTATATGGAATAGATGCTTGTCTTCTCTCCCTTTTTTCCTGGTCCCATACTTAGCTAGTCTTGGGGAGATTTACCTTTCTGAGGTCAGCCCACTTAGAGACTGGCTCCTGAGGCTGGCTAACGGCTCCTCCCAGAGGGGATGCTTGCTCTGGAGAGTGAGGTAGTTCTGTGACTGACCTGACTGAACTGCCCTCTCTACTGGAGGAGGGCGATGCTGGAACCATCTCTAACCAGCTCCCGATTATTAAATTGGCGGGGGCGTGGGAGGGGGAGTAGGGAGAAGGGATCGGCAAACACTACAAATCAGGGCTTGACTAATTCTTGCATTGATCGTCTCGCCCTTAGAACATGATGAAGAAAATGCAGATTAAATGTAGACATGTGACATTAGTAGAGGGTTTTTGTTTTTTCCCCTCAGACAGCAGGTTATTAAACATTTACCAACACACCCCTGGCCAGAGGTCACAGCAATATTATTCTAAAACCCACCCACCCCCTGAAAGGAAAGCAAGGGTTTGAATTCTCCACGGAGTCATAAAACATTAGTCAGAGCTTGGAGGGCCTTTAGAGTTCATCTGGGCTCTGCTGGAATATTTCCAGTGACTTTCCTATGGTGGAGGCTTCTAATTGGACAGCATCAAAAGCTACATTTTTGGCAATTCTGTCCTACTGAGCTTGGTCCCAGTAAAGCGAATAGCTAGCCCTAGATTCAAAGTGATTGCTCTGTGGCAAACTGAAGGAAAGCTATTCCCTGGCAGGAGGAAGTAATCCTTCAAGGTATAGTAAAATTTTGTTCCAACCTAAAAGATAATTTCCTTGCCCTGGATAAATGCTGGACAGAACAGCAAATCCTCTGCAATCACGGAAGGGTGACTCAAAGTAAACTACTCACCACATGTTGCTTTTACTACCCTGTGACCTTCGGCTACTTACTCTCTCTAGGTCTCAGTTTCCTCCTCTGTAAAATGAAGGGGTTGCACTAAATGACTTTTAAGTTTACCTAAGAAAATCCTTTTCATTTATATTGATTTAAGATCTACTTTGGAGCTGAAAAAGTCAATGCAACAAGCAGCCCAGGACCTCACCTGAAGTGTAGAAGGCATCCCAAGCCAATGTCTGAGGTAGTCTTCTTGGGCAAATTCAAACCACAAAAACCTAGCACCTAAGGTTCCCTTCTGTGGTGTGGAGGACAGAGGGCTAGATAGGGAGTCTGAGAACCTAGCTTGGAATCTCAGGTCTTCTGCCCACTGCTTCTGGGTGAGTCATGAAATCTCTCAGAGATTCTCTCTAAAAGGAAGAGATTAGATTAGTATTGTGGAATCAGGAAGACCTGGGTTCAGATTTGGTCTCATGCACCAATTTAATCATCCTGACCTCCTTTTCCTCATCTATAAAAAAGGCAACCCCACCCCTCTAAATTCAGTGCCTTCCCTTTGTTAATTATTTCCCATTTATCCTGTATATAGCTTGCTTTGTATGTATTTGTTTTCATGTTTTCTCTCCCATTAGAGCGTAAGCTCCTTGAGGGCAGGAATTGTCTTTTGCCTCTTTTTATAGCCCTGATGCTTAGCTCAGTGCCTGCTGCATAGTAAGTGCTTAATAAATGTTTAATGTTCGATTGATAGACTGGACTCAAGATCCCATACAGTTATAAATCTATGATCTTATGGTCCTATGGTCCCTTCCAATGTGGGAACCAAGATCCTTGCCTATAATTGATAAGAACAACAAACATGGTAGGAAGTGGCACTCTCTTTTCATGAAGAATGGGAAGAGACGAACAGCTGTACACAAGAATAAGTTAGAGCTAGGAGACCCAGAGGTATTTAAACACTTTGTGTTGAACTGCTTCAAGACCACACCACACTGACTCACACCTACAGGAACCAAAGTGGAAAACAGCTGAGCTTCATGTCTTGTGCTATGGTGACATCTGCTGGTTGTTGCTGGTCACACTTTCACACCCAGGAGTTCTTGTCCTGGGAAAGCAAAATGACCTTATTCAACTTCCTTGGGCTCTATCTGATAAAGGTAGACAGGGAAGCTTTTATATTTCCTTCCTTTTGTGACTTTGAAGTTGCAAACTGTTACATGTGTCATCCATTTGGCAAGCTACCTTCCCTCCCCCTACGTACACACATGCGTATTAAAAAAAAAAGGACAAAAAAGTCTTAGGTTAAATAAAAGAATTTTGTGGAAAATTGATCTGTGTTGCAGATAGATTGTTGAAATCTGAATCTCCTCTCAAGAGATTTAGCCCTGCTGGGGGCAGAGGCATAATTTCTAAATGACTTTTCTAGTTCGGTTCTTACTCAGGGTATCAATATATATATACGTATATATACATGTATATATACGTATATATACACACACATATATATATACATACATATATATACAAAATATATAAAAAAGTAAAAAAAAATTTTAAAAAAGCCTATCTTTCAAATAGCTTTTTATAGTAGCTGTTTTAACAAGGAAATACAAGTCTTAGTCATTCCTTTCCTCCCCATAGTCCTTCCAACCAACAAAAGTCAGGAGGTGGACACGAAGGTGGCTGCTCCTCTTCACAATCGTTTATGGCTCAAGTTAAACTAATACAAATGCCCTCGTGTAAGCAACAGACTTTCCTACTGGCCTTATCACTGCTCCTCTGGAAGCCCTGGTCTATAAACAACAGATTGTCTTCCTTACCCGGAAGTTCACAGCTGGGCCAAAGCAATTAAACAGATAACATTAAATTTGAATTCACCTGCTGATCTACTTTATGTGTCTCTCTCTAGGTTACTAAATTCTAAGAAAAATGTATGTTTGCCTTTGCCGTTGTGTGCTGCAATAATGTTCCTGGTATGAGGCTTTTTCATAAGAGAAGAAGAGAAACATGACCGTGATATGTCTGAACTTCGGGACGATTCTCACATGGACGCCACTGACTTACAGTTCCCAAATAGCCATCGCCACCTCTTCGAGGCACCACGTTGTGAACTTCTTCAGGAAGATATTGTTCGTCATTTCTCCTAGTCATAATATTTTATTATAAAGAAAGTCAGTCGAAAATTAGATTTCATTTTGAAAACAGGGTAAAAGTCTTGTCAGTAGGACAAAAGTAATTTTCTGGCAGTATGGTATAGGGTGCTAATCTGGGAACTATAGTTCCCGTCAAGGCTCAGATCGTGTACCAGCTCCTAAGGGAAGGAGTTTTCTTCATCTCCCTAATCATGCTTTCTTGCTCCTCAAATAATCTCGTACTTACTTTTCTATGTACATATATCACCCCAGGAGAATATAATCAGTCAATTAATAATCAATATTATACCAGTCACTATAGATACAAGGACAAAAAATGAAAGAATCCCCTCCCTCTGGGAGCTTCCTTACTCACTTATCTCTTGTTTGCCTCATTTTCCTCATCTGTAAAATGGGTAATAACAGCACCTCCCTCCCAGGGTTGTTGTGAGGATCAAATAAAATAATAAATAGAAAGTGCTTAGTACCTGCTAAGTTCTATGTAGACGTTAGCTATTATTATTTTATCCAGGGAGGTAATGGTACATGTATGTATTTATGTATACCTTATATATAATTACATACTATTGACAAATATATAATTATATATCATATATGTATATAATATGTAGTATACTATAATATACGATATTAATATGTATTAAATTCTGGGGTGGGGAGAGGCACAAGAAAGTGAGCAAGGAGGATCAGGAAAAGCCTCGTGTAGAAGATGGTGTTTGAGCTAGGGACCCTAGGAGGTGGCGTGAGTGTGGAGTACATTCCAGGCACTGAAGATAGGCTGTGCAAAGACAGTATGTGAAATATGTGCAAGGGACAGCTAGAAGGTCATTTTGGCAGGACCGAAGCATATGCAAAGGGGAGTAATATTTAATAAGGCTGGAGAATGTTGGGGGAAGGAACATTAGGAGTGGAGGATGATTCCTAGGTTATAGAGCTTAGGTGATTAGAAAGATCAGTGCTATTGACTGAAACAAGGAACCTCAGGAGAGAAGTAGGTTTTTGGTTGAAAGATAATGAGTTCTTTTTAAGGCAGTTTAAGTTTGAAGTGCCTACAGGACATCCAACTCAAAATGTCCGTTAGTTGATATGCCAATATAGGACCGAAGCTCAGCTAGATATTGATACAGATCTGTAAGTAATTTGCATAGAGAATGATGGTTAAAACCGTGGGAGCTGATGGAGTTACCAAGTGAAAGAGTGCAGAGGGAGGAGGGAAGAGGCTCCAGGACAGAGCCCTGGTGTACGCCCACCTTTAGCAGGCATGGCCTGGATGAAGATCCAGAAAAGGAGACTGAGAAGGAGTGGGCAGACAGAGAAGTACCAAGAGAGAGCCATGTCCTGAAAACCTGGAGGAGAGAGTATTTGGGAAGAGATATTGGTCAGTAGGATCATATACGGCAAAGAGGGCAAAGAGGGTCAAGATGGAGAAAAAGGTCATCAGATTGGGCAATGAAGAGATTACTGGTAACCTTGGAGAGATCAGTTTCAGGGATCAGAAACTAAACTACAAAGGACTGAGCAGTAAGAAAGAAGAGAGAAAGTAGAAGTAACAAGAGCACACAGCTTTTTTGAGTAGTTTGGGTAAGCAAGGAGGAAGGCATAGGAAAAGATGTAAACTCCTTGAAGGGCAGGAACTGTGTTTTTATTTTGTCTTTATATCCCACTAGGGATACCTGGCAGTGTATAGTGCTTTGCACATAGTAGGTATCTATTGAATGGTTTGTCAGATTGTCATGGATTGATGGAGACACTAAACCTTCGGTCTAGTCCTGGAACTTAACTCTTCAACTAACCCACATGTAGCCTTGGTCAGGTCATTCAGTTTTTATTTCCCCTTCTTTAAAAATGAGGACATTGGACCACCTAGAGATTCTCCAAGGTCTCCCCTTCCCAGTTCTACCTGCTATGATTCTAAGCAGTGCCAGAGTGCCTTAACACATGCATGCTATATATCATTTAAGCCACCAGGTGGTGCAATGGTCCCAAAAATGGAAGACTCAAGCCATTGGCATTTGAGCCTGAGAAGACTTAATGTGCATTCTGAAGCATGCAGAGCTCTAATGAGCTTTTGGAATCATTCAGTAAGTGGAAGAGAATAGTTAATATTTCCCTGAGAAGTGATTCTTCTAAACCGATACCAACGACGGGGCCTAAATTTGTTTGTTGGGCATGTAGGGTTGGTAAGTGAAAGAAACTTTAGAGATCATTTAATCTATTTCATGGTATCTCAAGAATTGTAAGAGACCTCAAAGCACCTGACCGGTGCCTAAGGAAGCATACATATCCTGGCAGAGGAAAGCCACTCTCTCCAGAGGCACGAAGCCCATTTCATTGATAGGTCTAATTGTTAGGAAGTTTTTCCGTACATTAAACAGAAAACTGCCCCCTTTGCAACTTCTGTGCACAGAACCTAATTAATTTGTGACACATCTCCCATTTGCCTCTGAGCTGACTTTTCACTTCCTTGAAGTCCTGAGCAAATTACTCCTCTTCCCTGACTTTGCAAAATATTCATTCCAAATTAAATTCTGGATTCAATTCAACAATCTTCTAGGGGCCCTTCATTAATGCTGGCATGCAACACTAGCCTGTCGAGGGTGCTTAAAAAGTTGTAAAAGACATCTAGCAAGAGGAAAAATAATTTAGAACGAGGCTTGGCATCCTGATTGCCCCCCAGGAGTACAGTAGCTAGGAGCTATTGAGAGACGTAGAGGGAGGAGGCAAACAGAGTTCGTGATCAAGGACCATTGGCTCCTTTGGGAGTGGCAGAAAGTAAAATAGGAAAGGTATTCCTAAATGCAGGTCATATTCTGCAATAAATAAACTTTGAAGGAGCTGTGCTGTCCAAAAGCTTTTGCACAGAATCTTAGTTCCAGTTCAAAAGTAAGTGGTCAATGAGGGACTAAAGCTTGGTGGTTTTACTTCTACAGACATGAGGATTTTGGGTGGTAATGATTTTTGGGTACCAGGTATTGTGCCAAGTGCTTTACAATATCATCTCATTTGACCCTCTCAACAACCCTAGGAGGTGGGGCCTATTATTATCAAACCCATTTTACACATAAAGAAACTGAGGCAAACAGAGGTTAAGTTTCCATTCTCTTGCCCAGGGTCTGGGGTCACGTTTGAACTCAGGTTTTCTTAACCCAGGCAACACTCACTATCCATTCCACCTCCTGACTGAAAGAATATGATGCCATATAGAGTGTCCATGGTCCTACCAGGAACTTAAAAGACAAAGTAGGAGCAACTAGGTGGTGCAGTGAATAGAGCACCTGCCCCGGAGTCAGGAGGACCTGAGTCCAAATCTGGCTTCAGACACTTGACACACTTACTAGCTGTGTGACCTTGGGCAAATCACTTAACCCCAATTGCCCTGCCTTCTCCTCTCAAAAAAAAGACAAAGTACTCAAATCCTGGAGCCAGACATTTACACATGACATGCTGTTGCAGTATTAAATAAAATAACGAGATTGTATGTATTTACATACACGCATATATTTTACACCTGCAATTTGAAGTATTGAACCATAACTGTATAGGTCATGAGTATTACTTCCACTGCTATAGATTTCACCCCTCTATTTCTTTATAGATATAGCCTTGTTGAGTTTCCATGGCTAAGAAATTCATCTGAGGACAATCTAGTGATTTCAGTCATTCTTTTTTGGTCATGGATGACTCTTCATGACTTCATTTGGGGTTTTCTTGGCAAAGATATTGGAGTGGTTTGACATTTCCTTCTCTAGCTCATTTTACAGGTGAGGAAACGGAAGCAAACGGGGTTAAGTAACTTGCCCAGGGTCACAAACCTAGTAAGTATCTGAGGCTAGATTTGAACTCATAAAGATGAGTATTCCTGACTCTTAAGCCCAGCTCTTTGTCTACTGCGTCACTAGTGAGAAACCTCTCCAAAGCTAGTCTGATCCCCAGATGACATTGCTGGGCCCATATTCAATTTCTAGCTTGGGGGACCTGATCAGAGCTTTTGCTCTGAATATAACCATCAGGTGCCCAATGTTATCACCATACCGAGATGAGATATTAGAGGAGGATTTGCATATTCTGTTTATATTATAGTTATCTGTTTATTCCTCCCCTCTCCCACCGCTAGATTGTAAACTTCTTAGGACAATGACTCTTTTTTATTTTATATCTGTATTTACAATCCCTAGCACAAACTAATTGCAATACTTTAAACAATCTATGTTTTTATCCATTTGAATACTTCTTCCACTGAGGCAGACTTACATATCTTAGCAGACAACTTTGAGTTGCCATAGCCAGAAGAAATAATCACTTGGTGGCCATCCTTATGGGGACGAGCCTCTCTGAATTCAGCTTGGCCAGTACTCTAAGCCTTTCCATCTTGGTACAACCTATCATAGCTTGAACTCTACAAAGACAGTTTGGAGAACCCATGACTACATCCATGCCACCATGAGACATCAGAGTAGACCTTTGAGTATAGGATGTGCTTAATAAATTCTTGTTGAATTGAAGTCACAAGTATGTATGGAGTACTGTGCTTGGACTGGAAGTGAGATGGGGGTGATGGCACAAAAATGAATAGGACACGATGCTTTTTCTCCAGAAACTCAAACTAGCTGGAAAGATGGCAGGCACAGAGATAACTGTAATACAAGGCAAAATATGACAAGTGCCATAGGAGAGGCTAAAAAAAAGCAATGAGGGTAAAGAAGAGAGAGAGATCACATGCTCACATTTATTGGCAGGTATGGACAGCAAGGCTTCTTTGAAGTTGTGCCATTTGAGCTGGTACCTGAAGGATATGTAGAATTTTGGTATGGGGAAGATATTCTAGGTGTAGGAAAGAACATTCATGAAGGAACAAAGGCAAGCAAAGGAAATGTATTTAAGAAGTACAGTATGATACCTTGTTACCTGGAATGTGACCTTTGGGGCACTTTTGTAGTCATAACAGTATAAATTGGCTCATGTGCTGCTAACTGGATGATAACATATCACCATAATAATTACCCAGCAAGGGAGTTTAATATCTGATTTATCCACCATCTTTTTGATTCATCAGCCCACTAGTCAAGTCAATTTCTCTCAGGGGCATGCATGGAATAGCCTCCCCAAATCCTGCAATATCTCATCTGGCCACCAGAGGGCCCTCACTCTGTAAACACTTAGAAGGCTCTACACAACTTCAAGCAGTCATGCTGAAGAATTTCAACCTGTATCATCTGGGCTCAGAAATTAACTAGTGGATGATACGGACTCAAAATCTTAAGACATGAAATCCACAACTCTAGAGTCTCCAACCTCCAGATGGACTCTACAACCTCTAAATGGACCCTACTCATAGCCCATGACAACTATGGTCACAACCTATCACGTCCATAGGACACAGATACTCAATATCCTATGACTGCAAAGTTTATTTAACAAGTTAAAATGCAAGGAAAAATATTAGGCACCCCTACATGTGAGGGAATAGAGGGGAGTAGGACAGCAAGTGGTCAGTTGTGGAAAGTGAGCGAACCACAGTAGCTCCACCTTGTGACTCAATTTTGGAGCTAGTTTAGTTTCTATTCAGTTATGGTCTAGTCTGATTTCCGTCTTATGAGACACTTTATTCAATTGTGGGAACCGGGAAAACACTTTATTGCATTGTTCGAACATAGTCCTGCGTGGCTGGGATACAGAACCACCTCTACTTGTCGCTTAGGGACCCTTAACCGAGGACCTAGGGGATGCTGACCAGAAACTCAGATCCCCAGACCGATGATGCAAGGAGTTTCCTCGCAATTGGACATCTCAAGCAACCTACACGTCTCATCTGAAAACTGGCCCCGTAATGATCAATTGGGTATTTTTTCTATGTTCCTTTGATTGTTTACAGATACTTAGAGAGTGGGACACCTTTTCTAAATTCAAGGAATTGTATCTGTTCATTCTGCCCCTCCCAACTTGGAAAGTCCCTAGTCTTTCTTCCAATTAGAAATCAGGGTCAATGGCCAATTCCGTATTGTTTCCTTTTAATTAATTGCCCTCGTTTGATTAATTATTCTTAGTGTATAAAAATCTGTCTCCTCCTGTATTTGAGGTCCAGCCCTAAGCTGAGGAAGGACCCTGGCCCCATTTAGTTAGGCAATTAGCATGTATTACCTAATAAATCAATATGCTCGGAAGATCAAACCTTTGTTTTCCTCAGTCATTTCATCTTTCACCAGCTACTCATGGAGGCATCTACCTTTGACAATTCTGAATCCCTTGGACCCAGGGGCTCTCCTAGCTCTTCAGGTATGTCTAGGAAATTCCATTGTGTGTCTAGGACCCCGGCACTTAAATAGTAACTATATTAAAGGAAAATAGGAGGAGAATTATGAGAGAAAACGATCTTTGTTGACTCCATTCCTAACCAAATACAATTTGTTAGGGATGTTTCAGAGAGAATTCCTGCTTTGTGTGGGAAATTTGATATGACAGCTTTTAATTATTTTTTTTTAATTTTTAAACATTTAAAAGAATTTGAGTTCCAAATTTTATTCCTCCTTTATTCCACACTCCCTTCGCTGAGACGGTAAACTTTTGTTCTTCCAGATGAATTTTTACATTATTTTTTCTAGTTCTATAAAATTTTTTGATAGCTTGAGTGGTATGGTACTGAATAAATAGATTAATTTAGGTAGAATTGTCATTTTTATTGTATTGGCTTGGCCTACCCATGAGCAATTAATATTTCTCCAGTTATTTAGATCTGACTTTATTTGTGGGAAAAGTGTTTTATAATTGTGTTCATATAGTTCCTGGATTTGTCTTGGCAGGCAGACTCCCAAGTATTTTATATTGTCTATAGTTATTTTAAATGGAATTTCTCTTTCTATCTCTTGCTGTTGGCCTTTGTTGGTAATATATAGAAATGCTGATGATTTTATGTGGGTTTATTTTGTATCCTGTAATTCTGCTAAAGTTGTCAATAATTGCAAGTAGTTTTTTAATTGATTCGCTAGGATTTTCTAAGTATACCATCACATCATTGCAAAGAGTGATAGTTTTTTCCCCTCATTGCCTATTCTAATTCCTTCAATTTCTTTTTCTTCTCCTATTGCTATAGCTAACATTTCTAGCACAATAGTAAAGGATAGAGGTAATAATAGGTATCCTTGCTTCACCTCAATTATAGTGGGAAGACTTCTACCTTATCCCCATTACAGATAATGCTTGCTGATGGTTTTAAATAAATATTACTAATCATTTGGCTATAATGTTCCTGGGAATTATCATTTTGGGGATCTCTTTCAGGTGGTGATTGGTGGATTTTTTCCATTTCTATTTTGCCCTCTAATTCTAATGTATCAGGACAATTTTCTTTGATAATTTCTTGAAAGATGTTGTCCAAGCTTTTTGTTTTTTGATCATGGCTTTCAGGTAGTCCAATAATTATTATATTATCTCTCTTGGATCTATTTTCTGGGTCAGTTATTTTTCCAATAAAGAATTTCACATTTTCTTCTATTTCTTTATTTTTAAAATTTTGTTTATCATATCTTGATGTCTCTTAGAGTCATAAATTTCTACTCGTTCAATTCTAATTTTTAAGGAATTATTTTCTTCAGTGAGTTTTTGTGCTTCCTTTTCCATTTGGCTAATTCTATTTTTTAGGGAGGTATTTTCCTTGGTAAAATTTTGTATATCTTTTCCTACACTATTGACTCGCTTTTTCATGATTCTCTTGTATTACTCTATTTTCTTTTCCAAAGAATTCCTCTACTTCTATAATTTGTTTTTTAAAATCCTTTTTAAAGCTCTTCCAGGAATTCTTTTTGGGCCTGAGACCAAATTACATTTTTCTTTGATATTTTACATATAGCAATATATTGCCACCAACTTTTCTTGCAAATACACAGTTCACCAAGCTCAAAAAAGTCTAGAGGTTGAAGAAAATAAACAGAACTCAAAGTTCATAAAAAAAAGAGACCAGACAATGAGCAGCCAGAGACTTGTATGGTCACAGTCTCAGTCATGTACTAGTTAAGGGTCTAAGAAGGTCTTGATTCTTCAGCTCCTCAATAGGCAGCTCCTCCTGTAAATAAATCCAACCTCACTTCCTGCCCTGGTTCTTTCTGTGGTTCTCTGCTGTTTCTCCTCTCTGAGTGAACATTTCCCATGGCTCTGGAAGCTTGGTAATGTGCATGCTCTTATTTCTCCCCAGTTGTCTCCCAAGTCAATTCAAATCTCCCTAAGGGCAACTGGGTAGGGTTATTTAAACTACCCAAGGCTTCTTCCTACCACATGTAGGATAAAGGAGATTCAGCAGAAGTTGCATACTCCTTCAGCAATATCAGATGGTAAGAGAGAAGAGGGAAGGGGAGGAAGGGGAAGAGGTCCCATGACATACCAGTCTGTGAGTCTATGGTTGGTGATTGACTGTATATAGGAGAATGAAGGAGTGACAAGAGTGAATTTTTGGAGTTTAGAGCATTGTGCATTCTAGGCATTAAATTAAAAATTAAAAGAGAGGATAAAGTCATTTTTAGAAGCTGCCATTTTGTATACCCGGCTTGAATGGGAAGGAAATTTCATATGTGTGTATACATGTATGTGTATATATACATGCATGCACACATATGTGTATTGTATGCATGTGTGTATGTACATATAAAATATACACATACACATATATTATCTATTGCTTTATATATACATATAAATATGTATATACATAAAATATATGTGTATGCATAGACATAAATATATAGACATGTGTTCTTTATATATACCTACATATATTTTCTTTTTGTGGACTCAACAAGCATTAATATTTCCAGCAATAGTAAGAGGCAAAGGGGAGAGGAAGTTCTTAGTCTGATGTACTACATTACCAGAGCTGTAACACAGGGAGAACTGTATCTCCTAAGAGACCGAGGAGACTTTGAAGACTTCCTTTCTGTGGTAACAGAAACTGAGCCAATAAAAGAGAAAGATTTCTTTGCCAAGTGCTTCTTAAAATTTGTTTGCATTTGTTTGGTTTTTTTTTTTTTACTTTTCCTGGGATCTATGTTGATGCCATCTGCCTGGAGTCATGCCGAGCTATAGGAGAACAATGCCCAGTGCCAGCCTCTGGGAACAACAGAGAACTGCAGGAGGAGCTATCTTTGGCAGCATTTGTTGGAGGTCCCACTTGGCAACATATACATGGAAAGGAACCTGTCCTCCAGAACTGTAAATGACTGAGACCTATGTGGATCTTTGGAAGAGGGTTATTGTAGGAGGGTGTCTGTTTTCTAAGGTTCTCGATGTTGGTTCTGCTTTTTTTTTCAACTTGAAATAAAACTTTTCTTCTTTAATTTTGTGAACTATATATGTACTTGCAAGGGGAGTTACTGTTGGTCAGCACATGCAGATTTTCTCAAGTTTTCTAGATGGGAACTACAAGCCAAGGGCAAAGTCTCCCAAAGTGAACCTAAGTCCTTAATCTCGTAAGAGTCCTTGATAGAATTATTTTATCAATATCATTTATATACTTACTTCAATGTTCCAAGGATGCATGATTTCATCCTTGTGGTTTTGTTCTCCATTGATGTCTATCACAATTCCCTTGGTAGGCAGTCGTCATGATTTTCTGTGGCTGCAAAATTCATCCCTGAGTGGCTCACCTGCCAACAATGAGCCAGATGCTCTGAACTTTAGCTAGCCTGGCACTAAAAAACAGGCACATCTTGCTGCCAGGCCTGACTTTGGCTTATATCCATTGAAACAGCATTCAAGCACCTTGGATCACTTCTATGGCATGGTGAGACGTAAGAGAAGACTGATGGAACTGGAGTAAAGATGTCATCCAGGAAAATGTATGAGGAAAAAAAAAAAGAAAAGATGGACTGGTCACTTGGTGAGAGTGAAAGATGGAAGATAGACAGTTCTTTTGTTCCACTGCTATCTTCTTGATGCCAGAGGAAATCAAGGAAGGCCCATATTAGGTGAACCTCTTATACTGTATTCAACAGGGGACATGGACAACAGTCGCACAGAGTGTGCAGGCGTGTGTTGGGTTACCATCTCTATGACTGATGGGACTTCCAAATAAATGAGCCCTCCATTTCAGTATTTGAGATCCTTTAGATTATTTGAAAATTGTATGTATATTTTTGCCCTGTTTAACTTGCATGCATGTGCTTTAGTCCTTTGGAATCCTGCAAGTGTCATATTAACATTCTAGGGGCCACAAGTTCCAGCATCATTTTCTTCAGAGGCAGAAGGATAGAGAAACAAGACAGAAAACCCTGGAGTCTGATTAGTGTCTGCTTGGCCAACATCCTGTGCTTGTCACTTTTCCAGCTCCCCGGTCTTTTGTCCTGGAGGAGACTTCACTTCTGCCCCCTCATTTGCCTTCCATCTATATGGAGCTGGTCCTTCATCAGTGAGGGCTCGGACTCATAGAGAGTCCCCTTGTTTTGAATACAGACTGTGTGAAGAGAAGAGCTTAAGGAAACAAAACCTCGACTGTATCAGAACATAATACAGAGCTGAACAAGAGTTTTTAAACAGATATTAAGTGGTTTCTTCGTAATAATAACAACAACCATAGTAATAACTGATATTAATACAGCACTTGAAGATTTTCAAAGAACTTCGTACATAATAATCTCACTTGAGCCTCACAATGACTCTGTGAGGTAGGTCCTCCTTCTATGTACTAGTAAATAAGGTATTATACCTTATACATTTCAGGCTCCTGAGAGAAGAATTTTTTCATTTCTTTATAGATGCAGTATAGTGGAAAGAACATTGGATCTGGAGTCAGATAGACCTGGGTTTGAATCCTAGCTCTGTAACCTTGAGCAATTAATTTAATCCTTGGCCTCTGTTTTCTTATCTGTGAAGTAAGAGAGTTGAACTAAATGACCTTTGAGGTGCCTTCTAGGTATAAATCTGTGATGCTCATTTTATAGATGGGACTCAGAGAAGTTAAAATGATTTATTCCAAATCACCTATTAGGATTCACTTGCAGTGAATGTAAAAAACAGAACAAGTCAAACTACCCTACCACAGTCAGCTGACCCAGAGCCTTTCCAGGGGCACTAGAAAATGCATTGTGGTAGCTGTTCTCCATGCTTGGTAGTAAGAAAGTACTCCAAATGCCCTGTATCCCCTTAACAAAGCTCCCATCCACAAATTTTTGCAAATCCTACTTGAATCTATTTGTAATGTTATTTTATAAGTCTGAAGCAGCAGGTTATTGGTCTGAGTGGTATGAGGGCTGCTAAGGAACCCAGCCTTGCCTCAGGCTTATGAATACCAACCCACATCCCTGTACTGTAATAACTAGAAAAATCTCCCAGTCTCAATTGCTTATCCCTGACAAAATTGCATTTTTTAAAAGATATGTTATGGTTTCCTTCAAAGTAGCTGATGTTTAGCAATCCAATTATTCTCAAATGGTTCCATTTGGTATAATCTCTTAAATTAGATGTTGCCTTTTCTCCTCCCTACTGCCTTCCTAAGCATCTTTCTGATGGCTTCTATGTGCACACCTGTAGCCTTCAGCTTATTATTTACATAACTCATTCCATTCTAGTCTCCAATTAATGCACAAGAGGCTACTCCTTATACGCCTCCCTAGTTCAGTAGGGAGATGTACCACCTGGTTTCTTTATGAATCACCTTATCCCAGAATTCTTCCCTCTGTCCTGGGCTTTACCCAGTGAGAAAAATGCCAAGGCCATTGGAGCAATAATTACTTTATCAACCTAGACCTCACCGGCAGGGGAACGTCTTCATTCCCTCTTTATTACATACATTTTCCTGTCAGGAATTGGTTGGCAGTCTCGCAGTTTCTCCAAATTTCCCCACCTGAGCTATGGAGTCACAACTAGCCATTTTTGCAAATCAACTTTTCCATACAAATTCAGTTGAGGTTGTTGGGGTTGTTGGGAGACACCCCTGGAAATGGTAAAGCAGCAACACTGGGAAAGAAGGAATAAGGGAGGGTCTGGTCAAAGAAGAGCTTGCCTAGAGTGAAGGAACAGCTTTACAGGGATGCAGTATGCCATCTGGTTTCTTCCATTAAGTGTGTGTTTGTGTGTGTGTGTGTGTGTGTGTGTGTGTGTGTGTGTGTGCGTGTGCATATACATATGCATACACACATATACAATTGGAAATTTTATTTTTTACATTTCTTACTTTTCCCTCCCTGTATCCATTCCCATATTCTCTCTCTGACAACCATTCTACATAATAATTTTTTAAAAGGGAAAAAGGAAAAACAAAATCAGTAAAACTGATCAGCACCTTGAAAAATATGCAAGATTTAAAGCATTCTTTCATAGGATTGTTAATAGTTTTCATGGCTCTGTGGAAAGACCTCTGGGTACGCCTTCAGACAACCCAAGTTCAAGTACCAGTCCTGCCAGCTACTAGCTCCATGACCTTGGACAAACCATTTCAACTCTATGGAAGACTCTATTTTAATAAATTGTTCTTGCTAGCTGGGTGCTAAGCTCAGTGATGTCTTCTGTTGAAGGACAGGAAGTACTAATAGTCACCTTGTATCTTTCAGCGTCCTGAGACAAAGCTCCTCTCACTCTGCCCTAGTTATACTTCTGCTTGGTTCTCTCTTCGTTCTGGGTTCAACTTGGGATTGAATGTTCTATCATTATGGTGTAACAAGCAACCCAGGCAGTTTTTGACTTACTGACCCAACTGTCTAAAGTTCTACTCACATCCTTAACAGCTGGGAGCCTGCCCTTACCACTGCCTTGTGGGCCTCTGTGAAAACATTTGGAGCTTCTAGAAAATCTCTGTAGAAACAGGAAAGAAACTATGAAAAATAGTAGTAGCTTAGGGGAGCCAGGATGCCAGAGGCAGCTAGGTGGCACAGTGGATAGAGTGCCGGGCCTGGAGTCATGAAGACCTGTGTTCAAATTTGGTCTCAGACACTTAAGAGCCGTGTGACCCTGGGCAAGTCATTTTAACCTCAGTTTCCTCATCTGTAAAATGAGCTGGAAGAATGAAATGGCAAACCACTTCAGCATCTTTGCCAAGAAAACCCCAAAAGGGATCATGGAGAGTCAGCCATGACTAAACGACAAGGGGAGTTGACATACTAGGATCGGCTGGGCCAAGGAGGCCTACTTTACTTACCCCTGCCCTCCACTCAGCCCTACCTCTATCTGACTGACTGCTGACTCTCTATCTTCCTGACTAAAACTGTTTAATTTTTGTTTGACATTTGACTTGGTGCACTTCCTGAAATAATACCAGTGAGGAATTCGTTCTTTTCAGAACTTCAAATTCCTTTGGGGGGAGGGGTGAAGGGACTATATTCACATAGTGGTGTGGATTAGCTTAATTCTATTGCTTTGTTTGAGTTTTAATCATGATGTTCACTCAGCTGAGATTATCTTCAGTAAGGAAATAAGAGTTTGCATTGCAAGAAGAGAAAGTCAGTAATTTTGGCTCAGGTAAATGCATTAGAGGAAGGAAGGGGATGATAGAGCCTAGGTAGGATGACATCGTAATGAATTTAAGAG
>CM053622.1:663289287-663313073 GCA_028646595.1 Phalanger gymnotis
AAAAAAAAAAGTTCAGACCGTTATTTAATTGCTTCAGTAGGGTTCAATACTTTGGGACCCAATTTGAGGTTTTCTTGACAAAGATACTAGAGTGATTTGCCATTTTCTTCTCCAGCTCATTTTACAGATGAGGAAACTGAGGCAAACAAGATTAAGTGACTTTCCCAGGGTCATACAGCTAATAAGTATCTGAGGCCAGATTTGAACTCAGGAAGATGAGCCTTCCTGACTCCAAGTCTGGCACTCTGTCCACTGTCCCACCTAGCTGCCCTAAGAAAGTTAAGGAGGGGTCCTGAAAAAGACATGGAAGGGTATCAATGCTAAACTATACTTTTTTTTTCAAAATTTTGCCCTCGAATGGGGTATAGAAATCTATCTTGCCCTACAAGAAAGTAAGGGGGAAAGGGATAAGTGAGGCAGGATGAGGTGATAGAAGGGAGGGCAGATGGGGAGAAGGGATAATCAGAATGCATGCCATCTTGGAGTGGGGGGTAGGGGAGAGATAGAAAGAAAAATTAGAACTCAAAATCCTGTGGAAATCAATGTTGAAACTAAAAATAAATTAATTTTTAAAAAATTTGCCTTTGCCCAGCCCTGCACCTAGAAACTGGAGACTATAACTCTATTTTTTCTTCTCCTCTTTCAATTTCTTCTACTTCTTGGTCAGTATGAATACTTTCCCCTCAAATTTAGACTAAGATTAATAGTGTTGAGATTCATCTCTATTATGGGATCACTATGGATGCAATCTAAAGCACGCTTCTGGGTTTAAATGGAATGGGTTCAGTGCTGGAAGCTTCCTTGAAAGCATCATCATTTTTCATTTTGTCCCCATCCTAGATCTAACCTGGGAACATTAGAATATAGCTCATGCTAGATCTCTACAGAAAAATGAAAGGATCCTCACATACTCCCAGTCAAACACTCATACAAACATGAGATTGAATATAGACCGAGCTCTATTTCACCCAACAGAAACCATGAAACACAAAGGACTTAGATCTGAGTGTGTAAGCAGTCAATAACACTGTTCTTCCCTCTGTAATGCATTCCACCTTCTCCAGGAACCTATGTAGTTCATCAGACTGATAGTGATACCCTATGGTTGAGCTTGTCTGAGAGGGGAAAGCACTTGGGATTGACAGAAAATTGGCCCTCTTCCTCTGGACTTGCAGACTCCAAATAACACATAGTGGTATTGGAGTACAAGGTCTGGGTTTATTCCTCCACACCATGGATCTGTATTTGATGCTCCTTGGCCTTTGTTGTTTTTCTCATTCAATCGTTTTTCAGTCATGCCCAGCTATTTGTGACCTGACTTGGGGTTTTCTTGGCAAAGACATTGGAATGGTTTTCCATTTCCTTCTGCAGCTCATTTTACAGATGAGGAAACTGAGGCAAACAAGGTTAAGTGACTTGCCCAGGGTCACACAGCTAATAAGTATCTGAGGTCAGATTTGAACTCGGGAATATGAGGATTCCTGACTCCAGGCCCAGCACTCTATCCACTTCACCACCTACCTGCCTTAAGATGCTTTCAATTGGTCCAGTAACTTGGTGTCCAGTGATTCCTGCTCATTTTCTAAAAAGGTGCGATCTGGGAATTCATTATAGCTGTTGAACTCCTCTTCTATCCAGGAAGATGGGTTCTGGAATTCTTCCCTTTCCACTGATGCTTCTGGTTGGTGCCATACCTTGGGTCACATGGTTTTCTTCTCTGCTGAGGCTCCGTGGTACCCTAGAGGGGTCCGTGAGTACAGGCAGGCTTCTCTCCAGGGACCAGAAGCTGTGTACATTGGACCAGCTTCTCTCTATCCATCTGAGATCTTGTTCTCATCATTGTCTTCAAATATTTGTCTGCAAGCTCCATTCCCCATTAGAAGCTGTAGAATCTCTTTAATAAAAATAAAACCCTTTGGACCATTTGTCAAGTGGTAAAATTGTAAACACACACAAAAGTCATACATATACATAACTAATAAAATAAAAGAGAAACCAAGGGAAACACTTAAATATGAAAAACCAACAGGTGTGTGTGGGAGGCATGGTTTCCAGGGAAAAAAAGGAATAGTTATTATGGCACAAAGAAGGAAAAGTTGTCTCCAGCCTTCACATATTGATAGAGGCCTGGGGCCCAAGGCTCATACAGGAAGTTTTTAGTGCTATGGCTCTTTGTAACTCTGACAACAAAGTATGGCTATGTCTTGCTATTTGAAATATACAGAAATTTGTAATAAAGCAAACTGTGTATTGGTATGTAGCCAACGATACATGTTAAAAAGGAGTCTGAAACAAAACTAATAGCAGAGGATAAGTAAATATTAGAGGAACAAGTCTGGGAATGGAAGTTGTGAAATGTTGGAGTTTTCTTTTTAAAACTTTCTCTCAATTCAATTAGCATTTTTAAATGCCTGCTTTGTGCAAGGGCAGGTAATAAGTCTTGAGATAAATAGATAAATATAAATTTATCAAAGATAAATAATGATATTGTACCAATCCTCAAGGTGCTTAAATTCTAGTGGGAGTAGGAGAAAGGCATTACCTACACACAGATAAGTATAATGAAAGGTAGGATGTGATCAGGGCAAAAGTGGCAAATTGGATCCCATGTACGTTGTCTATAATTCAATCAATCATACCCCAAAGCCATAAGTCAATCAATAATCTTTAATTAGTGTCAATGGGCCAACATGCCATCAGAGTAGGTTTTATGTTTATGCATGGTATAATGAAATACCTTCAATAAAGTTTTCATCTTCAATCTTGTCAACTCTTGACCAACTTGACCAACTCTTCTTTTGGCCCTAACCCCTACACAAATAAGCAAAATGTAGGTTATCAATTAGATTAAGTAGAGAGCTTAACACAAAGGGAGAAGCATGATCTGGCAGTCTAGAATATGACTATAGAAGGGCCCACTTTATTTAAAAGGAACAGATTATAAAAAAAGGTAAAATGGAATAATATTAATATACATGTGTGAGGAAATTTGTGAATAGAAGAGAAAATGAAGTATGGTACAGAGTGTTTGGGTGAGGGTCAGTGGAGGGAGACAAAGAAGCAATAGACTACTCACCCAAAAGGAGGAAATCAGTGATTTCAGGAATTAGCCTATGAATATTGCATGGCGGCATCATAGGGTAATGATCACGGACTTCAATTATCCTTCAGATACCTGGAGCTCTCAAAGCTAAAAACAGTGCACTTGAAAAAGGCTTGACTTGCCTTAATGATGATTTCATTCTTCAAAAGGCAGAGAAAAAGAATGTCAGGACCAACTCAGTACTCTCCTCGATAAACAAAGAAGTCCTGGGGAAAGAAGGAAAGAAGCATTTATTAACTGTCTTCCATAGGCTGGCTTGAAAATTATTATCTCATCTGATCCTCATAATAATCCTGAGACATAAACACCATTATTATCCTCATTATAAAGTAGAGGAAACTGAGGAAAACAAAGTTTACCCAGGGTCACACAGCTAGTAAGCGTCCGAAACAGGATTTGAACTCAGGGATTTCTGACTCCAGTGTGCTCCATCCACTAGTTGCCTAGGGAAGCTCAAATTCCCTGGGTCATCCAATCAAAGTGAGGCCGAAATAATGGCAGGAAGCTACATTTTCACATTTGCAGGGAATTTGGCTATCAAATTAGCACCTGATTCCCCAAGCATTCTCAGCACTGCCCCTCTCCACTCCAGCCCGCCATGAATCAGCATCAGTCCCCACATCTTGACCTGCATACCAGGTCCAGGCTCACTGCTCCTTCTCCATGTCTGGTCCTGTTTGATTTAGATAAGAATCCTATAAAAACCCACTAGGCTATATTGATGTTGGTGCCTTTCTCTACCAGGCACCTCACTGGGACCTAGGGTTTCCATCCTCTCTCGTGTTGCATTTCTTCTCAATAAAGCTTGCTGACTTTACTTTCTGCTGACTCTTGTCTTGTGCCATGTTCTGCCTTTTTGTGCTCCACCCTCTCCTTAGACTGTGTCTTGGAATCTAAGACCCTATTCAAACTACATTAAAACAAATTTCACTCAAAATCACAATTTAGGCATCAAAAGACTACAGTGGACAAACGTCTCAATTTTCATGAAAGGGGAAAATGCATATTCTAGGTCTTAAGAGTTGGTGAATTGGTATAGAATCCTAAGAAACATTTAATAATATGTTAGTAAATAGATTGTCCATGAAAGGGCCTAGTGCCACCAGCATGTGTTTGCATGAAGAACGAGCCATACTGATAAAATTTAGGTCAAATAAAATGGTCAATATTAGTTCCTAATAATTGTAGTTAAAGGATATTTCATTCCTTTCTGTTAAGAAATGGTCACTATTGGTGTAACATCTAAATACTCAAAGAGAAAGTTAAATGAATTACAAGGAGAAATAGATGGTGTATCTATAATAGTGGGGGGAACTTAATATATCTCTTTCAGATCTAGATAAACCTAACTGATAATAAATAAGAAAAGAGTTAAACACAAGATTTTAGAAAAATTAGTTATGGTAGACCTTGGAGATTATTAAATGGGAAAAGGAAGAATTATACATATTTCTCAGCTGAGCATTGGCACCTTTATGAAGATTGACCATACAAGTATATCTCAGAGATATTACAGATTCAGTTCCAGACCACCACAATAAAGCGAAAATTGCAGTAAAGTGAGTCACATGAACTTATTGGTTTCTCAGTGCATATACAATTATGTTTACACTATACTGTAGTCTATTAAGTGTGCAATAGTATTATGTCTAAAAAAACCCAATGTACATATCTTTATTTAAAAATGTTTTATTGCTAAAATTGCTAAACATTATCCAAGTCTTTAGTGAGTGACAATCTTCTTGCTGAAGGAGGATCTTGTCTCAGTGTTTATGGCTGCCTGATCATGGGTGCATGATCAGAGTGGTGGTTGCTGAAGTTTGGGGTGGCTATGGCAATTTCTTAAAATAAGACAGTTGAATCTTCCTTTCACTTGAATACTTAGAGGCCATTGTAGGGTTGTTAATTGGCCTAATTTCAATATTGTTGTCTCTCAGGGAATAAGGAGGCCTGAAGAGTGGGAGAGAGATGGGGAACAGCCAGTTGGTAGAGCAGTCAGAACACACACATATGCTTAGTGGTACCCCAAAACAATTGCAATAGTAACATTAAAGATCACTCATCAAAGATCACTACAACAGATATAATAATAATGAAAAAGTTAGAAATTTTGCAAGAATTACCCAAATATGACACAGAGACATAAGGTGAGCATATGCTGTTAGAAAAATGGTGCTGGTAGACTTGCTGAATGCAGGGTTGCCACAGAACTTCGATTTGTAAAAAAAAAAAAAACGCACTATCTGCAAAGTGCACTAAAGTGAAGTGCAATAAAATAGCATATTAGGGCACAAGATATCACAAATGCACAAAGATATAGTATTAAATGTGTCTTATATGGATCACAATGCAACAAAAAATTATTTTAAACAAAAGACTGCTAAACAAATAGTTAAGATTAACTGGAGATTAACTTTATCCTAAAGATGGGTAGGTCAAAGGTTAAATTATAGAAACAATAATTTCATTAAAGATGATGACAATAAAACAACATGCAAAAATGTTCAGCTAAGGTAGTCTGGGGAGGAGTTATATACTTAAATTTTTTTAATATGTAAAAAAAAGAGAAAGAGGAGATCAATGAATTGGGCATATAAGTAAAAAAAATATCCCTTAGGAAACCAATCAATCAAAAACAATTAAACACAAAAGTATAAATGTTGAAAGTCAAAGAAGACATTAACAAAATTGCAAGCAAAAATACTTCCCATCAAACTGATAAATAAAATTTGGAGGTGAAGATTCTAAAATAATTCTTAAGACATGATTTAAAAAAATGAATAAGAAAACCAAATTACCAAAAGGAAAAAGATATATTCGCATCAAATGGAGAAGAAATAAAGAAAATTATTTGAAATTATTTTGCCTAATTATATTCTAATAAAACTGAAAATCTAAGTGAAGTAGATGAATATTTACAAAAATATAAAATACTCAGACCAATAAAACATGAAAAGGGGGATTTAAATAACCTAATTGTACAAAAAGAAATTTAACAAGTCATAAATGAGCTCTTAAGGTAAAAAACCCACCTGTGACCAAATGAATTTACAATAGAATTTTATGAAACATTTGAAGAAAATTATCTTCAATATTATAAAAGCTGTTTGAAAAAAATAGGAAAAGGAATTCCTGCTAAATTCCTTCTATGATTCAAATATGGTCTTGATATCTAAGTCAAAAGAGAGAATGAAAACTATAGACCAATATGCATAAGGAATATCTATACAAAAATGTTAAAGAGTGGGTTGATGACAGCAACATATCACAAAGATTACATACTATGTCTAGGCTGGATTTATATCAGGAATGCAGAATTGGCTCGATATTAGGAAAACTAAAAAAAAAATTCACCATATTAATAACAAGGAAAACCTCATATGATTATAACAATAGATATAGAAAAAGTTTTTTACAAGACAAAACATTAGTTCCATTTAACCACTTAATGCCAATTAGTTCTCTAAAATAAATTTTTATTGATGTTTTCCATTTCTTACATCATCACACTTAGCCCAAATATTCCTCTCTCCTTCTGAGAGAGCCAACCTAAATAACAAATAGTATTTTTAGAGAGGAAAAATATAAGTATAAATGATGAATACATTTTTTAAAAGTCCAAAAAACATGTTCAGTGTGAAATACCTGTGGGCCTCTACACCTCCACGTGTTGGGAATATCCTTTCATACTTCTTCATTTGAGTTCTGGTTGGCCTTTACAGTTTTTTATATTCACTTTTGATTTTTTAGTGTGCAGTTGTTCTTTCCATATATAGTAGTTATTGTATATATTTTCTTAGTTCTGCTTACTTTACTCTGCATCAGTTCATAGAGATCTTTCTGTGCTTCTCTACATTCATCACATATGTAATTTCTTACAGCATAATAATATTCCATTACATTCATGTACCACTATTTGGTTAGCCATTACCCAATTGATGGGCATCTTCTTTGTTTCCAAATCTTTGCTATCACGAAGAATGCCACTATAAATGGGGACTTTTTTTTTCTTATTGATGGCTTCTTGGAGGTATAAACCCAGTAACAGAGTCTGATTCAAAGGGTATGGATATTTTAGTCACTTCATTTTAATAATTCCAAATTTCTTTCCAAAGTCATTGTACCATCTCATAGCTCCACCAACAAAATATTATTATGCTTATCATTCCATGACATTTATTATTGCCATTTTGGATTTTGCCAATTTTCAGGATATGAGATGAAACCCCACAGAAGATACGTGCTGTTCTTTTTATTAGTGTTTCAGAGAATTCTTTCATGTGGTTGTGACTACTTTGCAATTCTTTTTTTTTGAGAATTGTTTTTTCATATACTTTTATTACTTGTCTATTGGGGAATAGCTATTAGCCTTATAAATATTTATTATTTCCAGATTTTGAATACTAAACCCCTATTAGAGAAATTTGATACAATTTTTTTTTCCTATTCAATTACTTCCCTTCTAGGTGTATTAATTTTACCTATGCAGAAGTTTTCCAGGGTCATGTAATTCATTTGGCAACTGAGAAATCATTGTTGACTTTGGAGAGAGAAGTTTCATTATCTGGATTGCAAGGGGTTGGGGAATGAAAGAGTAAGAGTGGAGGAGGCAGATGGTAGGAATAATCCAGGTTTAGGACTTGACAGGGCAGGAGCGGGAATCAAACAAAGGAGCAAAAAGGATTTGAGAGTGAAGGATTGTATGGAACTGAACTCTCTAACTAAAGTGTTGAGATTGAAAAATATGAAAGTGTAGACAGAACAAGGGTGAAACAAGGTGATGGGAATTTACTGAGGGTAGAGGGATTCGAAGTCTTGGTGGATGAAGACCAACAGTAAATGGCCTTTGGTAGAAAAAGGTTTACACGTAGATAGATATACACTCACCTAGATGTATGCTTGCCCTCCCCTCCTCTCAACAATGGTCCTATACATTCTGGGCCTTTCTGTAAAGTAAATTAAAGGCTCTGGAATCTCATTCCTGTTCACCAATCCCTTGCTGGTAAATACATTTCTTTGTTAGCTTTGAGTTAGGAGAAATTTGCATCTCTTTCTCTTAATCATTTCTGTTCTTTCTTCTGCCTCTTGAAGATAATTACTACATGAGTAGTTTTTCCCTGGATAAAGCCATGTCTCACGTAAATGTCATGTTAGGGAAGCTATGTCAGAACTGGCCTTATGATCACAGAGAAAGCCCTTAACCGAAAGTTACTTTCTTACCCCACCCTCCACTTCCATTAGAAGAGGCACCAAGTTTAGGCAGCTAGGTGGTACAGTGGATAAAATATAACACAAGTTATAAAGACTTGAGTTCAAATCCAACCTCAGACTGCTATGTGATCCTAGGCAAGTCACTTAGCCTCTCCATACCTCAGTTTCCTCATCCATAAAAGGGGGATAATAACAGCCCCTACCTCACGGGATTGGTGTGAACATCAAATATGTTAACATATGTAATGTGCTTTGCAAACCTTAAAATGTTATCTAAATGCTATTTATTATTATTATCGCTATTATAACAGTATAAGAGACATCTGAAGAAGGGAAAATACAGGGCTATGCTGCTTCCCTGGCTATCTTGCTTCTGGTCAGTGAATGGGGGAAGAGATATAAAGATATGTCCATGTAAAAGACATTTCCCAGAGACCCAGGCAACATAACCTTACTCTTCCCAAACATGGCCTGAATCTGACTCATGGTACTGGAAAACTCAACTTACCTAAAGGCACCAAAGTGTCTCCAGCCTAATTATCTACTAGCATTTGGTAACTGTCCTTCCTTGTCTTTAAATGTTGCAACTATTATCACCTCCACATGCTGCCACAAACAATTACACTTGACCTAGTCTCTTCTTCCTCATGGGTCATCTTTAATTGCATGCTAGAGATAGGAACATACAACTGGGTGACCAGTTGTCCTAAAAAATATGACATTCACTGTACTTTTAAGATGATGTTTAAAGTACTTTTCAATTTGATTCCAGACTCTATTCCCAAACAGATGTTACATTATGGTGGTGCAAAGGATGGCATGCTGGGCTTGGAGTTAGCATACAAATCAGAAGTCAAATCTGTCCTCAGACAATTACTAGTTCTTTGCCCTGGCTGGATATCTATATTATTGTGTTCAGTCCTACGTACTACGTTTTATGGAAAACATTGATAGTCAGCCAATAAATATTTATTAAGCACCTACTATGTGCCAGACACTATGCTAAGCCCCAGGGATACAAATTCAAGTTTGAAAAAAAAACAGTCTCTGCCCTCAAGGAGCTTATAATATAATGGAAAACCAGAGTGCATCAAGAGCAGGGTGGCCTAGCTGGTATGACAACTGAAGATTATGTCAACTAAAGATAGGCTGAAAGAATATTGGATGCTTAGCCTGGAGAAGGCAGCACTTGTCAGGACGACATAACTGCTCTCTTCAAGTAGTTGAAGGATTATTACATGTAAGGATTAGACTTGTTCTTCTTAACCCTATAGTACAGAACAATGAACAATCGGTAGAAGTTTGTTGTTCAGTAGTTTAGTTGTATCCAACCCTTCATGACCCCGTGGACCATTCTGTCCATGGGATTTTCTTGGCAAAGATACTGGAATAGTTTGCCATTTTTTCTCCAATAGATTAAGGTAAACAGAAGTTAAGTGACTTGACTAGGGTCAGAGAACTAGTAAGTGTCCCAGGCCAAATTTGAACTCAGACCTTCCTGACTACAGCCCCAGTGCTCTACCTACTGAGCTACCTGGTTGCCTCTGGTAAAAGTCACAGAGAGGCAAATTTTGGCTTTATAGGTGGAAAATTGGCTGACATGGCGAAGTGGATGGGACTGCTGTGGAAAGTAGTGGATTTGCTCTAACTAGAAGTCTTCAGATATATTAAACTGCATGGCAACTTGCTGGGTTGTTCAAGAGAATTCCTTTTTAGGTTGGACACGTGACCTCTGAGATTCTGTACTTTGAGAATCTGTAATGGCACCCAGATCACCACCACTTGTAGGATCTGGGATCTGGATAGGTCTGGAGTTGGAAGGAAACTCCAAAGCCATGTAGTCTGATGTGGCCCATGGACAAAAAGTGACTTTCCCAAGGGCACAGACATAGTTAGCATCAGAGGTGAGACTTAAACCCAGGTCCATTGACTCCAGGGCCATTCTTCTTTCCATCACCACACTGGTTCTACAATAATGGGCAATCTGCCAAGGAAGCAATGCAACCTTCAGGAAAACAAAATGAGGTCCCTGGGACCCAGTCTTTCTGATGCATTATAGGAGCTGAGTAAATGCAATAGCCTATAGAGAAAGAGGGGCATTAGATAAAGCACTAGGCCTGCAATCAGGAAAACCTGAGTTTAAATCCAGACATTTAACTAGCTGTATGACCCAGGCAAGTTACTTTAAAAAAAAATCTTTGACTCAGTTTCCCCATCAGTAAAATTGGGATCATAATAGAAGTTACCTCTCAGGGTTGTTGTGACAATCAAATCAGGTGATATTTATAAAATACTTTACAAAACTTAAAGCATTATATAAAGGCTAGGTATTATTATTATTATCTAATTTAGGAGTTCTTAACCTAGAGTCCACAGACCACAATGTACATAGATAAAATTCAGAGATTCTGTGAAACTGGATGGGGAAAAATTTATATCTTTACTTTCACTAGTCTTTGACTTCCTTTGTAATCCTATGGATTTTATATTTATGCTTAAATGCATAAGTGCTTTTAAATAAAAATTTTAAAAAGCATAAATGCTTTTAAATGAACATTATCTTGAGAAAGGGTCCATCAGTTTCGCCAGACTGCCAAAGGTGTCCATGGCACACACAAAAAGGCTAAGGACCCCTGCTCTAGTTCAACCTCCTTGTTTTATTGAGGAAACTGAGGTCTAGAGTGGCAACTTGATTTGACAAAAAGTTATGTGACAACCCAGATCTAATCCAGAAAGCTACATCATGGTGCTAGTTACTACGGGCAATGTTTTTTCTTTTCATTTTATGTCTCAGAATAATCAGACATGATGTGGAGTCTTATAAATATGAGGGTATATTTTCAACAATCCAAATGCTGAGAAAAATGAAAGATAACTTGGGCTCAGTATCAACCTGCTTCCAAATAGGAAAGTACCCAAGGGCATGTAGTTGGTCCCAGGTATGTTGTCCTCCATGTTAATTGGTATCAGAATGCAAAGGAGGGCTCCCTTGAAGGTAAAAAAGGTACAATGTAGACTCACAGACTCAATGAAGATTGGGGATCAAGGCTTACTTGCTTCCTTGGGAGTAATATGGCTTTGCAGAGGAAGATCCCAGGTTTCCAGAAGAAAAGGGGCAAGAGCATCAAGATGATCCACCCTGGTCTTTTCCCATTGAGAATCAAAGGGCCTTTACTTGCCATTGGACAGTCAGTCCTAGATCCACAATGCCATACCCTGTGAGGATGTATCGAGTGGGTGCCATTGAAGCCCCTAAAAACTTATACCTATGGTTTTGTACCTCACCCTGGAGTGGGACCAAGTGGAACAGCTAAGTGGCACAGGGCAGCTGGGTAGTGCAGTGGATAGAGTGCTGGGCCTGGAGTTGGGAAGACTCATCTTCCTCAGTTCAAATCTGGCCTCAGACACTTGCCAGCTGAGTGACTGTTGGCAAGTTCCTTAATCCCATTTACCTCAGTTTCCTCATCTCTAAAATGAGCTAGAGAAGGAAATAACAAACCACTGAGGTATCTTTGCCAAGAAAACCCCAAACGGGGTCATGGTGAGTCAGACACAACTGAAATAACGAAACATCAATAATAGAACCAGTTAAGGAAGGCTACATCAAAGAATTTTGAGCTACAGTTTGAGGGAGGCACAGAGTTTGGAGAATTGCTACCAAGCGACATAAGAAACTCGAGTTTTTCCTCTGCTGCAAACATCTATCCTAGGGGACATGTAGGGAGAAACAAGAAAAATGCCCCAGAATAGACAAGAGGCAGAAGGAAGAAAACCAGTAATACACTCAATTATCTATATACTGGGTTTTGGTCAGGAATTGATTTTAATCTCTATTCCCAAACTGGTCCATTGACTTCCTTGCATAATGCAGCACCTGCACTACTGAACAGGGTATTGAGAGTGCCACAGAATCATCCCTGCCAACTGGGAAGAATCTAATCTCAGCCTTTGATCCTTAGCCAGATGGCTTTCAACCCACCTCGTTTTTTTTTTATTTTGTTACTGTTAAATCATCGCCCACTATTCCATTGAGTCACCGCCTTTCTCTCAGAGGGATGCCTTTATCCACTGACCCTGGTAATTGCTTTTTCTATTAGCTTTATTCTTCAGAAATAATGAGCTTCTACAGAATTGCAATATCAAAGGCTCCACTAGTGACATCCACAGTAAATCTCCTCCTCGGGCTCTGGATGATACAAACAAGGATGAGCTCACTGCAGGCTCCTCTTTGACACTGGCATTTCCACAACAAAGGATGAGAGGACAGTACTTTGTTGGTGAGGGAAGGAAGATGGAGGAGAGTGGCGATCCTAAGCTCTGGTAGAGACGGAAGGAGGGTGATAAATCAGCCTCCCTCGCAGCAACTCTCAGTCTAGAAAATTTAGTCCTTCGTCTAGAATCACTTGGAGTGAAACTTTGCCTCTGTGACCTCAGCTGCTCTAGCAAATGTCAGAGAGCTTCCCACCAGCTATTCCAGCTGTATTGGGATCAGAGTTGAGAGCCAGCAGAGTCTGGGCATCTGGGTGTTAATGTCTTCATGGCTATAAACAAATTAATTGGGAAAAGAAAATCAATGTGTTTTAGAGTTTTGCGGAACTTCCCCCTATTTCCTCACCATGCGGCCTTCTCTTCCACCATCATGCTGACACTACCCTTACAGCAAACTTGGATTCTGCCTCATTCAGATGTTTATTTCAAACTGGTGTGTCCTACCCTAGTGAGGGTAATTCTGAACTCCAACTCTGAGGCAGTTGTTAATGAAGATGCTTTTCTTTTTGGGTACCCTGTGACTGATTGTCAATGGATATGTGACGGTCATTATCAAGAGACCCCTTCCTCCTCAATGGCTCTGGCCAGAGTATACCCCATGGAGCATGTCTAGAGCTAAGTCCCTTCCAGGAGGAGCACATGTCTTGTCCTTGGAGCTAAGCCTGTTTTGGTAACTCATTTGCCCTGACTCTTTCTGGTGAGCACTTTGATGTAAGACATGGGTAGCCTGAAGTTTCTGGTTGGTTTTCTTTTGACACATTCCCTCCCCATCTTTTTCCCTTTGCAGGGGAAGGGTAGACTGAGTCTAAGTTGTCTCAGAGAAGCCTGGCCATGAAAACAGGAAGAATTGTCTACTTAGTTAATTAGTTAATCTTTAAAAGAGTGAATTCACCCCTGGTGTGATCTCATGATCTCTCTCTCTGTCGCTCTCTCTCTGTCTCTGTCTCTCTCTGTCTCTCTGTCTCTGTCTCTCTGTATCTGTCTCTGTCTTTCTGTCTCTCTTCCTCTTCTCCCCCCCCTTTCCCCTCCTCCATCCCTTCCTCCCATCTCTGTTTCTGTCTCTATCTCTGCCTCTGTTTCTCTCTCTCTCTGTCTCTGTCTCTCTCTGTCTCTCACTCTCTGTCTCTGTCTCAGATTTCTTATAATGGAGGAAGAAGAAATATCCTCCCTTCCCCCCTAAGTGAAGATTGTGCACACAATCCAATGGTAGCTATGGTATGTTCTATCTGAATGAATCTGAGGCCAACTCTTAGACCCCTTCCCTTCCCCCACCCTACCACCATAGTTTAGGGGAACTTGGTGGTTATCTTCAGAGGTTGAAGAGCTATCATGTATAGTTGTAATAGTAGCAGTAGCAGTAATACCTAGCAGTTTATCTTCACAACAACCATAAGAGGTAGGTGCTACTATTATCATCCCCATTTTATAGGTAAAGAAACTGAGACAGAGATTAAGTGACTTGCCCAAGATCATGCAGCTAGTAAACATCTGGGCCAAGTTTCCACTGAAGTCTTTCTGACTCCAGGTCCAGTGCCCCATATATTGTGCCACCTAGATTAGATTTATCTTGTGTATCTCTAGAGGGAAAGACAAAGAACCAGTGGCTAAAAGTAATACATTCTGGCACAATATAATTGTAATGGATGCATCTGGCCTCAAGCCTACCCTATTTTAGTTCATATTAGGTGTTGGAACAAAAGGAGATGCTTGTCGGTCATTCATCAGGGCTATACTCAGCCCAAGCATAGAAAGAATATTCAATAAGGGATATTTCAGTACTTAGCTTAGATAGAGTGGGCCCTCCTCACCTCCAATATGGAACTTGGTTGGTCAATAGTTGGTCAGTGTATATTAATCCAAGGAGCCGTCAATATCTACCGAATCTAAAGAGCCTGGACTCCGTGTGGTTGGTTTTATTATGCTCTCAGTTAACCAAGAAGCAACTAGTAAGGCCAGAGGCTGCTGGAAAGCTTTGTCAAGGTAGTCATGGGTTGATCCTCAGCCTGTGGGCCAGTAAAGCGATGGAAACACCTTTGACCCTGTTCAGGGGGTGGGGAGGGGGGAAGAACTAGCCCTAGCCCATGTGGCAGGGAGTTGGGAGAAACCCTGGTAGACTGTGATCCTAGCACATCAGGAGACCAAACAGTGATCCTGAGAGGCACATTTCCAGGCTGGAGGTAACTTTTTGAATTCAAGAGGTCAGGAGCTCAGTTGGTGTTGGCTGACCTATAATCACCAACCGCCACCAGGAGGATGAGCACAACCTTGGCCAAAGTCATGATCTTTGAGAGAGCTGTTCAAACAGTTTAAAGACAAGGCCAAGGTGAAATGCTTATTCAACAGTGCCATTAAGTGTTTCATGTTTTAGGGTTCTGAGAATCAAACTTCTTGGAGATATGTAGTTATAAGTTAAGTCTAATCAAAGTATGCTTGCAAATCTTTTGTTTTGAACATTTCTTTTGTCTATAGGAAATAAATAGCTAGGTGGTGCAGTGGATAGAGCACTGGGCCTGGAGTCAGGAAGACCAGAGTTCAAATCTGGCCTCAGATGCTTACTAGCTGTGTGACCCTGGGCAAGTCACTTATCCCTTGTTTGCCTCAGTTTCCTTATCTATAAAATGAGGATAATAAGAGCAGCTACCTCCCAGGATTGTTGTAAGGATCAAACAAGATAGTAATTATAAAGTACTTAGCATATAGTAAGCACTAAATAAAAATAGTAGGCTCTTATGTAGATTATATATTATATTTATAACATAACATAACAATATGATATAACTTAACATAACATACCATATCATATCATATTATATATTATTATATGTTACATATAATATAGATTAGCTTATATTTTGAGCCTCTTTCTACTCTCTTTTGGAGTGATCCCAGACATAACTTTAAGTAACTTCCCTCAGGGCTCCAGAAAGGGTGTCCAAAGAGTGGAGAAAAACCGCCTGACCTTTTGTTTTAGGGGACGGGCTCCCTCATGACTGGCCTCATGTGGGTCCAAAGCCAGTGGACTCTTGGGAGGGAGAGGGCCAGTGCCCTGGTTTTGCTGGGCCCAACAACAGTCCTGTTATTATACTCAAAGGGTAATAAAATTGCAGGCTGAAGGCTAAAGCTTTCAAGTTCTGGACCATAAGATTGAAGCATTTAGAGCTAGAAGGGATTTTAGAGGCCATCTAATCCACGGGTTCTTAACCTTCCTTGTGTCACGGATCCCTTGGTCCCCTGGTGACGCCTGTGGACTTGTTCTCAGAATCATGTTTTTAATTAATTAATTGAAGTAAATGCCAGATTTCAGTTAGAGGTCACCGAAAATAAAGATATAATTTTGTTCCCATCCAAATTCATGGACCTTCTCAAGTTTATCCAAGGGACCCCTTGTTAAGGACTTCTGATCTGGCCCAACCCCTTTGATTTATAGAATAAATGCTCTCAGAGGTCAAGAGACTTGGGTCCCTGCCCGCCTTCCAAAACTGATTGAAAGGGAGGTTGTCAGAGTAAATGGTTTCTTTATCTTTGGAGCTCCCTAGCACAAGGCTATTCAATAGATATTTGTTTAATATAATTGGATTTTATAGGGTTTTAACATTCGCACTTAGGGAAGAATGCATTGTGACTGTCAGAGGCCCTCACACTCTAGTAAACAGCATTTATGCTGGTACTTCTCAACTTATTTTTACAATGACAAATGCTTATGTCTAAATTTTACGCCATACTCTGAGAAAGAGGGGTGAATATACATTGTGTGATAATAAAAATTAGCCTGAGGTGCAAGTGTTCATTAAGTGCTGCTACTTCTTGGGGTTACCCACATACAACATCATCTCTCACCTCTGTGCCTTTGCACAGGCTGTCCCTCATACCTGGAACACCTTCCCTGTTCCCTGCTTCCTCTTAGAATCCCAAGTTACCTTCAAAGCTCAGCTGGAGAATCACCCTCCAGCCATTCCTGATCCTCACACTAGCTTGCTAGCTCTTCCTACCCTTATTACTACCTTGTATATATATATATATATATTTCTTATCTTCTTGTTTTTTTGTTGCTGAGTCATTTTTCAGTCATGTCTGACTCTTCATGGCCCATTTGGGATTTTTTTGGCAAAGATACTGGAGTGGTTTGCCATTTCCTTCTCCAGTTCATTTTACAGGTGAGGAAACTGAGGCAAACAGGGTGAAGTGACTTGCCCAAGGTCATACCGCCAGTAAGTGTCTGAGGTTGCATTTGAACTCAGGTCTTTCTGACTACAGGCCTAGTGCTCTATACACTGTGCCACCTAGCTGCCCTATTTCTTATCTACATAGATAGATAAATGCAGATATGTGTGTATGTATGCATATATATATGTGTGTGTGTGTATACATATATGTATACACACACACGTATATAGATCTCCCGAGGTAGAATGTCAGTTTCTTGAGGGCAGACATGCTTGCATTTTTGACATTGTATTCTTCCACATTTAGCACAGTGCCTTATACTTAGTAGGAACTTAGTCAATGCTTGTTAATTGACTGGCAGAGAACTGGTGGCCATGAATATTTCAGTCTTTATTTGATTTTGAAAATGGAGGGAAAGTGTCAACTATGGGACTGAGGTCAGGGCAGAGGAGTCTCAGCTTCATACGGACAAATGCTCTTACTGGAAGGCAGGTCTCTAGTAGACATCCATGTCAAGAAAATGATCATATAGACGTGCTTTGGCAAAGGAAGCGTTGGAGAGGAAAAGAGGAAATGGGAATTAAGTTAACCCCCGTCCCTACAGGAGCACTCTCCACTTTGCATCTAAGAAGCAGTCAGTCAACAAAAATTTATTTAGTACTTACTATGTGCCAGGCACTATGCTAAGCATTGGGGATGCAAAGGAAGGCAAAAACTCAGTCCTTGTCCTCAAGGAGCTTACAGTCTAATGGGAGAAACAACATGCAAATATTACGCCCATATAAGATGTATGGAGTATAAATGATGGGTAATTTTGGAAGGGAGGCACTAGCCATGGGAAAGGCTTCTTGCAGAAGACATGATCTGAGTCTAATCTTGAAGGAGAACAGAGAAACCAGAAGTCAGAGCTGAGGAGAGGGAGCATCCCCAATACAAGGTTCAGCCACTGAAAAGGCACGGGGTCACGAGATAGAGAGCCACGTGCAAGGAACAAAATCTTTATGTCTTTCCATTTGGGGAAGCAAGTTCCCCAGTACTGATTGCACGCTGGTGTGGTATCATGAAGAATTTACTGAAGCAGGAAACTGCAAACCTGTGATAGCCTTGTCACTGTTGATCTCTCTGTGTGACTGAGAAAAGTCACAGCATCTCTGGGTCTCAGTTTCTTTTCTGTAAACATGAAGATTTGGGCTGAATGATGTCTACTCTCTAAACAATTGCTGATTGCTTTCCCCCAAATGTATCCTGATTTCATTGCTGTAACTCAGACATTTGAAAAGAGGAAAAGAACCATAATCTACCTGAATTAGCCACCAAGGGACTTAAACAAGGGGTGTTGTTAAATTTTGTTTCTACATTTCCAGCCTTTTGTTTGCTTGTTGCTTTAGTGGGAGTTATTGCACTTCGATTTTATGGTGGAAGAATTAGATTTCTAATAATTTTTAATGGGAAATGAGCTCCTTAAGCGTCATGCTCAGTGGCTATACACAATAAACAAGGGAAACAAGTACTGGAAAATCATTAAATCTGATACTTCATTACAGGAGGATAAGCCTAGAGGGAAGGGCTACCCAGTGACTGAGCAAGAGAAATTTCTGGCTCATCTGGGAGTCCCAGGCCCTTCTTGACTCCCTGGTAGAGGAAGTAATAACTTGGGGCATCCTCAGGCATTTAAAAATCATTTTAAGGCAGCTGGTTAGTGGTTCATCATAGCAATGAGGACTTTGGAAATTCAAACTTTCTGCTCCTTGTTGAATTATAGGATTAAGTTCTGGGGTCACTTTGAAAACAGAAAATGGAAGAGGGTGGGCAAATCGCTCTGAAAAATAACAAACCTCTTTGAGGCCATCTGCCAGATCACAGACTTGAGAGAAAACTAAATCTCTCCAAGGTTGGGAAGGAACTTATAGGATCATCGATTTAGAGCTAAAGGGGAGCTCGGAAGTCAGAGCTAAGCCAGGGTCATCTAGTTTAATGTCTTCGTTTTACAGATAAAGAAACTGAGGCTCAGAGAGGTAAAATTACTTGCCTGGAGTCATGTGGCTAATCAGTAGCAGAACTAGGATTTGAACACCAGGTTTTCTGATTCCAAATCCAACATTCTTACCATTGCATCACACTGAATTATTTCCTCTAAGGAATTCTATAGCATAGACCAGAAGTGTCACACTTACATTGGCCACAGTGGACAGCAAAACTCTCAGTGCTACCTGAACCAGATTAAAATATACTTGGAAAATGTTTAAAAAAATAAATAAAAATATAATATGGGCAATTTTAATTAATGGTTTTCTAAGTCAATAAATGGCCCACGGGGATCTATTTCTACTTGAGTTTCATACCACCGGTGTAGAGTTCCAGTTCAACTACATGCAAAATTTGTGGAATAATGAAACTGTCAGTCTCTTTTATTTCCTGCTTGGTACCTCTCTTTTCTCCTTCTGGGACCAAAATACTTTCCTCAGTAACAATCTACTCTTAGAAGAGGATCTCACACGAGTCATTTATACCTTTTTTTCCTTCTAAGCTCACGTAGAAGGTCTACTTCCATGTCCCATCCTGGTGTGTTGATGAGCTTGGGTTCTGCCAGGGAAGTGCAGGCTCTGTCAGGTTCTGCCAAGCTGGAAAGGCTTCACGTACATTCTTAGGAACAGACCATGCTATCAAAGGAACAGTTGAGTCCAGAGGAACTCATTACCAGAACCTAGTGTTGGCCACTAAGCAATGAATTCTTTGGCCATGGTGACCCATGATAGAGATAAATACACAAAATGGTCCCCAGCTTCCATGATGACAGTGGCAGAGTGGTAGAAAATGGAAGGGGGTAGAAACAGTCATTTTGCATCATCTACACCATGTGCACCATTAATTTAGCTATTGGCTCAATTTGAGGTCTTTATTCAATAGTCAAGAAGCTGATATACTCCCCAAACAACCCAATCGCATTCATATAGACATTATAGATGGAAATTAACCTAGAAGGCTTAAAGGAGTTGCAGTCAAATGAAAGGATGATTCACAGGTTTTCCTCAGAGAAGAGAATAAAAGAGTTGGCAGCATTGGTTTAATTATTTACCCAAAGGCAACAGGAAGTTTTTTTCATGGAATACTTGGTCAACTTGCTTTGTAGTGATTATGATGTGTATACAGATCATAATGTGATATGTGTAGTGTACTGTGTAGTGATTATGATGTGTACAGATGCCCATGGAAATGAGTTGAGCCTCTTAGGCAATCAATCAACCATCAACATGTATTTAGCACCTACTATGCACCAGGTTTTGTACTCATTTATTGCAGAAGATGAAGAGGCAGTGTCTTTAAAGAACTGGCAAAATCCTCCAAAACAAGTCAATATAAAAATACATATACCAGTGATCTTAATACGAAAATGGGGAGACAGGAGGATGCTGAAAATCATTAAAATGTATGGTTTAATTGTATACAGTAATAGCAACATTGTATGATGATCAATTGTGATTGACTTAGCTCTTCTCAGCAATACAGCCATCTAAGACAATTCCAAAAGACTCATGATGGAAAATACTATCCATATCCAGAGAAAGAACTATGAATGTAGATAGAACCATGCTACTTTCCACTTTTTTTTGTTTTTTGTTTGTCATGGTTTTTCCCTTCTGTTTCTTCTTTCACAACATGATTAATGTGGAAATATGTTTAACATTATTGTACATGTATAATCTATATCAGATTGCTTGCTGTGTTGGGGAGAAGGAAGAAGTGGGAGGGAGGGAGAAAAATTTGGAACTCAAAATCTTTAAAAAATGAATGTTGAAAACTTAAAAAAATAAAGTATGGTTTAGATTAAGAAACTAAAAAACCAAAAGGTGGAGCCAAGATGGTGGAGTACAAACAGCAACTCAGCAGAACTCTTTCAACATGCCCCCCTCCCCGCAAACAATATCAAAATGATCCATCAAATCAAATTCTGCAGTGGAAGAACCAACAAAAAAGTTGAGGTGAGGCATTTTTCCAGACCAAAACAACTTAGAAGGTTGGCAAGAGAGGTCTGTGACACTGGGGTGGAAAGACCACCCAGAGCAAAGCACTTTTCTTGGCAACACCATAAGCAGGCCTTGGAAGTAGCTATAAAAATGGTAGTGGCAGCTTTGGAAGCTCTTACCCAGAATTAGGCTGACCAAGGTTAGAAAACTGATCAGAAAGAGATTACTTTGCTGGCACTGGATGAAGGACCCTGTTGCATTGCTTATACAAAGTTCCAGGTTCCAGTTTGAGGGTAAAGAGGAGCACTAGAGGTTGCAGGAGAGCAGGGCACCTGGATAAAGTTCCAGGGCCAAGACGAGTGCTAACACTTGTGGCTACGGAGGATTAAGGTCCCATCTTGGATAAAGATCAGAGCACAGGCCAAGAAAGCTGTGACCACACCTCTCTTTGGACCATACCATTTTGGAAGCACCCCAAAACTTACAGACTCCCAGAACTAATTCTGAAAACAGAAGCAAAACAACAAAAACAAAAAACCTCAAAGCTTGGCATGGTGTCCCCTCTATTTGGTGAAGATAGCCCAAATTTAACATAAAGTTAAAAGTCAAGAAATAGGCTATGAAGATGAGAAAAAAAGAACCTGACCATAAAACCCTATTATGGTGACAAGGAAGATCAAAACACAGACTCAGAAAAAGATGTTGATGTTAAAACAGCTACAGGCAAAGCCTCAAAGAAGAGTATGAATTGGACACAAGTCTAGCAAGAATTCCTGGAAGAGCTCAAAAAGGAGTTTAAAAATCAAATAAGGTGGAAGAAAAATTGAGGAAATAATTAAGAATGATGCAATAAAATATGAGAAGAGGTCACTAGCTTGGTAAAAGAGGCACAAAAATTCACTAAAGAAAAGAACATCTTAAAAAACTGAATTGACCAAATGGAAAAAGAGGTACAAAAATTCACTGAAGAAAAGAAGTCCCTAAAAGTGGAATTGGCCTAATGTAAAAAAAGGTTTAAAAAAAAAGCTCACTGAAGAAAATAACTCCTTAAAAATTAGAATTGGTCAAGTGGAAGCTAATGATTCCATGAGACATGAAAAGCAATAAAACAAAATCAAAAGAATGAAAAATAGAAGGAAATGTGAAATATGTCATTGGAAAAATAACTAACCTGGAAAATAAAGTGAGTAGAGATAATTTAAGAATTATTAGATTACCTGAAAGCCATAATTTTTTCAAAAGAACCTAGATGACATGTTTCGATAAATTTTCAAACAGTCCTGAGATCCTAGAACCAGAGGGTGAAATAGAAACTGAAAGAATCCACTAATCACCTCCTGAAAGAGATTCCAAAATGAAAACTCCCAGAAATATTATAGCCAAATTCTGGAGCTCTCAGGTCAAGGAAAAAATATTACAAGTAGCCAGAGAGAATCAATTCAAATAAAATGGAGCCAAAGCGAGGAATGCACAAGATTTAATAGCTTCTACATGAAAGTAGTGGATGGCTTGGAATATTATATTCCACAAGGCAAAAGAGTTGGTATTACAACCAAGAATCACATACCCAGCAAAACGGAGCATAATCCTTCCGGGGCAAAATGGGTATTTAAAGAAATAGAGGACTTTCAAGCATTCCTGATGAAAAGACCAGAGCTGAATAGACAATCTGACTTTCAAATATAAGACTCAAGAGAAGCATAAAAAGGTAAACAGGAAAGAGAAAGCATAAAGGATTCAATAAGGTTAAACTGTGTACATTCCTACATGGGAAGATGATACATGTAACTCCTAAGAACTTTATCATTATTAAGGCAGTTAGAAGGAGCATACGTAGCCAGAGGGCACAGGTATGAGTTAACTATGATGGAATGATATCTAAAAAATTTGAATGAAGGGGTGAGAAAAGGAGATGCGTTAGGAAATGGGGAAAGGACGAAGTAGAATGGACTAAAGTATCTCGCATAAAAGAGGCATGAAAGAGCTTTTACAGCAGAAGGGACAATGTCAGGTAGGAGATGGCAGGGGAGAAGAGATAGGCAACACCTGAACATTACTCTCATCAGAATTGGCTCAAAAATGAATAATATGCATACTCAGTTGGGTATAGAAATCTATCTTGCCCTACAAGGAAGTAGGAGGGGAGGAGGAGGAGGAGAGAAAGTGGGGAACTCATAGAAAGGAGAACAGATTGGGGTGGTGGTGGTCAAAAGCAACACACTTGTGAGGAGGGACAGGGTGAAAGGAGAGAGAGAAAATAATAAACAGGAGAAAAAAGCAGGATGGAGAAAAATGCACGGGAATCATAACTGTGAATGTGAATGGGATAAACTCACCCATGAGACAGAAGCATATACCAGAGTGGATCAAAAAACCAGAATCCTATAGTATGTTGTTTGCAAGAAATACACTTGAAGCAGACAGATACAAATAAAGGCAAGGGGCTGGAGAAGAATCTATAATGCTTCAGCTGAAACAAAGGAAACAGACCTCTGGAATAAACTGAATGGGAATAAAAAAGAATATACCTTTTCTCAGAAGTACATCACACCTACAACAAAAATTGACCATATATAGGGCATTAAAAACCTCACAAATACAGAAAAGTAGAAATATTAAATGCATCCTTTTCAGATCATAATGCAATAAAATTACATTCAATAAAGGGTAGTGTAATCATAGATTAAAATTAATTTAAAACTAAATAATCTAATCTTAAATGATGAGTGCATCAAAGAATAAATTGTAGAAACAATAATTTCAGTAAATAGAATGACAACAATGAGACAACATGCCAAAATTTGTGGGATGCAGCCAAAGCAATACTTAAGAAGAAATGTATACCTCTAACTGCTTGTGCCAGTAAGGCAAAATGGGCTTAGTTTAACGGGTGCCCTTGAGGAGTTTGGCTTTTGTTTACGGTGAAAGTACTTTCACCTGTTAAATGCTAAGCCCCAGGCCCAAAGCCCTATCAGGTGTGAAACCTGTGTAGGCTTAGATTAAGGACTTAAAAGGGGCCAATTCAGGAACCAATGGGTCTCTGGACTCTGGTCTCTAGTCCTTGTGGCAGAACT
>CM053622.1:663313573-663367725 GCA_028646595.1 Phalanger gymnotis
AATTTGTTGCTCTGGGCCTTGAATAAATTTTTTGATGCCTTCTGCTTGGAGAATTCTGTATACCCAACAATTTTGAACCATTCAGATATTTATATGATCCTTTTTGAGATCACAAATTCGGCCTTCCTACTACACTGCTAAAATCAGTAAAATAAAGAAAGAGTAGATAAATTAATTGAGGATGCAACTAAAAAAATACTAGAAAAAGAATTTAAAACCCCCAATTAAATATCAAAGTGGAAATCCTGAAAAACAAAGGAGAGATTAATAAAATTAAAAGAAAAAAAAACAAAACAAAAAGCCCAACACCCAGTGAATTAATGAATAAAACAAAGAGCTGGTTTTATGAAAAAAACAATATAATAGATAAACCATTGATTAATTTTATTTAAAAAAGACACAAGAAAACCAAATTATCATATCATAAATGAAAAGAATGAATACACCACCAATAAAGATGAAATTAAAGCAATTATTAGGAGCTGGTTTTGCCCAATTATCTACCAATAAATCTGACAATCTAAGTGAAGTGGATGAATATTTACAAAAACATAAATTGCCTAGATTAACAGAAGAGGAAATAGAATGTTTAAATAGCTCTATCTTAGAAAAAGAAATTAAACAAGCTCTCAATGAGCTTCCTATGAAAAAACTCCCAAGACCGCATGAATTCACAAGCAAATTCTACAAAACATTGAAAGAACAATTAATTCCAATACTATACAAACTATTTGGAAAATTAGGTGAAGCAGTCTTACCAAATTCTTTTTATGACACAAACACAGTGCTGATGCCTAAACCAAGAAGAGCAAAAACAGAGAAAGAAAACTATAAACCAACTCCATAATATAGAGATGCAAAAATTTTAAATAAAATACTAACAAGATGACAGCAATATACCACAAAGATCTATGTCCCACTATGATAAGGTGGAATTTATACCAGGAATGCAGGGCTGTTTCCATATTAGAAAAACTGTTAGCAAAATTGACCAGATCAATAACAAAAACAACAAAAATCATATGATTATCTCAGTAAGTGCAGAAAAAGCTTTTGACAAAATACAATTTTCATTCTTATGTTTTAAAAAACATTAGAAATCATGGGAAACAAGGAATCATTCCTTAAAATGATAAGCAGTGTCTATCTAAAACCACCAACAAGCTTTATCTGTAATGCTGATAATCTAAAAGCCTTCTCAGTAAGATCAAGGGTAAAGCAAGGATACTCATTATCACCATTATTATTCAATATCATACTAAAAATGTTAACTATAGCAACAAGAAAAGAAAAACAAATTGAATGAATTGGAATGCAATGAGGAAACAAAACTATCACTCTTTGCAGACAATATGATGGTATGCTTAGGGAATCCTAGAGAATGAACTAAAAAACTAACTGAAACAATTAACAACTTTAGCAAAGTTGCAAGATATAAAATAAACCCATATAAATCATTAGCATTTCTACATATTACCAATAAACTCTAGCAGCAAGAAGGAGAAATTCCATTTTTAAATAACTATAGACAATATAAAATACTTGGGAGTCTACCTGCCAAGAAAAATGCAGGAACTACATGAACATGATCACAAAACACTTTTCACACAAATAAAGACAGATCTAAACAACTGAAAGAATATTCATTGTGCATGGGTAGGCCAAGCCAACATAATAAAAATGACAATTATATCTAAATTAATTTACTTATTCATTGTCATCCCAATCAAAGTACCAAAAAATATTTTATAGATCTAGAAAAATGGAAATTAAATTCATCTCAAAGAACAAAAGATCAATAATATCAAGGGAATCACTGAAAAAAATAGTGAAGGAATGTGGCTTAGCAGTACCAGATCTTAAAATGCATTACAAAGTGGTAATCATCAAAACAATTTGGCACTGGCTCAAAAATAGGGTGGTGGATCAGTGGAATCGATTAGATACACAATGTATGGTAATAAATGACTAAAGTAATCTAGTGTTTGATAAACTCAGAAATCCAAGCTTTGGGGACAAAAACTCAGTATTTTACAAAAACTGCTAGTAGAACTGGAAAACAATTTGGCAGACACTAGGTATAGACCAACATATTACACTGTATACCAAGATAACTTTAAAATGGGTACATTATTTAGACATATAGGCAGACATCATAAGCAAAATAGGGGAACATGGAAAAATTTAGCTGTCAGATCTATGGATAAGAGAAGAATTTATGACCAAACAAGAGATAAAGAGCATTATGAAATGTAAAACAGATAATTCTGATTACATTAAATTAAAAAGGTTTTGCAGAAACAAAACCAATGCAGCCAAAATAAGAATAAGGAGGTGGGGGAATTTTACAGCAAAGTTCTCAAATAAAGGCTTCATTTTTTATATAGAGAGAGAACTCCATCATATTTATAAGAATGTAAGTCATTCCCATTTGATAAATAGTCAAAGAATACGAACAGGCACTTTTCAGACTTCTTTGAAGGCTTTGTCAAAGCTATCTATAGTCATATGAAAAAATACTCTAAATCACTATTGATTGAAGAAATGCAAATTAAAACTGAAATACCACCTCACACCTACCAGATTGGCTAACATGACAGTAAAGGAAAATAATAAATGTTGCAGGAGATAAGGAGAAGATGGGACCCTTAATATATTGTTGGTAGTATTGGGAACTGATCCAACAATTCTAGAGAACAATTTGGAACTAGGCCCAAAAGGCTATAAAATTGTGCATACCCTTTGACCCAGCAATACCGTTACTAGGTATATATCTCAAAAAGATCAAGTAAAAATGAAAAGAACCTATATGCACAAAAATATTTATAGCAGCTCTTTTGTGGTAGCAAAGAATTGGAAATAGAAGAGATGTCCATCAACTGGGGAATGACTGAACAAGTGGTGGTGTGTGATTGTGATTGAATGCTATTGTGCTACAAGAAATGACAAGCAGGATGGTTTTAGAAAATTCTGGGAAGACTGATGTGAACTTATGCAAAGTGAAGTGAGCAGAACCAGGGGAACAGCAAACACAGTAACAGCAATATTGTATGATGACCAACTATGAATGACCATTATTCTCAATAGTATAATGATCCAAGACAATTCCAAAGAACTTAGGATGAATAAAAAAAAAAAACTATCCACTTCCAGAGAGAGAACTGATGGAGTCTGAGTACAAATTGAAGCACAATTTTTTTCACTTTATTTTTCTTGCTTTTTTTGCAACATGATTCACGGGGAAATATGTTTTGCATGATTTCACATGTGTAAGCAATATCACATTATTTGCCTTCTCAATGGGCAGAAGGGAGGGAGAGAATTCAAAACTCAAAACCAAAAAAAAAATTAAAAATAAATAATAAATTGGGGAAAAAAGAAACTAAAAAAAAAACCGACGGCAATGAGAATTTTCAGATGCCTCATTCCTATGTATATTCTGAGTATTTTCTTCAAGAGAAAAGATGAAAGGTACCAAATTTGGCAAGAACTAAATAACACTTCAAAAAATGAAATAATGTTACCAATATGGGAGCTATTTTAAACAAATTGGGTTTTTGTGGTCATGTCATCCTCTAGTTAGAGAAAAATTCAAAACCAGAATCAAACAAAACAAAAAAATAATGATGAGTAGGCATTGAACACAATTACACTCAATCTAACTTGACTTATTTAAACAAGCTGTTGACTCCAAAAACTGAAGAAAAAACACAAACGAGTACTCTAATTATTAATTTTTCTTAAAGAATTTCTACAATAAAAGGACCAGAAAAACTCAGAATCTTTTTCAAACAGTGAATACTTGATCCCCTTACCAATCAAGAATCATGGTAGTCAAGGGCAGAACTGGTTTAGAGTACAAGTCAATTTGCAAAACATTAAAGAGGAGGATGACAGAAGATTCTTTCATAAAATATCAAAAAACAAAGATGGAAAATCTGAAGAAGTCTTGGTATGAGACCCAGCTAAGTCAAATCAGTCCAAGAACATTCATGTATGAAACTTGGAGGAGGATAGCAAATATATGTGAAATGGACTAGATTTACCAACATTTCTATATTGACCTATTCTTATCCTTTATGACAGCAAAACCACCATTTATGAATTCTAACACATCAGTACCTACACTAGGTATAGTATAGTACCTATACTCAATACAGTATACTAGGAATTGAAAACAGAAAATGAACATGTATAACACAAGACCCAAGGAATATTCCCTCCCATAAGGGACTCTGGCTCTGGGCTCAAATGGAACCTGTATTCGCTGTGAGTATAGCTTGATCTAAAGAGGAGAGGGATCAGGCTGTCTCTCACACTCTCTCACTTGTTACTCCATCCCCAAAGTAGAGCCCTGGAGAAATCTCTGAAACAAAAATTAGTCATGGCTGATGTCTAGAGTCGCCCCAAAATGAATTAACAGGATCCCTTCTAGAAAGAGGACTTAATATAAAACACAGGTAACAAGTGTGGGAGAGCTAATTATTCCCACCATTACAGTAAATACTTAAAACACTAATAACTCACAAGCAAGTAAGCACAAACTAAAAAAATACAGAAAAATATAAAAGGAGAAACTTGTATACTTATACTTTCCCTAAAGGTAAAGGCAACTTTGTGGGACCGCTGAACAGATATTTCATGTTTATCTGAGACTCACAATGAGCAACTCACAACATGCAGATCTCCTAGTCAGCCCAGGGAATGGTTCATGATTTCTTTGGTCTCTCTATTGCATAATCCTCATGAAGTCAGCACCCAAATCCTGAAGCCTCAAGTCCTCAAACTCATGAGATTTCTACAAGGGCTAGAAACTTTCATTTCTTCATATTTCTGGACATCACCCTATGCTCAGGGAAGAAAATAGAAAGAAGAAGGTGTTGAAGCATTCAGAATAGCATGGGCCCACATATGTTTCTGCTTCCAGGTACTTGTATCTGCAATTACCATTGGAGAAATAGGGGAGAGAAATCCCCTTCTCATCTTGCTGGAAGTCCGTGGAAAGGAAAGTACTGGCTACATCCCCAAAGAGTCAGAGCCTAAAAAAATTAGACAGAGTCATTTCTATCTCTCTTATAAACCTGGTGGTCTATAAAGACTTTTTATTAACTCTGTCATCAATCATCTTTGATACAATCCCCAGTCATGGTGACAAACAGGTACAATCAAGAGTTGTTGCATCATAACAAAGCACATGACCCTTCAGCACTGATCCAGAGCACATGTCCAGCTACAAGGGAAATGCCCCACTCTGAAAAAGGACTTGTAATTTCATCATTTCGATTAAGGCATTCAACTGATCAGGGATTCTCTGAGTAATTTCCTCTGACCCCCACTACAGATGAAGTTGGGAAGATCAAGTGGACCTGACCAAATGCATACAGCAGAAATCTGGGCTGAAGGAAATACTCTTACAGGCACACGGAAACTTATTTTCAAGATCTCAAAAAGGAGGGATTCCCAAAGAATAAAAAAGATTATGGATAGACATCATAATTGTCCATCGCTACCATCCTCACCATGGGGACCAAGAATGAAAATAAAGCAACTAGTCATCCATATGCCTGCTGTCTCAACTCTACAAAAATTTTAGGAGTATGATCTGTGCACGTAAAGAATATTCTTGATGAAAATGAGAAAAGAGAAAATACTTGGGAGTCTACCCACCATATGAATACAATTATAAAACACTCCACACAAATACAGATCTAAGTAATTGGAGAAGTATTCATTATTCATGGGTATGCCAAGCCAATATAATAAAAATGACAATACTACCTAAATTAGTTTACTTATTCAGTGCCATATCAACTAAACGACCAAAGAATTAGAGCTAGAAAAAATGATAACAAAATTCTTCTGGAAGAACAAAAGGTCAAAAATATCAATGGAAGCAATGAAAAAACAAAAGGTAAGGAAAGTGCCCTGTAGTATCATATCTCAAATTATACTTCAAAACTGTAATCATCAAAACAATTTGGTACTGGATAAAAAATAGAGTAGTTGGTGAATGGAACAGATTAAGCTTACAATATAAAAAAGCAAACAAGCACAGAAATCTAGTGTTTGATAAAACCAAAAATCTCAACTATTGTGGCAAGAATTCAATATCTGACAAAAGCTTCTGGGGAAACTAGAAGGTGATTTGGCAGAACCTGGGCATACATCAACATCTCAGGCAGAATAGGAATGCTTATGGGAGGTAAAATGGATAATTTGGGGTACATAAAATTTAAAAACTATTGTACAAACAAAACCAATGCAGCTTAAATTAGAAGAAAAGCAGGAAACTTGGGGAAAATCTTTGCAGCAAGTTTCTCTGATAAAGGTATCATTTCTTAAATATGTAGGTAATTGAGTCAAATTTATAAGAATAAGAACCATTTTCCAAATTGATAAAGGATCGAGGGATATGAACAGGTAATTTTCAGAGTAAGAAATCAGATATCAATAGTTACATGAAAAATATTCTAAATCACTAATAATTAGAAAAATACACATTAAAACAACACTGAGGTACCACTTCACACTGGCTAAGATGACAGAAAAGGAAAATGACAAATAATGGAGGGGATGTGGAAAAACTGGGACATTGATGCACTGTTGGCACACCTGCGAATTTGTCCAACCATCCTGGAAAGCAATTTGGAATTATGCCCAAAAAGCAATTAAACTGCCTACATTCCTTTTCACCCAGCACCACTACTAGGTTTATACCTAAGAATTGAAGGAAAAGGACCAAAATGTACAAAAACATTGAAAGTGGCTCTTTTTGTGGTGGCAAAGAATTGGAAACTCAAGGAATGCCATCAATTGGGAAATGGCTGTATGAGTTCTGTTTTGTGATTGTGATGGAATACTATTGTGATGATGGTTTCAGAAAATCCTGGTAGGACTTAGGTGAACTGATGCAAAGTGAAGTGAGCAGAACCAGAAGAATAATTTATACAGTAACTGAAATATTGTAAAACTAATCAACTGTGAAATGTGATGGGCTAGTCAACGTGATGACCAACTACAATTCCAAAGGATACTTGATAAAAAATGCTATCTCCAGATGGAGAATTGATGGACTCAATACAGATTGAAGCATATCTTTTTTCTTTCTTCCTTTCGTCTTTCCTTTCTTCTTCTTTTCCCTCTTTCCTTCCTTCCTTTCTTCCTTCCTTTCTTTTTTTTGGATTATGGCTAATGTGGAAATTTTTTTTTGCATGACTTCATATTTGTAATGGGTTTTTCATTTCTTGCCTTCTCAGTGGGGGAGGGAAGGGTATGACCAAGGGGGAGAATCTAGAACTGAAAAGAAAATAAAATCGAATTTTAAAAATGAGAAAAGAAAATGGGCACACTTTTGCAAGTAATTTTCTTCAGTAGACCACATTTTCACAGTCACAGAGTTGACTGAGAATGATTGAGAATTCAAGATCTGTATTGTTTGATTACAAAAACAAATAATTAAATAAAAAAACTATATATCTCAATAGAATAAAATGTGTTTGGGGGAGGGAGTAGTCTACTCAAGCAAAGTATCTACTAAATACGCATTAAGATCTTACAAGATCCCTTGGCAGATGCAGTTATAGAGAGAACTTTATTCAATGGTCCTGAATACCATTATCAAGGAAGGCATGAAAGAGTGAGACACACACAAGCCAAAAGTGATCACAAGGTGTCATGAAGGATACCTTCCACAAGTTCCAAATGAAAGAGGGATTCTTCCACAGTGTAGGTGCAGCATGGTGTAAGGGAAAGAATAACGGATTTTAAGTCAGAAGACCTTAATTTGAATTCCAATTTTTCCACTTATTAAGTCCAGCATTAATATAGCAAGTCCTGAAGAGGGGGTGTGGGAGAAATCAAACTGCCTAAAAAGGGACAAACTGGCTCAGGTCAGAAACAAAGCAGGTAAAAGCTTCTATGGAAGGCTCAGGCCTATGCGGTCATTGTAATTCCAAGATGGGCAAAATAAAGAGGCCCTATCTCAAAACAAAACAAAACAGAACAGAACAGAACAACCCACAAAAGACAAACAAAAAAAATACTAATTATCTATTTGTTCATGGCACTGTGAGTTAGAGAAACTCAGATTGAAAGGGATCTTAGATGCCATCTGGTCCAACCTGAACCTGAATACAGATCCCTTCCACATTATTCCCACAACTGCAAGTGGTCATCCAGCTATGAAATCCAGAAGGACAATTGAGAATTTGCTAGGATTCCTAGTCTTCAGTATTTTGCAATCTGGGGTAATCATGACCTCAATATGACAAAATACAACAGAAGTCGTAGTGGGACATATCAACAAAGCATAGATTCACAAAGTTAGAAGAAATCTTTGAGGCCATGTCTAATTCATTAACAAGACAAAAAAAATATGTTAATCTTTGTCTGTCTTCATTTAAGCCTACTGAACCTATTGTAGATAGCTTACAACACAATAGTCAAGAACTTACAGGTTTGGCTTGAACCAGATCCCTATATCTGGCATTCAAAGATCTTCACAATTTTGTTCCCACCTGTCTTTATAGACTGGATTCCCATTACTCTACCACGTGTGCTCTGTGTTCCAGCCAAACTGGCTTATTAGCTCTTCTCTGTATGTGACCCACCTCTTGTTCATTGCCTTTGCACAGGTGATGATTCGCTATGCCTTGAGGATTTCTCTTCCTCATCTTTCCTTCTTGGAATTTCTAGTTCTTCTCAAGTACTTCCTCCTAAATAAATCCTTCCCCAATATTCTCCAATTGTTGGGGTTTCTTCCCTTCCTCCAAATTACTTTGTATTTATTTATGTAACACAGTTTAAATGTGCCCACTTTCTTAGGGCCAGGCTTGTTAGATTTCATCTCCGTCCCAATCCTGTCCTTAATTCTCTTGTACTCTGAGGTGAGTTGAAGGAGTCTCTATTCTCCTGTCATTGCTTGAACTCCTACTAATTGTCCTTCCCACTTTTTGGGAGGCCAGTGACCAGTACCACATTTCTATTTAACTATGTAACTTCAGGTTAGCTTTTACAAAGGATTAGTGGAACTAAAGAACTAAAGACGTGGGCAGCTAGGTGGTGTAGTGAGTAGAGCACCGGCCCTGGAGTCAGGAGGACCTGAGTTCAAATCCGGCCTCAGACACTTGATACACTTACTGAAATAAAGTAAATCATCAAGAAATTGTGTGACAGGAAATGGAGATGGGCAGGTCATATGGCAAAAGCAAAGGTGGACAGCCAGCCAGAGTGCTCCAGTCTACTTTGCAATGTCAAGAAAAAAAAAAAGGAGACCTCCATCCCATCGAGAGGATCTGCTGTGGCCAGCTTTTGGGAGAACATGTTTCAAAGGCATGGGTGGGTTGAGATCTGCCTTGTTGAAGAGAACTCTCGAGATCAATGAGATCACGAATCCTTCTATAGATCTCCTGAGCCTAGCACAGTACCTGAGTACACAGAGTAATAATAAGCGCTTGTAATAATAGTTAATAAGTTCTTGTCAACTTGAATGTGAATCAGAAATCAAATCCTCTCAGAGTAAAATGAAAGTTTGTCTTCGTAACCTGTTAAGTACAAAGGGAGACAAGAGGAAACAGAATAAGCTATATCTATGCTCAGGCTTTTGCTTCTTCATTGCAGGTCCCCCAACCTTTCAATGCAGTCATCCTTTATTAGAGTTCTGGTGCCCCCCACTTCCAGAGCTATGATCACAGGACTTCGCAAAAATGTCCTCTGGGTCCGGCCCCTGTGTACCTGCCCAAAGCCAAATATCAGCCTCTCAGTACGTAAGGGGAACATCCTTACTGCTCTCCTGGCCTGTCTGTATTGTTTATGCTATTTATGGCTTGAGTATCAAGGCATCCAGGCACTTCATGGTGTGGCAGAGACACAAAGAGGAAGAGATTTTGAAAATAGTTCTTTTGTAAAAACACCCACACCTGTGGGGTGTTTTAAAAGCATTCACAAAATGGAACAAAAAAAGACAGGAACCTGGCAGCAAGCAGGAAACTGATGGAAAACAGATCCCCTCTGGGGATCCCTGGCACATGTCTGCCTCCATTTCTCAGCTATTCCCTCTGGAAATCACCTGTCCCAGCTCTTTTCCCTTTTTTTTTCCCTTTCTTTGCTTCTTATCTCTGTTATGCCTTTTTTGTCAGTAAATAAGACAGACAACTGTGAGGAATACAAAGAAATCTGGAGAGAACTTTACAAAAGAATGCAAAACCAAAAAAAGAAAAGACAGAACCAGGAGAATGGAGAACACACTAACTAGAAACATATAAGAGGAAAAATGAATGACAGTGTGCAAAGGGACCCTAGTAGGAGTCTTAGAAGAAGGGACTAAAAAGTGTTATGATACTTTAAGCACTGAAATTAATTAATTTAAGTAGTATTTTTGCTATCAAATGCTGTTTCTCATAAATCATATCATTTAAATTTTTGCTCATTTTCCTGCCTGTTTTGTGACTGGTGCACAGGGGGCACTGTCCCAAGCTTGTTGTGAAGAGGACCAGAGGTTTGATCTTTGGTTTGGTGTGCCAGGGCCCCTGAAACTGGTTGCTCAACTGATGCACTAGGGTCACCTAGCCATGTCTGTTGCACCAGAGTCTCCAGGGCTGGTGACTCACCTGCCATGCTGGGGCTGGAGGCCTCACTGTGCTACTGGCCTGCTAAGCTGTCCTTGGTTGCTGATCCGTGCTGGGGCTAGGGGCCCGGTGGCTTGCACAGACATCACCTACATTGAACTGCACTCCTCTTTTACTCAAGTGAGACAGACCTTTCCCGCAATCCTTCTGAGTTATCTTGGGTGGGAAAATTGTCTCACCCCTTCTTTTAGTGAGTTCCTTCACTCCAGAATTCATTTTGAGGCTTGATTTAAAGTTGTTTTAAGGGAAACTGGAGAAAGCTCAGGCAACTTCCTTTTATTAGTTACAGTTCTAAGGCTCCCCAGTTTCTGATTTTTTACTTTCCATTTAAATTTTTAAAAAGCAACCAAATGTCCCTTTCTACTGCCCCTCTCCTTTTTGATTTGGTCTACATTAAGAAGTAACTCCGTTGTTAATCCAAGTAGTGTTCCTTCCAAACACCTCTGAATCACTAATCCTTCCCTCTTTTGCCTAGAAACAATCTCCTTCCTTCAGCACCTTTTATATTCTTAAAGGAGTCTTCACTAATGCTAAGATACAGCTTCCTCTGGCTCTATAGAAATACAATAATGTCTACGCTCCAGAAGGAATTCTCGTTCCAGATAGACCTGTCCTCCATGGAGCCATGGTGCTCCAACAGAACAACCTGTACAGTTTTGGACAGTTGTGACAATACCTTAAGTTCATGTTGTGTTTTATTCTCACTGATGGTAAGACCATGTCCCAGTCAGTTATATGTGCAGTCATTTATGAGAAAGTCACAAATTCGGTTTCTTTTAATAATTACGAGCATCAGTCCTTGTAGACTCCACTTGTAATGTTGAATTTGTCATCTTTTGAACATCTTTAAATCCTTCCATTTCTATTTCTAGACCCCTGTGTATGGGGTTTTTCCACCAAGACTGCAAAATCAGAGAGGACAAGGACTACATTTTCCATTTCTTCCACAGGGCCTAATACAAAGGAGGCTTGTGATTAGAGCTCCCTTCTCCAAATCCCCTAAGCTTGAAGCTTTGAAGTCATCTGATAGCTTTTCCCCCTCCCCTTATATCCAATCAATTACCAAATCTCGTTGAAATATTTACTTAGAAATGTCTTTTGTTTCTGTCCCTTACTTTCCATTCTCACTACTGCTAGGTCTAACTAGGCTAGGCTTTCATCATCTCCTGCTTAGGCTATTGCAATAACCATCCAGCTGGCCTCTCTGACTCCTGTCTCTCCAGGATCTAATTCATCTTCTACCATCCACCAAGGATGAATCTTCCTAAGATGCTGCTTTCATCATGTTTCTAAAACCTTCAATGATTCTTCATTAATTATGGAATATAGTCTAATCCTCATCCTAAATCTGAAATTGGAGTCAGGACACAATGGCATTGAAGACTTTTCACAGACTAACTCCAAACCACTTGCTGACATTATTTTCCGCTACTCTCTTATCCTGATTTAATGTTCTGGCAGAATTAGTTCCTTTACCATCCTCTGAATACACCTGTGCTCTCTCAATTCTACCCGTTGGCTCAAACGGTCATTGAGAGAAATGATTATTTCTCTCTTTTAGGTTTTTTCACCTTTTCTACTTCCTCATCTGGAAATCAACCAGTGTGGTAAATCTTTCTCAGACTTACCCAGCCAGGATGACTAAGATCTAATCAAAGATACTAAAAGAAATTTAAAGTTTAGATGAGTGGGTGGATGGATGGATTCCTGCTTATCGTGTTTACTCAGAAATTCTGGGAAAATGTGGATTCTCCCTTTTGTCAGATAGGTGATACGGAAATTGACAAGTCTCTTTGACCAAGACTTGGGTGATTCAAGTCACTAACACCCAACACTCTCATTAGAATGAACCCAGGTCTTATTATATTTATTCTCTCATTAATTGTTAACAGATCAGACTTGAGACTGCCACTCTCAGGAACACTCACCTTTCTAAAGGCATATAAGCATTGAAAGGATCTTTGGCATTTGAGAGTGCCACTGACCTCTTTTATTAATAACATGCTAGCATTATTAAGGAAATGATAAATTACCCAGAAACTATGTCTTTTGAACTTTTTAAATGTCACATCCCCCCAATCCCTTCCATTCCCTTTTCTCTGCTCTGCATGTGCAAATCTTAACTTATGCTTTATGCTCATCTAAAATCCTACCACATTTCTGGAGCCTTCCTGTGACATTCCACTGAGAAGAGATCTCTTCTCCCCGATCACTTATTGTATTGTTAGTACAGTTACAGGCTTCTGCTTATCAATGGTAAAGAGTGTACATTGTTGCTTTTTGGATACCCATTGTACTTCAAACAGAGGAGGAAGGTTGATTAGGTTTTGTTCAGTTTTTTAAAATGTAAAAAATCACAGCAAATATACACATTTAAATTGTATCAGTTATTTATGTCATAGTTTGAGTGAGTATAATAATCTTTTTGTAGCAGGTTTGGATAGGAGGGAGAAGAGAGGGAGAAGGAGGACACTGGGTATATGAAGGGACTAGAATGAATGGAGATTGAGGGAAAGTAGTAAGGAGAAGTTGATTTTCACAGATCTTCTTAGGGTACGTTGTTGTCGTTCAGTTGATTAGCTGTGTCTGACTTTTTCATGACCCAGCAGGGATTTTCTTGGCAAATATACTGGAGTGGCTTACCATTTCCTTCTCCAGCTCATTTTATAGGTGAGGAAACTGAGGCTAACAGGGCTAAGTAGTTGCCCAAGGTCACACAGCTAATATGAGGCTGGATTTTAACTCAGGTCTTCCTGATTCCAGGTCCGGCATGCTATCCACTGTGCCACCTAGTTGCTAGGGTTAGCAGCCCCAGGGCTAGCTCTGATTGTATGAGTAAACCAATAGTACCCTTTATATTTGTAGACAAGAAATATTTGATGTACATGCCATGCATGTACATGTATGGTCTGGCACAATAGAAAGAGCACTGGAGTCAGAGGAGTTGTGTTCAAATTCTGCCTCTACTTCTTAATATCTGTGTGACCTGTGACAAGCCTCTTAGCTTGTCTAAGCATTTGCGAAATGAGGAAGTTTGAATCAGATGGTGCTGGGGGCAAGCATCCTGTTAGTTCTGGTTTGAGGTTGGGCTGAAATAAGTTGGACCATTAACAAAAGGACATTTATTTTGCAAAGAGGTGAAGCAAAGATACAGTGAGAATTAGCTTCTCTGGGAGTGTGTAGGGGTTGGGTCCTCCTCATATCCATATGGAAACATATCTGGTCAACAGGGCAGGGTATGGTGACTCTAATGGTCTTCAAAATGCACCAAGTCAGAAGGGCACCATGCGACCAGGAAACAGTGTCAAGGGAAGCAAGAGCCAGTCAAATAACCGGGACAGCTTTTTTGCCTTTTAGTAAAAACTAATACGTATTTTTGGGAAATAGGGGTACCCTGGTCCTATCAGAGACAGTCTTTAGATAAACCAGGGACCAGCACTATTGTTTTATGAGAGAGACAACTGGGTGAGTAACTAACTACCTCTGGGGCAGGAAGTATGAACAATGACAAAAGAGAAGTGAGTGATTATAGAAGGTAGATGAGAAAGGAGAAGCACAAAAACTTTGAGTTAGTTGAAGCAGTAGCCTGGACTGAAGCAAATGGACATTGATCTAGGCTTGGGACCTAAGTTCTAGAGGCTCAGAGCATAAAAGTACTTTAGGGAGAACAATTTTCATATAACCTCAGGGGCTGATCTGGAAAAATATCCCAACAAGACCTTGCTTTTGTTAAAAACAAACTACAAAAAACAACCATAACAACAACAAATTGGAGGATTTAGAGAAAGAATCTAGTTGAACTTCTGTCTAGGTCTTAAGTTTTCTCTGTGCCCAAGATCTATAGGCAGCATTCAGGACAGCCTGATGCATAAGTCATATGAAGGAGGATATATAATACAAGGGAACATAAATGTAGATATAAAATGTAGAAATATTAAACCCTCCCACCATTTCTTTCCTTCGCTACCACTTCCTATCTTGCACACATACACACATGCACACACACACACACTCATAATCACTGTCACAAAGAAGTCCAACCTGAATCATTTGCTCTTTCTCTTGTCAAAGCTATCTACTCTGCATCCAGGGTATAAGGGCCAGTGTAAGACCACCAGGCCAGAGGTTTGGGATTCCTTTGAATTTATATATTTCTGGTTGTTGTTGTGATGACTGTGGTTATTGTGCTTCTTTTAATGCTGCCTGCTCTCCAACTTCTGCCTCCAGTGAAAACTTGGAATCCCACCCTTGTGACCCAAGGCTTGGACTCAGGCTCTTCCTGCCACATCGTGGCACCATGCCATTTCCATGCCATGCTGCTGCATTTGTGCCATGTTTCACCCTTCCATTCTAATTTCAGTTTTGAAAACAGTAATTGAATTAACTTCAACATTCTTGGCCAGAAAACACAAGTCAACTTTTTTGCCTTAGGGCTCCATTTATCATTCTCTCTGATTTCCTTGTTCAAAACACTGTTCCTGGACACCACTCCCCTATATTTGTCTTCCTCTAAGCTCCATGAGGGCAGGGACCATCTTGTTTATATTTGTATACTTCCAATACTTAGCACAGTGCCTGGCACATAGTAGGCACTTAAAATGCCTTATCATTCATTAAAATTTTGTATTTTTATGTACATCTTTTGTTTTTAGATCATTTCTGAAGATACTCCACCACCTTTCCCCTACCCAGAAAATCATCCCTTATAAACAAAGATAAAGATAGGAAGAACAAAAAGAAGCAGTTCAGCAAAAAACAGCCAACACATCAATCGTGTCTGGCAGTGTATACAATATTCCACACCTATAGACCCTCACGTCTGCAAAGAGAAGTCACACTTTCTTGACTCATCTCTCTGGTCAATTTTTCTTTTATATAAAATCCACTCTAAAGTCTTTTATAGACTTCCTACAGGTAGATCCAGAGATATGGAGAGGCCGATGCCTGTGTTTGGGGTATTGGCAGCCGTAACTATCTTTCTGCTTCTGTAGCTCAAATTGCCTTGATTCCCTGTTTATGGTAACAAGCTTTACTTTCACTAATGTGGAAATTGTCACGATGGATAACAATTAGGGGACAGGCATGCTCTTGTTCTTCCTCTCTGACCAGCTCTTTGGCATTCTAAAGATGAAATATGAATTTGCTCATAGAGGCTTCTTGGCAATAGCAGAATCTCTTCCCTACCCTTAATGAGCTTGAAGTTTTTCCTTGGTTGTAGTAACCATCCTTTGAGACTAATGAAAGAGATAATCCTTCTCCATCTTCTTCTTATGAGTAGTATAAATAGATTTCATCCCCCTCCAAATTCCCTACACAGAAAAATTATTTTGGCAGATTGGTACATTTATTTTACAGCAAAAATTTCCCCCAAATAGTTTGCTTTATACCTTTGTGATAAATATATCCCATGTCTCTAAGAAGAAATTCTGTTATTTATCTAAGTGAGTATTATTTTTAAATGTGTTATTCCCTAAATCAACAATCCTGAGGTTTTGAAGGCAAAGTCTTTCAGAAGATCTGGGGAACAGTGTCTGCTAGAGATTGCAGAGGTCCCTGGAGAAATTCTCAAAGCCTTCATTAAGACCGAGCTGGTCAGTTTAACAAGCCAAGCATCTGAAAGGGGGTGCAATGGAGGTATTTGAACTTGGGTCAATCTTCTAGCAGAATCAGAACAATATGGCAGAAAGAGTAAGAAGATCTGAGTTGTTCCTGCTTTGTCACAAACTAGTCATTAAGACGATTCATTTAATCTCTCTGGACCTCTACTCTCTATTGCCTTCTGTAATACAAAGAGGTTTAATCTGACAGTGTCTAAAGTCCCTTCCAGATCAATAGTGCCATGTGCCAATATCAGATTTTTACCTTATGTGAAATCTGGATTTGCTATCCTGGAGGAGGATTGTCCTGACTGGTGAGACCTCACTCTATCTAGATGGCTTCAGACCCAGTCATGCTCATTAACATCACCATGCTTTTCCAGCCTGGTCATTTTCCAAACTTGCCATCACTTCTAGAACTCGCCATCTCTTTGACTTCTCAGGACAAAACACCTTTCCTTGGCTACTATTTCCCCAGATGGGTTGTCTCCCTCTATTAGAATAGAAGCTTCTTGAAGGCAAGGACTGTCTCACTTCTACATTTGTATTACTAGTGCTTAACATGGGACCTGGGCACATGAGTTTAATAAATGCTTTTTCATTCATTGTTCCATTCACATTTAACACAACTTCAATGTTTCCATTTGTGCAGATATTCAAAGCACAGAACCAGCCACCTGAATTGGATGTGCTTGTTGTCATTGGCAACAAAGACAAAAATCATGGGATTTGTAATTGTAGGGTTAGAAACTTCCTTTAACTGTGTCCTTCTGACTTCATCAAAATCCTTGTATTATTCCATTGTCACTCATTTCTATTCTTCCCAATCTTATCCCACTTGTATAGACTCCCTCCCTCTATCCACTTCCCTTAGGGCTGTTTACACTATAGTGTATGCATTCACATATAGTACATTGTCTTTTCCTTTGTTAGCACTTATTCACCTTTTGCATGACTAGTCTAATCCTGTGCCTAACTCTTCACTCCCCATATCATTCTGGCAAAACTCCAGATTTTATTATTAAAGCACAGGTTTAGGAGTATAACGCATTCAGTGCTCGGAGAATGATTCAACTTACCCTTCATTGATGATGCACACATTTTCCTTTGGCAGTCATTCTTTCTTTGTGCACTTTAAAATCAAATTACCTAACTAAGTCTTGGTCTTTGCTTGTAGCAATGGAGCTCAGGGGCCGCTCACTCTAGGAATGGCGTGTGGCTTCACACCATTTGTCTTGAGTATCTTCTGCTCCCCAGAAGGCAGTGATTAACAGCACAAAACACCTGGGTGACACACTGAAAGCAGAAAGCCCACTTAACCTTGCTAATATGGGAAATGATTCTTTAAAATCTCCTCTGTAATTTGGCAGGTGTTTTTTCATTAATACCATAGCGGGTGGCCTACCCTTATATCCATATGTGCTTTTAGCCCCTTTGTTTTTCTTGAGTTCACAGCAGCAGAGGGCATACTGCAACCTTGGTCTTAAAGGTTAATTGCAAGGCCTATCTTGAGTCATTGAGCTTCTTTCTTCTACTAAACAAAGTGCAATCTTGAAGGGAAAAGGCCAATGGAAGGTAGGCACTAGGTATAGAAGGGTTTGGGGGTCAACAGGGATTGTAAGAAAGAAAATAAACAGGGGCATAAACAAGAAACAAAGTCACTGACTTAGCATGATTGTCCTATTTTTTTTCTGAAAACACACTTACAAAAGAACTCTATTACTTATGACCATATAACATACATTGACCTAAAGACCAAACGTTTCTCAATTTGAAGAATAAAGAAAAGGATTAACCTTGGCTTTAATTTGATTAAAAGTCGTATCTACTGGATTCATAATAAAAATAATAACATGCATTTATAGAGTATTTTGCAATTCACAAAATAGTTTACAAAATTTACAAGTCATTGTAAATTTGTGATTTATAATTACAAAGTGAATGGCTTGCTTTGATCCTTCCAACAGCCTTGCCATAGTGCCAGTATTGCTATTATTTCCACTCTACCATTAAAGAAACTGACTCAACTAAGTAATTTGTCCAAGGTCAGAAAGTAGTGAGGGCCAAAAGATTACTGGAAGCTGAATCTTCTAATCCTAGTAATCTTCCTAGCATGGCTTCCCTCAACTCCATTCTTCAAGTAGAGAAAGTGATAGAGAGTTGTCTCTCTGGACCTGATCCTCATTAACAAGTAGTAACTAGCTGATTCAATAAAAATTATGGGAACTTCAAAGCAAATAATAGACCTTATCATAGACTGTGCATACTTTTTCTCTTCTAAAATACACACCCTGGATTTGGGGAAAATGAATCTCAAAGGGTTCAAGAAAAGACTGATATGATCCAATGACTCATAATGCTACTGGGAAAGTCAGCCCAAGATGGATGGTAAGCTTTCTGGAAGTCAACCAGTATTTGTTAAACCCTTACTATGTGCCAGGCACTGTGCTGAGAACCAGAGATAACAAAGAAAGGCAAAAATAGTTTCTGCTCTGAAGAAGTTTACATTCTTGTGAGGGAGACAACATGTAAATATCCAAGTACAAGATAAACATAGGGTAAATGAAAGGCAGCCTTAGAGGGGAAAGCTCTGACACATGGAGAGGACAGGGGAAGTGAAAGACCTCCAATGGAAGCAATTTAAGCTGTCTTGAAGGAGCCAAGGGTTCTAAGTGGTAGAGGTGAGAAAGAGAGTCTTCCAGGGATGGAAGCACATCCCATGTGCAAAGGCAAAGAGAGGATGTAGAGCATAGAATTGAATAAACAGTGACTAGACTGGCATAGCTGGATTATACAGGACAAGGAGGGAAACAAAACGTAAAAAGACTAGAATGACTGGAAGGGGTCAGCTCGTAAAGAACTTCAAATGCCAAGCAAAGGACTTTCTATTTGACCTTACAAGAAATGATAAGGAGCCAGTGGAGTTTACCGAGTAGGAGTATGACATGACCAGACCTACACTTTATGAAAATCACATTGGCAATGAAGTAAAAGCTGGATCAGAGCGGGGAGAGACTTGAGGCAAGGATCAGTTAAAAACTATTGTCGGGCAACTAGGTGGTGCAGTGAGTAGAGCACCAGCCCTGGAGTCAGGAGGACCTGAGTTCAAATCGGGCCTCAGATACTTGACACACTTACTAGCTATGTGCAAGTCACTTAACCCCAATTGCCCTGCCTTCCCCCCTTCCAAAAAAACCCCAACTATTGTCATAATACAGGAGAGATGTGATAAGGGGCTAAATTGGGGTACTGAATGTGTGCATGAGTGGCAAGAAGAGAACCTTTATAAGAGATGTTTCACAACTAGAAATGATCAAATTCATCAGGCTCTCAAGAATGATTCCAATGAATATATATATATATATATATATATATGTGTGTGTGTGTATATATACATACATATATATCTATAGACAGAGGGCACAGGGGAGTTGAATATGAAGGGACAATATCTAAAAAATAAAATTAATGAGTGAGAGAAGAATATATTGGGAGAATGAGAAAGGTAGTGATGGAATAGGGTAAACTATCTCACATAAAAGAGGCAAGAAAAAGCTGTTATAATGGAAGGGAAGAGAGAGGAAGCGAAAGGGAATGAGTGAACCTTACTCTCATTGGATTTGGCTTAAAGAGGGAATAACATACACACTCAATTGGTTATCTTACCCTACAGAAAAGTAGAGGGGAAGGGGATAAGAGGGGAGAATGATAGAAGGGGGAGAGTAGAATGGGGGAGAGGGTAATTAGAAGCAAACATTTTTGAAAAGGGACAAGGTCAAAGGAAAGAATAGAATAAATGGAGGGTGGCATAGGAAGGAGGGAAATATAGTTAGTCTTTCACAATATGACTTATGGAAGTGTTTTGCATAACTACACATGTATAACCTATATTGAATTGCTTGCCTTCTCAACAAAGGTAGATGGGAAGGGAAGAAGGGAGAAAATTTGGAACTCAAAGTTTTAAAAACAAATGTTAAAAATTGTTTTTACATGTAGCTGGGAAATAAGATACACAGGCAATAGAGTATAGAAATCTATTTTGCCCTTCAAGAGAGTAAGAGGGAAGGGGATGAGAGGGGGTGGGGTGATAGAAGGGAGGGCAGACTGGGGGAAGGGATAATCAGAATGCATGCCATCTTGGGGTGGGGGAGAGGGGAGAGATGGAAAGAAAATCTGGAACTCAAAATCTTGTGGAAATGATTGTTGAAAACTAAAAATAAATAAATTAATAAATACCTTTTAAAAAAGAATGATTCCAATGGGGAAAAGAAAGAGGAGCTAGCCAGAGGCCTGTACATGTGCTTAGGGAAATCATAGAACAATCCTGGAGTGGGGGGGGGGGGGCTTAGTGATAGAAATCAGATAATGCAGGATGCATACAAAAGAATATCACATATTTGTAAAAATAGCACCCCATCACTAAAGCACAGACTAAACTGAGTGGAAATGAATGATAAGGATGATTTATTTTTTTTTCAGCTTTTCTTCTATTTTCTTTTTCCTCTGCCATGGTGAATTAATTTATTTTTACAAGGAAGGGATGCAGACGGTTAGCTAAGATAAATGAAGAGATTGGTAATATCTAGTTGCCATCAATGAAATCAAATCAGTTGCCTTAGCTAAATTAAATACCAAAACAACGACAAAAACAACCACCCAGAAGATACCATAGCTTTAACTGATCTTTGAGCACCGAGGCACAGAAAGTGAAAGCAAAGGGAAGTAAACAGAATCAACCAACATAATATAAACAGAAAGAACAGAAAGTAGAAATTGAATGCTAATTCTAATGAACAAACTTGGCCTCAGAGAAAAGCTGAGAAAATGCACCTTCTTTGCAGAGGTGAGAGACTGTGGGTATTGAATATTGTATAAACCAGTAGCTTCCTCTGGGCTGTTGGTTAATTTGCTAAAATGCTTTCTCTCTTTCTTTTTTGTTCTTTGCTAAAAAAAAAAAAAGGTTGGGTGACTCATTGGATAAGGGAAGGGGAGGAATATATTTGAAAATAAAAGTGCTACAAAAAACAAAAGATATCAATGAAAGAAATTTAAGCTTTTAAAAAGAAGAAAAGAGACCATGGAGACTGGGAAAATTATTATAGGACTAGATGGCAACTCACCAACTCTGCAGATAACCCAAAGCACAGCCAGCATGGTGAGATTCTTAAAGCACTCATTCTGACCATCTTACTCCTCTCATCTCAATACCTTTATAAGGTTCCCCACTCCTTTCTCCCCTTCCCCCCTTTTAGAATCTCTCTCTTCCTTCAAAGCTCAGCTCAAAGAGGTATGATTTAGTCTCTAGTCATTCTGGAAAGCACTTTGAAACCCTGCCCCAAGAGTGACTAAAATCTCCATACCCTTCCATCCAGCAGGATGACTACTATTCCTATGTTCCCAAAGATATGAAAAAAGAGGGAAAAGATCCATATTTATGGAAATATTTATAGTATCTCTTTTCATAATAGGCCCAAACTAGAAACTAGATTCCCACTTACTGGGGAATAGTTAATTATGGTATATGAATATAATGTACCAGGAGAAATGATGGAATAGACAGTTTCAAAGGAAATAGAGAAGACCTTTATGAACTAGTGCAGCGTGAAATGAGCAGAAGTAGAAGAGCAATTGAATAGAGTGCCAGTTCTGGAGTCAGGAAGATCTGATTTCAAATCCAGCCTCAAACATTTACTAGCTGTATGACCCTGGCCAAGTCATTCAACACTGTTTGCCTCAATTTCCTCATCTTTAAAATAAGCTAGAGAAGGAAATGGCAAACCTCTCCAGTGTCTTCACCAAGAAAACCCCACGTGGGGTCACAAGGGGTCAGACAACCACAAAGAAAAACAGCTTTGAAAGGCTTTAAAACTCTGATCAAAGCAATGATAAACCACAATCCCTGGGAGCTGAAGATGAAACATGCTAGGCACTGCTTGTCAAGGGAGTGATGGACAGAATGAGGTATGCATTTTTTTTAGACACGGCCAATGCAGGAATTTGTCTTTCTGGATTATTCAGATTTGCTATGAAAATTTTTAAAATTTGCTTAAAGGTAAAGGGTAGCAATAGATAATAAATGGTGTCAAAAATAAATAAAATCCAAAACAAAAACAAAAACCTAAAGCCTAACATGAGTACTGTCTCCTATGTGAAGCCTTTCCCAACTCCCTGAGTTGCCAGTGACTCTCCAGAAGTGAAATGAGCTGTGTGGGAGGGTAGTGGATTTCTCCTTTTTGGAGGTCTCCAAGCAGAGACTGAATGTCTACTTCATAGGCACGTCATAGTGGGGTTCTGCTATAGTTGTACTTACTTGATGGTCACTGAGGTCCCTTCCAACCCTAAAATTCTGTGATTTTGTAACTCAACAAGTACGAATGTCCTGATTTTTTTCAAGGAGGAGAACAGAGGCCAGTGAATTTGATGAATTCTTGATAAAACTTCAGAAGAGATTATTAAAGGGATGGTCTGTCAATATTACCCAAGAGTCAGAACTGAAGCCCTGGGTTTACACGGATTGAGTTCAGTCCTGGAAGTGCAAGGACTGTCTTTTGCCTCTTTGTATCTCCAGCGCTTAGCCCAATGGCTGGCACATAGTAGGTACTTAGTAAATGTCTGTCCCTTGATTGATTGATTGGACTGTTTCTACTTAGGGTCAAGGGGCAGAAGTTGCAAAGAAGTAGATTTATGTTTGCTGTCACAACACCGAAACAGCCTAACTTCCTAACAGAACCATCCAAAAGGATGGGCTGCCTCAAGAGGTAGTAAGTATCCCTTCCATAAAAGTTTTCAAAGGGATAGATGAATTATCAAGAATGTTATGTGGCCTCTGATATGCCCTTCCAACCCTAAGAGTCTGTAGTTCTTTTAAATCACTCCTTTTTGTTAGCACTTCCCAATCCTCATAAGCCTCGTCGAATCATGGAGCCAGAGCTCATTTTTTTTACCTGGCTCAACCAGGAGCAGAGAAAAGCAACTCTTGCCCGAAAGGTCATACATAAAGGTCATCTGAGTCATCCCATGATCTTACTCTACTCTTAGGAGTATGAATTCCATCCTGGCAATAAAGTCACTGAACTTGAGTTAGAGGTAAACAAATGTGTCAGAATAAAGAAATCCTAACAAATGTACCACACAGAAACCTCATTTTGGCAGCAAGCTGGGCTTCAGCAGAATTCAGTGGAAATCAATAGAAATTGCCTGGACTACTGACATAGCCTTCTCACCGGTCTCCTTGCCCCCCAGTCTTTTCTCTCTCTAACCTACCCTTCATGTAGCTGTGAAAGCACAAGCTCGACCATGTCACTTCCAGATTTAAGAAGCTTTGGTGACTCCAGACTGCCTCTAGAATAATACACACACACACACACACACACACTCACTCACTCACTCACACACACACAATAGACTCTAGATATAGTATGTGTTCTAGAATAAAGAGCAATCTCCCCCTTTTGGCATTGAAAAAAAACATCCTTCACATTCTGCCACCAGACTTCTCTCTTGTCAGACTGATTTCACATAACCGTCCTACATCCTTCCCATTACAGCCAAACTGACCTTTTACAGTACCCCATAAATAACATTCCAATCTCCCATCTCCATTCCTTTGTGCAAACTGTTCCCCCTGCCTGAAGTGCCATCCCTCCTTACCCCTGACTCTCAGAATCCATGGCTAGTTTCCTTCAAGGTACAACTCAAGCATCACGTCCTACCTAATGCTTTTTCTGCTCCCTCTATCCACAATACTTGTTGTTCAGTCGTTTTTCAATCATGTCCAACTCTTCATGACCCCATTTGGGGTTTTCTTGGAAAAACTACTGGACTGGCTTGTCATTTCCTTCTCCAGCGCATTTTACAGATGAAGAAACCGAGGCAGAGTTAGCTGACTTGTCCAGGGTCACACAGCTCGTGTCTGAGGCCAGATTTGAACTCACAAAGATGAGTCTTCCTGACTCTGCAGCCAGCACTCTATCTACTGAGCCACCTAGCTGCCTCCCCAATAGTTAGCACCCCTCTAAAGTTACTTTGCATTTTAAATTTACTTATCCATGTGTATGCCGTGTCTTCTCTAACATACCCCTCCCTCTAGCAGAATTCAAACTTCTTGAAGGCAGACTGTTTAATTTTTTTTCTTTGTATCATTTAGATCTAGCACAGTATCTTTCACATAGTAGGTATTTAATAAATGTTTGATGATTGAATGAATGAATTGAATGAATAAACTGATGGGGACAAGCAAGTCAGAGATGTGCAACAAAAAAAAAGGCTATGGCTATCGGAGATAAGGGTTTAGAGGATGGAGCAACTGGAGGTTGCTCCTGAGAGCAACAAAATCAATTCATTCAATGGTCTTAAAAATCCATAAGCTTCACTAGAAAGGAAATGGCATTGAGCCAGGATATGCTGGGCCTAGAGTAAGTTTATAAAGCTTTATCTCCCTGAGTTCAAATCGGGCCTCAGACACTTTCTAGCTGTGTGACCCTGGGCAAGTCACTTAATCCTGTTTGCCTCAGTTTCCCCATCTGTAAAATGAGCTGGAAAAGGAAATGGCAAGCCGCTTTAGTATCTCTGCCAAGAAAACCCCAAGTGGGGTCACAAAGAGTCAGACGCTACTGAAAAAATGACTGAAAAAGGTAACTAGGACCCCATCCCTTCCACCTTATGTTTGAATGCCTTATAGACCCTAGTTACAGCTTCTCCTGCATTAATGAGGACCCAAGACTCCACAGCCTACCCTCCCCCAGCGCAGATACTCCTCATGGACTCAGGCCCAGATGCTTTTTGGATGTGAATCGGGAATGCAAACAGTATCAAAATCTATCTCTAAAGGTTTGTTAAGCACTGTCACCCTCAGAAATTTAAGTTATAAACACCATCTATATCCAATCAGGAAAATATGATAGCTGGAATCTCCTTTTCCATTTACCCAACAATAACAGACTGAAGGCTTCCTAAAAGCTTTGAATTTGCTCCTGACGTAGCAGAAAGAACTCTGGACTTGGAATCAAAGACACAGGTTCCACTAGTTGTGTGTCTGTAAGAAAATCACTTTAACGTCTCTGAATCTGTTTCCTCATCAACAAAATGGTCTGTGCTAGGTCTAACCATCGAGAGGTTCCTTTGAAAGATTGTGTGTGAAGTGTTTTAAATCCGTAATACATTAGATAAACGAGATGTTATTTGAATTTTTTTAGATCAGTGATCTTTATTAGGCAGCTAGGAGAGAGCTGAACCTGGAGTCAAGAAGAAGAGAATTCAGAGCCAGCCTCAGATTCTTAACCGGTTGGTGTGGCTCCGGGCAGGTCAATTAACATCTGTCTGCCTCAGTTTCTTCTGCTTTAAAATGGAGATAATTAGCATTTTCTTCCCAGAGTAGTTGTGAGGATAAAATGAGATATTTGTAAATTGTTTTATAAACTTTAAAACACTATACAAGTGCTAGATACAATAATAATAATGATAATAATAACAGCTATGTTTATTATTATAGAATGATGAGTGGCATTGAGCCTAGAGTGAATGTAGGATTGGTACTAGCTTAGATTTTTGGCATCAGGGACAAAATGTCTTGCAAGCCCAAATAATAGTAATAATTTATTTGCAGTAGACAGGAAGGCGGGGGAAGAAAGGGAGGGAGAGAGAATCTGAGACAGGCTGAAAGAAAAGCCTTTTTCTGGGAAAGGGATTATGAGGGGATAAGTCACAGACCTTGTTCTGTCAACCTACTCCTTTGCTAATAAAACAGAACTTACAATAACTTATAATTCTATGTTTAAATAAGCCTAGCAATTTAGTCAGTTTAAAGAAATATATTTTTAATACAGGCTAAGGAAAGAGCCTCTTTATTGGAACTTCTGAAGGCCGTTTTTAGCTAGGTTTAGCCAGGGTCAGGATTCAGGGAATGTTGAGAGTAAGAAAGGTCTTGCCATCATAGTTAACTTGCAGTCCCTTCCTGAAGGCACTCCACCTCCCAATGGCATGCCTTTGTATTAGCTCTCCCCCATGACTGAGATACTCTTTTTTCTCACTCACTTCAACCTCTTAAAATCCCTTACTTCCATTAAGACTCAACTGAAATGTCACCCTCAGCAGGAGGTCCTTCCTGGTCCCCCCTCCCCAGTTACTAAAGCCTTCCTCTCTTGAAATATTTTCTATCTACTTTGTATTTATCATATAGGGACCAATTTGCTTGTATGTCATCTGCCCTATTAAAATGATGCCCCTTGAGGAGAGGAGCTATTTTTGTTTTTCCTTTGTCTCCCTAGTACTTAGCACAGCACCTTACAAAGTTGTTGTTCATCCTTCATTTTTGAAGAACACTGATGACATCATGATATTATAAGTGATATCGTGACTTGCTTGCGAACTGGATTTAAGTGAAGCAGAGTTGCACAAAGCCCTCAGCCTCACTCTTTCTTTCAGTCATCAAAGTCCACCAGCAAGACACAAGTCAAGAGAACTGGCATTGCCCTGAGATGCAATGGATGCCCTTGGCATCCACTTCGATGTCTACCAAGCTCTAAGTGCTCTACGGCACCTGCTTCACCCGCCTTCATAGCTGTTGGAACAAATTGTTTTCATCCACCCATTCTGGAGGGGGACATCTTCACATGCTCGAGGGAGACATCTTCCTAACCCACTGACAGCTTTGAGGCCTATAGTTTTCCCTCAATCTGCTTTAGCCTTTCTGCTGAAACAGTTTTACTGGAGTGTAGCCGCTATGCACGTAGTGAGTAATGTGGCTTTTTGGAGCCATGGGTGACAGTGAGAAGTGGGTGAGAAACGGACACCAAAGATGAGTGAACAGCCCTAACAAAAGAAAAAGAGCTCAGCAAGCCCTCTCACCAGAGGTACTAGTCCTCCTGGAACACCTCATAAACCCCCTGGTATACAGTAAGCACTTAATAAATGCTTGTTGAATAATTAATTGATGAACCTTAAAGATTATCTAGTCCAATCCCTTCATTTTACAGATGAGTAAACTGAGCCTAGAGAAATTATTTCTAGCTATGACACTACTGTTCTCTCAGTTACTCAAACTTAAAATTTGGGGATCCTCTTTGGCTCTTCCCTCTCCTTTCCTTCATGTCTGGCTGGTCATCAAGATCAGTCATGATTTCCTTTGGTCTGTTTCTATATGCAGTTGTATAGTGCTAGGTAGCAAACATATATAAGAACATGTCAATACAGTGAATGGACCTTAGTCAGACAATGGAGTAAAGGTCAAGATACCAAGAGAGCGCTGGGGGCCATAGGACTATGGAAAGTCACACCAAAGCAACACAGGATTGGAGGACAGGCCCACATATGAGGTACAAGGGGAAGTGTGTTTCTGACCCCTGGGAGATTACATGCGTGTCATACTTAGGGCCACGGGAAATGCAGTACAGAAGAAACCTTCTGAAGAGACACCTGGAACTTCACATTTGCTCTATGATTCAGGGATTCTGAGATCTGGTTCTCTGGGAAGAGGAATGACAATGATCTGGTAAGGCATGAAGAAAAGTATAGGTGCCTTATTTCTTTAACAACAGAAAAATAAGAGGCAGTGTCACAAAATTCACTTTACACATAACTTTCAAAAAAAGAATTAATTCCACAAACTATGGTGCATCTGTCTCTGGACCTTTTGAGACACTGACAAATAAACAAATATTATTTAAGGAGTGCCATATAACAGAAGTACATAAAGGAGGATAGAATTAATATTATTTCAAAAACAAGTATCATAGTTTCAGCCATAGGTTATGATAGGTTACATAAATAAGACTATATCCTTCATCTATGGTGTCAACTGTGACAGTCCTCTCTATTATCTAGACTCAATGCAATGGCAGTGCCATAAATACCTGATGGAAAAACCTGAAACAATATCTGATGAATCACGGAATCACTTTAGAGCTGAAAGAGACCTTAGCAGGCTTCTAGTCTAATCCAGACCTAAAGCAGGAGTCCCTCTGTCACATAATCATTATCCAACCTCAGCTCGAAGGGATCTTCCTTGATGGGGAGCTCATTATTTAACTGAGGCGCCCACTTCCACTTTTTTACATCTAACTGGAAGTTTTTCCTGACATCAAGCTTAAATTTGCTTCTTTGCAAATCTCAAACTAGTGGTACTTTTCTTTCCTCTGGGATCAAACAGGATAAATCCAATCCTGCTTCAGAGAGCCCTTCAAATATTTAAAGCTAGCTCTCACGTCACCCTTAGGCTCTTCTTTTCTCCAGGCTAACCATTCTCAGTTCATTCAGCAGATCTCTTTATGGAGAGCAGCCCAATGATGTTCTCTCTAATAATTTTCTATAGCAATTTCAATGTAAATGAATCAGGTGTTGAGATCGCAGTGTTGGTCTGATGTTTGCAAAGAGTTTGGAAGTGGGGTGGGTGACTTGGCTGTCCTAGGGACACAGGGTGATGCCAATGTAAGTTTGCATAGGAATCTGACCCTATGTCAGCATTACTACAGTGATTCAGACCTCTTACCAGGATTCAATCGGCTGCTGAAGTCACAATCCGTGTGAAGGCTCCTGGGATTGTTCATTGATAGCTCTGAGAAAGAGGCTCCTGAAGAAAGAGGAAACCACGACTCAGTGGGGGAGGTCGGGTTGCCTCCATCATGATACCACACAGATTCTGACAGAGTCAAGCTCTTAGCATTGGACTTGTGCTTCTCCATTCACCGTTTCAAAGACTCTCAGTGACCATCATTAGCTAATGGAAGTTGCCCTGGATGACAATGCAGCTGAAGTTGTAAGGATGTGACCACTGAGTCAAGCAGACCAGGCTGAGCGAGATGACCCCTTCTCCTCTTAAAGATAAATGTCTCCTCTGATGGCCCTAGCTGGGGAGAATACGGCTGTCATTAGCTGTAACAGCCCTTAAAGGCTTTGCCTTGCTTTTTTTCTGTCAGCAGAAAGAGCTACATCAAGAAAACCCCAGTTCTCTTGGCAGCTGCACCCAGATGGCATCTACCCAAAGTGCTCACTCTTTCCTCCACCCCTGCAATTTCTTTCCATGCCTTTGCCACTAGAAATTCTAGTTTTATATAAAATCCATTAGTAGCCATTGACCTTTGTTTGTGGGTTGTTACATGGGTTATAGAAAATGAGAACCAACACAGTCAGGAATCCTGGCTGTAGATCCATCCAGTAGATACGCCCGGTGCCCGCTTTGAATGCAGGTACTGGATGGGAGATGCGGCTGCTGAGAAATAGGGTTTCTCCTAGGGAATCAGATGCTATTGCCTGTGATTGCTTCCTAAACCAGCCCAAAGTGACAAGAAGGAAAAATAAAAGCAAAGGGAGAGATTTATGCTCTGAAGTAAGTTGTATTCCTCTGGACTAGAGATGATGTCATCGGCAAGTCAAAAGCCTAGAATATACACAAACATGCATACACACGTACACACATAGACACACATATGTGTGTGTATATATATATATATGTATATTCTTTCTCTGAGAACTTTTAAGTAGGACATTACTAGGTTCTTTTCTTCTTCTCTATCCCCTTCTCTATCCATTGTGACAAGTGAAGTTACATACCATAGTAACCTTGTTACTAATATGCTACATGGTTAAAATGCCTATTATACATGAAGGGGAATGACTGCCACACAAGGATGGATCTTGAGTGACCTGGGCTGCTCAGGTTGGCAACCATTCCAAGGGACCTTCTGGGGAAATCTAGCCCCCAGCCAGGATTTCCCACCATGCTTTTGAGGGGTCTCCTGAACTTAGTTCAGTTTTTATCTCTCAAGATACAACCCTAAATAGACCAACCCACTCAGAAATTTTTTCAAGTTCTTGGCCAGCTTTGGTTGGCTGACAGCTCTCCAGGGTGATGACCCCTTATAATATTTCAGTCTAAGAGCATAACCCTGACATTGATGCATTGCAGAGCATCCGGAGGAGTCAGCACCAAGTCAGTTAAAGGAGCTGAAGATGTTTAGCCTGGGGAAGAAAAGACTCAGAAGGAAACATGACAGCTGTCCTCGAATAATGTGAAGGGCTGTCCATCTGAAAAACCATTAGACTTGTTCTTCTTGACCCAGAGGAAAGAACTAGAACGAATGGGTGGAAGTTACAAAGAGGTAAACTTAGGTTTGAGGTCTAACAATTAGAGCTGTCCAAAAGCAGAATAAACCACCCCAGGAGGAAATGGATTCCCCCTCCTTGGAGGTTTCTAAGAGGAGGTGAGATGACTACCTGTTGTATTGGGGATTCTTTTTGAGGTATGATTTGAACCGGGTGGCCATGGAGGTCCCTTCCAAGAATAAGACTCTGTGATTCTTGGTGATTCTGAGTAGGTCAGGGGTTCCCTCAGCATACCTAAGAGCTTCCAGGGTATAGGTTGGGACTCTGGGGTACTCTCGGGCAGCTAGGTGGCACAATGGATAGAGCATTGGGCTGGGAACCAGGAAGACTCATCTTTCTGAGTTCAAATCTGGCCTCAGACACTTCCTACTTGTGTGACCCTGAGCAAGTTGCTTAACCCTGTTTGCCTTGGTTTCCTCATCTATAAAATGAGCTGGAGAAGGAAATAGCAAATCACTCCTATGTCTCTGCCAAGAAAACCCTAAGTGGGGTCCCAGAGAATCAGACACCACTGAACAACAATGGGACACTGTTGAGGGTGTCCTTCTGGCCTTCAACTTGAGCAAGCATATCCTCAAAATTGCCATAGCGCTCCTTCTACCCAAAAAAACAGAGATTAAAATATTATCTTGAATATACTGTCAAATTTGCTTAATTTTGCTGAATCCCCCTCCATTCATTGTTATGAAAGATACTTTATTGGGCAAGGGAAAGGGAAAGATCTATTTGGAAATAAAGGTAATGTAAAAACAAAAGCTATCAATAACATTTTTAAAAATACGATGCGACTCCAATAATGTAAACGGAACAACAGTAAAAGAAACTGAATGCTGTACAATTGAAACAACCAAGTCGATCCCTTCGCAGAGGTGGGGGGACCATGGTTGTGGAATCCTGCACAAAATGTCAGGCTAAATTTACAATATCCTCTGTTGAACTTTTCTTCCTTTCTCTTTTCTCTTCTTTATTATAAAGGCTGGTTCTTTCAAAGGGTGTGGGAGCGAGATGTAATAGGAAGTGCAAGAGACACAAAAACAAAGCATAGGAACACAACTCATTTTGAAAATTAAAAACACAGCCCAGCGAATCTTCCCTGGAGGAGAGACAGGGATGTGAGTTCAGGGAGTTAGAGCACCCTGCTCTGATGCGATCCCTAGAGATCCAACCACACAAGGGGAGAAAAAAAAGTAGGTCACAGGCAACTGATACATAGATTTTATGTCAGGTTCATTGGGGAAAAAAAATACTGGCCTGAGTGCAGAAGAACAATCTGTCATCATTTCCAGGAGGCTAATTATAAGCTGAAACCGGAGCATTGCCAGTTTTGGAAAGCCCTCAGAGGAGAGGGCGAAAAAAAAAGCTGACAAAGAATAACTTTCTGTTTAACTTTGGACAAATATTATCACCTTCCTATGTCCTAGTTTCCTTAGCTAAGATTCAGAAAGTAGGATAATTTGGTTAATACTGGGCCATGGTATTATGGTGAGTATAGTTAACCCTTCCGCATTGCTGGGGTTAGGAGCATGCCAACTCTGGAAACCTGGAAAATCTTTGTAAAATTTTTTCTCCCTCACTTCATATTAGAGAAGGCTGAATTATTATGGTATTGAAAGATAAAATGTGTTGATATTATATAATACTATACATATATTTTATGCACTTCTGAGTTTCTAAACTTTTTCTGTGTCGTCTGCTGGCCTTCAGGTGTTGTCCACAGCTTCTGCAAAAGTCCCCAAAATTCCCATTTAATTTCTTATGCTGATCCATGATATAGTGAAAACACGATGGGGAAAGTTGCAATGTGGAAGGGATAACTGTATGGTATACATAGTAAGGAATGAGAAGTAAGGAAGGGGTTCAAGGAGTCAAAGTTGCAGAACTAGAAGAAACTTCTTTACAATATCCTCAGACCAGCACTCTTTGCTTCAGGTAGGTGTATGCAATCCATCAGAAACAGATGGGAAACTGTTCCAAATGTATAGGCCTCCAAAGAAGGGAGTTTTGTACTTCCCTGGGTATGCCATTCCAACGTGGGTAGCCATCATTGTCAGGAAATCCTTATCCATTTTTAACATAACTTCTACATACCAGAACGTTGCTGTCTGAATGATTTCCTTTTCTTCCTTTTCATGCTAGTGGTCCCAGAGTTGCAACAGCTTGGTAATAAGAGAAGGAGCACTGGACTGGGAGACAGGAGACTTGGGTCTTAGTCCTAGTCTCAAGATATAACCTTAATTATCTATGAGACATTAGCCAAGTCATTTAACCTCTGTGGGTCCTGATTGCCTTATCAGTAAATCAGAGTTGAAGTAGATGGCTTCTACAATACCTTCCCAGCTCTCATGTGGAATCATTCAGTATTTTCCATAATACCAGAGTAGAATACAAGATAAGGGGAGACTCAAGCTGATCTCCGATCCAGTAGCCAAAACTTGAGAGCTAATAGCTAGAAACAAGATCAAACTACTCAAGCGTACATTCAGTAACTTGCCAGGAAACCTGGTATAATGCCAAGCAACACAGCACACTTGAGGGCTGCTGCTGTGAACATATTTATTTGGGGTCGAATCATACAGTATAATGAGCTCTCTATTTACTCAAAACTAAACCTTATTCAAGAAACTAAAACATTCACAATTCGTAACAACATAACAACTTATTACCAAGGTGGTCACATGGCCTTAAACAAAACATATCATTCAATATATAACATACTGTCCCAAAATACTTGTTTATATACAATCACATCCCCAGGCCAGGGTCTTCCTTTGTACTCCACCCCTAGGTCACAGTAGGTTACAATCCTCTTAATCCAAACAGAGTGTCCAAGTAAAGTCCTCTTGGGAGTGTGTCCTTCTCCAGAGTCTAAGTCTTAACACTGCTCCAGCTCCTGCTTCCAAGTCCTGAGGGGGGGCTAGGCAACAAAGTTTTTATCTTGACCTGGGCAGCTCTGCGGCTGCCAGCTCTCCCAACACTAAGTACTCATTTTCCTCTTCATGCTTGTTCTCTTCTTCACATTCAACGCTCAAGGCTCAATGCTCATCTTCTTCTTCTGGGGTCACATTCATAGCCGGGAGGGCCCTTTAACAATGGCTATCCAGAGTCTTGTCCTCTTCTTCTCAGGCAAAGTATTCTTCCTCGCATGAGTGAGCCCAAAGGCAATATCAATCTTCCAGCTTACACACACACACACACACACACACACACACACACATACACACACACACACACACACACACACACACGGCATCTGATTGGTTGAGCCCACATGCGTAGCCCATGTGGGTTATCTGATTAGCTCGGCCCAGAGAGCCCACAAGCTTAGCTCCTGGTACCTGAAAGACAAGCCTCAACACCTAAGGTGCTACAACTGTGGATTACCAGGGCTCAAAGGAGATTAATCCTTCAATTATTTATAATTTAGCATAAGCCTTAACTCCAAAAAGAAAACCAACAAAAACCTCACTTTGCTTGTGCTCACACCTGGTACAACATAAATTCCCTAGGTTAGATGTGTTTTATCTTTAGTGGCCACAGGAATCAGCTGTCGCTATCTTTTATGTGATAACCTAGCACATAATAATGACAATAATAAATTGCCAGCATTTATATAGCACTTTAAGACTTAGAAAGCATTTTACAAATGTGATCTTGTTTGTCCTCACAACAACCCAGGGAGGTAGGTGTTCTTATTGTCGCCATTTTACAGATGAGGAAACAGCAGCAGGCAGAGGTTAAGCGACTTGCCCAGAGTCACAGAGCTAGTAAATTTCTAAGGCTAGATTTGAGCTCAGGTTTTCCTGATTCCACGTACAGCGCTCTATTGCCTGTACCACCTAGCTGTTTCATATCCTTGAATGTAGTTATTAAAGTTTGTTTCATTCTGACGAACAGTCATGAAAATGATAGTATTAATAATGATCATAACACGACAGGAACCTCCTGATATCCTAGACTGAGGCACCTCCCATGGATCGAGGCATGTTTTCTGGTTCCTTTCCATGGGATATGCCCTCTGTGCCTTGTTGAGATGATAGAGCAGCTACTGATGGGTTACAAGAAACGAAGGTTGCTTAGAAGAAGATTTGCCACAGAGCCACAAAGAGTTAGCCATTCTGGTGGGCTAGATAAAAAACTGAAGAGAAACAGAGCTCACTTTCTTTTGAGACTCATCTTCTCCCTTGGCTTTCTAAAAGAGAGAAGAGGGATTCCCCCCAACCCCCAATGTCAATGGCCACAATCACAGTTTGCCTAGTTGATCCTGAGTCCTCAGCCACTCACTTCTACTTTATGTTTTCTTTACTAAGCATAGATCAAGGACCAAGGATGCTTAGAAATGGATGTTTCCAGCTCTATCTATCTATAACCTTAAGCACTGAGACTTGAACCAACAACTTGACCCCAGGTGGTCATGACTTAATCCCAACCAAGATAGTTCATAACCCACACTTGCTGTGATAGCTAATTTGGGTTTGTCTTCAACATAGCCCCTATACTTATTATCTTTCAACATTTCCACTTTCTGCCCTGTGGCTGCACCCCAAGATACAGGCAATTCATGACTATTAAAACCTAAAAGAGACCTCAGAAAACTACAGCAATGGCAGGGGCAAAAATCCTCTCAGCTCCTCCTCCATATCCCCACATCCTGCTTCCAAAATGACCTCCTGGCTGTGGCAGGTGCCAATGTCTGCATTCTGGGGCAGTGGCCAGTGAATGAGAGTGTACACTCTTTTCATTTTCATTGGGACAGTGTGAATGACACAGGATGGGCAGGCATGGATATGTTGTGATATGCATTGCAGATCTCACTGTATTATCTTTTCTACCAGATCCACTCCTCTTCCCCACTCCTCTTAAGGGCAACCTTGGTATCATCCTCAGCTCCTTACTCTCAGACTCCATATAGTCAATTGGCTTCCAAAATCTTGCCATTCTTACTTCCATAACACCCCTCTCCTGTGCCTCCTCCTTACTACTCACACAACCACAAACCTGGTTTACGTCCTTAGGCTGTGGTAGGAGTCTCCCCTCTCCAAGCTTCCTCCATTCACTTGCCAGAGTGATGTTCCTCAAGTGAAAGTCTGACTATATCACCACCCCTACTCAACAAGCTCCAGTGGTCTCCTATTAACTCTAGAATAAATGTTACTTCTTTATCTCAAATTGTTTCCATCTCTATTTTTGTGTATACTTCATAATGCACATAACTATTGGTAGTGAAAACTATTAGTACTTGAATGCAATAAAAAAATTTTAGAGACCCTGCCCTGGAGGACTTGTGAATGATCCACTGCCAGGTAATTAGTCAAATGTGGCTCCAAATCTGTCTGCCCTGTCCAAAGGTGTCACTGCCCTCCTCCTCCAACCTCACCCTGCACTCTGCGGCCAGACCAACACCCCCTCTAATTGTCTGCAGATACACAAGTTTGAGTCACTCAGTGATCAGGTAGTTAGACATTGTTGTGGAAAATAAAGACCAAAAATCACATGACTGCAATGAGACCCTTCTCTTTGGTGGGTGGAAGGAGTCAAGTCAGGAAGCTGATTTGCCAGCCCCCAGCCCAAGCTCCTATGAAGAATTCTCATTTCTCTCTCTTTCCTTCCTTCCTTCCTTCCTTCCTTCCTTCCTTCATTCCTTCCATCCTTCCTTCCTTCCTTCCTTCCATCCTTCCTTCTTTCCTTCCTTCCTTCCTTCCTTCCTTCCTTCCTTCCTTCCTTCCTTCCTTCCTTCCTTCCATCCTTCCTTCTTTCCTTCCTTCCTTCCTTCCTTCCTTCCTTCCTTCCTTCCTTCCTTCTTTCCTTCCTTCTCTCTCCCCTTTCCCTCCTTTTCTCTTTCTTTCTCCCTTCCCTCTCTCCTCTTCTCTTTTCCCTCCCTCCTCTCTCTCCCCCCTTCCCCTTTTCTCTTTCTCTCTTCCTCCCCTTGCTCCCTGTCTTCTTCCTTCCCTCTCTCCCTCCCCTTCTCTCTCTCTTCCTCTCTCTATTTTCTTTCTCTTTCTTTTTCTCTCTCTCCCTCTCTTTCTCCCTCTCCTTTCTCTCTTTCTTCCTCCTTGTCTTTCTCTGCCTCTTCTTCTTTCCTCTCTCTCCTTCTTTCCCTCCCTCTCTGTCTTTCTTTCTCTCTGAAGGTGACACAGAAGACTACCTCCCAATGCTGTGCAATCTTAGTTTGAGGAGAGAGGAAGAGCATTTTTTAAAAACGGAGAATGTGTTAACCTTCACAACTAGAGTTTCTTACGATCAGCCGCCACATACCAGAAAACATTGTCACTTAATGCTGTGTACTTGACATGTTGTCAGGGATAGCTGTTTGTTCTAGCTATTCTACCGTGTCCCTTCTGTGTGTGCTTCCCTGTACTTGTTCTGTCTTCCCCACTGCGTTTTCTTCTCCTTCAGTACAGGAACAGTGTCTGCCTATTCCTTTATAGCTTTTCCCCCTGTTCCCCATCCCCAGCCTCTATCTACTGCAGAGATCTGCACACTCGGCAGCCACTCCAATGTTGGTCAATGACTCACTCATTGACTGACTTCAGACTAAATCACCAGTATTCCAGAATCCATTTAGAAGTGGGGCGCGGGAAGGGGGTGGGAAGAGGGGCAGGTCACTCAGATTCTTCTTCTATTGTCTAAGTTCTGCCATCTGAGCAGTCCTGACCTTTAACTGCCAAAATGCCCCCACCTTCCTTGGTGTTGATTCCCTCATACAAGACATCCAGTCTCACTGCTTTAGATGGAAATTGCGTGCTTTCATCACCTCCTTCCCAAGCTTTGTCCCTATCCTCATCCTTACTCACTAGTCATGTTCCAACCTGGTTCAATCATATCTTAGCCCAGTGGTCTCTGTTCTTTTTGGGTATGAGATTGCTTTTTAACATCAAAATGTTTGCAGATGACAATTGTATAAACATGATTAATTGTATTATTAGTATTGTTAGAATGAGAAAATACATGTCACCATTAGTCCGGAGCTCCTTCCCCCGACCCCTGAGGACTCAGCTCACATAGACTAGGCTTGATCTAGAAACCCTGATGCCAGAGGTACCCTTATACAAAACAAAAGAGTTTCTCTTTTTGACTCTGCCTCAATCCTGGATTAAGATTCCTAAGAAATATGCAAAACAAAATTTAAGCTTGGTTTATGTCTGGAGTGTGCCCAAATATAAGTAATAGTCTCCAACAACTACACAGATACTTAGTGAAAGATAAGGGTATCAGGTAGGGTATAGTCTTTTAATTTTTCCTACCATAGAAAATGTATGTCAGATGATTTATGGAATCACAGTACGTGTGAAAAATACAGGGAACATAAAGCATTAAAATAGCCCATTATTCTCATTAGACTCCATCTCAAAGACAGAGACCCTTTTGGGGACTGCTAGATCAATATATCCCATTTATCTGGGTCTTAAACCATCAGAGTAGCTCATGGCAATATCATAGAGGGTTCGTGCTGTCCAGATTTCTCGGCCCCTCATTGCATAGATTTACTTCATGACTGTTCACTTCCAGTAAACCAGTTGTGTTGCTTTAAATCTATCTACCTAATTCAAAGATGTTGCTGCCCCTCCATCTGCTGCCATACTGACACGCCCTCCAGCTCTCTGAAGATACACAGGTTTGGCTTATACTCAGGCCCTTCATTGCATGGATTTAATCCTCTAGCTAGAAAGTCCTCTTCATTCACTAAATTGCACCATGTTGAGAAAACCTCTCTCTGGGAGGTTGGTAACTAGCTCAGGAGCTCTAAAATTTGGCATTACTCAACATGAAACTCTCAAGATAGGAAGTATTCATTCTCAGGATCACTAGCCTCTGACATGTGCACAAAAAAGGAAACAAAAGCAGAACTAGAGGTCCAGCACAACACCCCTCCTTCTGAGTTATGGTTTTCTGCTCCTGGTAGAAGAGAGGAAAGGAAAAGAAATCCTTTCCCCTTCTTTCTCTGTTGCTGTATGCTTGTCTGGAAGTCCAAAGGAGAAAAAGCACTCCAATAAGGTTACAAAGGGGGTGGTGGGGTCTTACATAGCTCACTCTTATAGACCACAGAAGAAAGGATAGCTTCTTTGCCCAAGAGTCCATTCTCTTGAGCCTCAGTCTACCAATCATTAGAAGGCCTTCCCAGGCTTCGAATCCCAACCAGAAAGGTACCAGGCAGGTTTACCTCCATGAAAGACTCCTTTCAATAAAGTTCCAAACACCCTCTAAACTCATCAACTTAATGTGGGGACTCAAAGTGATTAGAGGTTCCCCTGGTATACTTTGTATATATAATGATGTAAACTTCAATGAAGACATTACTTTAAAATGAAATTCCATTTTATTCATAACAGCATGGATGTATTTTTTTTAAAAATAGTGCTATATATATTAGAAGATATTTATTTATTCTGCAGAATATATATTGACTTTTGGGGCAGCTAGGTGGCGCAGTGAGTAGAGCACAGGCCCTGGAGTCAGGAGTGCCTGAGTTCAAATCTGGCCTCAGACACTTAAGACACATTTACTAGGTGTGTGACCTTGGGCAAGTCACTTAACCCCAATTGCCCTGCTTTCCCCCTAGCAAAAAAACCACTTTTTTATAGATTCACAGCTCCCTTCCAAAAACCCCATGGCATTCCATGGATACATGTTCCAAGGGTTAGGAAACACTGTCTTAGTTCATTCCTCTATGACTTTTGGAAGCCCTCCTCTTCTCAACAATCTTCTTTACACCAATGAGCTTCAAAACCTACTAGCTCTAACTGAAACTGCCTTTCCCTTAATGACAATTGTCTCCATACTTATTCCCCACTCCCCCATTCCTCTTCATCCATCTTTCAGTAACCTTTGAAATCCATGCACTTGATTGATTTCCTTTCTCTCTCTTGTTGCTTGGTTTCGTGGCATTCCTCCCCACCCCATCCTCTGTCTTCATCCTTAAAGACATCTCTACCTGTGGAAGTCACCCTAATGACATCTGATCACAATTCACACCAGGTCCCAGGTGGGGCTAAGGAGGCATATGCCAAGAATTAGACAAAGCTCTGGACTGAGTTATCCTCACTAGAGGTTGAGGAGGCAGGGTGTGAGTAGGAAGAAGAGAGCATTTAAATGAAAAATTAAATGAATAAAATTTAAACGAAAAATGCTAGTTAGGTTTGGTGGTGAGGGGTCCAGGCAGTGTTGAGATACTGCAGGTTTGGTCCACTCACTCACAAAAATAATTTGGGACTCTACCCAAAAAGGCACTTAACTCTGTATACCCTTTGACCCAGTAATATCACTACTAGCCCTCTACACCTAGACTGGTCAAAGGCAAAGAGAAAGGGTTACTATATGCAAGAATACTTATGAAAACACTTTGGTGGTGGCTTATCAATTGGGAGATTACCAAATAAATTATGGCATATGAATATAACGGACTGTGATTGTAATGTAAGAAATGATGAATAGGAGGAATTCAGAGAAATCTTTAAGGGCTTCTATGGGCTGATACAGAGTGAAGTAATCAGAACCAAGAAAATTAATTATAAATTGGCAACAACAACGCAAAGAGAAAACTATTTTGATAGACATTAATTCTGATCAGTGCAAGGACCAATCATAACTCCGGAAGACTAATAATGAAGTACGCTTCCCTCCTCTTGACAGAAGAGTGGTGGAATAAAGGTACAAAATTAGATGTGCATTTTTAGATGCAATGTTCACTTTGTTTTGCTTGACTAAAGTTATTTTTTTAAATGGGAGTGCTTTGGGGCATAAGTTAGGGGGTGAGTAGGTAATGATAGTGATGCAAAAAATAAAATAAGAGAGAAAAGAGCGTTAAAAATACAGAGAAGACTATTACATTAAACTCAATTTACACTTTTAACTACATGTAATTGGGTTCATGGTTTCATATATGATTCTGGTTTTCTATTCTTTTTCGTATAATGAAATGTTCATGTTTGTTAAGTTCATCATAAAAAAAAATTAGTCCCAATGTGCTGAGATAAGCAAGAAGGTGGCTGTGAGGGTGGAGATGCGCGATCAGAAGCTTCTAAAGCTAGTAAGTCAAGATGCAGAGCTCCACAGAGTCTATGGCTTTATCTAACAACACCCGAATTGTCACCATTTGTATCAGCAAGGCAATAATAACAATGTAGATGATAATTGTCAAAATGCCTATGTAGTTTTATATCACTAAGCCCATGAGACTCTCCACATAGAAGGTAGAAGTAAACCATTTATTCAGATACCAGAGCACCATATCCCACAAGCCATTTATCCAGTCTAGCAGAGTGGTAAAACATTCGATTCATAATATCACAACATGGAGCCTCACCATCCCAAAACCTCTCCAACCCCCTGCTGGGGTCTTCCCAAAGACAAACTCACAGTACAGCTAAGTCAGCCTGTTCAGCTCTAACTATCATGATGGCGGCCATTAGCAGCCATAACTGCTCTGTCTCTCTCTCAGCATTTTCCTGGGTCATAACTTCCTTTTCCTGTCAGGAAGCTCTTCCCACCACATGTGACTTAGGCTTCCTGTGACATAAGCAGGTCATATGGCCTATTAATGGGTGGGAAAGATCTTCAAATCTAAATTGCTATTACACCATTTCAGGCTCTTTTTTATGGCTGTATGCATTGCCTATTCCCGGCCAACATCTAAACATGGTCATGAGTGGAGTCTATCCAACCTCCTCCCCTCAACTACTTTCATGGAGTTCTGGGTACATATACCTCAACCACCTCAGCTCCAGCATCCTTCTTCTCTACCCACTTCAGGTACTCTACCCTGGTTCAATTTGCTCCCCACCATCTCCTCTTCAGCCACCATGCCCACTGAGAACCTATAGTCAACTTGTCCCTCACACCCCTTACAATTCCAGTGCCACAATCAAATCAACACAGTGATTGCTGTGGCTAAGGATGTGCGCCATTCTATTCCCCTACGGCTCCATTTACCATCCCTATGACTTTCCAAATCACATGACCACCACTTTGTTGAATACCACTTTATTTGTTGGTACCCTCTATCAGAATATAAGTTCCTTAAAGCCAGGAACTGTTGTTGCTTTTCTATTTGCATCCCCAGCACTTACCACAATGCTTAGCACATAATATATACTTAATAAATACTTTTTCCATTCATTCACAATAATTCTATGAATCTCACCACTTCTTGGAATTATATTATCTTCAATTTGAGAAACTTGCAAGTTCTTTTCTTCCCAATCACCTTCCCTTCCAAGCCTCCTAAACCAACTCTTCACCCTCACTGTGGCCTCTGGTCCCTTGACCTCTCTATATTCTCCTAGACCATATGTGGTTACATTAGCTTCTATTCCCAGTTCTGACTACGTGGTCAGCCATTTTAATGTTTCATTCACTGTTACCCCAGGATCCCTTGTCCCCCACCACTTTGCCATCACTGCTAAGATGATCACAAAACTGAGCTGCTTCCAACTTGTTATAAATGCATGGTGCATAAACTCAGCTAAGTTTTCATTGCTGTTCCAGTCTTTCTGATGTACCCTCAATGACTCTCAACTCATTCCCTATGGCAGCTCTTCCCAACCTTTCCCTGAAGCCCCCAACTCTGCTTCTGCTTTCTACACTTACAGCAGATAATTTAGCCTCACTCTTTTACTAAGATGAAGACTTTCTCAATTCCCCTCCTCTACTGCTCCACATTTTTCAGCATCATCCCTTATTTTTCCTCTCATTTCAGTGGAAGAGGTATCCCTACCACCTTGGTAAACCCAATTCAAACCCTATTTCTGGCCTTCTACATGAAGGGTTCTTCTATGCCTTTGGATATATTTCCAGAGGATCCTAAAACTTGGATAGAAAAAAAAATACATCTCTATTTTCACTAATCTCCAGTTGAAATTAGCATTTCCTTCTATTATTTAAGAATATAATTCTGGAAGTGGGTCACTGACTTCATCAGACAACCAAAGGGGTCCATGACACCCAGTAAGATGAAGACCCCATGCTTTATATTAACCCTGGATCCCTATCTCCTGTTTTCTCCAGGACTTTGTGCCAATGATCATACCTCTCTCTCATGTGTCTTCCATCTCTCCAGCTCCACTGGCTCCTTCCCTTTTGTCCATAAACAAGCTCAAATCCACCCCTAATAATTATTTAGAAGCATGTTGCAACAGCTGCTCAAATGCAATAGTCAGGATATAAATTGAACCTGATCTCAAGCACGGGAAGAAAGGCCAGGGAAATACTAGTTTTACAGGAAAAGGGCATCTCAGTTCCTCTTGTAATTCTGTGGGTAATCCTGGCAAGAGCCCCAGCAAGAGAGTTGAGCCTTGCCAGTTCTTCAGTGACTCCGGAATGACATTTCTTCCTTGCCACATTTGAAGTAGTAGGGCGGTTTAGACACCCACTTGGATATGACACACACAGCACAGTCTCCAACAGGGTAGTGCCCAGATTGGGCCAACTATCATCTGAACTAGTTGAAAAGGCAAATCTACTAGGCTGCTTTTAAACCAACCAGACTCCCACTCACATGCCTCAGTACAATGTCTCCCTAAACACTGTTTTAGTTAATCTCCCAATTTTGATGCAATGACAAGTCTAGAGAAAACTCTTCTTCAGGCATTGATTGGCTAATCTGCTGAACTTGGAGTCAGGAAGACCTAGATTTGAATCTCACCTTTGACACTGGCTGTATTGTTATTGTTCAGTTGTGTTCAGTCATCTGATTCTTTTTTGACCCCATTTTGGGTTTTCTTGGCACACATACTAGAGTGGTTTGCCATTTTCCTTCTTCAGTTCATTTTACAGACAAGGAAACCGAGGCAAATGGAGTGAAGTGACTTGCCCAAGATCACATTGCTAGTAAGTGTCTGAGGCCAGATTTGAACTCAGGAAGATGAGTCTTCCTGACCCCACTGCACCACCTAGCTGCTCATACTGGCTGTATAACTATGACCAAGTCCCTTAGCCTCCCCAAGTCTCAGTTTCCCCATCTATAAAATAGAAGCGATAATACCTGCAGTACTTACATCACAAAGGCTCTGAGGCCCAAGTCCATCTTCTACATCTATGAGAAAAGGCCTGGCATAGGGGCTGACTATGGGACCAGAAAGATTTAAGTTTGGATCTCATCTCTGACACTGGCTGGGTGACCAGGGTCAAATCTCGTAGCCTCCCAGGGCCCCAAGAAAAGCAAAACCCTTGTAACACACATAGTCAGGCCAAACAAATCTCCCCAGTAGCCATATGTGAATAGATATGTCTCCTTCTGCACCTCTAGTCCACTACCTCTCAGTTAGGTGGAGGGCAGAATGTTTCTCAAGTGAGGAAATTGAGATTCCAAGAGCAGATTCAAATATGTAAGAAAGAATAAGGAATATAGTAACACTCATTTAGTGGAAAGGGGAGTACACATTTATAGAGCATTTAACTATTTGCCAGGTGTCTCATTTGATTCTTGCCACAAGCCTGTGAGGTAAGTGCTATTCTGAGCTCCATTTGACAGTTGAGGAAACCAAGGCAAATGGAGGTTAAGTGACTTGCCCAGGGTCACAGGCTAAGTATCTGAGGCTACATTTGAACCCAGAATTTCTGGACTCCTAGTACTCTATCCACTCCTTTAACTAGCTGCTTCATAAGAAAACTTTAAAGTTTGCAAAGTGCTTTTCTTTTTAGGAAAAAAGATAAAAAACCGACTATTCAGGACACTGTTGTTCAGTTTGGGGACTACCAAGCTGAGGTGGGGAACTTGAGGACTTGAAGCCACATGTGGCCTCTAGGTCCTTAAGGGCAGCCCTTTGACTGAATCCAAACTGCACAGAATAAATTTGCTTAACAAAAGGATTTGTTATATAAGACTTGGACTCAGTCAAAAAGCTGCACCCAAAGACTTAGAAGGCCACATGTGGCCTCGACGCCACAGGTTCCCCACCCTTGATGGCCCTCCTCTTCCTTCTCCCTTCTGCCTGTCTCATCATCGTTCTGCTGGTCAAAACCTTTACCAGAAGATACACAGAGAGTGAGGCTATCCTGATTCACTTTGTGCTGGTTATGGGCATGTCCATTAAGCTTTTACTAAAGGAAGGCCTGAATTGTTGCTTTAAAAAAGGATTTTTAGATGATCTGCAGATATTAATTCTCTGTTTTCCATGTCTCTTATTTTTGGAACTCAAGAATTGACTATGCATGAGGCCCTCTCTATATTCTTGGATATCTCAACAGCAACTTCTTGGGCAAGCACTGGGCAGATAGGAACACTGTCCAATCAGAAAGCATACTTGCTTAATAACCACAATGTCTATGTTTGCCTGAGGCACCCAGGATTATAGGATCATAAAATTAGTGGGGACATCAGAAGCCGTTCAGTCCCATTCCTTCATTTAGTAATCGATTGAAGATCAGGGAAATTAAGCAATTTGATGAAAGTCACACAGCAAATAAGCATCAGAGGTGAGATTTGAATTCCTGCCCTCTGATTAGAGCCAGATAGCTTCCCAATGGACTATCCAGGGGCCTTTGGGCCCCACCTGAGGACCTAGGGGACCACATGTGGCCTTGTGGCTGCAGGTTCCCTACTCTTACTGGCTTGCCCATATTTATACAACTAATATGAAGCAAGATTTGAACTCAGATCTTCCTGGTCATCATTGTACCCACTATGCCACATCTATTACAATATGCATGATGTGAGTAGAAAGTGCAAGCTTAGAAACTGGGAGAATTTATGACTTAATCTCTTAAAGAACCTCAACATCTGTCACTTGTCTAGGCACCTTAGCATTTTTATCCTGGACCAAAATCTGTCACTTGTCTAGGCACCTTAGCATTTTTATCCTGGACCAAAGCCCCCAAAGCACCCTCTGCTAGACACAATATGTCTTTACAGAATGTTTTCTGTTTCAGATGGGAAAATCTTGGACTAAGCTTAAAGGGTTCAGTTCCCACCTAGAAAATGTATTTATCTGGGTCAAGTGAGTTGATTAGTCAGTCCAGAGCACACCCAGAGCCAGCTGATGCTGGAGAATTCGTGGAGAAGGAGGTACTTTCACCAAAGTGCCCCTTTGATTTGGTTCCCACTTCCAAACATCTTACCACCAGTATCAGTGGAGAGAAAATTGCTGCCTTCCTCTCCTCCTCCGGCTTAGTCACCTGAAAGGATTTCTATATATGCATACATAATTACCCCTCCCCAAAATAAGCAAATAAAATTGGGAATCAGAAATTCATTGTTTTATTGTTTGCTGGTTACTGCTAAACATTTTGGGGTTCCTTTCCTTTAGAGCTGAGTGAATTATCTGGTAACTTTTGCCTCCCACTCACAGATTTCCTCATGCATATTCCTTTTAGAGTTTACAGAAACAGACAAGTTTATTTCCAGTAAAATCTCTTCCCAAATCTTCTCCCAAGCCAAGAATTAATTGTATGACAAAAAAAAATGTGGTGCAGGCTTAAAAATAAAAAACAATACAACAGCTTCTGGCTTCCGTGGTTAAAAGAAGGGTTAGACGTCAGTGTCGATTCCTTCATTAAATAATAATAGTAACAAAATATATAGGGCTTTAACGCTTGCAAAGCACTTTGCAAATATCTCATTTTATCCCCACGACAATCCTGGAAGTTAGGTGCTATTATTATCCCCATTTTACAGATGAGGAACTGAATCTGGCCTGAGTTCAAGTTTGACCACAGATACTAGCTGTGTCACTCCAGGCAAGTTGATTAACCTCAGCCTCTCTCAGTTTCCTCAACTGTAAAAAGCAAAAGACCCAGCATATAGCAGGCACTTAATCAATGCTTGTTTCCCTCCTTCTGCAAAGGAGACTACAACTTGGATTTACCCCTTCTATATCTTCATGAGATGATCAGACTCTAGTAAAAATGAACCAGTCCTGTTATAAGAAGATTCTGAAGTTATATGTTATAGAAAGATTCCAGAAATCTTCCTCTAGAGATTCTGCTGCTGGTAGCACAGTGCAGAGAGCGCTGGCCCTGGAATCAGGAAGATATGAGTTCAAATCCAGCCTCAGACACTTACTAGCTGTGTGACCCTGGCCAAGTCACTTAGCTTCTGTCTGCCTCAGTTTGCTCATTGGTAAAGTATAGACAATAACAGCGTCTGGTCCGCAGGGATCAAATAAGATAATATTTGTAAAAAGCACTTAGTATAGCGCCTGGCACTTCCCTGTGAAGCCTTTCTTCCTCTGAAGGAAAAAATATAGAAATTGTTCCCCACTTTTAAAAGCCTACTTTCAATGGTGATTTGAAATGGTAATGCTCAGCTTGGCAATTTAATTTACATTCATATAACACCCTAATAGGCCATCAGAGTGCTACTTAGGCAATTATTACAATCTTCATGTCCTCTTTACCTTTTTGGTACAAGACAGGCTGGAAAAAATGTTGCCTGGTAAATCTTGGTACTTAGTGCTTAGTACTTTGTAACACTGTCTATTTAAAAATTTGGGTTCTTTGAAAGCTCATCTAAACCACAAAACATTTTCTATGGACAATATTCTGAATGTGTGCAGGAACAGAGATCTACATCTAAATTCCATTTCCCTTTGAGGCCCAGCCCAGGTTCTAGCCCTTCCTTGAAGCCCGCCCAGACCATTCCAACCCTTATTGCTGTCTCTTTCCTCTAAAATTGTACAGTATTTCTTGCTTGCATCACTTCTTTGGTTACTTATTCATCTATTATCTTATTTAAATGACTGAACTTTTTATTTTTCCTGATTAAGATTGGAACCTCTCAGGGTCAGAGACTATCTTATACTTCCTCTATAACCCACTCACCCTCTTCTACTTTGTCCAAGGAGGGCATTTCACATAATAGGCAAACAATAAACATTTATTGACTTGAACTGAGATATTGGAGCAGTGAGAAAACTTGGCTATGATGTCTGCTTCCAGACTTGCTTTGTGTCCTGAGATGAAGGCCTTTCATCGCTTTGCATTGGAGGCTATAGGCACAAATTAGCTTAGTGAAGAGTGAGCTGAGCCAGGAGTCCAGAAGATGGTCAGGATTCAAATCCAACCTCCAGACTTTCTAGCTGTGTCACCTAGGGCAAGTCACTTCAACTCTCTTGACCTTGGTTTCCTCATTTGTAAGGTGAGGGGTTTTGGACTCCACCGTCTCTTCCAATTCCAAAGCTTATGGTCCCACTGACTATTTTGACGGACCTGAGCAGTAAATTTTTAAAAGGCAGGTTAGAGGCATAAACATTTTGTATTGCTTTGCCATTATTCTTTTTAACTAACATTATATTCACATGTAGACAATGCCTATCATCTCATTTGTATGTAATGTTGTCCCCTGTCAACTCAGTAAGCCTGACACATTAGGACCAGGGCAGCAGACTCTAGTCCCATTTTGCTATGTACCCAGGTCATTGTTTAAGGGAAACAAGCGATTAGTCTCAAAATTGGTACATTTGTAATTTACCTGAAGTATCCTCTTTTCAAATGTGAGCCAGTTTCCATGGTGATCCAAGTGGCTGCCTCTGCTGTCTTTCAGCCTATGCTGCATGGTGTATCTGCCTCCTCCCTGGCATATCAGGGTAGTGGCTGTCTTAACACAGGCTCCCCTCTTAAGGCTTCATTATTAAGAAGTCAGCTTGAGACTGAGGCAGCACAAACAGGTGCCACCTTGGATCAGTCACGCACCTGCTAAGCTCACCAGCACACCTAAAACTTTACAAATGGCTTCCCAGAGATCTAGCTAGGCAAATATGTGTGGGCTGTCTTACTTAATGCTTTCTGGAATGTTTAAAACATGAGACCACAAAGAATGCCTGGAATTTACACAGCCCCTTTCTTCCTGGAGCCCAAAACATTGACGCTGTATATTTCATTCACCCTTATGAATTTTCATTAGAAGAATTATCTAGGGTCATCAGTCAATGCACAAAAGAAATTTCACATATTCAAAATGTGCTAACTTCCTATGACCCCCAGCGTGGTCTATTTATTTTTCCCATTTTCACCCTTATTCCTACCATATGTCCCTGCCACCCTTCCTCTCACATTTCCCTTCTCTATCTTACACTTACTTCCATTTGCGGCCTTCTTCCTAACATACATGGGACTTCACTCTCACCAACTCATTCGTTGTCTCACCCTTGTTCTCACAAGCCCTTTATTTTCCTTCTGTTTTAATCTCACTCATTAATAATCTTTATTTCTCTATCAATTTGGGAAATAATTATATCTTCTTAATCGCATTTACTCTCCAGTTTTATACCCTTAAGTTCATTCATTCTTAGTATACCACACACACACACACACACACGCACACACACACACCCTTTACTCTGATCTATTTCCAAGCCCAGCTCATCTTCATCAACTCTTTCATCTCTGTGGTTACAATGATTTGCTTTTCTCCTCAATCATCCTGGGTTCAATTTTCAAGATATCAAAGAGAGTGGGAAAACATCCCAGATGGTATTATTACCAAAAAACAGTAACCAGGAAAACATCAATCCATATGCCTATTTTTTCATCTCTATAAAAAATCTTTATAAGAAATGACATAAGCAGAGCTAGGAGGACAGTATATACAATGATCACAACAAAGTAAACAGAAAGAATAACCACCACAGAATGATCAGTGCTGAACCTTGCACAATTATAAAGAATAAACTTGACCCCCAAAAGAAGATATGGAAAAATACCTCTTCCTGTTTCTTTGTGTGGTTTAGGGTTTTTGCGTATGAAACATGGCACAGAATGGCAGATTTTGTCTGATTTTGTCAATAATCAGTTTTGCTGAATATTTCCTCTTAATCCTCTTTTCTTTTTCAATTCTTTGTAACGGGATGGCTCTGTTGGAAGGGGGAGAAGAAGGGGAAGGGATGCAAGGGGAAATCCAGGCAACACGAAAACAAAGTTTATCTACTGAAAATATTTCGAAGAGTACAATATGTACAAAAACCACAATAACTTAAATCAAAACACTAACAGAAATTGGAATTCAGATTAAATGCAATTTACTGGTGCATTCTTGGTGCCAGAGGGCCAGTGAGGAATCCCACTTCCTACTTCTTGATAGTGACAAGGTAGGCTATGGTTCAGAATGTTTGCTCTACTATCAGGTTTGATTCAGTTACTGTTTATTTTGCTTAACTGTTTTTCTTGGTCATGAAAGAGGTTTCTATGGGGATTGAAGGCTTCATTTGGGAATAAAAAAGTATAAATAAAATATTTGTTTCAAATAAATATTTTTTCAAATTAAAAATCCTTTCTACTAATGATCAGTGAATATACTTTGGGTCTTTTTGTTGCTGTTTTTAACAAAGGGTATTTACTGAAATGGTATGATAGAAACCGGTATTACAAAACATCTGCAGTACTTTTTAGGTTCCTTTTGCCAATGTCATCTGTGCTGGAGGGCTTCTCCTCCACCCTCCATTTAAGGAGGGCTCCTAGGGCAGCCATCTCATCGTTTCCCACCCACTGCTCTCTTAGACTTCATCATGGTCTCCAAAAACTCAGCATCCTGCACGGTCACATGAATTCTGAAACTCCTACCTCCTCATTATCCACTGCCCCTGGGGACCCTCCTCTCCTCTGATCCTCTGATTGGAGAGGGTTGAGGGCATACATTGAAGAGCTCCTCCCAGATCCTCCATTTCAGGAAGGTTAATTAGCAGGGGAGCCATCCCATCATTTCCCCGCTAGGCTCTCATCCCACCCCTGCTAAGTACCCTCTCCTGTCTCAGCTTTTGAGCTTCTTTTTTTTAAGTGTTGTCTTCCCTCCCGCCGCCCCATTAAATTATGAGCTCCTTGAGAACAAGAACTGTCTTTTGCCTTTCTTTGTATCCCCAGTACTCAGCATGGTGCCTAGAATATAGTAGGTGCTTAATAAATGCTTGTCAATTGACTACCTATGCCAATTACCAGAAGTGGACAGTTGTTATTTGTTTTGGTACATCTTAGGAGGAGAGAATCCGGGATTGTTTTAGGGAAGTTGTGCAGTAATGACCTCGAGTTTCTTTTTGTTTCAACAAAGGCCTATTTTTTTTGTTTGTTCAGTATCAATATTCTTCCAGTGATCATGTATGGGTGTGCTATAGAATGTAGTATCCAAAGAATGAGAGTGGCGGGTGGCCTGCATGGTGATGAAGAAGTACATAGTTGTCTTGAATCGGCTGTGACATGTTACTAGTGAAGGGTTTGTCAGACAGTGAGATTGACAAGTTTCAGATTCACAGGCTGGGAGGTAATAGGTGTGTAGACTGTATACTCTACACAGTGTCAGGGGAGTTCAAGAAGGGTCCTTCAGCAGATTGGATGAACCCCATCTGGAAGATTTATGGGAGGACAAGGACAACAGACACCAGTGTGAGCTGTGGATGGATGAACTACTGGAGAAAGCAGTCACAGCATTAAAACCTCAGATCCATTGAAATATGGAATTCTATACCTCTCTAAAAACCTCTATTATCAAAATCATTAGAACATTACCTAAATATTCTTCCAGTGATGATGCTTTAAAAAAAACACATTTTGTTATCAGATGGATGCTACTCAAACCAAAACAGATAAACTGGTACTTTTTTGTTGCATTATTCTGAAATGTGTCCCAGAATTTCTAAAGCAACATCTCAGATCTATAGCAAACTGAAGCTGCATCAAATTTAATATCAGTTAGCCTTGAAGTCAAGTATTATGGAAAAAAATGTTCCAGACTGTTGTAGATATTCTTGGATCAAATCATATTTCCCTGAAAAGTGATGTCAAATGCTGAACTAATGAAGGAGAAAACATGAAGAGAGCAATGAGTTCCTATCTTAGTTTAAAAGAATTTGACCTGTCTCACTACTCACAAGTTCCCTAATTAGTAAAAGAAGATTGGAATTAAATTGTTGGAAGCTTACTATTTTGACTTTTTAGTGGAGTCTGCAACACGTTTCAGGACTGAGGGGGTCTAAAGGGCCTTGAGAGATGTCACAGGGGAAACTGAGTCCTCGAAACATTGAAAATAGAACTACCTGGAGTGAGAAGTCCCCAAGTAGGGTGAGATTCTTCTTGTGGATACATAACCTGCCTCTTCCCACTTTCACCTTTTTGCAAATTGGAAGACTGCAAGTTGGTCCGCTGTTCCATTTTTTACAGGAGTCTAGGAGCAGTGACCAATCTATCAATGAAGATTTATTAAGTGCCTACTATATGCCAGGAAACAGGAAAAAAGAAAGAGTGAACAGGAAACAGAACTGTTAGAGCAGCAGGCCATTGTAGACTATTCGCTCCTTGTGAATTCCACCACTACCCTGCAGCACTACATGGTGAGGGGAAAGATGGACCAGGGAAATGGGATAACTGAGGCCTACAACCTGAGGTGGACACAGGACTGAGACATTGGAGTGGCCACGGTTTTTTTTTTTAGTAAGTTTAAGCAACAAAGAGAGAAAAATTTCCCAGACAAGTAGGAATGGGGAGCTAGAGTCATATTGCAATTTCTGTAATTTGTTTAAATATTTCAGAATGATATTCTGTTTCCTTTTTTGCATACTCTTAGATCAATATTGAATGGTGCCAGCATACTCACTGTGTCAGGAGCCATGTATGTAAGTTTGGGGCAAAGGAATAGGGAGCTTATACATAAGTGCCCTCCTGCACCCATTTCTCTTTAGGGATATTGAAACTTTTGAAGAAGCCAGCACATGTGCACAGACTATCTTCTGATGAAACCACTTGGCTGGTGGCTTGAGTAAAGCACCAGTTGATGTCAGAATCATATATACCATACTCTCTTGTTGTTTAATTAATTAATTGTTTAATTGATTGGTCAATCAACCAACAGTCTGCTTTCTTCTAGGTCTGAAGAAACGAGGGTGTGGGCCAGGTGTTACTACTATTGCACATCAAATGTCATATCTAGAACATCCCTCAAGGGCACAGGTAACTTGTCCCACTGTCATACTTTCAAATATGTTTTACCTTTTTAAAAATACACATAAAAGAATATATATTTGAAGTAAATACTGGCATTAGCAGGGAAGCGAATAGCATAGTCTTTCATTAGAGAAATAAGATGGCTGTCTAAAGAGATTGCTTGAAGCTATTTTTAAGTTGTATCTAATTACTTTTTATAATAATTGACATTTTAATTGAACAAGTTCCAACAGAGGATTTTGATTTAGATATTAGATAGAGGCTTAGAAAACTATATAAGTTTAAAATGACATTTAATCCAATGAATCTCTGATTAACCAGAACTCAACTAGCAACCTCAGTCTTTTCCTTATTTGCCTTTTAGAAGCAGTTATGTAAATACAATGGATAGAGCTCTAAGCCTGAAGTAAAAAAGACGTGAGTTCAAATCTAGCCTCACATACTTACTAGATGTGTGACTCTGAGCAAGACATTTACCCTCTGTTGGCCTCAGTTTTTTCTCAACGGTAAAATGAGAATAATCGCGACACCTACCTCCCAGGATCAAATGAGATATTTGTAAAGTGCTTAGCACAGTGCCTGGCACTAAACAAATGCTTATTTTCTTCCCCTGGAAGAAAGAGCAAAAGTTATTTTTAAAGCTAGAAATAAGAAGTTCCTTAAAATAAGACAATTTCCTGGCTGTGTCCTGAAACCAATACATATAATTCCAATTTCTTAGACTTTCCACGTCTACATCTAAACTACTTTACTTTGAGAACTGATATTATGAGATGATCCTAAGGCGATACAAAATCTGTAATAATCAAAGATGGACCTTAAGCCCAGAAAATTATTTTTCTCTAAATATATTAAAGAGGTTCTCTACATGCAAAAGAGTGTTTTTATTATGTCTTTTTTATGAATCAGGGCTTGAGTTATTTTTCTGTCAATTGTTTAGGCTTAAGAAAGCAAGAGAGAAAATGGTCATAATGCAGATTAAACGTAAAAGTATGTCCTGAGTACATTTTTTGAGCAATTGTTAAACATTTGCCAAAACATGACTGGGTGGAGGGTATTACAAATGTGAAATGTTATATGCATTATCAGATAAGGTTACTGTATTATTAATTTTACTTAACCTGCTTTTCTTTGTAAGAGACTTCTCAAGAAATGAGAAGAATCTGTAAATTGTGGTATAAGAACAAAACATGTCAATAAAACTTCTTTTTAAAATTATGTAAGTTCACGGTTTCATATACAATCCTTTTTTGAGGTTCTTTTTTGTAAACTTTTTTGTTACTTTTTGTAAACTTTTTTTTACAAACATTATAATAAAAAGAAAAATCAATTAAGAAAAAAAAATAGTATGGTTGAACTTGACCAAAAGACAATTAATTACTTGTAGTTTGCTGAGAAATGAGGAAAATAGAATCAGCCTTGTCCTCCTGGAAGCTCCTCTGAATGGGTATGACCTTATGCCAATTTGTCCAGCATGCTTTGGGAAGGCAGATGAATTCTGGAGCTTAGGTTAATTTCTACTCCTTAGTGGGGACATGAATGGGGTTAAGTGTTCTGCAATATCTCTCCATTCTGTGTTTTCCAAGAGTTCCCATTTGTTCCTACTTTCTGCATACTTTCTTCTAGCAATACCATTGCCTTCCCAGAAGAATTAAGCAATGAAGGATATTTGTTTTCATTTGCCATTTCTGGTTTTACCCTATCCTAGCTCTTTCCCTCATGACTCAGAGAACAAATATTTAGCTCTTCTTCCTTTCTATGCTTCTCTTTGAGTCTTGTATTTGAAAGTTAAATTTTCTATTCAGCTCTGGTCTTTTCATCAAGAATGCTTGAAAGTCGTCTATTTTATTGAGTATCCATTTTTTCCCCCAAAGGATTATACTAAGTTTTGCTCTGGAGGTGATTTTTGGTTGTAATCTTAGTTCCTTCGCCCTCCAGAATATCATTCCAAGACCTCAGAATCTTTAATGTTGAAGTT
>CM053622.1:663368225-663379247 GCA_028646595.1 Phalanger gymnotis
ATTTGAAAGTTAAATTTTCTATTCAGCTCTGGTCTTTTCATCAAGAATGCTTGAAAGTCGTCTATTTTATTGAGTATCCATTTTTTCCCCCAAAGGATTATACTAAGTTTTGCTCTGGAGGTGATTTTTGGTTGTAATCTTAGTTCCTTCGCCCTCCAGAATATCATTCCAAGACCTCAGAATCTTTAATGTTGAAGTTGCTGAATCTCCATGAGACTTGAATTATTTCTTTCTTGCTCCTTGCAATATTTTCTCCTTGACCTAAGAGCTCCAGATTTATATTATAATATTCCTGGGAGTTTTCATTTTGGGATCTCTTTCAAGGGATGATTGTTGGATTCTTTCAATTTCAATTTTATTCTCTGGTTCTAGTATATTGGGGCAGTTTTCCTTGATAATTTCTTGAAAGATGACATGTAGGCTTTTTTTTTTATCATGGCTTTCAGGTAATCTGATAATTTTTAAATCATCTCTCCTGGATCTGTTTTCTAGGTCAGTTGTTTTTCTAATGAGATATTTCATATTGTCTTCTATTTTTCCATTCTTTTGGTTTTGTTTTATTGTTTCTTGATTTCTCATAAAGTCATTAGCTTCCATTTGCTCAATTCTAATTTTTAAGGAATTATTTTCTCCAGTGAGCTTTTGTACTCCTTTTCCATTTGGCCAATTCTACTTTTTAAGTTTTTTTCTTCAGTGAATTTTTGTGCCTCTTTCCTTATTTGACCAATTCTGCTTTTTAGAGCATTCTTTTCCTCATTGGCTTTTTGTACCTCTTTTACCATTTGGCCTATTCTGTTGTAAGGTGGTATTTTCTTCAGTATTCTTTGTTTCCTTTACCAAGCTGTTGACTCATTTTTCATGATTTTCTTGCATCACTCTCATTTCTCTTTCCAATTTTTCCTCTACTTCTCTTACTTGATTTTCAAAATCCTTTTTGAGCTCTCCTATGGCCTAAGACCAATTCATATTTTTCTTGAAGGCTTTGGATGCTGGAGCTTTGACTTTGTTATCTTCTGAACATGTGTTTTGATCTTCCTTGTCACCATAGTAACTGGTGTCAGATTTTTTTTCTGTTATTTGCTCATTTTTCCAGTTTATTTCTTGACTTTTAACTCTTTGTTAAAGTGGAGCTCTACTTCCAGGGTGGAAGATGCATTGTCCCAAGCTTCAGGGGTTTTATGCAGCTGTTTTCAGAGATACTTCTAGGGACCTGTAAGTTTTCAGTTGTACCAAAATGGTATAATCTAAGGAGAGGTGTGTTTACTACTCTCCTGGCCTGTGCTCTGGTCTGAGTGACCACAAGCATTCTTTTTGGCCTTGGAACATGAGGAGGGTCCCTGCTCCACTGCAGGCCCATAAGCTCTATTGTTTTAGTGCTCCTCCTTACTTTGGGACTGCCACCCAGGACTGCCACCCATATCCAAATATGGGCAAAGCAATAGAGTCCTGCCCCTACTGCCAGCAAAGAGTCCCCTATAATCTCCTACTGATCAGTTGTTCAACTCCCTTACCATCTGTGGGCTAAGAGCTCCAGAAGCAGCTGTTGCTGCTGCTGATTCAGTGATTCCCAAGGTCTCCTCCTGGTTTGCTGGGGCCTGGTATGCGCCAGTGCAGCCTGCACTGGACTGTGCTCCACTTTCAGCCAGATGCAACAGACATTTCCTGCCAACTTGCTAACCTGTCTTTGGCTGGAAAATCATTTCACTCCATCTTTTTGTGGGTTCTACTGCTCCATGAATTATTTTATGCCATTTATTTAAATTGGACAGGTTTTGAAGGGAACTCAGGGAAGTTGCTGCCTTTTCTCCACCATCTTTTACCATGTTTCATGGCAACATTTTTCTACAGAAAAGCATCCCTAATTGTATAAAACAAATCAGTGAGAAAATGATTGAGTGGATAGAAATTTTCCTAACATATGAGAAATGTACTGGCTAAAATGCGGCACATTTGTACAATTGAGTGATTGGTTTTGAGGGCTTATTAAGAAATGCACATATGCTGACTATTGAAATACTAAGATACCAAAAAATACCCTTTTCTCTCTTTGAATGAAATTTGTAGAACCTGATTGGCTCAACGGGTTTGAAACTGGCTTCATTCAGTATAATTATATCAATATTTTTGTAGTTCCGAAGTATGTGCCTAAGCTGGGATATGCTATCTCTGGCCCAAGAGCTGGGCCTGAGCTTCTACTTTATTTATAATCTAACTCTTCACAAGTGTTCCACAAATATAGATCTATGAAAATTATATTTTAACATATGCAAGCAATGAGCCTTTTTTATTTCTATAATTTCTATTTCAAGTTAATTTTTAAAAAATTAGTTACAACTTATAGTAATAAAATTCAATCTGTTGTTATTTCATGTTAAAAAATCAAAGAAAGGTTAAATTATATTCTCTGAATTCTGTTGAATGTTCAGAGGCACAATTTCTAGTGGGGGCAGGGAAGGAGGAGGGAGGAGCTTGCCTGCACAGGCTGGTGCCACCAAAGGATCACAGAACTCTGCTCATGTTGCTCTGAAATGGATGAGAATGGAGCTTTACAAAGAAAAATCACTAATGAATGTAAACATATCATTCTTTTAAGTTTAGTCACTAATGATTAGCAAATGTTTATGCCTAGCTAAACACAAAATGTATATGAGTACCTAGGGGGGTATGTGTGTATATGTATTTATATATATTAACACATATGTGTATATATACGTATATGTATATGTGTGTATGTGAACATGTATATCGTTGCATGTAGGCATGCATATATATGTGTAGGTATGTATACCCACCTATGTATATGCATATCATGCATACATGCATATATCTACATATATGTATATAGGTAGTGTGTTTAATATATAATACCTATATATATTGTGTGCATACATATACACATCCACACAGTAGGTGCGTGTATCTATTGCATATATAGATACATCTATATGCACTTATGCCTATAGGTGTATATGTGTATATATACCTCCATATGTGCATTTGTATATGTCTTTATATGATTGTGTATATGTGTGTGCAGCCCAATACATGTATATACACACCTATATATGTAGTTGTACATATATAAATATATCGACATATAAAGTTCTATGTACATATATTCATATATCTATGTAAATATATACTTATTTATGCCTATACAGATACATGTATATACCTATACAGGGCAACTAAGTGGTTCAGTAGATAGAGAGCTGGGCCTGGAGTCAGGAAGACTAATTTTCCTGAGTTGAAATCAGGCCTGAGACACTCACTAGCTGTGTGACCCTACACAAGTCCTCTTCAGCTTCTTCATCTATAAAATAATCTGGAGAAGAAAATGGCAAGCTACTCTAGCTTCTTTGCCGAGAAAGCCCCTAATGAGGTCACAAAAAGCCAGATGAGACTGAAAATGACTGAATAACAACCAAAAAATGTGTATACATAATACATGAACATGTGCATAGGTATTTATGTATATATTTATACCTACTTATCTGTCTATGTATGTTTAACTAGACATAAATATTTACTGTGGGATAAACTATTTTATATATATACACATATATACGTATTGTGTGTACATGGGTTCAGAAATCTTTATCCTACAAATATACACATACTTAAGCAGCAAAACATTCTGGTCTATATCTCTCAGTACATCACAGTTATGGGAAGCCACAGCCCTCTGATTTACAGTGGTGACCTCCCAAATTGCAGACACGGTAATAATTCAGGACGAAACAAGTCTCTGAAGAGTTAGCTTTGCCAAGCCCAGGCTGTGGGGTGACAATACATGTCAGTTTCTACCTATCTAGATTTTTCTGGACCTGAAACATACATGATATGTTTCTTGGATTTACTACATTCCAAATTAGTCACAAAAAGGTATTTGCCTTGCCTGAGGAGGCCCGGACAAGAAAATAAAGCCAGGCAAACTGACCAGGGGTTAGCATCTCAAAGGTACAAGTGGCAATTCACTAAAATCATTCATAGAACAACTGTAGACACCAGGTACATTTCTGAGTATCCTGCAGAGAGAAAATAAAAGGCAAAGTGGAAGGAAACCTTTTACTGAATGGAAACCACAATTACAAGAAGAGGGAGAAACAGACTTTCGGTTGCTAAATTGGGTTTCTAAAAATAGATTCTCCTTGACAAAGCTAGTTAACCCTTCATCATTCACTTCAAAAGTTATCATTTTCAGCATTTAAAATTTGTCCTGAGAAGGTGTAGACTGGCAAATAGATTTTAATTTTTCTATTACCTGGCCCATGTAGAATTGCAGTTCTGGCTTCCCCAGTATAGAACCAATATATTTTCAGATATCAGACCAACTCCAAGACAAAGACCTGCCACCATTATGACTTTTGGCTTTATACCCTCCCAATATTTTACATGATCAGTCACCTTTTTTATTATATAGAATCCAGGGGCTTCTCCCACTCCCAAGGTGTATCCTCAGCCGAAAGCTACCTTAAGGACTCTAGGAGTCCACATGGTCTAAAACTATAGCTAATGAACCCCCACCAATGTATTTATCTTTAATAGACAGAAGACACAATTAGCCGAAAGCAAACATTTATTAAAACAGCATAGAAAGAAAATAATAACATTTTCCTCATAAACCTAATATGTACTGTCACGTAAATGCACACAGCATCTCTGAGAAAAGGGAACACAGATAAGGAGTACATGTGGCCTCATGGAGGGTCAGTTCATGCTCCTGATTCATGATTTGTTGCTCAAAACCCTTACGTGCCTCCCTATTGCTTTTAGGAGAAAATACAAATCTCATCATTCTGGATTTTTATGGTCTTCGATAATTTGGCTCCAACCTAATTTTCCAACTTTATTTCATATTAACCCTTCTCCTCTTCATGAATTCTCTATTCCAGCCATGCTGGAGTGTTAGCCATTCCCTGAATTCATTCTTCTTCCTCTCACTTACATGAATTTTCAAAGGCTGCACCCCATGCCTGGAATATACCATTTCTTCACCTCTACCTCTCAGAATCTTCATTTTCCTTCAAGGGTTAGTTCAAGTGCCATTTCCTCCATGAAGCCATCCTCTCCTCCTCAAATTAGTGTATAATGACTCAACTGAATGGTAGTTTTCCAGCTCCAGGTAGAATTTAAGCTCCCTGAGGGCAAAAACTGTATTGTTTTTGTCTCTGTATAGTCACCTAATACAAAGGCCTGCATATAGTAGGTGCTTAATAAATATTTATTGAATTAAATTGAACTCAAGCCCTTTTGACCTCTCTCCTGGACTGTAATGAGAGCCTACTCATCCACTTTTCCTCTCCAACTTTAATCCAGTCCAAGGAATCACTATCAGATTAATTATTTAAATCTACAACTGTTCCTGTCGCCTGACTACTCAAAGACCTTTGTTTATTCCCTGTTGGCCTATTGAATAACACCCAAACTCTTTAGTCTAGCATTCAAGGTTTTCTACAATCTTGTTCCAGCCTGTCTTGCCATCCTTATACTAGTCAAACTGGACTCCTATTCCCCAAACAGAGCCCAGACTTCTCCTCCCTTTATTCACACTGGTTCCTAGATTCAGAAAATCCATGTCCCTGTTGAATTCCTACCCTGTTCTTTATGGCCCAATTCAAATGATACTCCTCTCATGAGGACACAGTATCATGGTATACTGTGCCACCCATAAACCTGGTTATAATCTTTCCTCCGACTGAACTCACAGCACTTTATATTTTTCTTACATCCTTGGCATACTCTAATATGTATTAGAATATAGCTTCTACTGTACCGTAAGATCCATTAGAGTGGGAATCACATATTAACTCCATACTTTTGTTGTTGTTATTGGTGTTCAGTCGCTTCAGACTCTTTGTGACCCCATTTGGGATTTTCTTGGCAGATACTAGAATGGTTTGCCATTTCCTTCTCCAGCTCATTTTACAGATGAGGAAACTGAGGCAAATAGCATTAAGTGACTTGCCCAGGATCACACAGCTAGTAAGTGTCTGAAGTCAGATTTGAACTCAGGAAGAGGAGTCTTCTGACTGCAGGCCTAGCAGTACTCTATCCACTGTACCACCTACCTAGATGCCTACTGAACTGCTTAGCTGCCCTGATCTAGTGACCTCTAGCACTTAGTATAATTGGGGTTAGGGGTAGGGGTGGGGGTGGGGGAAAAAAACAGAGAAGGAAGGGAATAAATATTTATATAGCACCTGCTATGTGTCAGGAGATGTGCTAAGTGCTTTACAAATAATGTTTCATTTGATTCTTGCAACAATCCCTTATCTCCATTTTTAAGAAAACTGAGGCAAATGGAGATTAAATGATTTGCCCAGGGTCATACAGCTAGCGATTGTCTGAGGCCATTTGAACTCAGGTCTTCCTGACTTCAGATCCAGCTCTCTAGCCAATGTGCCAATGAATTACACATAGTAGGTTCTTAATAATTGTTAGATGAAGGAGCCAATGCTCTGATAATCCACGATACCTAGCACATAGCAAGTATGTAATAAATGCTTTTTAGCTAGTCTGTGGCATATCCCAGATATGCCACATCACTGGTCCTTTAATCTAGGGAAGGTTAGGTAGTAGCCAGGTCAAAGGTCCTGGCAGATTGAAAAGACCCAATATTCAAGGTCAACAGACAACTCTCTTCAGATCAAAGGATGGGTATAATACCAAGTTTTCAATATTGAGTGTAAGATGGGACAGAAGTGGAACAATTTCCAACTTTGGAACAATAGTCCAGGGCAAGAACAGGTGTCAACAAAACCTTAAAAAGGAAGGTCAGAGCAAGGAGCCCAGGCAGTCCGAGAGCATATGGACATTTGTTATGTTCGGCAAGCTGGGACTGCATGTAGACTTTAAAGTCAGAATTGCCAGGGGTATCCCTACCCAATCTAATCTCTCGGATGAATCAGAGCTATAAGATGTTCCTGAATGGGAGACAACTGTGGTAAAAAGTCAGTAAACATTCATTTACTAAGCACCTACAGTATGCCAGGGACTGTGCTAAGTGTTGAGGATACAAAGAAAGGCAAAAAGAAAGAGAGAAATAAAAAGAAAAACAAATTAAACAAAAAACAAATCCCTGCTCTCAGGAAGCTTGCAGTCTAAATGGGAAAACAACATGCAATCAACTGTGTAGAAACAAGGTCTATATATTGGAGATAATTAGCAGAGGGAAAGCATTAGAATTAAAGCAAATTAGGAAAGGTTTCCTGTAGAAGGTGGCATTTTAGCTGAGACTTGAAGGAAGCCAGGGAGGCCAAGAGGCAGAGATGAAGGAAGAGAGAGTTCTAGGCATGGAGGATACCCTGTGAAAATGAACCGAAATGGAAAATCTGAGTGGAAGGTGGCTTGGAGTAGAGAGAGACTTGTGGTGAGTAGAACAATTGGAAAGCTTTGTAACAGTCCACCTATAAGATGTTAAGAGCCTATAACAGGGCTGTAGCAGTGTCAGAGAAGAGAAGGGGGCATATAATAGATATTTGATGAGGTAGAGTACACAGAAATTAGCAATAGATTGGTTGATGAAGGGAGGTGTGGGAGTTAGGGAGGAGTTGAGGATGACACTCTGGGTGCCTGGGAGAATGATGGTGCCCTCAACAGTAATAGGGAAGTTGGGAAGGGGGGAAGAGTTTCTAGGAAAGACAGTGAGTTCAGTTTTGGAAATGTTGAGTTTAAGATATCTACGAGACATCCAGTCCAAGATGTCCACTAGGCAGATGGTGATGTGGGACACTCAGGTACCTTTATCAACATTGACAAGTTTCCTAAAATTTCTACAGCCTGACCCTGGGCATTGGATCCCTTCTAAGGGGACCACAGTCCCTTTCACAGAACCTAATGATTCCCATACATTCAAGCATTCTAGCAGAATGTCCTAAAATGAGTAAATGGAGTGGTTTAAATCACACACAGAGAGGTTTTCAATGCCAGTCCTCACAAGTGCTTTGTGTCATATTGCTGAGGAAGCTTCCATCTACCTGGCCATCCCCCAATTTCTCCTCCCTCCCACCCCTCAAAAAAAAGGCTTCTCTATTTTCAGTAAAGATTGTTTCTTTAGAGAATATGAAAAATGCCTTGCTGCCATGCTCCCCAGGCCATGTACTTTGCTTCTCAGATGTTTCTGCCAAAGCTAATAACGCCATCGGTGCACAGTTAACTGAAGGGTCGTGGCCCAGTTAATAGCTCTTTCTTGATGTGAGCAACTGTAAGTGTGAGACTGAAGGAAGAAGGAAAAGTGAGGTTCATGCCACTGGACCTAGGTCTGGGTTTGGATTTCTCAACTAATTCATTGTGACCTTTCCTTCTGTGTGTGTCATTTTCTCCTACCCTTTTACCGAGAGTAGTAACTTTTAAAGTAATTACTCTTGCATCTGATGTGTATCCAGAAGATTACTACATGTATCGTCATGCGGAAAACTCATTAGCTCTGCCAACCAGTTCCATCTGTGCCAGAATCATCTATGACTCACCTCCTTTACGTTAAAGGCATCCCATCTAAGCATAATAAATTGGTAATCCTTAAGAAATGTTTAGCCACAAAGGATATTTTAACATTTTTGTTCCTTAAATTTTCTCCTGGTGATGCTATGTTGATTCAAATCGTGGAACAATACATTATTCAAAGAATTAGCCCAAAGTAGCCCAAAAGGCAGTGGAGAGATGATAGCACATTGCCAACGATGAGGTCAAGCACCCTTGACCCTCATACACGTGTAGCCCCTCCTCTTCATGCTATCCCAAACACATCGTGGATTAGGTCAATACCCACACACCACCATCGTTCAAAATGATCAAGACAAGGAGGGCACTCTGGACACCTGAAAAAGAACCTCTTAAGGCCTGCGTGTTAGGAGAGAAGACAGAAAGAAGAAACTAAAGGTAACATCTTGCTTCAAACATACATCGTAGTAAATCCTTTACACCTTAATATGAATGCGTTTACCATTTCATGAGAAGATCAGCTGTCTACTACCAGAAATATTTATATTTGGCTAAAAAGGAGAATTGGGGCTGGGCGGGAGCTGTAGCTGCAGTATTCTACCCTCTGATTGAGATTGCAGTGAACTATTACCCTTAATTATTTTTCACCTCAACTGTTTCCTAGTCACATCTCACCTCTTTTGTACATTTGAAACTGAATTTTTGAACTTGTGCAGAGAACTCTATTTTTGCCCCTATTAAATTTTACCTTATTAACTTTTAATTCCCAGTTCTAGCCTGTTGCGAATTTTGCAGATTCTGACTCTGCCATCTAATTAAATTATCCTTTTTCCAAGCTTCACAGTGTCTGCCAATTTGAAAAAGAAGCTTCTATGTTGTTATCCATAGCACTGATAAAAATATTAAAAAATTAGGTCCTCCCCCAAAAACATAATTTTTTGAACTACTGTTAGAAACCTTTCTCGAGGTTATCAATCATTAATCATTACTCTTTTCATTTAACCATAGAGTCATAGAACCTCAGAAATGTAAGAGTTTTGAGATGTTATTTGGTCCAACCCATACCAGTTGGAGAATATTCTTCATAACGTACTCAACAAGTTGGTTGGTGGTTTTCCTTCATTCTCAAAGAGGGCCAAAATGACATCACTATGTTGGGGTCAAGGTATAGTGTGTCCATCTATGACTGATCAGACCAATATAAGCTTGGAAGGTTCTACCAGAGGTCGGGCACAAATAGTCCATGTGAACATTTGGAGCTGAGATGTCTCTAAATTTGTGCATCTTACTTTTCTTTTGAGCTACTGTAATTCTGCTTCACTCACAGAGCACAGAACCTTCTTTGATGCAGGCACACCAGGTTGATGGTCCTCTGCTAGTGTCTGTCACGTCTCGCGTCTCTTAAGAGATATCTTTTTTTAATTTATTTTTTATTTTTAGTTTACAACACTCAGTTCCACAAGTTTTTGAGTTCCACATTCTCTCACCCTCCCTCTCCTCTCCTCTCTCCTCCTTCCCAAGATGGCGTGTAATCTGATATGGGTTCTACATATACTTTCACATTGAACTTATTTACACAATAGTCCAGTTGTAAAGAAGAATTATAACCAGTGTAATGAATCATGAGAAAGAAGAAATGAAATCAAAAAAGAAGGAAAAAAAGAGAGAGAAAGCAAATACTTTGCATCAATCTGCATTAAGTCTCCATAATTCTTTCTCTGGATGTGCAGAGCTTTTTCCATCATGAGTCTTTTGCAACTGTCTTTGAACTTTGCATTGATGAGAAGAGCCAAATCTATCAAAGTTAGGCCTTACAGATACCGTGTGTCTGTAATCACGCATAATGATCTCCTAGTTCTGCTCCTTTCACTCAGCATCAGTTCATACAAGTCTTTCCAGGTTATAATGAAGTTCATCTGCTCCTCATTTCTTATAGCACAATAGTATTCCATTACATTCATGTACCACAATTTGTTTAGCCATTCCCCAATTGATGGGCATCCCCTTGATTTCCAATTCTTTGCCACCACAAAAAGAGCTGCTAGAAATATTTTTGTACATACTGGTCCATTTCCCACTTGTGTGATCTCTTTGGGATATAGCCCTAGAAGTGGTATTGCTGGGTCAAAGGGTATGCACATTTTTATAGCCCTTTGGGTATAGTTCCAAATTGCTCTCCAGAATGGCTGGATCAGCTCACAACTCCACCAACAATGTAACAATGTTCCAATTTTCCCCTATCCTCTCCAATATTTATCATTTTCCTCTTTTGTCATGTTAGTTAATCTGACAAGAGAGATGTGATACCTAAGAGTTGTTTTGATTTGCATTTCTCTAATCAATAGTGATTTAGAGCATTTTTTCATATAAGTATATTTATCTTTAATTTCTTCCTCTGAAAACTGCCTGTTCATATCCTTTGACCATTTCTCAATTAGGGAATGACTTGTATTCCTATAAATTTGACTCAGTTCCCTGTATCACAGCCTTTATCAGAGACACTGGTTATAAAGATTTTCTCCCAATTTTCTGCTTCCCTCCTAATCTTTGTTGCATTGGCTTTGTTTATACAAAAGCTTT
>CM053622.1:663379347-663395147 GCA_028646595.1 Phalanger gymnotis
CTGACTTCTAGGTGAGCATTTGCCCTGTGTGAGTTCTCTGTAAAATAGTCTTTTAGGTAAGCATATGTATGTTCAGACAATGTGGCCAGACCATTGGAGTTGTGCTCTCTGCAGTAGAGTTTGAATACTTGGCAGTTTAGTCCAATAAAGGACCTCAGTGTCCGGTACCTTATCCTGCCAGATGATCTTCAGAATCTTCCTAAGACAATTCAATTGGAAAGGATTCACTTTCATGTCATGGCACCAATATACTGTCCAGGTTTCACAGGCATACAACAATGGGAGCACAACGGCTCTGTAGACATTCAATTTGGTGGGCAGTCTAATACCTCTTCTCTCCCACACTGTTCTTCCAAGCCTCCCAAACCCTGAGCTAGCTCTGGCAATGCGCACACCAACCTCATTATCAATGTGCGCATCCCTGGAAAGTATACGGCCCAGCTAAGTGAACTTATCCACAGCATTCAAAATTTCTCCATTTGCTATAACTGATGGTTCCATGTATGGATGGTATGGTGCTAGGTGGTAGAGAACCTGCATTTTCTTGGTGTGAATTGCCAGGCCAAAATTAATACAAATGGCAGGAATGAATCCATATTTTGCTGTGTCTCAGCCTCGGAGGCTACATTGAGTGCATAATTCATCTGCAAACAGAAATTCATGGCACCAACTCTCCACTTTAGTCTTGGCTTGTAGCCTTTTCAAGTAAAATAATTTACCGTCGGTGTGATAGCTGACCCTGATGCCCTTTTCATCCTCGTTGAAGGTGTCTGACAACATCATTGAAAACATCCTCCTAAAAGCCTGGGAGCAAGCACATAGGCCTGCTTCACTCCATGGGTGACTGGGAAAATACAATAGTATCATCCATTATCCAAAACCCATGTGATCGTGCCATCATGAAACTGACGTACAATACTGAAGGACTCCTCCAGGCAACAAAAATTTTGCCATGATCTTCCCATTTGAACTCATGAAGATGAGTCTTCCTTGTTCCAAGCTCTATCCACCGTGCCACATAGCTGCCTGGAATCAGGAAGACCCCAGCTTAACTTCAACCTCAAACACTCACTGTGTGACCCTGGGCAAGTCACTTAACCCTATTGGCCTCATGTGTAAAATGAGCTGGAGAAGGAAATGGCAAACCAGTCCAGTATCTCTGCCAGGAAAACCTCTAATGGAGTCACGAAGAGTCAGACATGACCGAAATGACTGAACAACAAAAAGAAAGGGATTAGTTAAGTCAAAGGTAAAGTTACTGTAAAGAAATCAGAAGAAAAATATTTGGAATAATGGAATCTTTCTAGCTTGCCTCCAATCACACAATCTAGACTGCTACCTTTGTTGCTTTTTGGGAGTCGGCGTTGTATCGTAAATGAACACTGAACTCAGAATAAGAAGATTTGGACACAAGTCAGTAAGTTGGCAGGTATTTATTAAATACCTACTATGTGCCAGGCACTGTGCTAAGCACTAGGAATACAAAGAAAAGCAACTTCTGCCCTCAAGGAGCCAAAAATCTAATGGGTCCTTGTTCCATCACTTACCTATTATCTACTACCTACCTTTATCCTCACAACTTACTACCTATATGATCTTGGTCAATTCACTTATATTCTCTGAGCCTAGTTTCCTATCAAATAGGGAAATGGCTTGTGAGATTACTATTCATTCATTCGTAGTCCTTGCATCCAGGTTCGTCTTTTCTGGAACAGTTTTCCTGTGATACATTATAGCAATAGTGATGAAGAACCAATCCAGGGACTTCCTCTTACTTAAACTATTGCATTTCACCGGTGCTCCCTTTAGTAGCAGTAGCAGTAGTAGTAGTGGTGGTGGCAGTAATGATAAAAATAAAACATAATCATAAAGCACTTAGGACACGGTCTGGCCCGTAGTAAGTGCTATATAAATGTTAGCTAACAATAATAATGGGCAGTTAGGTGGCACAGTAGATATAGCAGTGGGCTTGGAATCAGGAAGACTCATCTTCATGAGTTCAAATCCAGCCTCAGACACTTACAAACTGTGTGACCCTGGGCAAGTCACTTCATTCTGTGTGCCTCAGTTTCCTCATCTGTAAAATGAGCTAGAAAAGGAAATGGTAAACCACTCCAGTATCTCTGCCAAGAAAACCCCACATGAGGTCACAAAGAGTTAAACACAACTGAAACAACACAACAATAATAATAACTAGCATTTATATAACACTAAGGTTTGCAAAGAGTTTTATTTTATTCTCAAAACAACCCTACAAGGTTGGTGCTATTGTTTTCCTGTTAGAGATGAGAAAACTGAGGTAAATGGAGGTTTAATGACTTGTTCAGGGTCACACAGGTAGTAGTCCTGAGGCTGGATTTGAACTCAAGTCTTCCTGACTCCACTGACCTCACGAGTGTCCTTCCAACCAAAGAGACACTTCTACTTATTCAAGAGCCACCAGTTTCTGTCTCCGTCCCTCTTATGCCCCAGTTAACTCTTTTAAGTGCTTTGGTGGGTTTATTAAAATCTCCAAAGGCTGGTAACAATTTCTACTAGTTATCAGTAGAAATGTTGTTGCTTCCCACAGTCCCGGGGCATGTATAGCTTTACTCTTTCATTAATTCTCCCAGTGTGAGAAGGATGAAAGAAGAATATTCAACCCTATACACCCATTCATCCATTCATTCAACAAATATTTATAAGGCTCTTACTATGCGGTAGGAACTGGAGAAGATTAAAAATAAATTAACAAGACACAGTCCCCGTTCTCAAGGAGCACACAACTTAAGAGAGAATAAGCTATGTATATAGATAAATATAGCATAAATTAGAATATAAAGGTGGGCAGTTAGTTGGCTCAGTGGATTGAGTGCCAGTCCCGGAGTCAGGAAGACTCACCTTTCTAAGTTCAAATCTTGTCTCAGACACTTACTAGCTGTATGACCTTGGGTGAGTCACTTAACCCTGTGTGCCTCAGTCTCCTGAGGATGAGCTGGAGAAAGAAATAGCAAACCACTCCAGTATCTTTGCCAAGAAAACCCCAAACAGGGTCACAAAGAGTCAGACATGACTGAAAAATGACTGAACAACAAGAATATAAATGTACGAGATGAGCACAAATCAAAACAACTCTTAGGTACCACATCTCTCCTGTCAGATTGGCTAACATGACAAGACAAGAAAATCATAAATACTGGAGAGGATGTGGGAAAATTGAAACACTGTTACATTGTTGGTGGAGTTATGAACTGATCCGGCCATTCTGGAGAGCAATTTGGAACTATGCCCAAAAGGCTATAAAAATGTGCATTCTCTCTGAGGAGAGAAGGATTATTTGTAGCTTGAGTGATTAGGGGAAACTCAATGGAGGTTCTAATGCATAAGCTGGACCTTAAATCATGAGCAGATATCTACCATCAGAGATGGGCATACCAGGCACAAAGAGCTATGCCCTAACTCTTAGTCCAGCTCTCCTAGACCTAATTCCTGTCCTATATTTGCTTCTCATGATGCTTATCGTGGAGGTGCTGACAGCTTGGCCCAGTATTTGTTTTGTTTTTAAAAGCAAGAAAAAAGTAGTGGGTCACATCTGGTTGAATAATAGCAATGATTACTAATAATCTTGGCAGAACTTTCTCCAAAAAAGCCAGAACAGGTGAGAAGTTATTGGGAGGGATTTATCAATGAGTCTTCCAGGATAAGAAAATCCTTTAAACATACTAATCAACTGAAATCTGGTCAAGTTTTAGAGAAAAACTAGTTCAAAAACTTGGTGCCACCTCAGGTCATGCCCCCAAAAGGCATTTAGGTGAACAGCCCTACCATGGTTGGAGTAATCTGGGCCGTGCCTCCCACCGGCACAAAGTTCCCTGCGCAGCGGGAGTTTTCTTGGCAGTCATGGACTATTCCGAGGTAGGAACACGCTTGACCAGCCAAAAGAGCTGATATCCAAAGTATGGGCATTTGATTGCAGGAGATAGGTTTTTGTTGTGTTTTCCTCCATACGCATGATGTGCCATTCTATGGGCACAATCTTTCTCTGTAGACAATGTGCCATCAGCAAAACCCTCAGATTGTTTTCCCAAAAGTTACTGGTAACGAAAGGCAATTTAATTTTTGAAAACTGTTGCATTAGCTGGAGAAAATCTCCAGAGCATCGGTGACCTATTAGATAAGAGGCTCTGATATAAAGTAGGCCTGAAATTCAGTTTCTCCCTCTGAAAAATTAAAGGGGGAGGTGGGGCACCATGACAGAAGTAAATGATAATCTCCTCTGCCTCCAGCATTCTTGGGTGGGCCCCAATGTTTTGGTTAGGTCTGATTGGTCTCTTGTAACAGGATCTTAGAGTTAACATACTGCTTGTTCCTACTTTTTTGCTTTCTTATTATAGGATTTTGATACGGAAGAGACCTTAGATCTTAGATTACCCCATCTCCCCATACCATTGTAGGTAGTCAACCCACCCCTTTTTTTATTTTGCAAATAAAGTCTCTATAGTCATATAGCGGCTCCTGGATCTGAATGAAGGTCTTTTGTTCTCAAATCCAGGGTTCATTCTCTGACACCCCATTGTTTCCCTTTGGGTAGTCTAATAATTCTCTTTGACTTTCCTAAAGATTAACGATGACAACCATAACTAGGACAGGGTCATGAGGGCTTTGCTCCAGGGTGCTGAATTTAGAGGGCTCTGAAATCACTTGCAGTCCTTCAGTAGCTTAGTTAGCAGGAGTAATTAATTAGATTAGGAAGCTACCAGATGGTGGGCTGGGCTGAGTCCCTCCAGACCACCTCACCACAAATAGGGCAGCTGGTATCAGTATCGCAGAGTCCATGGCTACTGCCACCATGCCAGTGTTATTTTGTTCCATTTGCCCCAGGTGCAGTTTGTTGTTCTTGCCCCGGGTACAAATATTTCTAGTTACATGTCCGTGGGTGATATTCTGTTCCTGTCATCCTGTCTTTTGTGCAAAAAAAAAAAAAAGAATCATTTTCCTGGAAATGCATTTGTCAGAGGTACCCATACCCTGCTAGCAGTTACAAGCTGACTGAGAGGCGCACAATTTGAAGCCTTGCTTTGTACATAATTGTAGGCTGAGAGCCTGCAAATCCTTTTCTCCCTAGAAGTACAGCAGGATTCTGCACCAGCAGAAATGACAGAAGACAAGACAAACCTAACATTTTCTCTCCCATTCTCTATCCAGCCAGTCTATGTTTGGAGATATTAGCATACAATGGATAAGAGAATGGGTCTTTGCCACAATGACTCACTGACTGAGACAGCAACAGAGACACAGCCGAGCCCTGTAAATATTTTGGAGAGAGGGAAGGCATAGAAATAAGAGTTTACCCAGCAGAAATTTCAGCTAGAGCTCAGCTGGGTTCCTGTTTCTGAGACCTTTTTATGACTCTTTAAAATAACATGACCAGTTTGAAACAGTTTGATATGTTCATGCCTACCCACTGAAGTCCTGTGGATCCTAGAAGCTGAATCCTATAGACCACTAAGATTTGCTTTGCAAAGAAGTCTTCTTAATCCTGCAATTAAGTAATGCAGAATTACGATGGATGGATGGATGGATGGATGGATGGATGGATGGATGGATGGATCGATGAAAAGCATTTATAAAACATTTCCTAGGTGCTGAGCACTGTGCTAAACACCGAAAATAAGATATTACCTGCCCTCTAGGAGTTTACATTAAAATAGGAGGAGTGACACTTTAGGATAGGGAGAGACAGGGAAGAAAGTCATAGCTGGGGAGGCATAAAGATGACGAGTGGAACATTGGAGCAGTTCATTAGCATGCTTTTAGTGATTTGATTACAGCTTTTTACAGAGAAAGAGTTGGAGAAGGGTTGGGGGGAGAGGGTAGGCCTTGTCCTGGCAAATGCTTAGCAATAGGCTTTCTAGGAAAAATATGTGCATAACATTTTAAAGTTTAATCTGTATTATTAATATTTTTCTCCATCACTTTCTTAAATCTGCACAACCAACGAAACAATAAATCAAGTCCTGATTTGCAGATGTCCAAGGTATAAATGTTCACACTCTTCTAGGGTTGAGCAGGCTCCATCACACCCCTGGAGAGTGGTTACCTTAGGGAAAGGCTGAAAACGGGCTGGATGAAGATGAAGACACTTTGCACCGGAGAATGCTGAGCCTAATGGTTAACTACTCCCAGGCAGGACTTCTGGTGATCAGGTCTGAAGGGCAGAGTCATAACAACAATAATAGCAGAAGGAGGGGAAAATTAATCTTTCTTTCAGCTGGGTTCATAATACATACTGGAGGCTATTTTTCCTTCTCTATTTCTGCTGGCCATTTCTTGGGTTATTACAATCTCCATGAAAATTACTCCTTTTTATAAGAATAAATGGTCAAATCAAAGAGGCATTTACATCCCTAAATGGCATTAAGTTACCCAATGTTTTGTCTCTGGAGGAAAACAGACAACCCTTGGAAAAATCACAATTTGGCTACCAAAAAACAAAATTGCTGCTGTGTCCTTTTGTGAGGGATGAATGGCTTTAGAAAACTGGTGAATATTCATGAGGGACCTGGAAGAATACATGGCATAGAGGGGAAATGGGGAGCGAAAGGGTGAGTGGAAAGGCCATGGCTGATCTAGCAGTTGTGGTCACCCACACCCTGGTTTCTGTTCTACCAATGTCTCTCAGACTTGACCTCTCCTCTGAGCTTCATTTTCCTGTTTGTAAAATTTATCGTTGTTCAGTTGCATCCAACTCTTCATGACCGTATTTGGGATTTTCTTGGCAAAGATACCAGAGTGCTTTGCCATTTCCTTCTCCAGCTCATTATTACAGATGAGGAAACTGAAGCAGAGTTAAGTGACTTGCCCAGGGTCGCACAGTTAGTAAGTATGTGAAGCCAGATTTGAATGCAGGTCTTCCTGATTCCAGGTCTGATGCTCTATCCCCTGTACCATCTAGCAGCTGGTTTGGAAAATAAGAGTAGTCATTCCCATAGCTTAGTTAGACCTGATGATTGCCACATGGCTCAAGACATTTGTGAAGTTTCTTTTTGGGGAATTACTTTCACAACCCACAGCATAGTCAATGGCCCACCACTCATGTCTTCTGTGTCCTCAAAAACAATGACAGGGGAGCCCAAGCTCCTGCAAGTTCTACTGAGCTAAAAAGCTTCCACCTTTGAGAGGAACCACCGCTTGGCAAGGACAATGACTTATAGATCTATTATCTAAGGACCACACTTCAAGGCAAAGTATGGGCATCTTTATTGTCCAATTGCCTAGTTCCAAATCCCAGGCAATCTAGTTCCAAATCCCAGGCAATCTCCTTTGGAAGCAGTCACGCAATTGAGCTCAGGTGGTCCCAGGTTCAGATAAGTTGTGCTAAAAATCAGGTCTTTCAAGCTTTCATCACTGATATATGTTACATAGGGGTTGTCTTAGTCCTTAACAATCTTCCACTTCCATTTAAACCATATGTATATGTGTATATATATGCACATGTGTATGTATATATGTGCATGTATACATGTACATGTGTGTACACACACATATGTCCTATGTAGGGTATTTTGTAGAATGTGATCCCCCTGAGGGCAAGGACAATGTTTTTGATCTTTTTTGTATCCCTAATGCTTAACACAGTGCCTGGCACATAATTGCTTAATAGATGCCTCTTGACTAACTTATTGATGGCAGTTATGGGACTTAGAGTGGGTCCTACAAGAGTGATACATAAATCAGGAAGACTTTATTCCAATACACCTTTGCTCACTCAAGGGGAAACTCACATCCTAAAGCGAAATTCCAGAAGGCAAGACTATGGGGGAAATTCAGACAGTTAGAGGAGGCAGCCAAGTCAGTGGCTGGACCCTTAGGTGTGCCAGTCTTTTGGCCATGGCTGGAGAAAGAATTGAGGTCAGTGATGACATTTTGGCAAAGCTTTCATCAGATGTCTCTGTCAAACTGATCATGATGCCTCCTAGTCAATACATTGCATGCTTGGGGCCCAATTACCTTGATACCAGGGCAGCCTTCCTCCCTTCCCTGCCTCAACTAAAGAGCCAAAAGTCATGGTTTTATTGAGAGAGGTAGTTTCTTAGGTTCATTTTGTGGGTTTTTGTCTCTGATGTCATAAGCTAATATAAGAGACCTAATCTTACCAAATAGTGAGTATAAGAAGCAATATAGGAATTTCCAGGAAAGGGAAAGAAAAAGGAGGTATGAGGAAGAGAGGGGGGACATGCTTATTATCAAGAACAGAGGCGGCCCAAAACACCTGAGTCTTACATATCTCAGACAGGTCTACAGACTCCAGCTCTTTCTGGATCATCTTAGAGAGTACTAGCTACCAGGCTGCACTCCTTCTCCAAGGAAGAGAGGAGAGGGAGAAGAGAGGAAAGAGAGAGGAATATAGTAAATATTTAAATGCTTTTAAAGTTATTCATCAATTCATTCATATATCCTATCATGGTCAAAAACCACTTTCATATATATTATCAGCTGTGATACGATATTTTTCTGATGTAGATACTTCAAGTATTTCTAATCTTCTTTTACCAATAAGGAAACTAAGAGGTTAAATGATTCATCCGAAGTTAAACATTCAAGACTCAAATTTCAAGTCAAGGGAACTTTCTACTATTGTATCTTTCTTCTTTCAAAAAATAATAATTATAGCAAGGCTTAATAGATTAGAGTTGCTCCTCACATCCAGCCTGTATATTTCTGAAGCCAAAATCTTTAAGGGGCCTCTATCGAGGCCATCATTTTGGATTGTGAAATCTACTTGCCAAGGAAAATGTGAGGTGCCCATGACCTTAATATTTTAAATGGGCCCCAGTAACTTAATTTTGTATCAGGGAAGTTATTTGACTCAAATCATTCTAGTAATACATACTTCAGGACCTGTTTTCAGTTAATAAGAGATACTGTAATGCCAATGCCATGCCCATAGCAGCTGTTATAAACATGCGTAGGCATTTCCATGGTTGGTTCGCAAAATACAAAAAACTCTCTTCCTCGAAGACAAAAACCAAAACATTTATTTGGAACATTACTATTACGATGCCAGAAGGCAAGATTTAGCAAGGTACTCATCACCAATCCAGGGAGGGCTGACATCTCAAGCATTCTTTAAGTTCCTCCCTCCTCTGGTTTCTCTCTCTGCCTGCTTCTCCCTCCAAGCAATACAATATATACTGTTTCCAATCAAAGAATCTGCACTTGATTGCCTTAGTGCTGAGAAGCTTGGAAATCAGCACTTAATTGGAAAGGTATAGAAATCCCTGTGGCCCAGAGCCTAATTGGCTCTGGGTCAGGGCTCCAGGTGAGGCCTATTAATGGGCCGGGGAAGATCCTATATCCCATTAACCTTCCAGATGTCATTCACTCTGTTTTTAATAGACTGGGCCACAGACTCCAACTTTGGCTGTCAGTGAATGGCATCAATGTGGAGGTCATCTATTAGGTAGAATTCCTCCAGAAACTGATTCAAGCATGTGTGACAACCTTCAGTGCGGATTTATTTTGACCATAGTGTTATTTGGTGAGAGAGAGAGAAAGACAGATTTGTGAATAGAGTAAAAATGAGACAATTCCATAATTGTACATAAAATATTATTTCAAGAGTCACAATAACATACTGTTTTCTACTTATTATATTTCTTATGCCGAGTCTAATGAAATTGCATTGGGGAAAGTCACAATGTGGAAAGGATAACCGTAATTCTTCTTGCTAACTAGGTGCTAAACTTTGTTTCTATGTTACTGAAAGAATGCGTGTGTTCTCACAACCCTCCAACCCTGTAAATTTCAGCAACAGGGGCAAAGTTGAAGTTGTCTTGTCCTAGTTACATCTATATGAAACAAAGTGGCCAAGGTCACATAGCTAGGACATTCCAAGGGCTGAGATCCAAATCCAGATTTTCTGACTCCAAATAAGTATTCTTTCTACTACTCTCTGTTACTTCTCAAGCAGCCAATGCAAGTCAAAAAAGGATTATGTTAAAGTCCATTGTGTCTTCCTCTAGACTCAACAGACAAATTTATTTTCTTTACCAAATTGTTTTGCATGGTGAATAATATTTAGCAGTTGGCAACAGTTTAGTCATTAATCTGCCAGGAAAGACTATCAGTTCTGAAGACAAACAGGGTTTGAATTTCATATTTTTTGAAACGGACAATGAATGCACAAATAGCATGTGAGTAAATCATACTTGAAACTGACAAAGCCTGTGAGGGAGGAAGGGTAGGGTCATGCAGGCATTTTCAGCAGTTTTCTTGACAGGTACAGGAACCAATAATAGCTTGCATTCATTATAGGGCTTGTAGGTTTTTCAAAATTCTTAACTTACAAACGAAGCTTTACCAATTAATCTGGGATTCCAAGGCCCAGAGGCAAAACTCCATATTCACTGGGGCATAATTGAGGTTGATGTTTACAAATTAATCTTGTGAGCAAAAGACATGAAAATCGTATGTGTCCTGATTATCTCATCATCCCCATCCTCCATGCTTATTTCAGGGCCAGAAACTGAAGCAGCTGCTCCTGCAAAAGTCCCAGGCAAACAGCCCTAGCAGGACTTTGAAGGCTGGTTCTGAGTGGCCTGGGGAGGTTAGGGTCTGTACAATTTTATAATAAAACAAAGTAAGGGAAGGCAATGTGCCATAGTGGAGAAAACTGATCTCAGAGTCAGAAAGACCAGTGTTCAAGACCTTCCTCTGATATATAACTGACTCTTCAAATCTGGGCAAGTTGCTTAATCTTTCAGGTCCCTGAGGATAAAAATCTCTAAGTCTATAAATTGAGTGAGTCAGGTGACTGGATAGAGTGCTGGACCTGGGGTAAAAAAATTATTCAGTCATGTCTGCCTCATCGTGACCCCATTTGGGGTTTTCTTGGCAAAGATATTGGAGTGGTTTGCCATTTCTTTCTCCATCTCATTTGACAGATGATGAAACTAAGGCAAACAGGGTTAAGTGACTTACCCAGGGACATACAGCTATTAAGTATCCGAGGCCAGATTTGCATTCAAGAAGATGAGTCTTCCTGATTCCAAACCCTTTTGCTACCTGAAAGACCTGAGTTCAAATCTAATTCAGATACTTACTAGCTCTATGACACAAATGACTTAACTGTTGTCTGCCTCAGTTTCCTCATCTATAAAATGGGGATAATAATAGCACCAGCCTTCCAAGATTATTGTGAGGGTAAAATGAGATAATATTTGTAAAGTACTTTGCAACCTTAAAGATACATATAAAATATTTATGCAATAAAAATTATTATAATGTAAATTATTTTAATTACATGGCATATCATTGTTGTAATATATCCATTTTTATAACATAACTATTATATATGACATTTATATAATATTTGTGTTTATATACATATATTTAAATGCCGGTTAATGTTATTATTACTAGCCAGTCTGGTGATGACTTCATCCTCTAAGCCTTTTCCTGCATTCCTGCTGAGCAAAAACAATGTTCATGGAGCAATGCAGGGATGTACTGGTAAATGATTAATAACTGCACTTTCCAGAAAATACAAAAATGTATGTACACATATTTTTCATTTTAATTTGCACTGTTAACACTTCTTAGAGTCCAGACTGGGCAGTTAACAAAATGATAAAGAAAGCCCTGATTTCTAGATCGCCAGTTTTTGAAGTGTAAATGCTCACACTGAAAACTTAACAACGGGCTATCACAAGGCAGCTAGAAGTGACTCCTGCACACCATGTATGTTCCATATTACATTATTAGCTAGGTTGCAGAATAGTTTCCAATTTGCTTTGGTAAAGGGAGTTTCCCCACTGGGCATTCCTTTCATCAATAACATCTCAGGTTTAGTCCAAAACAAACAAAAGAAGGAAACAAACCAAAACCGGGGAGCTAGAGCCTTTACACATCTGCTGGATCCTGGGAACCTAAACACTGAGGGGGTGAACATCAGTTGGGAAAAGGTTGCACCAGTTGTGGACTTTAAGAAATGACGAAAGAGACAATTTCAGAGAATTTGAAGAAGTGATATAAAGTGAAGCAAGCAGAAACAGAACTATTTATACAATGATAACAACATTGTAAGATAACTCCAAAACAAGTTCTTAAGAACTGACCAATGCAAGGACCAAGTGCAATTCCAGAGGACCCAGGATGAAGTCCACTGCCCACCTCCAAACACAGCTCACAGGCTCAAGGAATGGTGGGAGATAAACATTTTGGGGACACTGCCACTGAATGGATTTGTTTTGCTTGACTTTGCTTATTTGTTACAAGATTTGTTTGTTATTCCCATTTTTTAAACGGGGAGTGGGGGTGGCAGGGGACAGTAGTAATGGTGGTGATTAAAAAAAAAAAGAAAAAAGAGGGCCACTGAAACATTTTTAAAAGTTCATAGAGGAGGACAGGAAGTAGTACAGAGAAGCAGGAAGGGATGAGTACAATTAATTATATGCCTTTAAAAAGCAGGTAGTATGGAAGAGAGAATCATGGTTTCATTAATGCTCTCTCTCTGTTTCTCTCTGTCTCTCTGACTCTCTCTCCTCTCTCTCTGTTTTTAAAATTCAGAAATTAAAATTTAAAATTTATTTTAAATGCCCTGGCTCCATTGTCAGAGGCCCTGGATTGAAATCCTACCTCCGATGATTACTTCCTATGTGACTTTGAGCAAGTCATAACCTCCCTGAACCTCAATTTCCTTGTCTATAAAATGAAGGGTTTGGACCACATGGTGCAAGAGGTTCCTTCTGGCTCTCTGTTGTTGTCAATGCCAAACCTGAAAATGTTTTAAAAAGAAATTTATTAGATGCGGGGTGGAGAGGGAGAGAAAGGAAAGAGACAGAGACACAGAGTCAGAAGGGAGGAGCTCCTTCTCCCCAGGTTCTTTCCAGAACATTATATGGATTTTGACAAAGATTTCCTCACAGGAGTCACACACAAATCATCTGACAAAGGTATGGCATGGGAATCACATAGGAATTGCCTGAAGGGAACCCAAAACACAAGCATGGGTGGACCCAAAACAAGGCCTGGGTATGGAGACTCAAAACAAGAATACGTTGAGTGGATCCAGGACCTGGATCCCAAAATTCCTTGTAGACTAGGGTCAGGAGGATATTCTGGGTACAAACAGTCTCTAGTTAGATTTAAACAGTATAATAATCAATAATTTTTCCAAACAATATAATAAAATATTTTTTCCTCCAGATCTATGATGAATTATCCTATAACCATTTGATTGATTCTCTCTCCTATCTAGCAGGCATGCCCAAATTCTCCACATCCCTCTTTGGATATCAAACTCCCAACAAGACTCGTTGACTTATGTGGAAGATCATGGGATAATGTCCTTATTCTTCCTGTGAATTAGTTAACACCTTGAACAGATCTAGAAACTGATTTAAAAAAAAAAAAAAGGAAAAACAGTTGACAAACTGAGTAAAATGTTTTCAGTTTGTTCTGAACCTTTGGGGAACTGGACATAATCATCACTTTTGTCAACACTGTCTTTTACTATCCCCAGTAGAAAGTGTTCTTAAACACTGTCACAGGAAGCATGAAGATGATGTCTAAAACAGGAAGTCACAATCATTTCGTTCATGGGTTTGTTGTCCTTATTTCTGAGATGATCAAGGAAGTGCCTGGCTGTTCTGAGAATTGAATTAAACTAAAGTGGATGAAGTAACACCAAGGGAAGGAGGTGTGGTGTGTGTGTGGGTTTGTGTGTGTGCTCGCCTTCGAACCTGGAAATTGGGAATGCAGCAGTGAGGTACCTACAGAAGAGGAATGGTAACACTATTCAGTCAGAGAGTGCTGGGGAGACCCCCTCTTTCCCACTTCTTACTTTCCTACCATCTTAACCTCCCCCACACACACCTACACACTTGACAAGGAAGCACCTTGTCAATGGCACCCTAGAGCACCTATGGGATTCCCAACTATATTTCTATCAGGAGAGGCATTACATAGGCATAAATACCCCATCCATAGAGTGTTATACTGTTTGACCTGGTCCTTAGAATGTAAATCCCCAAAGTAAAAATGTCCTAGGACAGAACAGGGGAGAACAGTGCCTGTTATATGCCAGCTACTCTGCTGGGTACTGGGGATAGAGACAATAAAGAAATAGTCCCCACCCTCAAAGAGTTTATGACATACCTAAATAAAGATATACAAAATAAATACATGAATACAAAATAATGGAGGACAGTAGTATCTTGGGGAGCAGGAAAGAACTCTTTCATGTAGAAGATGACACTTGACCTGAGATTTGAAGGAAACTGTGGATTTTAAGAGGTAGAGGTGAGGAGGAGGGCATTCCAGGCATAGTGAACAACCTATGCAATGGCATGGAGAGGATAACAGTGTCATAGGTGAGGAACAATGAGAAGGCTGGTTTGACACCCAGGGGTGGGGAACATGTGGCCTCGAAGCCACATGTGATCCTCTAGGTCCTCAAGTGCAGCCCTTTGAGTGAATCAAACTTCCTTTAATTAATAGGATTTGTTCTGTGAAGTTTAGATTCAGTCAAGGGGATGCACTTGAGGACCTAGAAGGCCACATGTGGCCTTGAGACCTCAGGTTCCCCACCCCTGCCACACCCTAGAGTGTGTGAAAGAGAGTAATAAGATTCAAAGGTTGAAATGGGATGCAGATGTGGACAGCAATCCAACAATTGAGTCAGGATTAAACTAACCCAGGAAGCCATAGACCCCCTAGGTAACCTATATTCAAGAGACAGCTATAGCCTGCCACTCTTAGAAATTTTGTCTAATAGTCCAGCTTGTACATTTATCCACATTGCCTTGTGCCCCATCATCTCCTCCCCAAGAGCCTACTTACATTCATTGTGGTGTGGATTTCATCAGTTTTTCCTCTCTCAGCAGCTGTAGGAAAAATCCGGCCTAAATGAGAGGATGAAGGACGGGTGTCATTGAAAAGATTTCACTGTGGTGCCCAAGGGAATATATTGTTTGTGACTTGAAAGGTTTAGAACAGAGTATATAGCACAGAGATTTTCCCTTTGAGGTTGCTTCTCTAAAGGTTTGTAGATCCTAGAAAAATGACCTGATGATATGAGTCTCAGCCGTTGACATTTTGTGGTTTGCTCAGCCTCAGCACATGGTAACACCACATTGTTTTTACTAATCTTGCATAACATAGTCTCTGCCAGGCAATGATCTATCGACCTTATGGTTGCTGTAGAGGATACTCTTTTGATGTTATGGGTACTGGTGAGCCGTGATCTGCAAGTCCTTTGTTCATAGGTGTTATCAAAGAATGGCTCTGCCAACCACCGGTTTATGGATCTTCTCTGCTCTCTGCTTCTGCCTTTGGCTAGAATCCATAACTATAGTGCTACTTCTGCATTACAGAAAAGCAGGATCTACAATATCTTTTTAAGCTCAGATCCTGAGACCTAAATTTTAGCTCTTTCAGTGAAGTAGACCCTTCATACAAATAGAATCAATTTAGGGGAAAACCCTCACCTCCTTTTCTTTTCAGAAGGTCTTTAAATTGTCAGAGGCTTAGAGCAGCCTTCACTTTCAGGATCCAAACTGTTTTGGAGTACGTAATAACCAATCAGCTAAGTAGAACCTTAACCTGCCTTTGAACCTTCTGTCTAAACCCTGATTACAATTCACTGTCTCAGCCAATATCTGATTTAGGGCTAGAAATTCCTTACGGTTCTAAGTTGCTTGTAAGAAATGGGAGGAGGAGTTTTGTTTCCACAGAACTAAAGGTGTACTCCCTCCCCTCCCCCACTCCAGCTTTAGCAGAAACCAGGCCTCAAGGTCGGTCAGGTGAGAGGTCAGAAG
>CM053622.1:663395647-663433560 GCA_028646595.1 Phalanger gymnotis
TGCTGGCAGCTTTCTGGGTGCTGGCTGTGGGTGGATCTTACACCCCCACAGAAGCTGCTAGCCAGATTGTGGAAACACATGGTCACTAGAGAGCTGACCTCTGGGTGTATAGAATATTGTTTTACAGAGAATAGAGTATAGCTGGATTCTTAGTATCATGGTGGCAGTAACTGAGTTGATATCAGGATAGTAGTGTGAATCCTAGGGAATGAGTCATGCACTAAAGATAAAAAGAAGGCAAAAAAGACAGTCCCTTTCCTCAAGTAGCTCATAATCTAATGTGGGACAAAAACATGCAAACTACAATGAACTAACAAGCTAAATACAGGATTAATATCAAGTAATCAACAGAAGGAAGGCACTAGAATTAAGAGGGATTGGGAAAGGCTTCTTGTAAAAGGTAGGATTTTTAGCTGAGACTTGAAAGATAACAAGGAATCCAGGAGGGAGAGATGAGCACAAAGAGCATTTCAGGTATGAGGGACAGCCAGAGAAAATGCCCAGAGTTGGGAAATTCAAGGAATAGCAAGGATGCCAATGTCTCTGGATCAAAGAGTACATTTGGAGGGGACAGGTTGGAGAGATAAGGTGGCTTCATATAAGCAAGATTCTGTTTTCCTTGTGGAACTCTATGAGTGACTGGCACATGAAGAGAAAGAAGGTCATGTCCAGGTAGAAAACCCTGGTGTCCTTTAGTAGCTCATTAGTGAGCCTTGATTTGAGGCAGTTCGCAAACTACAGCAGATACCATGGCAAGGCAGATGCTTGTGTGCCTCTGAGACCTCAGACTGTGTAGAGCCCTGGGGCCTAGTGACCCCTCATTATCAACATCAGTACTTAGAGAGCAATGAGGAGAGGACCCTGGCATATATTGCTCCTATCTCCTCTTGTAACCTCCATCAGTGTCTTTGTGGAAATAGAAAGTGCCTGGTGAGTCATAAATAACACCCACCCCGTCCCCAAGCCCATATTGTAATCAACGTAACTTCCTCTACTAATGTGTTAGCCCAATGACAGGAAGAGAAGGGCTTTTCATTTTTGTATCCTAATACCAGGTATAATACCTTACACAGACAAGGGGATCACATGGATGTTTGTCAAATTGGATTTAAATGAATGAAGTTGAGTTGAGTTATGTCCTCCCATCTCCTCATTTTACAGATGAGGAAACTGAGACCCAGAGAGGTCATGACTTGCCCAAGTTCACACACTTACTTGATTGCAGAGCTGGCACTAGAAACCAAGCCTTACAAAGAATAAGAATCAAAATAGGGCATACCTTAACAGTCACCTAGTCTATCTATCTTCACCTAGTCTATCTTATCTTCATAGGAAAGAAGCAAATTCCCAAGGTTAAATCAGGGGGGATAGTATGAGATAGTATGAGATAGTATGAGAACTGGACCTAAAAGTTAGGAGACCCAGGTTGGAATTCCGGTTCCAAAACTTATTAACTGTCTGACCATGGGAAAGTGATTCAATTTCTCTGAGCCTCAGTGTCCTTATCTGTAAAATGAAGATAACAACAGGGTTTTTGTGAGGAAAACTCTTTGTGAAGCTTATATTTCTACGCAAATGTAGGTTGTTAATTATCATAGGTCACGCAGCTCATTAGTAGCAAAGCTGAAACCAGAATCCAGATCTCCTGCATTCTAATCTTTCCATCGCCCTTCTCCTCTTCACTGTTCTTCATCTCCCTTGAAGATGAAGCTTCAAATATAGTTGTTAGTTTTGCTTCAGAAATGTGCTGTGGAATGTGACCCTGGGTAAGGCATGTAATCTCTCAAGGCCCTAGGCAATTCTCTAAGACTGTGGTTCTGAAAGTCTGTGCCATGCGTGGTAGACTGGTCCTGTGCTGTCCACCTCACCAGATGCATCATGAATTATATGAAATTTGTGAGTAAAAGCATGGCCATGTACAAACTTCCCCTGATGTATCTGATTCCTCACAACAAAGGATAAGGCTTTGCTGTGAGAGAATAAAAAACATGTTTGATAACCATTGTTCTAAAACTTTAAGTTACAGAACAATTGACGTTCTACATCGGCAGAGGGAACTCCATTAAGAGCTCCTTACACTGATGAAAAAACAGGTCCGGTAAAAGCAACAACAACAACAAAAAAAGAAATGTACTGGGAGAATTTTTTACCCCACATATTTTAAGCCTGCTGGCGTCCTAAACCCATAAACTGACTCATAGAAGATTAGAGCTAAAGGGATCATACAGAATTCTTCGATCATCTAAAGAAAACAACCCTCATTTCAGCCCATCAGCAGCTTTCTCCCTCTGTAAATGTAGTTTTGTAAACAATCTCCAAAGACTCTGCCTGATTTTCCCTTGGTAATCCTTTTACCTAAAACACAGTGCAGTGGTATTACCCAAATGACTGAAGCCATTTATATTTTAGCTATTGACTCAGGCATGTATCATGATTTAGGTCTAATCCAAAAGGCATTTCTTATGTCCTTTATGGTTTCAAAAGTGCTAAGGGCCTGCAGAGTAACATCAGAGCCTGAACCAATAGATAAGAAAAATAAACAGAGGGAAGAAATGAGAAGACTGGAAAGCATCTAAGTTCTACCTCTCTGAAGAGACATGTCAGGTTTAGCAAGAAAAAAAAATGTCCTTGGTGTGGTTTACAGATTTTAGAAATGTAAAAAAGAAGAAAAATTAGAACTTTGTCTTCTTTCTTGTATTCAAGTGCACCTAATTCTGTGGTTACTTGTGTAAGAAATTCTCAAAAAAGGGACATGAGTACACTTGGGAGCATTTTCTCATTCTATGCACTGGTAGTCCTGACCCTCCGATTCTGGGAAAACATATAAATGGAATCCATTGTTAAATGGACTGACTAGTCACACTCAAGCATGCAGTTTCTCAAACATTCAGTAAATGCATAGTTACAAATCAAATTGTTTTTAAGAAAAAAAATAGTAGTCCTAGAACAAACAAAAGTTCCAAAGAGAAATGTGAAGACCCACAGTCACAAAGGTATACCTAAATATCTAGGATTACTTATGCTCTCAAGCATGAGAGTCTCTCTGGTAGAAGCTCTTACCTATTTAATGGTGACCAACCCATGCAGGAGATAGGCCTGGGCCCTGGCCACTTGCTCAGACCAAGGCCCTTTCCAGGGATTGCTGAGTTTGTACCTTAGACAATTCTATCAAGACGCATGCTTTGTCCTTGAAATAAAGGGAATAGGTAAGCTGAGACTTCTGGTTGGTCCACAAGTATTACCCTTTGTAAGGTTAATGGGATATAAGATCTTCCCCACCCATTAATAGGCCTCACCTGGAACCCTGACCCAGACCCAATTAGGCTCTGGGCCACAGGGATTTCCATACCCTTCCAATTAAGTGCTGATTTCCAAGCTTCTCAGCACTAAGCCAATCAAGTACTTTTGATTGGAAACAAAATATATGGTATTGCTCGGAAGGAGAGAAGCAGGCAGGGAGAGAGAAGCAGGTGGAGAGAAGGAGGGAAATGAGGGGAGGGAGGAACTTGCCTAGAGGCAAGAAGAAGGCTTAAGATGTCAGTGCACCCTAGATTGGTGTTGAGTATCTTGCTAAATCTTGCCTTCTGGTATCCTAATAATAATGTTCCAAATAAATGTTTTGGTTTTATCTTGGAGGAAGAGAACTTATTACATTTTGAGAACCAGCCCTGGAAATACATATGCATATTCATAGCAGCTGCTATGAGTATCGCATTGGTGTTACACCCTCCCTTCCATTCTATGATCTCTCCAGTCCATAGTTGGCCCTCTTCTTTGCTGCTCCCACTCTTCAGAGCTCCTTCCTCTCTCAATGCTTCTCTGTATAAGTGTCTATGTGAAGCATGTTTCTCTCTTCCCTCTGTTGTGTCTCAAACAACCAAAGAACTATAGAACTGCTGGATAGGATACCTCTCTCTGGGTAAGTTGATAGTAGACACTATGAACCGATAGAGGAGGAGGAGAAAGAAACCCCCTCCTCCCCCATTCCAGAGTCTCCTTCACAAAACAATCTCGAACCTGATCCACACCCAGCATGAGTATCTGAACCCATCCCCCCTCCAGCTCCCAATAGCTTAGCTATTTAAAACCTCTATCAAATTGTGATGTTCCCTTGGACTCAGTCAGAGAGATGTTCCTACTTTGCAAAGGTAAAGTGGCCACAATTTTATAGTGAGTCATCCCACCTTGTTAACCACATTAAAATTTTACCATCTGTGACTAAATTCTGTGACGTCAGCTGATTTGAGAGACCTGGTATCTTTGTAGAAGGAAGCCTATTAATCACTTTTGGGAAGCCCTTAGATTTGACCCAAATTTAAACTTGTTTGACAATGTCACCTCTCTAATCAAACAACTCTATAGACTCCTTAGAGCCTCCAGGATCAAAAATTAAATCCTCTGTTTAGTTTTTAAACCTTCCCTAACCTTGCCCCTTCTTACTTTTCCAGTCTTAACTATTTATACCATCCCTTCCATCACTTATCCTAAGATCCATTGATACTGACCTCCTTGCTATTCCTTGCTGGACACTGTATCTCTCACCTCTGGGCATTTTCACTTGTCCCTATGGTTGGAACTATCTCCCTCCTAATCTCTGCCTCCTGGCTTCCCTGGCCTCCTTCAAGTCTCAGCTAAAATCTCACCTTCTGTAAAAAGCCTTTCTCAATCCGCCTTAATTCTAGCATTTTCCCTCAGTTGATTATCTCCAATTTGTCTTGTATATGTCATCATTATACCTAATTGTTCGTACTTTGTCTCCTCCATTAGACTGTGAACTCCTTAAAAACAGGGACCCTCCCACCCTCGCCCTCTTTCTTTGAATCACCAATGCTCAGCACAGTGCCTGGCACATAGTAGGCACTCAATAAATAGTTGTTGAATGACTGCTTGTGCCTAGAATTGTAGTTTTGGGCATAATTACCCAGAGAGTTTAGTAAGACCCTGACTTCCTTCTTTGGAGCTAGGCTCCCTATCCATGTGAGTGCAAAAGTGGGACCCCTTCATTGGGGAGATGGTACCTCAGTACTGTCTTGTTATATCTCTCTTAGTCTATTGTTTCCTGAATCCTTTCTGCTGTTAAAAGGAACAAAAGGAATGTATTTCTCTCTTTCCTTCCTCTGTCCTGTTATTCCACATGGCTGAAGAGCATGACCACCCAGTTCCCCAGTTTATAAGGATAACCTATTACAAGTCTCTATAGAGTCCTCCTGTCTTTCAATGCCATCTTCCTAGGGCAAAATAAAAGAAAAAAAATCCTCAAGTCTTCCTCTGCTTTCCTCTCTTTCCAGCCCTGCCTAGGCTTTTCTCTTTTGTCTTCTCTACCCATGCAAAACCACTCATATCACCTTAGGATGGATGCAATTTATTTTTCCCAAGGTACTTTATTTAGTCAGAGAAGGAGAAGGAAGGAGCAAATATCCTATCACTCCCTAATTTTGTTTTATTAAAAAAAAAATGTGAATTTAAAGAATTGCTTCAGCAAGTTTCCTAAATTCTTTTAAAATTTCTTTGAAATTTAAAATTCCTTTAACATTATCTAAATTCTCAAAGAATGCATTTGGGTTGTATCATATCTTAGTAATGACATTGCCTGATGAACTAAAGCACTGTGGCTTTGCACACTATTCAATCTACACTCCAGGTCAAAAGAAAGAGTAAAAATTTATGAGGATAGATTCAATGAGTCCCACCGTAGCAGAAAAAGTTCATTACCTGAGGAAGAATGAAGGAAGACTAAAAGATGGCATGGAGAAGATTCTGGAGTTGGGAAACTGATGTAAATCATTCCCAATAAGAATAGGATAGCTAATGGCCTACAATGTCCAACATGTCGTGGAGATGGCCACCATGTTCAGGGCTTTCAAACTAAAAGTTTTCAGCCAGGGTGTGTTGGAGCCAATTTAAGAAAATTGGTTGTTAAATTTTCAGTGTGAACATTTACACCCCATTTATTATTTAGAAATGTTACAAATGTTACAAATCAGGGCTTCATTTATTGTTTTGTTAATTTTTTTCCACTTAAGAAAGTGAAAGAGGAAATGGTAGTAATACGGATTAAGCTTAAAAATATGCCGTGCATGCATTGTTTTTCAGAGAGTTGGTTGTTAAACATTTATTAGCACACTACTGAGTTTCGGGGCAGCTAGGTGGGGCAGTGACTAGAGTGCAGGGCCTGAGGTCAGGAAGACTCATCTTCCTGAGTTCAAATCTGGCCTCAGACACTTACTAGCTATGTGATTCTGGGCAAGTCACTTAATCCTGTTTACCTCAGTTTCCTCATCTATAAAATGAGCTAGAAAAGGAAATGGCAAACCACTCCAGTATCCTTGCCAAGAAAACTCCAAACGGGGTCATGAAGAGTGAAGCACAACTGACATGACTGAACAACGAAAGTGAATTTCAACTATCTTTTTTTTCCACTTAATAGTATTTTATTTTTTCCAGTTAATGTAAAGATTTGAGATTTCAAGTTCCAAATTTTTTTCTCCCTCCCTCCCCTCCCTACTTCCCCCTCCCCAAAATGGCAAGAAATCTGGTACAGGTTATGCATGTACAATCATATTAAGCTTATTTCTACATTAATCCTGTTGTAAAAGAAGAATCAGAAGAAAACGGGAAAACCATGAGAAAGAAAGAAAAAAGGGAAAATAGTATGCCTCTATCTGCATTCAGACTCCATAGTTCTTTCTCTGGATATGGATAGCATTTTCCATCATGAGTTTTTTGGAATTGTCTTAGATCCTTGTATTGCTGAGAAGTCTATCAAAGTTGGTCATTGCACAATGTTGCTGTTACTGTGTACAATGTTCTCCTGGTTCTGCTCACTTCACTCAGTATCAGTTCATATAAGTCTTTGCAGGTTTTTCTGTAATCTGCCTGCACATCATTTCTTATAGCACAATAGTATTCTACTACATTCATATACCATAACTTGTTCAACCATTCCCCAATTGACAGACATTCTCTCAATTTCCAATTCTTTGCCACCACAAAAAGAGCTGCTATAAATATCTTTATACATGTGGGTCATTTCCCTTTTTTAATGATCTGTTTGGGATATAGACCTAATTTAACTATTTTTAGAAGAGTTAGTACAGTGTAGCATGCTAATAATAATGCTGGCCATAGAATCAGGGGATCCTGGGTTCCAGTCCTGCATCTAACATTCACTATTGTGTGATCACAAGCAATTTACAACCTTTCCAAACCTCCCTCTCACCTGCAACATGGTACTTACCTCACAGAGATGTTATGAACCTCAAATGAGATAACATATAGTTAGGGAAAGCAATAATTTTGTTTTTGGTGGGAATACAGTACGAAAAATCACTAGCTCTGCCTTGCCCTTCAAAATTACTAACTCAAATTTTTTATGTATCACAAGTCGAAAGGAATTGAAAGGAATTTTCCAACTGTAAGTAAAATGAGGAACTAAGTTCACAGAGTAGCAGCTCTTATAGAATCAAAGGAGTTCTAAAACTAAGCCTGGGGGCTTCTGCCAATTGGCTGGCAATGGTTTGGAGGTTTTAATTCCAAAAGAGCAAGATAGGTCTGAGGCTATGTGCTAAAAAAAAAAAATGAAAACCTTTCCTTATAACAATTTTTTTAAAAGACATTTGGCACTGCCAAATCAGAAGACCACAAAGGATAGCAATAGAAAGTATCGGAGCATCCACAGAGAGCAGCCTCAGTGCGGAGGACTAGCAGATGCCTGAATAGCAAATAAAACGGCATTGTCCGGTGCAATACAGCATCCTGATGTTTAATGATATCACCAATGGTCAGATCTTTCAGGGGAATATTCAGCACATTCATGGGAGGTAGAAAAGAGTCATAGCAGGAACATTATCTTAAAATCATGAGTTATGCTTACTATATATATATCCCCACATTCATGGCACCCTGGCTACCATTGACAATGTATGTGCCTTATCCATGCAGAGGCCACCATCGCTCTATGCGCCCCATCTAGCCCCATTCCCTTTCCCACTGTGACATACTGATCTGGAGTGTATATACCGCCATGTTTTCTTTTATTTCTTGGGAGCAGGGATGGGGTGGTATCCTTGTCATTTATTTTGTGATTTTCTTTAATTAAATGTCATTTACATTGAGACAATATGTCCTGTGGTTAGTCTAAAAGGTAAAAAAGAATATCTGTGGGGGCTTCTTCTGAGCTGTGGTTTTGAGTAGAGACTGACCCCAATGCATACCTTAAGCCTAGGGTAGCTTTCAGGGCACCCACGATTGAAAGGTATCTCAGCTGCATAGGATAAGCACTTTGAAAATCTGAAAAGCACTATGGAGTCAGTTACTATTATCAGGAAACTTTTTACCCCAAGGGAAAGTATCTCTGTTTTTACAGTAAAAGACAATTTACAGAAATTTACTTTAGTCCCAACTTTGCTGGAACAGTGCTTGGAGCTGGAAGGCGTGGATGCAGATACTTTTTAATGTGAGGAATATGTGCATTTCCCTCCCCATCCTAGATTTAACAGAAGGTGTGAATAACCTCAGAACGGCATGATCATAAAAGACCTCCCTCAAAGAACATTATTGTCCTAACTCTGTGCTAAGGAAAGAGCTTCTAGTTATTTATAGTAGCATCCATTCATATTTATATTAGCTCACAATTCTATGCTTTCAGGTTTACAAAAGTGCTTTCTTCCCAACACTGTAAGATGGCATAGGTATTATTAACTCATTTTATTGTTGTTCAACTGTTTCGGTTGTGTCTGACTCTTTGTAACCACATTTGCAGTTTTCTTAGCAAAGATACTGAAGTGATTTACCATTTCTTTCTCCAGCTCATTTTACAGATGAGGAAATGGAGGCAAACAGGGTTAAGTGACTTGACCAGAGTCACCTAACTTGTAAGTGTCTGAGGCTGGATTTGAACTCAGGTCTTCCGTACTCCAGGCCCTGTGTTCTAGCCAGCGAGCTACCTAGGTTAAGTGATTTGCCCACAGCCACAGAGCCAGGAAGTATTGCAGCCGAGATCCCAACCCAAGCCTTCCGGCTTCAGATACTATGGTCTTCTCATTACCCCATGATGCCTATGAAAATACTCTCATGAATTTATGTTGAACCATAGCCTGAGGGGGAAAAAAATTCGGGCCTTCATCTGAAAGGACAGAAGCTTCAGGTAACTAGGAATTTTAATAAGAGTGAAAACTCAGCAACTCAGAACTACTGAGGTATTAATAGTCTTATGATGCCCATTCTGTTTGACATCAGACGATCTAACAAAATCATAATGGTGGGAAGGTTGGAAAAAATGATGTGGGCTGAGAGGCTTTTTCAAAAAGAGAACGTGTGTGTGTGTGTGTGTGTGTGTGTGTGTGTGTGTGTGTGTGTGTGTGATAATAAGGGCTGCAAGAGTTTCATACCTAACATTAATTAGCTGACAGCCAGGAAGTCAAGCTGTCACCTTCTACTCACGTAGCAACTCAACTCATCTCCCTGAATTTTGCCTTGATCATATCATTACCCTGCTCAATGTCTGGAGTTGGTTGCAGTTGCCCATAAAATACCAACTTCTAACCATGTACTTTTAACTTCTTAACTAATGGGGTCCTTCCACCCCCTTCGTCTTTACTCCCTCTCCCCCCACCATTACATCCCAACTCCTTCTCTTTGTTCCCATCAGACAAAACTCTCTGTCATCCCCCAACTATTATTCCACTAAACTGTGTGACAAGATGCTATTGCACTCTTGTTCTTCCTGCCTCCTGTTCCTGGGGGCCTCTCTTACATAGCTAATGCCAGCATTCCCCTCACCTTATCATCTCCAAATAAGTTCTCTGATCTACAGTACATTTCTGCCCATTTTGTGCCTATCATGAAACAGCTCCCCTACTAGAAAAAAAAAATAGCTGGAGACCATAAAAAGAAGCAAGACTTTGCCGAAGGTGAACAAGACAGGGTCAAACCCCATCTCCTGTCTTTCTTTTACCCACACCCCCTCTTTCACCTCTGTCTGTCCTTTTCACTAAAACCTGTCACAGAGAAAGGGTCTGCTAAGAGTAAAGGATGCCTGGTAAGGTACCAAGAGTGGGTCAGGAGTCCTTACTTATGGTCTGTTAAGTCTTTTTCTTTTTAGCACTTTGACAACTGTATTTCAGTATAACATGTTTCCTTTGTAATCCTATGTCATGTGCTATTTAATTTTATGCATTTAAAAAGGTTATTCTGAGAAGGTGTCTAGAAGCTTCACCAAGACTGCCCAGGGGGTCCATGACACCAAAAATGTTAAGAACCCCAGCTGGAAATGCCACTGGAAGAAAGACCAACTGTTTAATGGACCTTCTTTTCATGGACAAGAGTTTTTTCTGTAGCTGTGTCTCATGCCATGGCAAAAGAAAGAGAAAAATAAGTAATTCTGCAGTAGTTAGAGCAGTAAGAAACTGAACACATTCTGAGGACATTGGCTTAATTAGTATCTACTAGTTGAGTTAAAAAGAGCAATGTGATGGCCTGGTTTTCTAGTTGCAGAAGTCATCATTGCATGACAGCTAATGTATTTTTAAAGGGGGTCCACCTATTTATCCTTTGAGAAGTAATAGCATCTTAACAGAGAGACTGGTCCTGCTCTCTTTTACCTTTACTTCCCAAAGTTTCCTCTTTTGCCATCTGTAATGTCATCCACATGGTTAGCCCCCTAAAGTGGTTTTCTTTTTAGGGAGAAAGGAATCACAACCTGAGACTAAAATAATATAATACATGTTAGAAGCATTTGCTTCTAGATTTTTGCCTGTGTTATATAAAGACAATTTTGAACAAAGAAGAAATGATGCCTTCAGCCTGTCTTTCATAGGTCAAATCCTATTGCAATGAGCACTGATGCTAAATATAAATAAATAATCCTTTATTAGAAAATGTTTTTATATTTCCCAGCCCACTTATTTCAGAAAATATTTGGCACAAAGAAATTCCAGAAAAATAAAATAATTTGGAAAAATGTACACTGACCTGTATCATTAATAGCCGATTCCTCCAAAAGACTCGTGATGAAAAATGCTATCCACCTCTAGAGAAAGAACTGATGGAGTTTAAATGCAGATCAAAGCATACTATTTTTCACTTTGCGTATTTTTTTCGTGATTTTTTTCTCTTTGGTTCTGTGTCTTCTTTTACAACATGACATATGGTAATATGTTTTGCATGACTGAACATGTATAACCTAGATCAAATTTCTTACTGTCTCAAGGAGGAGTGGAGGAAGTTAGAGAGAGAGGGAGAAAATTCAGAACTCGGGAATTTTTTTAATGAGTTAAAAATTGTCTTTACATGTAACAGGGGAAAAAATATTTTTAAAAAATTTTAATAGTTGATTCCTTTGGACAACTTTGTGACTAGGCTCCTCAAATTTGGAACTAGAAAGGGCCTTGTAAACCAATGGAAGCTCAGATAGAAAGGGATCCCTACTGGCCACATACTGACTTAGAAAACCACAAATTAACATTATCTATATCGTATTACAATTTTATTTATTCTGTTCAACATTTCCCAATTGCATTTTAATCTGGAGCTTTGCAGACACATGCAGCCCATAGGCAGGGAGTTTGATATCTCTGTTGTAAACCATCTAGTCCATGGGTTCTTAACCTGGGGTCTGAGAACTTGTTTTCTTAATCTTTGGATAACTATATTTCAATAAAATTGATTTCCTTTGTTATCCTATGTATTTTCTTTTATGCATTTAAAAGCATTCTTCTAAGAAGGAGTCCATAGGCTTTATTCATCAGGCTGCAAAAGTGGTCCACGAAACAACAAAAGATTAAGAACCTCTGTGCTAATCCTACTCCTTCACCTTCCAGATGAGGAAACTGGAACCCAGAGAAAGGAAGGGACACGTCCAGGGTCATACAGGTAACAGAATAAAGGGAAGAAATATAAACTGTGGCCTTATAACTCCTAAAGCACTGGTCTTATCATACTCTTGCCATGCGGACAGGCCATTCTTTTCAGATTACAAAAAGACTTATTCTGTCAAAAACCGAAGTAATAAATTTCGACATGCGTGCACATGCTACATTATTCTGTACAAAACACTTAGGACAATGTAAACTCAAGTGTTGAATTGAACTGCCTAGAGTGAGCAGTGGCCCATAGCAGGGGCATGAAGGAGCAGAGCCCCTCCTTTTGGCCTTGGGGGAGGGGTGCTGGAGAACAACATATTCTACCGCGATGCAGTAAATCTTTCTCCATCTATTAGAATCAATCATTAGAATTAAATATGTCCATTGTTTAGTATTTGGATATTCAAAGAAGAAAAAATAGCTCTGTAGATGTCAGCATCCCAAAAAAGTACCTTCTTACAATTGGGCTGAAGGCCGATAAGAACATTTGGTAATTCACTTTTAAAATGAGGCCAAGGCTGGTTCATCCTTGCAGGAGCAGATGATTTTTATCTTCAAAATGAATACTGGCATTAATGCAGTTTCCTTTCTGTGATTGCAGAAGATTTCAGGGGATTTGTTGCCAAGCATTCTGTCTTAAAATTCTGTGGTTCAGCTCCAGAGTCCCAAGAAGCATGGGCCATACAGAGATACAGGAAATGGATATACTTTTATGACCTTTTCATGTTGCTAGCAAGGGCTCCTTATCTTTTCCTTAAGTCTCTGAAAAAAAGAGATCTCTTCAAATCCAGGAAAAGGTTTGTAGTGAAACAAGATATGGCCCACTCCCACCTTCTTTGCTGGTCCAGCTCCAGATCTCTGTCTTCACTGCTATCCACCACTCAAAAGAGTCAAAATGAGATTGATTTCTGTCTTCATCAAAGACTACACACCCCAGCTCCCCAGCTTGCCTGTATTTTCTCTAACTTCTCCAAAAGATGTGATGAAATGACTCCTCTTGCTGGTAGAAGATAGCTTTATTATTCCTGCAAGACTATGGTGATGGGAAAGTGTAAGGTAGGGCTTCTACAAGAACCTTGCCCCTTGAGGTACCTGTTATAAGGTCTGAGCAGCTTGGCCAAGCTTCAGAATCTTCCGAGGCTCATATGGAAAAGGGTCAGTTCATTCTCTGGAGGGTTCCATCTCCTTACCAGCTGCATTATCCATTGGGAGATGTCTTTGCCCTGAGGCCTTCTCTCCTGATTAGTAAATCTCTGACAAGGATTGCCATTTCATGAATGGCCCCACTCCCAGCTCAACTCATTCTCTAGACTGTTCTGTCTTCTCACCAGACAACTAGGTTGGTGCAGTAAAATGAGTGTCAAATGGGGAGTCCAGAAGATCTGAGTTCAAATTCAGCCTCTACGCTTACAAGCTGTGTGACCCTGGGCAAGTCACTTAACTTTGGTTTGCTTCGGTTTCCTCATCTGTAAAATGGCGATGATAATAGCACCTGCCTCCCAGGGTTGTTGTGAGGATCAAACGAAATCATTATTGTAATATAATAAAATAGCACGTTGTAAAATGGCACATTGTGTTACATAAAATGTTATCTCTTATTTGCCTTCCCTCAAGTACCCCCTCCCATCACTCTTTTCTTCCCTTTTATGTTTTGTCTTCTTTTGTTAGAACGTTAGCTGCTTGAGAAGGATGACTATATTCTAGCTTCTGTGCAGTTATCTCCAGCCCTTAACATAGTGCCTGGCAAACCACAGGCACTTAATAAATGCTCTAGCAGTCATCCAGGACTCCACAGACTAGGGTTGAGGTGAGCAGTAGAACCAAAGGCAATAGTAATTATAATAGCGATGGCAATGACTATGGCCCTCCACTAACATTCTCCTCCCTGATGCCCCATCTCGGTGAGGAGTCGATCTGCAGTCTCAAAGGCCCTAACATCAAAGCACAAGCTCTGGACAATCCTGCCAAGCTGGAAAGGTTTCAATGATGGGTCCAATAATTGACTGCATACCTGTCATCCAAAGACTAGTCTAAGGATTTCTTTTTTGAGTTCTTAATATTTGTTTTATTTTTTATTTTTCAATTAACAAGCATTTATTTTCTCTCTTCCTTTATCTCTCTAAATTACAAAAAAATAAAAATGAACAGAAAAACAAAATCCTCATATAAATATACATAGTCAAACAAAAACAAATTCCCATACTGGTCATCCAAAAACGTATGTCTCATTCTGTATCTTGAGTCCATCAGGCAAACCGCCCAAGGACAAGTCTTTACCAGGTGAAGAATTCTTTTTTTTTCTTTCATTTTTAACCATAGCAGCTCATGAAGCTCTTTACTTAAGCTGTCAAGAGGTTGTGAGTTTCCTGGAAGAAGGATTACCCACCTCAAGAAAATCGGACTCTTGAAATAATGACATAATAACAAAAATAATCATGTAATATGTCTAGTGACTGACCTCAGGTTCATGACTTCTTTAAGGTCCATAGTATTACAGATTTGGAGTTATAAGGGAGAGTCCTTAAAAGTCATTGATTCCAACGCCTTCGTTTTACAGATGAGGAAACTAGGGCAGAGATTTGCCAAGGCCACTCTGCAAATAAGTATCTAAGGCAGGATTCAAACTCAGGTCTTCCTGAGGTCCAGCACTCTGACCAATACGTCACCTAACTGCCTCAATCATGTTGTTGTTGTTGTGGTTCAGTCATTTCAGTGGTATGCAACTCCTCGCTACCCCGTTTGCAGTTTTCTTGGCAAAGATACTGAGTGGTTTGCCATTTCCTTCTCCAGCTCATTTTACAGATGAGGAAACTGAGGCACACAGGGCTAAGTGACTTTCACTGACTCCAGGCCCAGCTCTTTATCCACTGTGCCAACTAGCTGCCCTGCCTCAATAGTTGATTTAAGGTGGCACAGTGGATTTAGTGCTGGGCCTGGAGTCAGGAGGACCTAAGTTCAAATCCGATACTTACTAGCCATGTGACCTTGGGCAAATCACTTAATCTCATTTGCCTCAGTTTCCTCATCTGTAAAATGAGCTGGAGAGGGAAATGGCTAAACCACTCCAGTATCTTTGCCAAGAAAACCGCGTATGGGATCAGGAAGAGCCTACACAACTGAAAAATGAATGCACAACAAATAGTTGCAAACATCAATTTTCACTGCCTTCAAAAATCAGTAGAAGTAAATACATAAGTTCATAACAAACTGACCCAACCACCTTGAAGCACAATCTGGCATTATGCCCAAAGAGTTATAAAACTGCCTATACCCTTTTGCCCAGCAATACCACTACTAGGTCTGTTCCAAAGATGATTAGGGAAAAAGGAAAAGAACCTATACATTCTAAAATGTTTATAGCAGCTCTCTTTGTGGTGGCAGAGAATTGGAAATTGCAGGGACACCCATTAATTGGGCAATAGCTGAACAAATTATGGTATACGATAGTGATGGAATACTACTGTGCTATAAGAAATGATGAGCTCGATGATCTTAGAAAAACATGGATAGATTTGCATGCTATAATGAAAAAGCAAAATAAGCAGAACTGAGAGAACATTGTATACAGTAACAGCATTATTATTTTAAGAACAGCATTGAGCCACTAAGTAATTTTGACTGTTATTTTTTATTAAACACCATATTTGCCCAAAATTAACCACAAAGGACATATGAAGACATTATCTGCAACCAGAGAAAGAACTGATAAATAGAAGTATATATAGAATGATTTTACATATGTGTGTATGTATACATAGTTTTGTCTAATGGTAGCCATCTCTAGAGGTGGGGGGGGGGGAAGGGAAAAAAGAAAAAAAAGAAATTTATATGATAACTTTATTATATACTTAACAGGAATAGCAAGTTGTACATAATAGATTTGCAGTTTCATGTGCAATCATCTTTTTAATTCTACTATGTTGTGGAAATGCTTCTTCATTTCATAAATCAAAAATAAAATAAAAATTAAAATAAAACAGAATTCGAGGGATACCTTTGGTATAGACTTTCTAAAGGAAGCTGCATAATATGCTGTAAAGAGCCCTGGCTCTCCAATCAGAGCACATGGGTTCATATTCCAGTTATGTTACTTACTACTGGTGTGATTTGGGGCAAATCTCCTCACTTCCCTGGTCCTTATCTGTCAAATAAGGGCATTGAACTAAGTGATCTCTAAAATCTCTTGCCTATGTTCCTGGTTCTCCTACACGTTGAATCTGATCTTATGTTAGCCCTTTTTGAGAAACTACCATCTAACCATGTCTTTAACATCTTGTACATTGAAGTTGATTTTTTGAACTTGAACATAAAACTTTGCATTTATCCATATACAACTGAATCTTATTCAATTTAGCAAAGAATATACTAAGAATTCTAACACTATTGCTCAGGCTAGAATTTAACCCATCATTGCCTTGGTGGATGCTGACTGTCATTCAGTATGGAAAAAAAAAACCGTTGATGACGAGGTCATTTCAGGAACTTAAATCCTATTGTGATGAGTCTTTTTAAAAAGAACTAAATAGAATAGATTAAATTATAAACAATACAATTTCTATGTCACATGGAGGTTTACAAAAGACTTTCCTTAGAACAATTAGTACAAAATGGCAATATGCTTATTTTACAAATAAGGAAACTGAGTCTGAGAGAGGTTAAGGTACTTGCCCATCATAATACAGGTAGTGTTGGTGTTGGAATTCATATCCAAATATCCTGATTTCAAATCCAGAGTTCTATGTCTCATCACTCCTGGGGACAAGATGGCCTAGTTTGATTATATAAAAATAGAAAATGCCATACCAAAAAAAATCAAACCAAGATTAAAAAGAAAAACAACAGATTGGAGGGGGAATTTTTCATGCTAAATTTTTCTGATTCTTATTGCTGTTGCCATTATTTCTCATGATACTGTTGCCAAAAGGAAGAGGTAGACTATATCAGCAATGGAAGCTTCATGTGAATATTTGTACTTGTATATGAACTTAGAAGAAAAAGATTAAAGATCTAGACCCTCAAATTTAAAAGACTGGTGAAGAAAACTACTAAAGATGGTATTTATTATAATTGGGATCTTATGCTATAGTAATGGGGAATTTCTACATTGTCGGAATTCACTAAACCTTTGAAGGACAAATCTATATGGCCCTGATCAAAACCTTAGATTTAATTAAGGACCCTAAATGGCATGGCATGGAGAAAATATGAATCTTTTAGAAATCATTCTTCTGAATGATGGTGAAATATTCCTCCCACTTTTTGGCAGAGAGATAGTGAACCATGGGTTCAGAATTAGAAATCTATTTTCAGACATAGCCAATGTATTTTGTTTTGCTTTGTTTTAAACCTTTTTACAAAAGAGGCCTTGGCAGGGAGGAAGAGAGCGAAGGAATCATTGGGAAATGTCAGTGATATAAAAAAGCACTTCAAAAGAAAAAGAAGACATAAGATTCTTTCTACCTTGTGGATTAATGTCCTTTCTTAATGAACTTTGAATTGAATCTTAAAGATCACCCAAGGGTAATGAAGAGGTTTATGACTAGTAGATTAGAGAAATATAGGACTCCTGAAAAAAAGACAGGTTGCTTATGAATTAAGGGATAGTCTGTGGACAGCTCTTATATTCCTTTGGCATCCCTGAAATGTCAGGAGAACTCAAAGCAGAACTCCAGGCTGCTGCATGGACTCTCTGTAATGGGTTTATGAGATTAGTCTAACAGGATGGGAGGGCATGGATGAGTTCTGAACTGCATCATTGAAGGGAATAGCCACGTCAGTGAGATGACAGATCCATTAGAGTGTTGTGACTTCAAATTATATGTTAATGACAATGTGCTAAACAAATGAGATATGGAAAGAAGCTCTGTAGATTAGAGGTAGTCAAATGAAATTGAAGATTTCTCTCATGAGAACAATAGTAAGAGAATGTACAAACATATCCTCTCACTGCCTGATACAATGCTCAGATTTAGGGGTCATTTTCAGTGACTTGTGATAAGAGTAGGGGATCAGAATATTGCATGATGACCAATGAATCTATAAAAGCTCTCTCAATAATGGGACTGAATTAACCAGAGCTTTGGCAAGAGATGTTTGAAAAAAAAATTAAGAACAAACAATTACTGGAAAAGCTGAGCTCTTCCAATAAATCCTAGTAGAACAATATACCTCAGCCTCAGCTGGAGATGAATGGAAGAAATAACAATGCAAATCCTGTACTTATTAATGGACTTTTCCCTTGAATTCTGCTTTTTTTTCTTTCTTGTTATTGTATTCTTTTCAATCAAGGTGACTCATTCAATGAATGACCAAATGTGATTTAATTTTTACACTTTTGTAAGATTTTTCAAATAAATTAATTCTTAATCAGAAAAAAATCTTTTGTCAGACTGTATTCCTCAATTTTGGATTTTGAAAATTTAGTCATTCTACATATAGAGGGCATCAAGAGGGACATTTTTTATCATGGCTAGGAAATGAGATGGCAAGAGCCCTCCCCCTTTGATTAATCCATTATGTCTTTATCATGAGGTTGGCAGAGTTCTTCTGTAATAGTACTCTGGAATCACGGTTGAGTTTTTAGTTGATTAGAGTTCTTAAGTCTTTTGAAATTGTTATTTTTTATAATATTGGTGTTATAGTATAAATTGTTTTTTTCAATTTATATATCTTTACATACATCAGTTCATATAAGTCTCTACATCAGTTCATGTAAGTCTTTCTGTGTCTCTTTGAAATAATCTTTTTTTTTTCTTTCCTACAGCACAAATTCCATTGCATTCATACACCACAGTTTGTTCAGCCATTCCCCAACTGACAGGCATTTCCTTAGTTTTAAGGTTTTTGCCACCAAAAAAAAAAGAGAGAGAGAGAGAGAGCTCTGAATATTTTTCTCCATACAGAACCTTTTTCTTATTTCTCCGATCTCTTTGGGATGTAAGACTATTGATGGTATGGCTGGGTCAAAAGGCATGCACTGTTTAGTAATTTTTTGTGTATAACTCCAATTTTTTTTTTCAGAATGGTTAGATTCATTCATAGGTCCAGTAATCGTGAATTTATATACTGGTTTCCCTATTGGCCTTCCAACATTTGTCATATTCTTTCTTAGTCCTCTTAACCAATCTGATGGGTATGAAGTGGAATCTCAGAATTCCTTTAATTTGCATTTCTATAATTACAGATTTGGAGCCTTTTTCACATGGCTATGAAATAGCTGAGCTTTCTTCTCTTGAGAACTGCCTGTTTATATCCTTGGACCATGTAACAATTGGGGAACGACTTTTATTCTTATAAATTTGAATCAGTTCTTTATATCTTGGAAATTAGACCTTTGTCAGAAAAACTCTCTACAAAGATGATTTTCCCAGTTAATTATTTCCCTTTTCATCTTAACTATTGGATTCATTTATACAAAAAACTTCTTAATTTTACATTTAATCCTGAAGGTAATAGGGAGCCACTAGAATTTATTGAGTAGGGGAGTGATATGGTCAGACCTGCACTTAAGGAACATCGATTTGATAGCTGAGCAGACGATGGAATAGACTGGGAAGAAACTTGAGGCAGACAGGCAAATTGGAAGCCTATTGTAATAATCCAGAAATGAGGTAACAGCTTGCACCAAGATGCTAAAAGTGTTAGAAGAGAAAAGGTGGCATATATGAGAAATGTTGCTAAGAAAGAATCTACTTCAGGATAAGACTTGAAAAGAAAGGTTCCTCAAGGAAAGAGAAGATAGGACTGGGAAGATGCAAAGGATTTGTGAAGTGAAACACTCTCCTCTTGAGCCAGCAACCCAATGCCAACCAAATACTTGGACAATGGGACAGGCTGTCAATCAGTATAGCCAAGTCAAGCAATATAGTCAAGCAGTATAGCCAAAGCAGAACAACTATTGACAACTGCAGCTATTTTCTTTCGGATTTTACAATTAATCAACCAACCAACAAGCATGTATTAAGCACCAACTATGTGCCAAGAAAGGAAGCTTTTGAGCCCCTATGAGAATAAGCCACAGATGTGATAATGTAAGAGGAGGAGGCTCCTGAGCTACTAGAGAGAACCAGCCTATGACATTCTAACGCGTCAAAGGCAGGATGCCCCGAAATCACAGTGCTCAAATATGTCTTAGTGACAATGAAAGCATAGGGTACATTTATGCTAAATTTCTAACTGTTTTCCAAGAAGAGGGAGAGAAGTGAACTTAAGTGCCTGCAAGGGAGCCAAGCACAATTTAAGAGACAGAGGCCTTATTCTGATTTTCTCTGGAGAACCCTGGGGTAATGATAAATCAATCAATACACATTTATTAACCACCTACTATGTGCCAAGCACTGTCCTAAGTGCTGGGGATCAAAAAAATGGCAAAAGATACTACCAGCCTTCAAGCAGTTTACAATATAATGGGGAAGACAGCAAAGAAACAAATATATACAAAGTAAGATATATACGGGGTAGATAGGAAATAATTAAAAAGAGGGGAAGCCCTGGAGTTAAGAGGAATTAGGAAAGGCTTCCTGTAGAAGGTGGGGTTTTAGTTGGGGCTTAAAGGAAGCCAGAGCAGTCATCGGTCTGAGTGGAGGAGGGAGAGAGAGAGTTCCAGGCATGGGAGACAGCCACAAAAAATGCTGGGTGCCGAAAGATGGAGTGTCTTGTTTATGGAACAGCCAGGAGGCCAGTGTCACTGGATCAAAGAGCATACATATTGAAGAGTAAGCGTTAGAAGACTGGCAAGGTAGGAGGGCGCTCGGTTACCAAGAGCGTTGAATGCCAAACAGCATTTTGTATTTGCTCCTGGAGATGATAGGAAGCCACTGAGTTTCTTGAGTGGGGGTGTAGGCGTGGGGTGCTGGAGGGGTATGACAGGATCAAACCTGCCGTTTTCACAAAATCGTCTTAGTGGCTGAATGGAGGGTGGATTTGAGTGGGCAGAGACTTGAGGCAGGCAGATCCACCAGCGGGCTATTGCCATTGTCCAGGGGCGAGGTGATGAGGGCCTGCACTAAAATGGTGGCAGTGTCAGAGGAGAAAAAGGGACATATTCAAAAGATATTGCAAAGGTAAATAATGAGCCACGGAACTTACTGAAGATAGAAAGACCTCCCAAGATTGAACCTAACCTGTTGTATCAGAGGTCCGAGTCTAAAACACAAGAGTACAAAAGGCTAAGATTATGAACCACAAGAGGAAGAAATAAAGCCATATCAACATTTTCAATTGAAGTACCTTTGTGATTTCCTCTACAATTACATAATGTCCTTGAGTCCTTGGTATTTTTTTCTAAAAGAGTTATTAACAGTTTTCTAGAACTTCTCCAGTAGTGTCCTTCGCCTCAACAAAGCACAGAAGAATTTCTTTGACAGAACATGTTTATTTTTCCCAATTATACCCAACATATCTTACAAGTATTTAAATTTGTTTTTCATGAATTACACAAGGGAGATAATCCATTTATTCACTTTAGTGTTGGGTCATTTTAACATGATCAATTTCTTTTCTGCAATCTTAATGAAACTATTTTAGACACATTTTAAATTTAGACACAGATAAAAAGCCTTTGAGCAATGATCAAGGTGAGAGCATAGGAGGGACAAGATGGAACTGTGGAGGACCAGGCCTTCTTAACTTAGAGTTGGGCTTCCTGATTGGGTTGGGCAGGCTTGAGGCAATGTTAATTGAACACTCATGTATTAGATTTAGTGGATTAGATTTATTGACTGTCCTCTCCTATCTTACCAGTCTTCTTACACTTTACTCCCTCCTTACCACACACTCTTCCATCCAATGACGCTGGCCTCCTGACTGTTCCACGAACAAGACACTCCATCTATCAGCTCCAGGTATCATCTCTGGCTGTCCTTCATGTCTGGAATGGTGTCCTTCCTTTATTCTTTGGCTTCAAGTCCCAACTAAAATCCCATTTTTTTACTTAGGCTTTCCCTAACCCGTCTTAATTCTAGTGCCTTCCCTCTGTTAATTAATTCCTTTTTAACTTATGAATAGCTTGTTTCATATATATTTGTTTGCATGTTGCCTCCTCTATTCGATTACAAGAATCTTTCATTAGATTGTCTTGAGGGCAGGAACAATCTTTTGCATTTTTTATATCCCCAGCCCTTGGCACATAGTAGGCACTTAATAAATGTTTATCAATTGATTATGTTCTGGACCCTTGGAGAGATATAAAAGTAAATAAGATCTAGTCTTTATCCTCATGATGCTTATGACTTATAAAGTGAGTATAGCAGATATGTGTTCTACATAAATGCATAAAAGAGATACAAAGTTCCATGTAACATCTCAACTAGGAAATTTCATTTCCAGGCATCATAGAAGGCTTCATGGAAGAGGTGGGATGTGAATTGGCATTGAAAACAGGAGAATTTTAACAGGTATAAATAGGGGAGAGGACATAATTGGCATAGGGAATTGAGTAAACACAGATTTGGTTTCTTTCCCTCAAATCTCCATGTAAGGTGACCTCCACCCCTCATAGGCACCTATGTGTGTACACACATACCTACACTTCCCTTTAAGTGGGGACAAAGTCATGGACTTTCCCTCATTCCCTTTTACCAATTTATACTCAGATGATCCAAAGGACAAAGATTCAGGATTTGGGCATCTTGGCCCTAACCTATCCCATCCCGAGTGGGACCCAGCACTCTAGCCTCCTAGTACTGCCATAACCCCCAAAACAAGGGGATGTAGGTAGAGGAAAAGATATTCTTTTTAGAATTTCGGGAGAACTTCAGTGCTCAGGCCCCTGGGAAGGCTTCCTGAGCAGACCCCCTCCCTATATGATCCTTCTCTTTCCATCATACCTCCCCCACCTTCTCTCTTTGTAGAGTTTTAGCTTTCTTCAGAATCCCCTTCCCAACAACTTATCAGGAGAAAAAGGCTAGGGCCATAGACAGCAAGTTAGAGAATGAGGTCAACTATAATCAAATATTCCTAAATCTTTTACTTTTTCATTCTCCTCCTTCACCTCTCCATCCTACTTCTTTTCTGGAGGAAAGGAAGCCTCTTTGGGGAAAGTTCCATTTTGGGAGTTGGCCTGAATTTCCGTGTCGTTTCGCTTATTGACACTGATGAGTGATAGGAGAAGCAAAATATGTATCTGGTAATTGGGTTATGTGGGAATATGCTGAAAGATTACTACAAACAACATATCCCTACATACCCAATCACCAGACACATATTTTGTTGGCCTCTATGACTCATTTATGACCCATTTCCACCCACCATGATGATTTCTTTCTCCTTCCTTGGAACTCTGTTTTCTGCCTTCACCATTAATTTGGCACTTAATCATATATGGCTTTGTGACCTCTCTTGTACTATCAATGAGGAAAGTGAGGCTCAAATAGGTTAGGCAAATTGCCTATAGTCACCCAACTAGTACATATTAGAGGCAGGCATGTGAACCCAGGTTTTCCTGACTCTAAGTACGGGACTCTTTCAAGTATGCCATTGTGCATAGAATAAATAATTCAGGAAAGGAAAGAGGAAGGGAGGGAAGAGGAAAGAAGAAATAAGAAGAGAAGTAAAAGACAAAGGGGAAAGGCTGAGGGGAAGGAGGGAAAGGAAGAACAAAATAAAGGGGAAGGGAAAGCAATTTTCTTTTTTTTAAAATGAAGATGAATTTATTGTATTCAGAACTGTATCATTTATGGGTTTTTTTTTGGAGGGGGGAAGGCAGGGCAATTGGGGTTAAGTGACTTGCCCAAGGTCACACAACTAGTGTGTCAAGTGTCTGAGGCTGGATTTGAACTTAGGATTTGAACCTCCTGACTCCAGGGCCTGTGCTCTACTCACTGCGTCATCTAGCTGCCCCAGGGAAAGTAATTTTCATCTTTTTTTTATTTTTATGGGATCAAATTAAACAGAAACAGGAAACAGACACTGAGAAAAATTCTTTGTTTATGTGTTTTGCTACATATGCAAGATGGCATGGAGAACTTGAACAGGTATTTGAATAATTCAAGCCAAAAAAAATGACTTTCTCTTCAGTTACTTGGATTTTGTTTGGGACCCTAATTCTCTGGATGAGTAATTTAATTCTCTGTGCTCTGTAGCCCATATAGTCAGTCTCCTCAAGACAGTAGGGCCACAGCAATTGGGCAGGGGATGGGTATGAATGGGCTTCTTGCACAAGGATTTTCTTAAGAGATTTTCATAGTATCAGATTTTACCAGACTAGCTTCTTCATTGTCACTGTCAATAAAGAGCTTTTGACCACTTGGTAGGAGATACAGCTTGGACTTGCAATAAGCTGTTTCCACTGGGTATTCCATTAGCATTCCTTTGCTAATCTGAAAAGCAATCAGCAAAAGAGCCATTTTTTTTTTTTACAAAATAGTACCAATAAATGAGATGTATAGATGTGTTCTTCTGATAATAACACCACTTTTCTCAGACGATTGTTTTTTGGTGTTTGTTCTTACTGAACACCTTCCCCTTAAAAGCAATGATACAGTCAACAGGTTTTTTTAAAATTTCTAGCCGATTTCAAAATGCCCAAGTAAAAGACGTTATAGCTAATCAAAGCTCTTGATTCCAAATGTTTCCTTAGCCCTTACAGAGGAATCTCTTCACATAAGCCTTCGCTATTGTATTATTTACTCATGACTCAAGCTGAAGGCAAACTTTGAACTCCCACAATGCTGTATTCTTCACTGCAAGTGTGCCCCCTAGGAAAAGGCATGGGGAAAAAACCAATAACAACAGGAAACCATGTTATCATTTTACCTTTAATGGAAAAGTAACCAGAAGTTTTGGTACAAATTCATGTACAAAAATTCCCTCAAAGCTGAGAGTAAATATTTTCTTTAAGAGACACACACACACACACACACACACACACACACACACATGAAAATTAATACCTGTACAAAAATAAACTCTGAATGAGCAATCAAAAAGGGGGAAACCAGTCTGTTTAGCTGCACAGATGTATAATAAGGAGAACAGAGTCTGATGAACCATGGGTTTATCCCATTGAAGGGGATGATTTGACTTTGGAAGACAGAGCCTGTTTGAAACGTCTCTTGAGGTCCTGCATGTTGGGAGATTTGGGCCGGGGAATGAGAGACGATCTTCTCTTTTCCCCACTGAGGCTGTGCAGTTTGCTAACCTCTTTGCAGAGATGCTGAAAAACATCACAGACATCTTCATAGTTTTCACTGGTTGAAATTTCAAGAAACACACTGCCCAGCTCATTAGCTAGCTGGATGCCATCATTAGTCTGCACCTGTCTGGCATGGAGAAGGTCCCCTTTGTTCCCCACAATAATGATAGGAGTCTTGGAGTTGGGATGGAGCCTTCGGATGTGCTGGTAAAGGGGTCGGATTGATTGGTAGCTGCTGTAGTCTGTGATGGAATATACCAGCAGAAAACCTTCTGCCCATTGTACACATCTGGAGAGGGAATCCAATACCTGGACAAAGTCATCCTGGACCTTCAAGAGACAAAAGTGAAATTGTATGTAAGGAAATACTCCACTTAAAAATAAACAAGCCTAAAAATACTACCTACCAATTTAAAAAAACTGAAAAAGGAAAAAAAAATCACATTCTAGCACAGCTTGTGAATTTGAAGCAGCTTCTCTCAAAAGGGGCTTCTGATACAGAAGATCAAATTCTCAGCCTTGAGACATACTTCTTTATATAAGATGAATTCTTTGCTTCTCTGACAATACTTGTTTAATTATGTCAGATAAGGAGGGATCTTTACCTTTCAAATATGCAAAAGTTAGTTTTTTAAGTAAAATTTTATTTTAAAAAACAGTTTAAAATAACTTCCCAATTAGCAAGAGCATTCAAGGAAATGAATATCTAGTCGAACCCAATAAATAATGGTTGGGGGTGCTCTCCTAAGAAGACTGCAGAAACACACATTTTATTAATTCTGTTTCCTCCACACACTTTCTAAAAATGGTAATTATTCATTTGTTAATAAAGTTACATTCTTTATTCCCTGCCAGGAATTGATTTGATTTGCAATTAGCAACGCACAGCAAAAAGTTCTTACAAGACCCAAGCTCTGCATGATGCCAGCTGCATCAATTAAGACTTCTGTTGCCTGCTGTTGAGTGAAGCATTGCTACATTTGTGGAGACAGGATCAATCATCTTAGTTCTTTCTTTCAGCGCTCTGAAGAACTCAGTGATGTACTCTAAAATCTCATGGAGTGGAGAAAAACCTCTCTCTACCGCTCTTGCAAGTAAGAGGTAGAATCAAGATGTTCTTCTGGCCTTTCAAAACCCCATTGGGTGCTTCAGATATAAAAGTCTGATCCACAGTTTAGCAAATTGGGCTAACAGAATGCTAAATATTTAATATGGGGAAAAGGCCAACTAGCCAATTTCTTAAAAGCCTTGATAGAAATGAGCCACGCCTGGATCTCCACAGTACTCATCACCAAAAATCTGGACCATAAGAGAATGTTTTACTAATTAGCTAGTGCAGGAAGAAACTCACCTGAATGCATCCCGGAGTATCTTGGATCTGTAAGGACAGTTGGTCTCCTTCTACATGAACAATCCTTGAATATAGTTTGCCTATGTAAAAGGGGGAAAAAAGGCATTAAGAACTGCTGCCACCTAGAAGAGAAACAAAAAGCAATAGAAACTGTGAATGCTCTAAGTGAGCATGAAAGAATCCTAACCTGTATTGGGTTCATAATCTCCAATAAACCTCTTGGTCAGGAAGCGTACAATCATTGCTGAAAACAAACAAACGAATACACTGTTATTTGAGATAGTACGTAAAGGCTTAGGACAAGAGAGTTCCAGCAGACAGTCAAGAAAAGGGATCAAAATTTTCCAGGAACCGCTGGGCATACACAAAAAGGAGAGCAGAAGCAGAGAGAATTACTTTGCACCTTCAGCCTTTGTAGGAGAAAGGATGCATCTGCCTTTCCTTCCTGTCTCTGGCTGAGTTTTCAAGGGGAATAAAAGAGATTCATAGTTTACATACTCCTAAGCGGAGCTTGGATATTTCCAAACCACAATATCCCTTGGGCTTCTTTAAAAAAAAAAAAAAAAGGTGGTAAATCTAAGCTTCAATGAGGTCCAGCGTATACAACCGTGGATCAATGGGAAATGGACTACGGAACCAGGCAGGTAGACGTAGCTCCAAGGCTGGTGGTGTGATTTCTGCTAATAGTGAAAAATACTCACCATTCTTTGCTCTCCTCTCTGGACCCCCACCCCCACTCCCACCCCACCCCCCACCATACTGCGAAAAATGGATCTCCTAGCCTAACGAATTCCCAAGATCTGTGAATTTCATCTCTTTTACCCCCGTGCCACCCACCACCTTTAGATTCAGGGACACTCACCGCTCTTGCCCACGTTGCCGGAGCCCAGCACTGCCAGCTTAATGTCCTTGTGGAGCACGTAGTCAGAGGAAGACTCCGGAATGGGAGCGAGCAGAAAGTTCCCAGACATGCTCCTCTGGCGCATGGAGCGAAGGGCAGGGACAGGAAGAAGGAGAAGACTGTGAGGAGGTAGGGCAAACCCACAGCACTTTACCCCTTTGAGCAGTCAAACCTCGGAGACTTTGGTTGGAGAAAGCAGCCTTGCCAGTGGGCACCTGGCCCTAGGACGGAAATAGGGAGCAGGCAGAAAAGAGGATTCCAAATCCAGAGGTACCGGAATGGATGTTGCGAAGATGGCTCTTGCTGCTGCAGCCACTGCCGGAGCTAGGAGCCAGGTGCTTTTTAAAGGGCTAAGAGCTCCCGGCAAGAGGAGCCGCAGTCTCCAAGCCCCACCTCCTCTCCGCCCCTTCCCTGCCGCCTCTGGGGAGATGGCCAGGGGGGCGACAGCAGTCATCTGGTGAGCACGCCCCCGCCTCTTGACGCGCTCTGCAGTTTGGTCGCAGCCAGCCGGCGCCCCCGGCAGGTCTAGAACGCACACAACAGCTGCTCTGTGGCTGCCCCTTCTCTCTCGCCCCCCACCCCTGCCCCCGGCTGCTGAGCCCTCCTGCCTTCCCTCTGGCCCCCTTAGGCCAGCTGCCCCTCTTGCGCCCAGGGAACCGAATCGAGGTTGACGCTGAAATAGGAACTCTTTGGAGCAGGCGACAGAGCCAGTGCTGGTCCCATGCTTAGCAGGAGGCTACCCCACTGTGTAGGCTCACTGGGAGGGAAGGAAGCAGACCCCCTAGCCCCAGTTCTAGGGAGAAAATAGAAAACTGCTGTTCCCTAATCCACCGACATCGGTTGTATTTCCCTGGCCCTCCTCACGGTTCAGCCCGTATGACTCTGGGTCACTAGGTCAGTGTGAGTTTGAGAATGAGAAGAAGGAAGAAAAGAGTTTCAGAGGATTTGACAGGAAAGGGGAGAAAGTGTTGCAATGCATCACCATGGATTGAGAACAGCAAGCAGATTCCCAGTGTATTCACAAAAAAAAAAAATTCTAAATGAAAAACCATTAACTTTTTTCTAACTAGACAATAGTATTTAAAGAAACTACGAGGCATTGTAAATGAAGGCAATGTGACCTTGTAACTAACTCTAGATTATTTGTTTAGGGAGGAACCATACGTAGTGCATAATTATTATTGCGACCTCATTCCCACCATCATCACTAAATAGTGACCAGTCTATTAACTGAGGTCTCTGGCACTGACTCTGACTTTCTCTCATTACTGCTATTCTTTTAACCAATCACCATTTCCTAGGCTGCTCGTGATTATCTGAGAGTCATCCTTGATTCTTCCTTCCCCGAACCGACTCACCCTCCTCCGCATCGCCATCCAATCCACATCTGCTCCCATTTTCATCTATACGCAGAACACGGGTAACTCCCAAACACCCAGCCCTAAGCCCTCCCTGAATTTGTCTGGCTTCTTCAACTACCTGCTGACAGCTCCTAGACGACTTTTCCAACTCAGCATGTGAAAACCGAATTCATCACCTTCACCCCAAACACCTCCTTATTTCTGCTGATGGCACCAGCTCCCCCACCCCCATCATCCCACCTTGAAACCTCGGTCATCTTTGACTCTTCCCTCTCCTACACACCCCTTTTTACCCTCCCCCATCCCCATACTAGCTAACATTTATATAGCATTTACTATATTCCAGACACTTTATAAATATAATCTCATTTGATCTTCACAAAGACCCTGGGAGGTAGGTGCTATTATCATAGCCCCCATTATTATTATATCCCCATTTTACAGTGAAGGAAACTGATGAGGAGGCTAAGTAACTCGTCCAGGGTCTCACAGCTAGTTAAGTGTCTCAAGATGAATTTGAACTCAGGTCTTCCTGACTTCGGGCACAGCGTTCTATCCATTTTGCCACCAGCCGCCAGTTCAGGGGACATCTCCAGTTGTCCTGATCTATATCTTGCCACTGGACCCAGATGGCTTTGGAGGAGAAAATGAAGCTGGTGATTTTGCACAGCCTTCTCTCACTGAAATCCAATTCATTTGCAAGTCATGGCATCACCTTCCTGATGTTGTGGTCCTCTTCAAGAATGAAGGACAAACAACAAGCTGCCAGTTCCTGTGTATTCTACCTCCTCAGTATTCCTTATATCTCATCACCTTTAGCATGAATTATTGTAATTAGTTTCCTAATTGGTTTGTTGCTTCCATATTTCTCCCACTCCAGTCAATCCATAGGCATCAAAATAATCTAACGAACAGATTTGGCCATCTCACTTCCCCGCTCGTATATCTTCATTGGCTTCCTATTGTGAATAGGTTTTAACATAACCTTTCATAACCTGATTCCAACCTAACTTTCCAAACTTACTTCTCATTACTCCCGTTCACTCCCTCTATATTACAGGCAAACTGGACAACTAGCTATTGCCCAAAAGTATGGTCATCTTCCACCTCTGTGCTTTCAGGCTGGCTTTCTGTCAGCTTTCTAAAATGAGCTCTTCTCTCAACTTCATCTTCCAAAACCCTTCTCTTTCATCCAAGTTCATCTCAGGTGCTAACCCTTCCACGAAGCCTTCCCTGAGTGCCCCAACTAAAAGTATTTTCTCCTACCTCAAGTTCTCTTAGAGCCCTTTTCTCCTATGGCCTCATTAGACTCTGTCTTTTCTTAGCCTTACCTGTGAATGTATTGGAGTCCTGAAATTTATTTGAATTGAAGAATTATAGTTGTTTGTGTTCCTCTCATGCAATACTCCTATCTCAGAACCCAGCATACTAAAGATAGTCTCTCCTTACCTCCATCTCTTAGAATCCTTCCTTTCTTTCAAGCTTATGCTCAATTGAGTACCACCCTCTACATAAAACCTTTTCTCTTCCCCAGGACTACTAGTGTCTTCCTCCCCAAATTATCACGTGTCTATTTTCTATGTATTTTGCATATGCCTATAAATGTTCAAGTTTGTCTCCCCGGTAGAACGTAAGCTTCTAGAGGACAAAGAATGTTTCACTTTTTTTCTCTGTATTATCAGTCACTGGCACAAGGCCTTGCACATAGTAGATGGTTAATAAATGCTTGTTAATTGATTGATATTTGATTTCCCTAGCTAGATCGCAGGGCAGCTAGGTAGTACAGCGTACAAAGCATTGAGCCTGGAATCAGGAAGACCTGAATCCAAATCCGATCTCAGACATTTACTATCTATGTGACCCTGGGCAAGTCACTTAACCTCATTTACCTTAGTTTCCTCATCTGTAAAATGAGCTGGAGAAGGAAACAGCAAGCCACTCTAGAACCTTTGCCAAGAAAACCCCAAATAGAATTACTGAACCCTGTTTGCTTCAGTTTTTTCATCTGTAAAATGAGCTGGAGAAGGAAACAACAAACCACTCCACTATCTTTGCCAAGAAAACCCTATAAAGAGGACATGAAGAGTCAGATATAAGTGAACAACAAAGCTAGATTATAAATCCCTTCAAGGAAGACTTTGTGTGGTGGACAAAGAGCATGGGCCTCTTAATCATCAAACCTGCATTTGACTGCTGCTGACTCAGCTTCTCAAAGGTTATGTAATTCAGGACAAGTCATTTAATTTCCTTAAGCCTCAGTTTCCTCATTTGTAAGAAGGGACTAATGATATCTGCAGTACTTACTTCCTGCACTCAAGTCCTACTTTGATGTCTCATTGTGATCTGAATGTGATGCTGGATTCTTGAAACAGTTCACAGGCTCTGACAGGTCCTATGAAGGTTTAAGTTTTCAGCTTCCAAAGCTAAAACAGACTCTCTCTATATATATGTCATTCGAAAACCAGCCTCATCACCAGGAGATGAAAAATTCATGAAATCATCCACTAGGGGTATCACTGTCTATGAAATGAATACTCAAACTGTGGGAAAAAATGAGTCTCTTTTTGGAAGTACTGAATTAATCAAATACTACCTGCCTCACAGATGGGGTATAGGTGTAAATTGTAAAGCATTGTATACATATAAACTTTTGATTATGTTTGTAATACACAAGCCTCATAAAGTACTGACTCATAAAGTACTAAAGTATATGGGGTCTTATCACTTGATACCACATGACGAATTCTTTGGTCTGGGCAGAAAAATATAAAATTACCCCCAGTCTTGTGCTTTCCCCTTCTGTTTCTGTAGTAATAGTGGTGGAAAAGGGACGGGAACATTAAAAAACAAAACAAAACCCAACAGTTTTTAGACCATCTATTTTGTTGTTGTTGAGTTGTTTCAATTGTGTCTGACTTTTCATGACCCCCCATTTGGTGTTTTCTTGTCAGAGATACTGGAGTGGTTTGCCATTTCCTCCTTCAGCTCATTTTACAGATGAAGAACTAAAATAAATAGGGTTAAGTGACTTGCCCAGGATCACATAGCTAGTAAGGTTCTGAGGCCAGATCTGAACTCATGAGGATGTCTTTCTGATTTCAAGCCCTGTGTTCTATTCGTTGCTGCACCTAGCTGCCCAGACCATCTATAAATATTTATTTAATTGAGAGTATTCTAAATGTGAGCTCTTTCCCTGAAAACCAATGTATTGACTCCCAATACTATTGGAAGAACTAAACCATATTAATATTGCAATCTTCATGATAAGTGAATGCAGAAGACAAAAGGAAGTTGCAATTGAATGGAACGATAGTTACAACATCTCTTTAGAGAGGCAAAGAAAGGAATTTCATTTGTTATGTTCCCAAACAAACATCATCGTCGTCATCATCATCATCATCATCATCATCATCATCATCACAAATGTTTATGTAGCACTTTGAAGTTTACAAAGAATTTTGCTTATAATATCTCATTTGATACCTCCACTTATTTTCAGCATTTTACAGATGAGGAAGCTGAGGATGAGAGGGGTCAAGACTTGACCATGGTCACACAGCGAGGAAGTACTTGAGGTCACATTTGAACTTAGATCTTTCTGACTCTAAATCCAGCACTTTTATCACTAAATCACTTAACTACCTCATAAGTTCACAGGGTACTTGGTCATCTTACCTCACAGTTTTCATGAAGAGAATAAACAGACCATTGTTTAGATGGAACAAAGTTCAAAAGAAAGAATAAAGATGGGGGAAAAAAGATACAGTGGGCCATTACCAAAGCTTCATACTGACCTATTCAAATGACCCATCTGTGGCAAAAAAAAAAAAATTATAAATGGAAAAAGACAAAGACCTTAGTTATCAGAATTTCCTGCAAATATTTGATGGATGTAAAGCAATCACCACAACAAAGAGGTGAACCTAAAACCTGCCCTAGTCAACAAACAACAAACAAAATTGCATCACTGTTTTAGAATATAAAATCACGTTTTTTCTTACAAGGTTTTTTGTAGCCTTGCAAAGTTAACTGGGACATCATATATTTAGAACGTGAAATCATTTTAAAATTTTATTCCTTTTTTTTTACCAAAATCACCTTCATTTACAAATATTTCATTTTGACAGCTATAAGGAGGATGGATTAGAGTGGGGAAAGACCCACTGAGTCAATTCTTCTCAGGAGGGGAAAAAGCAGTTCCGCAAAACAAAATCAGTCAACATAGCAACCAGGTTAGTTCCCACCTCTGCAAAGGACAGGAGGTCATTTTTCTCAACTCTACTCCAAGACTATCCCTAATTATTATAACTGCAGTATCTGGTTTGATTTTCTTGTTTTGTTTTGTTTTGTTTTCAACCAGTATTGTTGCAGCGATTGCACATATTGTTTTCCTGATTGTGATGACTCCACTTTCAATTAATAGGAGTGCTTCCCATGCTTCTCTGAAGTCTTCCAACTCATCACTTTCAGTGGTGTAGAAATATTCTATTGCAATCAAAAACCAAAATTTGTTTAACCATTCTTCAACTGAAGGGCATTAACTTTGTTTCTAGTTCTTTCCTACTACAAAAAAATATTGAGACAAGTATGTTAACATACATAGGATCTTTCTGCCTTTGACCTTCTTTGAGTAAATATCTAACAATGGAATCTCTAGGTCAAAAGTAATGAATGTTTTTGTTACTTTTTTCTGCCTAATTAAAAAAAATTACATGTCTTTTCAGAGCTCCTCTTTGTCTTTTGTCAGAGCTATCTTTGTCTTTTATCATCTTTCCTAATTTTCTGGGTTAGAGATTAAAACTTCAGAGTTTTGATTTGTATTTGTTAATAGTAATTTGGAGCATTATTTTATATATTTGTTATAGTTTACAATTCTTTTGATAATTATTTGCTCATAATCTCTGACCACTTATCTATTGTGAAATGGCTCTTGCATTATATGTTTGTGTTCATTTCTTTTGGATATCAGACCCTTATAAAAGACATCTGATACAAAAAAAAATTCGTAATTGTTGCTCACCCTTATCCTAGTTGCACTTTGTTCATGCAAAAACTTTCCAATTTCATATAATCAAAACAGTCCATTCACGAAATAATTATTAAAACACTGCAAATGAGGATGGTAGAAGATATTTTATGGAGCTGTATTGCTTCATAAAACGGTGTAAATGAAAACAAGCTTACCAGAAGCTTGGCATGAGATCCAAATGAGCCATGTCATCCCAAGAGCATTCATAAATGAAACTGGCAGGAGGACAAGGAATAGATGAAAAATAGAACAAATTTGTCAGCCTTTCTATAATGATCTGCTTTCATCATTAGTACATCACATTTGTACCTTCACACCTCAATTCCAAATGTGTTATCTATATATGAGGAAACATCACTTAAGAAGATAAAGTTGAGAAAATCAAAGTACCCACTGAAGAAATCCTTGCTGTGCATAACATTACCTCAAAAGCATTGTGGGATCATTGTATTAGACATCTTGGAGCTGGGAAGATACCCAGTGTTTTAATACTTCGATGGATCTGAGATCTGGTCTATGTAAATATTCCATCCAAAGATGCAAATCACCATCCATCCACTCTTTCCCATTCTGTGTGATTTTTGTCCATATTCTCCACAGGGTGTAGATTCCAAATTTCTCCAATATCTCTCTACTTTGAATGAATAGCAATGCAGCAAGCCTGCTATCCATCCCACATCCTCACTACATTAATCAAGTTACTTCTTATCTCTAATAACATCCTTTAGCTGCTTCTTCTGTACAGCTCTTTGTTGTTAACATATTGCAACCTCCTCAGGCCTACTTTGCATCTTTTCATTACCTTTTGGCTGATCCCTAATTTCAATTCTTTGGAGCCTACAACATAACTCACATCCATAACAGTGCCACCAGAAGAATTTTTTTAAAAGGCAATCCTGTGTTTCAAGAAAAAGCTTGGGGCTGTTTGAAAAGAACTTCACAATTTCCCAGAAGCAAACCATCCTCTTTTCTTCTATTAAATAGGAAGAAGAAAAGATACCAAGAGAATAGAAAAAAGTCAGATACAAAATTAATACTAGTATAACCAGAGATTCAGACTAACTTCTCTGTAGGCTAGTAAAGGCTCTGAAGCCTAGCTGTGAATTCTGGAAATTGTAACTCCAGATAAACAACGTTATTTTCTTCCTATCCTACGACAGAGACTCTCAAGGGATTGTATGGACAGAAAAGAGGACACTGAGTAGATGCTTCAAGGCATGAGATTCGGTGTCAGTTTTGAAGAAGGACAAACACAAAGACAATAGTGCATTGGTGATTAGAGAAAACGAAGCCCCTGCAGATATTTTGAAATAAGAGTTCAATGACTAAAGTCTAGATGTTGTGGGCTTGGCTCCAGCGGCTGAAGCCCCAGGTTGAGAAAACAAAAACCTAATAGTTGTGGCTGAAGCATCTGTGTTGTCTCTCCTAGTGATTAATAAAAAGAAAGTGAAGATTTAACTTCTTTCGCTTTCCCTCTCTGCCTGCAGGTGACAGATTGATTCACAGCTTTCTCTATTTCTTTAGGCTATGTCTAATTCATGGTTTTTTTTTTTCAAATAAGACACTATGAGCAGTTATAACTTCTCTTTGATTCATGTCTGTTATTAACTGCGTACAGAGAGACTGCAATAGAAGCCAGTAAATGACTTATAGGTCACAGAACTAAACAGGACAGAGCTCTCAGCCTTGGTCTAAGATAGCTAGAGTTCTTTTTTATCCCATCTTGGGGGCTCTGAGCTGTAATCCTAGAGAACCTTATGGATTGATTTTTGTGTATGAATTTGTGTGTAATCATTGTGCAGGGGCCAGGCTAATCTTTTCTGAATTGTTTTAATTTTTAGTATATGTGCTGCCAAAGTGAGCTATTATTAAACACACTTTAAAGCCTCTAAATTGCAGGAAAGGTTAACTATATAACTCAGGTCCACTCAACCTAGATTGTTAAGTTATATGTAAACAGACCAAGATGATGAAAAGAAGTGGGAATTTAAGGCAAGTTAACTAACTCTCCACCTTTTGTTTACTTTCCCTTTGAAACTGGTGGTGCCTCAGAGGGTCAGAGTAAAGGCACAGGTTAAGGGGGTGTCACACTCAACTAATATTTTCCAATTACATTTTAATCTGATGTGGGCTGTACTGAGGAGTGTTGGATGTGTTTGAAATCTCTGTTACAGTGGATAAAACACTGGACTTGGAGTCAGGATGACCTGGATTCAGATTCTATCTCTTATACTTATTAGCTTAATGATTATAGGCAAATCACTTAACCTCTCTCAGTCTTGTTTCCTCCTACTGAAGGAGTCCATCTACCCAAAATTCCTGGGTGGGAAAGCTCCCTCTACCAATACAAGTTGACACCTTCTCAATAACTTACAATCTAATAGAGTTGCTAGGGTACCTTGAGGTTAAGTGACTTTCCAAGAATCACACAGACAATATGTGACTGAAGAGAGATTTGAGTCCATGCTTTTTTAGCTTTGAGGTCAGTTCTCTAGCCATCAAACCACATTGGTGAAATGCAAGGAGAAATGATTCAGAGCACTGTTGTGAGGATCAGATTAGATAATACATGTCAAGTACTTTGTAAAGCCTAAAGCACTGTATAAATGTCAACTATCATTATTGTATTTAGAAACTACTCAGTACTTTGAATAATCCCAAGCTACTCCTTGACACAAAATCTCTTCTTTTTAGCATAAATGTTCCCTTCAGTGATACTGACTGATTGTGAATCTTAGAACACCCTGAATGTCTGGAGAATCAGAAATGCAAAATTTCAGAGACAGAAGCCTCTTCAGCAGCTGTTTAGTCCAACCTGTACCTGAGAAAGTATCCCAACTATCACACCTGCCAACTGGTCATCCAGACTCCTCTTAAAGTCCTCCAATGAAAGGCAGTTCATCCCACTTCTGAATAACTCTAATTATTCAGAAGTTTTTTCTGACATCAAGCTGAAAAGTTTCTTTTTGTAAACTCCATCCATCGCTCTGGAATCTACCTTCTGTGATCAAACAGAACAAGTCTATCCCTCCTTCACATGACCACTTTTCAAGTCTTTCAGTACCCAACACAATAAAAATTGTGGATTGTCCAAAGGACAATGGAGAGACACATAGTAAGCACAAGTAGGCTGCAGAGGTATCAGACTTGAGGCCAACATGCAACTGAAATAGACGAAAAGGTCATTGGGAAATGTTTTTTTTGAGATTTTTTATTTTTAGTTTACAACACTCGGTTCTACATAATTTGGAAGTCCAAATTTTCTTCCTCCCCACTCCCCACATCCCCAAGATGGCATGGAATCCGATATATCTTCTACATATAACTTTTCATTGAACTTATTCACACAATAGTCAAGTTGTAAAGGAGAATTATGACCAATGGAATGAATCATGAGAAAGAAGAAACAGAACCAAAAAAAAAAAAACCAAACCCAAAAACAAAAGAGAAAAAAAAACAAAGGGGAAAAAAGGTGAGCACAAAGTGTGCCTCAATCTGCATTCAGATTCCATAGTTCTTTCCCTGGATGTAAATAGCGTTCTCCATAGTGAGTCCTTTTGCAGTTGTCTTTGCACCTTGTATTGCTGAGAAGAGCAAAATCTATCAGGGTTAGTCATCACCGAATTCATAAATCTGTGGTTGTGTATAATGTTCTCCCAGTTCTGCTCCGCTCACTCAGCATTGTATCGTGTAGGTTTTTCCAGTTTACTATGAAGTCCATATCATCCCCATTTCTTACTACACAATAGTATTCCATTACCTTCATATACCACAACTTGTTCAGCCATTCCCCAATTGATGGGCATCCCCTTGATTTCCAATCTTTTGCTACCACAAAAAGAGCTGCTATAAATATTTTTGTACATATGGGTCCTTTTCCCACTTGTGTGATCTCTTTGGGAAGTGGTATTGCTGGGTCAAAGGGTATGAACATTTTTATAGCCCTTTGGGCATAGCTCCAAATTGCTCCCCAGAATGGCTGGATCAGTTCACAACTCCACCAGCAATGTAACAGTGTTCCAATTTGCCCACATCCCCTCCAGCATTTATCATTTTCCTGTTTTGTCATGTTAGCCAATCTGACAGGAGAGATGGGGTACCTAAGAGTTGTTTTGATTTGCATTTCTTTAATCAGTAGTGATTTTGAGCATTTTTTCATATGCCTATAGATATCTTTAATTTCTTCCTCTGAAAACTGCCTGTTCATATCCTTTGACCACTTCTCAGTTGGGGAATGAATTTTATTCCTATAAATTTGGCTCAGTTCCCTCTATATTT